>JASTWF010000238.1:0-618793 GCA_030390025.1 Squalus acanthias
TGTCCTTTATTGGATAACTGGAATGTCCTTTATTGGGATAACTGTGCTGTCCTTTATTGGGATAACTGGAATGTCCTTTATTGGGATAACTGGAATGTCCTTTATTGGGATAACTGTGCTGTCCTTTATTGGATAACTGTGATGTCCTTTATTGGGATAACTGTGCTGTCCTTTATTGGGATAACTGTGCTGTCCTTTATTGGGATAACTGTGCTGTCCTTTATTGGGATAACTGGAATGTCCTTTATTGGGATAACTGTGAATGTCCTTTATTGGGATAACTGTGCTGTCCTTTATTGGGATAACTGGCTGTCCTTTATTGGGATAACTGTGCTGTCCTTTATTGGGATAACTGAATGTCCTTTATTGGATAACTGTGCTGTCCTTTATTGGGATAACTGTGCTGTCCTTTATTGGGATAACTGGCTGTCCTTTATTGGGATAACTGTGCTGTCCTTTATTGGGATAACTGGAATGTCCTTTATTGGGATAACTGGAATGTCCTTTATTGGGATAACTGTCTGTCCTTTATTGGATAACTGTGCTGTCCTTTATTGGGATAACTGGAATGTCCTTTATTGGGATAACTGTGCTGTCCTTTATTGGGATAACTGTGCTGTCCTTTATTGGGATAACTGTGCTGTCCTTTATTGGGATAACTGTGCTGTCCTTTATTGGGATAACTGAAATGTCCTTTATTGGGATAACTGGAATGTCCTTTATTGGGATAACTGGAATGTCCTTTATTGGGATAACTGGAATGTCCTTTATTGGGATAACTGTGCTGTCCTTTATTGGGATAAATGTGATGGTCCTTTATTGGGATACTGTGCTGTCCTTTATTGGGATACTGTGCTGTCCTTTATTGGGATAACTGGAATGTCCTTTATTTGGGATAACTGAATGTCCTTTATTGGGATAACTGTATGTCCTTATTGGGATAACTGTGCTGTCCTTTAATGGGATAACTGTTCTGTCTTTATTGGGATAACTGTGCTGTCCTTTATTGGGATAACTGGCTGTCCTTTATTGGGATAACTGTGCTGTCCTTTATTGGGATAACTGAATGTCCTTTATTGGGATAACTGGGATGGAGCCTTATTTATTGGGATAACTGTTGTCCTTTATTGGGATAACTGTGATGTCCTTTATTGGGATAACTGTGTGTCCTTTATTGGATAACTGGTGTCCTTTATTGGGATAACTGGTGTCCTTATTGAGGTACTGAGATGTCCTTTATTGGATAACTGTGATGTCCTTTATTGGGATAACTGTGCTGTCCTTTATTGGGATAACTGTGCTGTCCTTTTATTGGATAACTGTGCTCTCCTTTATTGGGATAACTGGAATGTCCTTTATTGGGATAACTGGAATGTCCTTTATTGGGATAACTGTGCTGTCCTTTATTGGGATAACTGTGCTGTCCTTTATTGGGATAACTGTGATGTCCTTTATTGGGATAACTGTGATGTCCTTTATTGGGATAACT
Source organism: Squalus acanthias (assembly GCA_030390025.1). NCBI lineage: Eukaryota > Metazoa > Chordata > Chondrichthyes > Squaliformes > Squalidae > Squalus > Squalus acanthias. The sequence continues at coordinate 1,490 of JASTWF010000238.1, forward strand.
GTGCTGTCCTTTATTGGGATAACTGTGCTGTCCTTTATTGGGATAACTGGGCTGTCCTTTATTGGGATAACTGTGCTGTCCTTTATTGGGATAACTGGAATGTCCTTTATTGGGATAACTGTGATGTCCTTTATTGGGATAACTGTGATGTCCTTTATTGGGATAACTGTGCTGTCCTTTATTGGGATAACTGTGATGTCCTTTATTGGGATAACTGTGATGTCCTTTATTGGGATAACTGGAATGTCCTTTATTGGGATAACTGGAATGTCCTTTATTGGGATAACTGTGCTGTCCTTTATTGGGATAACTGTGCTGTCCTTTATTGGGATAACTGTGCTGTCCTTTATTGGGATAACTGGAATGTCCTTTATTGGGATAACTGTGATGTCCTTTATTGGGATAACTGTGCTGTCCTTTATTGGGATAACTGTGCTGTCCTTTATTGGGATAACTGCGCTGTCCTTTATTGGGATAACTGGATGTCCTTTATTGGGATAACTGTGCTGTCCTTTATTGGGATAACTGGATGTCCTTTATTGGGATAACTGTGATGTCCTTTATTGGGATAACTGTGCTGTCCTTTATTGGGATAACTGTATGTCCTTTATTGGGATAACTGTGCTCTCCTTTATTTGGGATAACTGTGATGTCCTTTATTGGGATAACTGTGATGTCCTTTATTGGGATAACTGTGCTGTCCTTATTGGGATAACTGGAATGTCCTTTATTGGGATAACTGTGCTGCTCCTTTATTGGGATAACTGTGATGTCCTTTATTGGGATAACTGTGCTGTCCTTTATTGGGATAACTGTGCTGTCCTTTATTGGGATAACTGTGCTGTCCTTTATTGGGATAACTGGATGTCCTTTATTGGGATAACTGTGATGTCCTTTATTGGGATAACTGTGCTGTCCTTTATTGGGATAACTGGAATGTCCTTTATTGGGATAACTGTGATGTCCTTTATTGGGATAACTGCGCTGTCCTTTATTGGGATAACTGGAATGTCCTTTATTGGGATAACTGTGATGTCCTTTATTGGGATAACTGTGCTGTCCTTTATTGGGATAACTGTGATGTCCTTTATTGGGATAACTGGAATGTCCTTTATTGGGATAACTGGATGTCCTTTATTGGGATAACTGTGCTGTCCTTTATTGGGATAACTGGAATGTCCTTTATTGGGATAACTGGAATGTCCTTTATTGGGATAACTGGCTGTCCTTTATTGGGATAACTGGAATGTCCTTTATTGGGATAACTGTGCTGTCCTTTATTGGGATAACTGGAATGTCCTTTATTGGGATAACTGGAATGTCCTTTATTGGGATAACTGTGCTGTCCTTTATTGGGATAACTGTGCTGTCCTTTATTGGGATAACTGTGCTGTCCTTTATTGGGATAACTGTGCTGTCCTTTATTGGGATAACTGTGCTGTCCTTTATTGGGATAACTGTGATGTCCTTTATTGGGATAACTGGAATGTCCTTTATTGGGATAACTGGAATGTCCTTTATTGGGATAACTGGCTGTCCTTTATTGGGATAACTGTGCTGTCCTTTATTGGGATAACTGTGCTGTCCTTTATTGGGATAACTGTGCTGTCCTTTATTGGGATAACTGGAATGTCCTTTATTGGGATAACTGGAATGTCCTTTATTGGGATAACTGTGCTGTCCTTTATTGGGATAACTGTGATGTCCTTTATTGGGATAACTGGAATGTCCTTTATTGGGATAACTGGAATGTCCTTTATTGGGATAACTGTGATGTCCTTTATTGGGATAACTGTGATGTCCTTTATTGGGATAACTGGAATGTCCTTTATTGGGATAACTGGAATGTCCTTTATTGGGATAACTGTGATGTCCTTTATTGGGATAACTGGAATGTCCTTTATTGGGATAACTGGAATGTCCTTTATTGGGATAACTGTGCTGTCCTTTATTGGGATAACTGGAATGTCCTTTATTGGGATAACTGTGATGTCCTTTATTGGGATAACTGTGATGTCCTTTATTGGGATAACTGGAATGTCCTTTATTGGGATAACTGTGCTGTCCTTTATTGGGATAACTGTGCTGTCCTTTATTGGGATAACTGGATGTCCTTTATTGGGATAACTGTGATGTCCTTTATTGGGATAACTGGAATGTCCTTTATTGGGATAACTGTGCTGTCCTTTATTGGGATAACTGTGCTGTCCTTTATTGGGATAACTGTGCTGTCCTTTATTGGGATAACTGGAATGTCCTTTATTGGGATAACTGTGATGTCCTTTATTGGGATAACTGTGCTGTCCTTTATTGGGATAACTGGAATGTCCTTTATTGGGATAACTGTGCTGTCCTTTATTGGGATAACTGGAATGTCCTTTATTGGGATAACTGGAATGTCCTTTATTGGGATAACTGTGCTGTCCTTTATTGGGATAACTGGAATGTCCTTTATTGGGATAACTGTGCTGTCCTTTATTGGGATAACTGTGCTGTCCTTTATTGGGATAACTGTGATGTCCTTTATTGGGATAACTGTGATGTCCTTTATTGGGATAACTGTGCTGTCCTTTATTGGGATAACTGTGATGTCCTTTATTGGGATAACTGTGCTCTCCTTTATTGGGATAACTGTGATGTCCTTTATTGGGATAACTGTGCTGTCCTTTATTGGGATAACTGTGCTGTCCTTTATTGGGATAACTGGAATGTCCTTTATTGGGATAACTGGAATGTCCTTTATTGGGATAACTGGAATGTCCTTTATTGGGATAACTGTGCTGTCCTTTATTGGGATAACTGTGATGTCCTTTATTGGGATAACTGTGATGTCCTTTATTGGGATAACTGTGCTGTCCTTTATTGGGATAACTGGAATGTCCTTTATTGGGATAACTGTGCTGTCCTTTATTGGGATAACTGTGATGTCCTTTATTGGGATAACTGTGCTGTCCTTTATTGGGATAACTGTGATGTCCTTTATTGGGATAACTGTGCTGTCCTTGATTGGGATAACTGTGCTGTCCTTTATTGGGATAACTGTGCTGTCCTTTATTGGGATAACTGTGCTGTCCTTTATTGGGATAACTGTGATGTCCTTTATTGGGATAACTGTGATGTCCTTTATTGGGATAACTGTGCTCTCCTTTATTGGGATAACTGTGATGTCCTTTATTGGGATAACTGGAATGTCCTTTATTGGGATAACTGGAATGTCCTTTATTGCGATAACTGTGATGTCCTTTATTGGGATAACTGGAATGTCCTTTATTGGGATAACTGGAATGTCCTTTATTGGGATAACTGTGCTCTCCTTTATTGGGATAACTGGAATGTCCTTTATTGGGATAACTGTGATGTCCTTTATTGGGATAACTGGAATGTCCTTTATTGGGATAACTGTGATGTCCTTTATTGGGATAACTGGAATGTCCTTTATTGGGATAACTGGAATGTCCTTTATTGGGATAACTGTGCTCTCCTTTATTGGGATAACTGGAATGTCCTTTATTGGGATAACTGTGCTGTCCTTTATTGGGATAACTGTGATGTCCTTTATTGGGATAACTGGAATGTCCATTATTGGGATAACTGTGCTCTCCTTTATTGGGATAACTGTGCTGTCCTTTATTGGGATAACTGGAATGTCCTTTATTGGGATAACTGGAATGTCCTTTATTGGGATAACTGGAATGTCCTTTATTGGGATAACTGGAATGTCCTTTATTGGGATAACTGTGCTCTCCTTTATTGGGATAACTGTGCTGTCCTTTATTGGGATAACTGGAATGTCCTTTATTGGGATAACTGTGATGTCCTTTATTGGGATAACTGTGCTGTCTTTATTGGGATAACTGGAATGTCCTTTATTGGGATAACTGTGCTGTCCTTTATTGGGATAACTGGAATGTCCTTTATTGGGATAACTGGAATGTCCTTTATTGGGATAACTGTGATGTCCTTTATTGGGATAACTGTGCTGTCCTTTATTGGGATAACTGGATGTCCTTTATTGGGATAACTGTGCTGTCCTTTATTGGGATAACTGTGCTGTCCTTTATTGGGATAACTGTGATGTCCTTTATTGGGATAACTGTGATGTCCTTTATTGGGATAACTGTGCTGTCCTTTATTGGGATAACTGTGATGTCCTTTATTGGGATAACTGTGATGTCCTTTATTGGGATAACTGTGCTGTCCTTTATTGGGATAACTGTGCTGTCCTTTATTGGGATAACTGGAATGTCCTTTATTGGGATAACTGTGAATGTCCTTTATTGGGATAACTGGAATGTCCTTTATTGGGATAACTGTGCTGTCCTTTATTGGGATAACTGTGATGTCCTTTATTGGGATAACTGTGATGTCCTTTATTGGGATAACTGTGCTGTCCTTTATTGGGATCACTGGAATGTCCTTTATTGGGATAACTGTGCTGTCCTTTATTGGGATAACTGTGCTGTCCTTTATTGGGATAACTGTGCTGTCCTTTATTGGGATAACTGTGATGTCCTTTATTGGGATAACTGTGATGTCCTTTATTGGGATAACTGTGCTGTCCTTTATTGGGATAACTGTGCTGTCCTTTATTGGGATAACTGTGCTGTCCTTTATTGGGATAACTGTGATGTCCTTTATTGGGATAACTGTGCTGTCCTTGATTGGGATAACTGTGCTGTCCTTTATTGGGATAACTGTGCTGTCCTTTATTGGGATAACTGTGCCGTCCTTTATTGGGATAACTGTGATGTCCTTTATTGGGATAACTGTGATGTCCTTTATTGGGATAACTGTGCTGTCCTTTATTGGGATAACTGTGCTGTCCTTTATTGGGATAACTGTGCTGTCCTTTATTGGGATAACTGTGCTGTCCTTTATTGGGATAACTGCGCTGTCCTTTATTGGGATAACTGGAATGTCCTTTATTGGGATAACTGTGCTGTCCTTTATTGGGATAACTGGAATGTCCTTTATTGGGATAACTGGAATGTCCTTTATTGGGATAACTGTGCTGTCCTTTATTGGGATAACTGTGCTGTCCTTTATTGGGATAACTGTGCTGTCCTTTATTGGGATAACTGGAATGTCCTTTATTGGGATAACTGGAATGTCCTTTATTGGGATAACTGTGCTGTCCTTTATTGGGATAACTGTGCTGTCCTTTATTGGGATAACTGGAATGTCCTTTATTGGGATAACTGGAATGTCCTTTATTGGGATAACTGTGCTGTCCTTTATTGGGATAACTGTGCTGTCCTTTATTGGGATAACTGTGCTGTCCTTTATTGGGATAACTGGAATGTCCTTTATTGGGATAACTGGAATGTCCTTTATTGGGATAACTGGAATGTCCTTTATTGGGATAACTGGAATGTCCTTTATTGGGATAACTGTGCTCTCCTTTATTGGGATAACTGTGATGTCCTTTATTGGGATAACTGTGCTGTCCTTTATTGGGATAACTGTGCTGTCCTTTATTGAGATAACTGGAATGTCCTTTATTGGGATAACTGGAATGTCCTTTATTGGGATAACTGGAATGTCCTTTATTGGGATAACTGTGCTGTCCTTTATTGGGATAACTGTGCTGTCCTTTATTGGGATAACTGTGCTGTCCTTTATTGGGATAACTGGAATGTCCTTTATTGGGATAACTGTGCTCTCCTTTATTGGGATAACTGTGATGTCCTTTATTGGGATAACTGTGCTGTCCTTTATTGGGATAACTGTGCTGTCCTTTATTGGGATAACTGTGCTGTCCTTTATTGGGATAACTGGAATGTCCTTTATTGGGATAACTGGAATGTCCTTTATTGGGAAAACTGTGCTGTCCTTTATTGGGATAACTGTGCTGTCCTTTATTGGGATAACTGTGCTGTCCTTTATTGGGATAACTGTGATGTCCTTTATTGGGATAACTGTGCTGTCCTTTATTGGGATAACTGTGCTGTCCTTTATTGGGATAACTGGAATGTCCTTTATTGGGATAACTGGAATGTCCTTTATTGGGATAACTGGAATGTCCTTTATTGGGATAACTGTGCTGTCCTTTATTGGGATAACTGTGCTGTCCTTTATTGGGATAACTGTGCTGTCCTTTATTGGGATAACTGGAATGTCCTTTATTGGGATAACTGTGCTCTCCTTTATTGGGATAACTGTGATGTCCTTTATTGGGATAACTGTGCTGTCCTTTATTGGGATAACTGTGCTGTCCTTTATTGGGATAACTGTGCTGTCCTTTATTGGGATAACTGGAATGTCCTTTATTGGGATAACTGGAATGTCCTTTATTGGGAAAACTGTGCTGTCCTTTATTGGGATAACTGTGCTGTCCTTTATTGGGATAACTGTGATGTCCTTTATTGGGATAACTGTGATGTCCTTTATTGGGATAACTGTGCTGTCCTTTATTGGGATAACTGTGCTGTCCTTTATTGGGATAACTGGGCTGTCCTTTATTGGGATAACTGTGCTGTCCTTTATTGGGATAACTGGAATGTCCTTTATTGGGATAACTGTGATGTCCTTTATTGGGATAACTGTGATGTCCTTTATTGGGATAACTGTGCTGTCCTTTATTGGGATAACTGTGATGTCCTTTATTGGGATAACTGTGATGTCCTTTATTGGGATAACTGTGATGTCCTTTATTGGGATAACTGGAATGTCCTTTATTGGGATAACTGTGCTGTCCTTTATTGGGATAACTGCGCTGTCCTTTATTGGGATAACTGGAATGTCCTTTATTGGGATAACTGCGCTGTCCTTTATTGGGATAACTGTGCTGTCCTTTATTGGGATAACTGTGCTGTCCTTTATTGGGATAACTGTGCTGTCCTTTATTGGGATAACTGCGCTGTCCTTTATTGGGATAACTGGAATGTCCTTTATTGGGATAACTGCGCTGTCCTTTATTGGGATAACTGGAATGTCCTTTATTGGGATAACTGGAATGTCCTTTATTGGGATAACTGTGATGTCCTTTATTGGGATAACTGGAATGTCCTTTATTGGGATAACTGTGCTCTCCTTTATTGGGATAACTGGAATGTCCTTTATTGGGATAACTGTGATGTCCTTTATTGGGATAACTGTGCTGTCCTTTATTGGGATAACTGGAATGTCCTTTATTGGGATAACTGTGCTCTCCTTTATTGGGATAACTGTGATGTCCTTTATTGGGATAACTGTGCTGTCCTTTATTGGGATAACTGTGCTGTCCTTTATTGGGATAACTGTGCTGTCCTTTATTGGGATAACTGGAATGTCCTTTATTGGGATAACTGGAATGTCCTTTATTGGGATAACTGTGCTGTCCTTTATTGGGATAACTTGAATGTCCTTTATTGGGATAACTGGAATGTCCTTTATTGGGATAACTGCGCTGTCCTTTATTGGGATAACTGGAATGTCCTTTATTGGGATAACTGTGATGTCCTTTATTGGGATAACTGTGCTGTCCTTTATTGGGATAACTGTGATGTCCTTTATTGGGATAACTGGAATGTCCTTTATTGGGATAACTGGAATGTCCTTTATTGGGATAACTGGAATGTCCTTTATTGGGATAACTGTGCTGCCCTTTATTGGGATAACTGGAATGTCCTTTATTGGGATAACTGGAATGTCCTTTATTGGGATAACTGCGCTGTCCTTTATTGGGATAACTGGAATGTCCTTTATTGGGATAACTGTGCTGTCCTTTATTGGGATAACTGCGCTGTCCTTTATTGGGATAACTGTGATGTCCTTTATTGGGATAACTGTGCTGTCCTTTATTGGGATAACTGTGCTGTCCTTTATTGGGATAACTGTGATGTCCTTTATTTGGATAACTGGAATGTCCTTTATTGGGATAACTGGAATGTCCTTTATTGGGATAACTGTGCTCTCCTTTATTGGGATAACTGGAATGTCCTTTATTGGGATAACTGTGATGTCCTTTATTGGGATAACTGGAATGTCCTTTATTGGGATAACTGTGATGTCCTTTATTGGGATAACTGTGATGTCCTTTATTGGGATAACTGGAATGTCCTTTATTGGGATAACTGGAATGTCCTTTATTGGGATAACTGTGCTGTCCTTTATTGGGATAACTGGAATGTCCTTTATTGGGATAACTGTGCTGTCCTTTATTGGGATAACTGTGATGTCCTTTATTGGGATAACTGGAATGTCCATTATTGGGATAACTGTGCTCTCCTTTATTGGGATAACTGTGCTGTCCTTTATTGGGATAACTGGAATGTCCTTTATTGGGATAACTGGAATGTCCTTTATTGGGATAACTGGAATGTCCTTTATTGGGATAACTGGAATGTCCTTTATTGGGATAACTGTGCTCTCCTTTATTGGGATAACTGTGCTGTCCTTTATTGGGATAACTGGAATGTCCTTTATTGGGATAACTGTGATGTCCTTTATTGGGATAACTGTGCTGTCTTTTATTGGGATAACTGGAATGTCCTTTATTGGGATAACTGGAATGTCCTTTATTGGGATAACTGTGCTGTCCTTTATTGGGATAACTGGAATGTCCTTTATTGGGATAACTGTGCTGTCCTTTATTGGGATAACTGTGCTGTCCTTTATTGGGATAACTGTGATGTCCTTTATTGGGATAACTGTGATGTCCTTTATTGGGATAACTGTGCTCTCCTTTATTGGGATAACTGTGATGTCCTTTATTGGGATAACTGTGCTCTCCTTTATTGGGATAACTGTGATGTCCTTTATTGGGATAACTGTGCTGTCCTTTATTGGGATAACTGTGCTGTCCTTTATTGGGATAACTGGAATGTCCTTTATTGGGATAACTGGAATGTCCTTTATTGGGATAACTGTGCTGTCCTTTATTGGGATAACTGTGATGTCCATTATTGGGATAACTGTGATGTCCTTTATTGGGATAACTGTGCTGTCCTTTATTGGGATCACTGGAATGTCCTTTATTGGGATAACTGTGCTGTCCTTTATTGGGATAACTGTGCTCTCCTTTATTGGGATAACTGTGCTGTCCTTTATTGGGATAACTGTGCTCTCCTTTATTGGGATAACTGTGATGTCCTTTATTGGGATAACTGGAATGTCCTTTATTGGGATAACTGTGCTCTCCTTTATTGGGATAACTGTGCTGTCCTTTATTGGGATAACTGTGCTCTCCTTTATTGGGATAACTGTGATGTCCTTTATTGGGATAACTGGGATATGCTTTATTGGGATAACTGGGATATCCTTTATTGGGATAACTGTGCTGTCCTTTATTGGTTTTGAGTTTGCTGCCCATCAATGCTGACAACAATGCTGTTCCTGACTGGGCCTTCAGTGCGGTAGTGGTAAGGCAGGTCACTGAGAGGTGTTCTACTGTTCTTAACGTAGGGTAACTGCTGTTCCCTTGAAGTATTCCTGAGCAATATTATGCTATGAGCAATATTCATCAGTTCAGATTCCTGTGCTGGTATTAACTTGGAGTAACAATCTTTCATTTTACACTTGGAATTGTTTTGATATACTGTATTGGTGATAACTGTGGTGTATTCACTTGGACTAATTGTGATACTCTTTATTTATGTTAACTAGTGCTCTTCACTTCCACTGTGACACTCTGCATTTGTGGTATTATGATGCTCACCCCTGGAAGTTTCTCAATTGCAGTTAAGTGGGAATAACGGACACATATTTCAGTGGAGTGTCTTTGTTCTTCACCGTGCATTGTCAGCACTGTACTTGACTGGAGATAACTATATTATTCTTAATTGTGATCAATTCTATTATTCTTTATTAGTTAATGGTGCATATTCATAAATCTATATGTTCTGGAAAGAGGGGAATCTGTCTTATCTTTCTTTGAGTAACTATACTGTTATCCACCATGGGGTAACTGTTGTTCTTCATTGATTATTTCTGTGTGCTCTTGAGCAAGGGATATCTCTGCTCCACTTCATTTGGAGCAATGGCTCTTCTGTATAATCTGTGGAATGCTCATTATATTGGAGCGATCAATGCTCTTCACTGGTGCGAACTCTGGGTGGTAAACTCCTGTCCCTCACCAGGTGCTATCTCTCCTCCCTCACCAGGTGCTATCTCCCCTCCCTCACCAGGTGCTATCTCCCCTCCCTCACCAGGTGCTATCTCCCCTCCCTCACCAGGTGCTATCTCCCCTCCCTCACCAGGTGCTATCTCCCCTCCCTCACCAGGTGCTATCTCCCCTCCCTCACCAGGTGCTATCCCTGTTCCCTCACCAGGTGCTATCTCCCCTCCCTCACCAGGTGCTATCTCCCCTCCCTCACCAGGTGCTATCTCCCCTCCCTCACCAGGTGCTATCTCCCCTCCCTCACCAGGTGCTATCCCTGTTCCCTCACCAGGTGCTATCTCCCCTCCCTCACCAGGTGCTATCTCCCCTCCCTCACCAGGTGCTATCTCCCCTCCCTCACCAGGTGCTATCTCTGCTCCCTCACCAGGTGCTATCTCCCCTCCCTCACCAGATGCTATCTCTCCTCCCTCACCAGGTGCTATCTCCCCTCCCTCACCAGGTGCTATCTCTGCTCCCTCACCAGGTGCTATCTCCCCTCCCTCACCAGGTGCTATCTCTCCTCCCTGAGCAGATGCTATCTCTCCTCCCTCACCAGGTGCTATCTCTCCTCCCTCACCAGGTGCTATCTCCCCTCCCTCACCAGGTGCTATCTCTCCTCCCTCACCAGGTGCTATCTCTCCTCCCTCACCAGGTGCTATCTCCTCTCCCTCACCAGGTGCTATCTCTGTTCCCTCACCAGGTGCTATCTCTCCTCCCTCACCAGGTGCTATCTGTCCTCCCTCACCAGGTGCTATCTCCCCTCCCTCACCAGGTGCTATCTCTGTTCCCTCACCAGGTGCTATCTCTCCTCCCTCACCAGGTGCTATCTCTCCTCCCTCACCAGGTGCTATCTCTCCTCCCTCACCAGGTGCTATCTCCCCTCCCTCACCAGGTGCTATCTCCCCTCCCTCACCAGGTGCTATCTCTCCTCCCTCACCAGGTGCTATCTCTGCTCCCTCACCAGGTGCTATCCCTGTTCCCTCACCAGGTGCTATCTCTCCCGTCCCTCACCAGATGCTATCTCCTCTCCCTCACCAGGTGCTATCTCTCCTCCCTCATCAGGTGCTATCTCTGTTCCCTCAACAGGTGCTATCTCTCCTCCCTCACCAGGTGCTATCTCTCCTCCCTCACCAGGTGCTATCTCCCCTCCCTCACCAGGTGCTACCTCTGCTCCCTCACCAGGTGCTATCTCTGCTCCCTCACCAGGTGCTATCCCTGTTCCCTCACCAGGTGCTATCTCTCCTCCCTGACCAGGTGCTATCTCTCCTCCCTCACCAGGTGCTATCTCTCCTCCCTCACCAGGTGCTATCTCTCCTCCCTCACCAGCTGCTATCTCTCCTCCCTGACCAGGTGCTATCTCTCCTCCCTCACCAGGTGCTATCTCCCCTCCCTCACCAGGTGCTATCTCTCCCCTCCCTCACCAGGTGCTATCTCTCCCCTCCCTCACCAGGTGCTATCTCCCCTCCCTCACCAGGTGCTATCTCTCCTCCCTGACCAGGTGCTATCTCCCCTCCCTCACCAGGTGCTATCTCTGCTCCCTCACCAGGTGCTATCTCCCCTCCCTCACCAGGTGCTATCTCCCCTCCCTCACCAGGTGCTATCTCTCCTCCCTCACCAGGTGCTATCTCCCCTCCCTCACCAGGTGCTATCTCTGCTCCCTCACCAGGTGCTATCTCTCCTCCCTCACCAGGTGCTATCTCCCCTCCCTCACCAGGTGCTATCTCTCCTCCCTCACCAGGTGCTATCCCTGTTCCCTCACCAGATGCTATCTCCCCTCCCTCACCAGGTGCTATCTCCCCTCCCTCACCAGGTGCTATCTCCCCTCCCTCACCAGGTGCTATCTCCCCTCCCTCACCAGGTGCTATCTCCCCTTCCTCACCAGGTGCTATCTCCCCTCCCTCACCAGGTGCTATCTCTCCCCTCCCTCACCAGGTGCTATCTCCCCTCCCTCACCAGGTGCTATCTCCCCTTCCTCACCAGGTGCTATCTCCCCTCCCTCACCAGGTGCTATCTCTCCCCTCCCTCACCAGGTGCTATCTCCCCTCCCTCACCAGGTGCTATCTCCCCTCCCTCACCAGGTGCTATCTCTCCTCCCTGACCAGGTGCTATCTCCCCTCCCTCACCAGGTGCTATCTCCCCTCCCTCACCAGGTGCTATCTCCCCTCCCTCACCAGGTGCTATCTCCCCTCCCTCACCAGGTGCTATCTCCCCTCCCTCACCAGGTGCTATCTCTCCTCCCTCACCAGGTGCTATCCCTGTTCCCTCACCAGATGCTATCTCCCCTCCCTCACCAGGTGCTATCTCTCCTCCCTCACCAGGTGCTATCTCCCCTTCCTCACCAGGTGCTATCTCCCCTCCCTCACCAGGTGCTATCTCTCCCCTCCCTCACCAGGTGCTATCTCCCCTCCCTCACCAGGTGCTATCTCTCCTCCCTCACCAGGTGCTATCTCCCCTCCCTCACCAGATGCTATCTCCTCTCCCTCACCAGGTGCTATCTCCCCTCCCTCACCAGGTGCTATCTCTGCTCCCTCACCAGGTGCTATCTCCCCTCCCTCACCAGGTGCTATCCCTGTTCCCTCACCAGGTGCTATCTCCCCTCCCTCACCAGGTGCTATCTCCCCTCCCTCACCAGCTGCTATCTCCCCTCCCTCACCAGGTGCTATCTCCCCTCCCTCACCAGGTGCTATCTCCCCTCCCTCACCAGGTGCTATCTCTCCTCCCTGACCAGGTGCTATCTCCCCTCCCTCACCAGGTGCTATCTCCCCTCCCTCACCAGGTGCTATCTCCCCTCCCTCACCAGGTGCTATCTCTCCTCCCTCACCAGGTGCTATCTCTCCTCCCTCACCAGGTGCTATCTCCCCTCCCTCACCAGGTGCTATCTCTCCTCCCTCACCAGGTGCTATCTCTCCTCCCTCACCAGGTGCTATCTCTCCTCCCTCACCAGGTGCTATCTCTCCTCCCTCACCAGGTGCTATCTCTGTTCCCTCACCAGATGCTATCTCCCCTCCCTCACCAGGTGCTATCTCCCCTCCCTCACCAGGTGCTATCTCCCCTCCCTCACCAGGTGCTATCTCCCCTCCCTCACCAGGTGCTATCTCCCCTCCCTCACCAGGTGCTATCTCCCCTCCCTCACCAGGTGCTATCTCTCCCTCCCTCACCAGGTGCTATCTCCCCTCCCTCACCAGGTGCTATCTCCCCTCCCTCACCAGGTGCTATCTCCCCTCCCTCACCAGGTGCTATCTCTCCCTCCCTCACCAGGTGCTATCTCCCCTCCCTCACCAGGTGCTATCTCCCCTCCCTCACCAGGTGCTATCTCTCCTCCCTGACCAGGTGCTATCTCCCCTCCCTCACCAGGTGCTATCTCCCCTCCCTCACCAGGTGCTATCTCCCCTCCCTCACCAGGTGCTATCTCCCCTCCCTCACCAGGTGCTATCTCCCCTCCCTCACCAGGTGCTATCTCTCCTCCCTCACCAGGTGCTATCCCTGTTCCCTCACCAGATGCTATCTCCCCTCCCTCACCAGGTGCTATCTCTCCTCCCTCACCAGGTGCTATCTCCCTTCCTCACCAGGTGCTATCTCCCCTCCCTCACCAGGTGCTATCTCTCCCCTCCCTCACCAGGTGCTATCTCCCCTCCCTCACCAGGTGCTATCTCTCCTCCCTCACCAGGTGCTATCTCCCCTCCCTCACCAGATGCTATCTCCTCTCCCTCACCAGGTGCTATCTCCCCTCCCTCACCAGGTGCTATCTCTGCTCCCTCACCAGGTGCTATCTCCCCTCCCTCACCAGGTGCTATCCCTGTTCCCTCACCAGGTGCTATCTCTCCTCCCTCACCAGGTGCTATCTCCCCTCCCTCACCAGGTGCTATCTCCCCTCCCTCACCAGCTGCTATCTCCCCTCCCTCACCAGGTGCTATCTCACCTCCCTCACCAGGTGCTATCTCTCCTCCCTGACCAGGTGCTATCTCCCCTCCCTCACCAGGTGCTATCTCCCCTCCCTCACCAGGTGCTATCTCCCCTCCCTCACCAGGTGCTATCTCTCCTCCCTCACCAGGTGCTATCTCTCCTCCCTCACCAGGTGCTATCTCCCCTCCCTCACCAGGTGCTATCTCTCCTCCCTCACCAGGTGCTATCTCTCCTCCCTCACCAGGTGCTATCTCTCCTCCCTGACCAGGTGCTATCTCCCCTCCCTCACCAGGTGCTATCTCCCCTCCCTCACCAGGTGCTATCTCTCCTCCCTCACCAGGTGCTATCTCCCCTCCCTCACCAGGTGCTATCTCTCCTCCCTCACCAGGTGCTATCTCCCCTCCCTCACCAGGTGCTATCTCCCCTCCCTCACCAGGTGCTATCTCCCCTCCCTGACCAGGTGCTATCTCCCCTCCCTCACCAGGTGCTATCTCCCCTCCCTCACCAGGTGCTATCTCCCCTCCCTCACCAGGTGCTATCTCTCCTCCCTCACCAGGTGCTATCTCTCCTCCCTCACCAGGTGCTATCTCTCCTCCCTCACCAGGTGCTATCTCTGCTCCCTCACCAGGTGCTATCTCTCCTCCCTCACCAGGTGCTATCTCCCCTCCCTCACCAGGTGCTATCTCTCCTCCCTCACCAGGTGCTATCTCTCCCCTCCCTCACCAGGTGCTATCTCTCCTCCCTCACCAGGTGCTATCTCTCCTCCCTCACCAGGTGCTATCTCTCCTCCCTCACCAGATGCTATCTCTCCTCCCTCACCAGGCACTGTCTCTCTATGTTACTTTTGAATAGAATATGTGCTGTTCTTACTGCAGCTAAGTTTCCATTTGTTCCTCACAGTGTTATCCACATGTTTTTTTAAACCTGTTATTTCTCATCTTTAATAAGAACTGGCTTAAGTGAAAAACAATAGGAAGCTTTGATATTGGCTGATTTCCTCAGTTGCTACTTTTCTGTGAATTGAGGAATACCAAATGTGAATGTCTAATTGCTCCCTTAGTAAAAATTATAATTATTTAAAATTCAAAGGAGGAGAAAATGCAATATTCAAACATGATATTGAGTTATGGATGAACACATGACAGCATTGTGGCTAAATATGCAGTAAAAAAAAATCAGTACTGGTTGACCCAGAGGAAAAATCCCCTGTTTTTTTTCCTGAGCCAATATCCGTGGAATTGTGGTCCCAATGATAGCATCCTCCCCAGAATGTTTACACCAAGGAACAAACAGTGCTGGCTCTCTTGTGACTGAAAGGGTTAACGTCACTCACTGTATTTTTGCGCTGCGATTGTCCCAAGATACTTTTAACTAGCTAATAAATCAACTTTTTACATTTACTAATCTGTAAACTGATTTCTTCCACTTCAATAATAAAATATGAACTTAAGATTATACACACTACACGTGTTAATGAGCACTGAGCTGTTTGATATCACGTGGAGTTATTGGCCATTATGCAGCTGTGCCACTGATCTGCAGCAGATGTTGTAATGGTTAATGGTACCAGCACTTTCTGCCAAAATGCTGTAGTGTTTGATTTTTTTTAATTAAAAAATTTATTGATACATGAATACTTCATTGGATCTAAAATGCATTTAAAAGTAATGGTTATGAGTGATGAACAGCTGGAATGAATTGCCAAGAAGGGCTTTTGAGGCCACGTCATTGAGTCATTTAAGAAATAGAACATACTGTAGTTGCAAGATGGGAGGATCCATGTTCTGGAAGGGTGAAATCAAATGGGTTAAGTACAAACTTTATCTAAACTTAATCTCATGATGATGGTATAAATTGTGTGTGCTGCCGTTAATGATCCACAAAACACAAATGTAATATATAATTTCAATAAAATTGTTAACTCTTCAGCCAAGGATGTCAAGGCCTTGGAGTGGGTGCAGAGGAGATTTACTAGAATGGTTCCAGGGATGAGGGACTTGGGTTATGTGGAGAGACTGGAGAAGCTGGAATTGTTCTCCTTAGAGCAGAGAAGGTTAAGGAGAGATTTAATAGACAGTGTTCAAAATCATGAGGGGTTTTGATAGCGTAGATGTGGAGAGACCATTTGCACTGGCAGGAGGGTTGGTAACCAAAGGACACAGATTTAAGGTCATTGGCAAAAGATCCAGAGAGCAGATGAGGAGAATTTTTTTTACGCCGTGAGTTGTTCTGATCTGGAATGCACTGCATGAAAGGATAGTGGAAGCAGATTCAATAGTAACTTTCAAAAGGGAATTGGATAAATACTTAAGAGGAATTTGCAGACTGTAAGATTCTCAAAATTCACAGATCCCCCAAAACTCGAAGACAAACCCTAAGGAAAAAGACTTTGGACTCTTTTCTAGCTATTACAGGGTGGTGAAGTGCATTGGGCCTAACCGAAGGACTTTTCGAGCAAAAGCCAAGATATTAGTATTTTTAAAACATGTCTGGGCTTGTAGGGGAGAAAAGACTGTGAAGGAAGGTGGGATCGACCTCTGTAAAAACAGTTTGGGTATTGGAGCTAATGGGAACTGTCTGGGGAACCGTATGATCTCGCTGGGAGTGTAAATCGGCCCCTATCAGACATTAGCATCCTAACAATAAACCCGAGGAAAACCAGTCTCCACCCCAAGCTACAGAGCCCATTAAGACATGCATAAAACAAATTACTTCGGCTTACCGTATAGAAATTACAGGCCCAACCAAGAAACCCAAAACATAAGAACGATCAAACTCCGATTAAGTGGCACATCAACGGGATGGGGCCATCCCGGAACCACTTCACACCTTAACAAACCAGTTACCGATAACGAGCCCACCAAAACTAACAAAGACCGAGACCTGATTTGGCGCGCAGATAAGGAACCTTCAATGAGTATAATTGAAGACCCGTTCTCAACCTGAAAAGAAGAAGAGGAAGGAAGAACAAGAAGACATCAACGGAGGCATTCTCCGCAACACAGTTCTAAAAACCAACACCGTTCAGCGTTCCGTGTCTAGCCAGGAGGTCGACAGCTCGAAGGCCAGACCATCCAACAAAGTAGGCCGACACGAGAAGAACCCAGAACGACCGCCTCAGTGACCACCGGACACCTCGCGGCAACAAGACCCTCACGAAACAACCAACTAAACACCAAGTATCAACAATTGGGCCACCGCGACCAAAAAAAACCAACTCGAAGAAAACCCGAAGAATCGCAAAGTTTCCACTCTACAATTTACTCCTGACTTACCCCGGGTAAGATTTTCCCTTAAAAAACTCTAAACCCTACTTCTAAACTAAAGAAAGTAGGCACTCACCTGATAAATCCAATACGCACCCTACCGCATCAGCGGACTCGCGAAGACTGACCAGATACGCAGTTGAAGTCCTCTACCGCGTACGGGGTACGGCAGACACCAACTGACATATAGAGTGAACCCCAAAACCGCAAACTAGCCCAACTGTCAAGGATTCTGGTGAGTATCATCCCTGGTCCACTGGAGTCCAACCTAGCTAGTGAAGTGGGATTGGGAGGGGTGAAGTATTCTTTTAATGTTATTTCCCTCGTTTGTACCGAAGTGTTCCCCACCTTTAGAGTGTTAAGAGTGTTTGTGTTGTGTTTTACTTTCTTAAATAAAGATCAAAGTTCTTGCATCAAACCCAGTTGTCTGCTACACTTTTTATCACAACCCCCAAATAAGTCCAAGGTCTAGAACCAGGGGAGTGGGAGCGATTCGAACCGCTCGGAAGTCAGAGGTGAAGCTGACACAAACCACCACCCCCTACAAGGGCTACGGGGAAAGAGCAGGGGAGTGGGACCAATTGGATAACTCCTTCAAAGAGCTGGCACAGGCACAATGGGCCAAATGGCCTCCTTCTGTGCTGTATCATTCTACGATTCAGAAAATATCCCTCCAATTTCTCCCCTCCCCTCTTCTCTCCTGACGGTGCTGGCCTTTGCTGGGTTACGGTCCCGTGGACCCCAACTTGTTGGCAAACTATTCAATCTTAGGTGGGGGGAGAGAGGGCGGAATCCCAGCCGAACCCAATCCTGTCCTGACCTTCGATCATACACATGCCAGCACCATTAGAAGTAGAAGCTGTGACTGAATTTTTTCCACTTTCTATCCCAAAGGCACTGAGGCCAATGTTGGAGCCTCTATAATATTAACTTCTATATCCTTTTCACCCTTTTATAAATATATATATTTTTAATAGACCATTGGGGAACTAGTTTGAAGGAGCCTATAGTGCGACTGAGATATTCAGTTACTGCTTCACTTTTTCCCCCTGATTATGCCATCATTACTCACTGAACAAAAATATTTTTTCTTTCTTTTTAAACAAAAAGATAAAAAGGGCTGTTAAAGTTCACAGTATGTTTTTCTAAATGGTTATTAAAAGGGGCCGTGATAGGGCAGTTCAGGAGCATTGCAGTTCCTCTCCGCATCTAAAATTAGGAGAGAATTCAGCCAGAGCTCTTGCGCCTGATCACTATTCAGTGACTGCTTCTGGAGGGTGGATGTCAGATGAGGACTGGATTGGCCTCAGCTGTGATGCCCCCCATGGTAAATTGTCAGCTGACACTGCTTCGGCTCACACGTGAAGACTAGGGCTCGATTTTGCCATTGGGGTCAGGCTGGGGCGTGTCAGGTGGTTTTTGTGTCAGGACCCCGACTCCGATGTGAAGTGGGGAAAAAAGTGGGATTTTCCCCTAATTGGGCACTTGATTTCCAGCGTGTGGGAACCCCTGGACCAATTCGTCTTTCCATCCTGAAAGTCGCCTCCGATGATGTCATCAGTGCTGCTGGATTTAAGGCCTGCAAGCAGCCTTGCTTCTTCTGGAGACTGGAAACGCTTTGAACATTGTATGAAGGACTTCATTTACTGACCATGTCCACCAGCAAGCAAAAGTGTGCACCTCGCTTTGATGAGCCCTCCCTCCAAGCTCTGGTGCAGGGAGCAAGATCTAATAAGGAGGTGCTCTTCCCTTCCTCAGGGAGAAAAAAGCCACCACAACAGACTAAAGCTGTGTGGCTGCAAGTGGCCCAGGAGGTCAATGCCATCTCTATGTGCCGCAGAACCTGGCTGCAATGCAGGAAGAGGTTTCATGACCTTCTCCGCACAGGAAAAGTGAGTATGACTTTGCCATCACCCTCAATCTGATCCCCATTGCCTCTCCTCACCAGTACTCAGCTTTGCCAACCTCTTCCTCCACATCCCACTTGACACTGACATCCCTGCACCCTTACCCATTCCCTCTCTTTCTATGGTCACATTCGCTTAACTATTCGACCATGCAGCCCTCACACTCCTTGTCACTGTGACGCAATGACAACAACTTACAACACACAGGGAGGGCCCTTTGTCTCCTTCTAAGCATTTATGCTATGGATTCTCTACACTCACTCCTTCATTCTCACTCAAACTCCACTTGTGTCCCTCATTGCAGGAAAAGAGAGCCCACAATAAGAGGGAAAGAGTGAGGACAGGAGGAGGGCCACCCTCAGTAGCCCAGCTCACCACCTCAGAGGAGGCGGCCCTGGAAATTGCCGGGATCGAGGAGGATTCCCAAGTGGGAGACGGACACACGGGCGCATCACAGCAAGCTGGTGACAGAATAGTTTGGCATCTCATTGACATTGCATGAGTGACTGATAATGATTCTGATACTCTAACAGATTGACTTATGATCATCTGCACAATTCAATGTGCATGCAACCTTTACCTCACATCTCTAACTCTTTCCTTTACTCCCCCACAGGACCATCGAGAGCCCCCGTCCCCACTGTCCAGGAGGAAGAGCCTGAGCTTCCAGACTCCTCAGAGGAAGCTGCAACCTCTGAGGGCACTCCGTCAGCAGAATTAAGCGCACCCTGCACCAGCACAGACACTCACACCTCGGTGGGACCTTCGGGACATAGAGTACAGTTGTCACCTGGTGTATCACAGCTCACAAGTGAGCATCAGCAGATGGTGGAGACAGGGACAGCAGTGGAGAGCCCTAGTCGCAGTGGAGAGGACGCTCCCAGCTCGGCTCCGCTGCATGTCGACCTTGTGCCTCCGGGTCCATCCAGAAGGAGAGCGGTGCTGGAACTCCAGGAACAGGTGCAGGAGTCTCTGGCAGGTTTTGTCTCCAGGGTCGCTGCGAGTGTGGAGCGAATGGAGGAGTTCATCGCTAACATGAGCAGAGCCTTTGTGGAGGCGTTGGCGCATGAACGCATCACCACGGAAAGGATGGCAACCTCCTTGGAAAGGATGGCTACCTCCATGGTAAAGCTGGCTACCTCCATGGTAAGGCTGGCTACCGTAGTCACTTGGGTGTAATGTTGTATTTAATTTTGAAAAGCCATCAGTTGCTTATTGTCATAAAAAATTCTGATGGCAAACTGTTGCAGTTGTGGCATGTGTCATTTCGCTAATGGGACTTCCACATTGAGGGCTTAGGGCGACTTGCAATTGTCAGTATGCTGGTCAGAGTGATAGGAATCTGCAGGTTCTTGGCCATTGTCAATGGTCTGATAAGAAGGTGCGAGGCAAAATTGTTTGATTGTGCAGGCTAAGCAAATCTGGCCAAGATGAGTGCGTCCCTTGCATCCCGGGCAGCAATGTGGTCGCGTGCTGGCGCCTTCTGGCCTGTGCAGCTTCAGGTGGGTGAGCAGCAGCTTGGCGCTCCTGTTGTTGCTGCTGCTGTTGGTGGTGCTGTTGTTCATGGTTCTGCTGCTGCCACGGCTGGTCTTCGTCCGAATCTGATGTCCAGGAGGAAAGGAAATAAATGGTTCCCATGCTTCTGGTATATGCCTCAGTTGAGGAAGCGCTTAGTCAAGGTGGCGAGAGGGGTTTCCCAGGAGGTCACACGGAGATGGGTGTCAGGCTCCAAACTTCCACAACAATGAGTAGGCCTGCTAAAAGTTCCCCCAGACCTGAGACAACAAAGTTCTGCCACCTGCAAATGATGATTGCTGAAAACTCCTTTTTAATGGTGGAGCTGCAGCTGTTACTAAGCAGTCCACTTGTGAGGCCGCCAGGATTCACTGGCGTGTTCCAGAGGAGACGTGCAGGACGTGGGAAAAGTGGGAAAATCAGAAAGGCCTCTCAAAATGGGATTATAGAGGCACTTAACTGGTTGTTAAGGGCCTTAAGGGCCTATCCCGCCTCTTGGAGGCGGGATGGAAATGGGGTCAGAAAACACGCATTTGGAAAAATTGCTCGGAGGCGGGATGGAGGCTGGATCGACCCGCCCGCCAATTTTTGCGATTTTACCACCTCACACGCCTCCAATCCCGCCTCCTCGGGCCTGTCAAAATCGAGCCCTAGGTCTTTGAATGAGGTACTGGAGGACATAAGAACATAAGAAATAGGAGCAGGAGTAAAGCCATTTGGCCCTTTGAGCCTGCTCCGCCATTCAATAAGATCATGGCTGATCTTCTACCTCAACTCCACTTTCCTGCACTATCCTCATATCTCTTGATTCCCTTAATATTCAAAAATCTATCGATCGCTGTCTTGAACAGACTCAATGACTGAGCCTCCACAGCCCTCTGGGGTAGAGAATTCCAAAGATTCACCACCCTCTGAGTGAAGAAATTTCTCCTCATCTCAGTCCTAAATGGCCGACCCCTTATTCTGAGACTGTGACCCCTGGTTTGAGACTCCCCAGCCAGGGAAAACATCCTCCCAGCATCTACCCTGTCAAGTCCTGTAAGAATTTTGTATGTTTCAATGAGATCACCTCTCATTCTTCTAAACTCTGGAGAATATAGGCCTAGTCTACTCAATCTCTCCTCATAGGGCAATCCCCCCATCCCAGGAATCAGTCCGGTGAACCTTCGTTGCACTCCCTCTATGGCAAGTATAGGTAAGGAGACCAAAACTGTACACAATACTCCAGGTGTGGTCTCACCAGGGACCTATATAATTGCAGTAAGACGTCTTTACTCTTATACTCAAATCCTCTTGTAATAAAGGCCAACATACCATTTGCTTTCCTAATTGCTTGCTGTACCTGCATGTTAACTTTCAGTGATTCGTGTACAAGGACATCCAGGTCCCTCTGAACACCAACATTTCCCAATCTCTCACCATTTAAAAAATATTCTGCTTTTCTATTTTTCCTACCAAAGTGGATAACTTCACATTTCTCCACTTTATATTGCATGTTCTTGCCCACTCACTTAGCCTGTCTATATCCCCTTGAAGCCTCCTCACAACTTACATTCCCACCCAGCTTTGTATCATCAGCAAACTTGGATATATTACATTTGGTCCCCTCATCCAAATCATTGATGTAGATTGTGAATAGCTGAGGCCCAAGCACTGATCCTTGCGGTACCCCACTAGTTACAGCCTGCCAACCCGAAAATGACCCGTTTATTCCTACTCTCTGTTTTCTGTCCGTTAACCAATCCTTAATCCATGCTAGTATATTGCTCCCAAACCCTTGAGCCCTAATTTTGTTTAATAACCTTTTGTGTGGCACCTTATCGAATGCCTTCTGAAAATCCAAATATACCACATCCACTGGTTCCCCCTTATCTATTCTGTTAGTTACAACCTCAAAAAACTCTAACAGATTAGTCAAACACGATTTTCCTTTCATAAATTCGTGTTGACTCTGCCCAATCCTGTTATTATTTTCTAAGTGGCCTGTTACCACGTCCTTAACAATAGATTCTAGCATTTTACCTACTACTGATGTCAGGCTAACTGGTCTGTAGTTCCCCGTTTTCTCTCTCCCTCCTTTCTTAAATCATGGGGTTACATTTGCTACCTTCCAATCCGCGGGAACCGTTCCAGAATCTATGGAATTTTGGAAAATGACAACCAATGCATCCACTATCTCTATAGCCACCTCTTTCAAAACCCTAGGACCACTGGTGCTTGTAGAGCAGTAGGCCAGCCTGAGTCACTACCTTCAAAGGGGGTCCTGATCGGGCATCAGGGCAGCGTAGCATGCTAGAACCTGTGCAGCCTCAAAATCTGTATTAAAATACTGGGCTTCCCAATAACTTGGTGGGTAAATGCACTGTCCAGTGAGGAACTGACTCTTAAAGACTAGGGAAGTTACAGATTTGATGTGTGGACTCTGCAAAGATAGCTGACAGTGGTAGCTACACCACAACTGGTCTAGAGAGGGGAGCAAATCAGCCAGTGTTCCCGCTCTCGATCGCTAACCAACGCTTCATACTGGGAAGTAAATGTGTTCTGATGAACAGGGTCATCAACCTGAATCCTAAAGATGTAAAGTGATTAAACCAGGTGAGAGAAATAAGAAACAAGTGAGTAAAACATTAGAGCCGAAGGACAGGCTAGGGTGTGTGACCCAAATAAGCGTTCTTTATATAAACGCACGGAGTATAAGGAATAAATTGAATGAACTGCAGGCGCAAAATCAAATTGGAGGGTATGACATGGTAGCCATTACTGAGACATGGCTGCAGGACGTTCAGGTCAGGGGACTAAATATACCAGGTTATAAGGTTTACAGGAAAGATAGGGAAAATGGCAGAGGGGGAGGAGTAGCCTGAGTGATTAAGGATGAAATCACTTCAATGATGAGAGAGGATATAACAAGAGGTAAGCAGGCAGTGGAGACTTTATGGGTAGAATTAAGCAATAGGAAAGGAGTTAAGACTGTAGTGGGAGTTGTGTATAGCCCCCTGGTAGCAGCTGTGAAGTGCTAGATTGTATAAATGCAGAGATTAGACAAGCGTGTAGCAAAGGCAGAGTGGTTTTAATGGGGGATTTTAACTTTCATATAGATTGGGATGAGCAGACTAGCACCTGTCAGAAAGATAGTGACTTTCTTGAGTGTGTCCGGGATAGTTTTCTACAACAATATGTCCTAGAGGCAACGAGGGGGCAAGCCATATTAGATTTAGTAATGAGTAATGAGCCAGATTTAGTTAACAGCCTAACTGTGCGTGAATATTTATCCAATAGCGATCATAACATGATCGAGTTCAATGTAACGGTTGAAAGGGAGAAATGCGAAACAGCTACTAAGGGCTGGATTTTGCAGGGGGTCAGTGGCGGGTCAGGTGGAAAAGTGTTTTTTTCCCCCAGCAGGTCGGGTCCCCGCTGTGAACCTGCCGCCATGCACCTTTACTAAATGTCGGGTCTATCAGTGCTGAGCAGACCCAACACGCAGTGGCGGGGGAGGCAATTAAAATCATTAGTGGATTGTTTACAGCCACTTATCAATGGTTTTTTTCCCAGCTTTTTGGATTTGACAGGTCGCCCACCGGTTTCCCGCTGTGCTGAGACCTCGTCTGTGAAGCTGAGGCGGGAGGTCAGTGGCCATTGAATCAGCTGATGAGTTGACAGCTTCAAATATCAAGTCAAAGCTCCCAGCTGATTGAAAAATGTTCCCTTAACCACTAGCTTCTCTAAACTACATTTCCACTACAGATTCAGGATGCTGCAAGTCTTTACACAAGCCTCCATCCAGTCTGACCTCATTACCTCTCCCACCATTGACAGATGCTTCTGTCATCTCTACATCACCTGCCGTCTCTTCCATCAGCATGGGTGCCCTTGAAACTCTCTCACCTTGGTCCTCAGAATCCTACCACGATCAGCCCCAACACCAGCAGCACCAGGCACACCAGCAGCACCAACAACACCAACCTTCTCCGCAATCAACTGATGCTGCACAGGACACAGGGCATCAGCACCTTTTTTTAAATTCGTTTTTATGGGATGTGGGCGTCGCTGGCAAGGCCAGCATTTATTGGCCATCCCTAATTGCCCATGAGAAGGTGGTGGTGAGCCACCTTCTTGAACCACTGCAGTCCGTGTGGTGAAGGTACTCCCACAGTGCTGTTAGGGAGGGAGTTCCAGGATTTTGACACAGCGACGATGAAGGATCGGCGATATACTTCTAAGTCAGGATGGTGTGTGACTTGGAGGGGAACTTGGAGGTCCTGGTGTTCCCATGCGTCTGCTGCCCTTGTCCTTCTAGATGGAAGAGGTCACGAGTTTGGGAGGTGTTGCCGAAGAAGCCTTGGCGAGTTGCTGCAGTGCATCTTGTAGATGGTACACACTGCAGCCACGGTACGCCGGTGGTGGAGGGAGTTGATGTTTAAGGTGGTGGATGGGGTGCTGCTTTGTCCTGGATGGTGTCGAGCTTCTTGAGTGTTGTTGCAGCTGCACTCATCTAGGCAAGTGGAGAGTATTCCATCACACTCCTTACTTGTGCCTTGTAGATGGTAGAAAGGCTTTGGGGAGTCAGGAGGTTAGACACTCGCCGCAGAATACCTAGCCTCTGACCTGCTCTTGTTGCCACAGTATTTATGTGGCTGGTCCAGTTAAGATTCTGGTCAATGGTGACACCCAAGATGTTGATGGTGGGGGATTTGGTGATGGTAACGTCATTGAATGTCAAGGGGCGGTGTTTAGACTCTCGCTTGTTGGAGATAGTCATTGCCTGACACTTCTGTGGTGCGAATGTTACCTGCCACTTATCAGCCCAAGCCTGAACGTTGTCCAGGTCTTGTTGCATGCGGGCATAGACTGCTTCATTATCTGAGGTGTTGTGAATGGCACTGAACACCGTGCAGTCATCAGCGAACATCCCCATTTCTGACCTTATGTTGGAGGGAAGGTCATTGATGAAGCAGCTGAAGATGGTTGGGCCCAGGACACTGCCCTGAGGAACTCCTGCAGCGATGTCCTGGGGCTGTGATGATTGACTTTCAACCACCACAACCATCTTCCTTTGTGCTAGGTATGACTCCAGCCAGTGGAGCGTTTTCCCCCGATTCCCATTGACTTCAGTTTTACTAGGGCTCCTTGATGCCACACTCGGTCAAATGCTGCCTTGATGTCAAGGGCAGTCACTCTCACCTCACCTCTGGAATTCAGCTCCTTTGTCCATGTTTGGACCAAGGCTGTAATGAGGTCGTCAGCCGAGTGGTCTTGGCGGAACCCAAATTGAGCATCAGTGAGCAGGTTTTTGGTGAGTAAGTGCCGCTTGATAGCACTATCGATGACACCTTCCATCACTTTGCTGATGATTGAGTGTAGATTGATGGGGTGGAAATTGGCTGGATTGGATTTGTCCTGCTTTTTGTGGACAGGGCACACCTGGGCAGTTTTCCACATTGTCGGATAGAGGCCAGTGTTGTAGCTGTACTGGAACAGCTTGGCTAGAGGCGTGGCTAGTTCTGGAGCACAAGTCTTCAGCACGATAGCCGGGATGTTGTCAGGGCCCATAGCCTTTGCTGTATCCAGTGCGCTCAGCCGTTCTTGATATCATGTGGAGTGAATCGAATTGGCTGAAGACTGGCTTCTGCGATGGTGGGGACCGCAGGAGGAGACCGATATGGATCATCCACTCGGTACTTCTGGCTGAAGGTGGTTGCAAACGCTTTAGCCTTGTCTTTTGCACTCACGTGCCGGGCTCCACCATCATTGAGGATGGGGATATTCATGGAGCCTCCTCCTCCCGTAAGTTGTTTAATGGTCCACCACCATTCACGACTGGATGTGGCAGGACTACAGAGCTTTGATCTGATCCGTTGATTGTGGGATCGTTTAGCCCTGTCTATAGCATGCTGCTTCCGCTTTTTAGCATGCATGTAGTCCTGTGTTGCATCATCTCCAGGTTGGCACCTCATTTTTAGGTACGTCTGGTGCTGTTCCTGGCATGCTCTTCTACACTCCTTATTGAACCAGGGTTGGTCCCCTGGCTTGATGGTAATGGTAGAGTGAGGGATATGCCGGGCCATGAGAACATAAGAACATAAGAACATAAGAAATAGGAGCAGGAGTAGGCCAATCGGCCCCTCGAGCCTGCTCCGCCATTCAATAAGATCATGGCTGATCTGATCCTAACCGCCAATCTACTATCTATCACAGAACCATCTCCTGCATCTAACAGAATTGCACACACGAAATAGGAGCAGAATCAGGCTACACGGTCCCTGGGCCCGCTCCACTACCCACAGGGCCATGACCGATCCGAACCTAGACTCATGTCCAAATTCCTGCCCGCTCCCCGTAACCCTTAATGCCCTTTACTTCTAGGAAACTGTCTATTTCTGTTTTAAATTTAATTAATGATGTAGCTTCTACAGCTTTTTGTGGCAGCATATTCCATGGACCTACTACCCTCCTGAGTGAAGTAGTTCCTCCTCATCTCAGTTTTGAAAGAGCAGCCCCTTATTCTAAGACTATGTCCCCTAGTTCTAGTCTCACCCGTCATCGGGAACATCCTCCCCGCATCCACCTGATCCAACCCCTTCACAATCTTATATGTTTCAATAAGATCGCCTCTCATTCTTCTGAACTCCAATGAGTAGAGTCCCAATCTACCCAACCTCTCCTCATATGACCACCCCCTCATCCCCGGGATTAACCGAGTGAACCTTTTTTGCACTGCCTCGAGAGCAAGGATGTCTTTCCTTAAGTAAGGACACCAAAACTGTATGCAGTATTCCAGGTGCGGTCTCACCAATACCTTGTACAACTGAAGCAATACCTCCCTATTTTTATATTCTATCCCCCTAGCAATGAAAGCCAACATTCCATTTGCCTTCTTAATCACTTGCTGCACCTGCATACTAACCTTTTGAGTTTCGTGCACCAGGACCCCCAGATCCCTTTGCACTTCAGTACTCTCCAGTTTCTTGCCATTAAGATAATAAATTGCTCTAGGATTTTTCCTGCCAAAGTGCATCACCTCACACTTTCCAGTGTTGTATTCCATCTGCCAAATCTCTGCCCACTTACTTAGCCTGTCTATGTCCCCTTGCAGGTTTTTTATGTCCTCCTCACTCACTACTTTCCCTCCCATCTTTGTATCATCTGCAAATGTTGATATGTTACACTTGGTCCCTTCCTCCAAATCGTTAATATAGATTGTGAAGAGTTGGGGACCCAGCACTGACCCCTGTGGAACACCACTAGTTACTGATTGCCAGTCTGAGAATGAACCATTTATCCCAACTCTTTGCTTTCTGTTAGATAGCCAATCCTCTATCCATGCCAGAATATTACCCCCAATCCCGTGATTTTTTACCTTAAGCAATAATCTTTTGTGTGGCACCTTGTCAAATGCCTTTTGGAAGTCTAAATACACTACGTCCACTGGTTCCCCTTTATCCACTCTATATGTTACTTCCTCAAAGAACTCCAGCAAATTTGTCAAACATGACTTCCCCTTCGTAAAACCATGCTGACTTTGTCCTATTAAATTATGATTATCCAAATGTCCTGTTACTGTTTCCTTAATAATGGACTCCAAAATTTTACCTACCACAGATGTTAGGCTAACCGGTCTATAGTTACCAGCCTTCTGTCTACTGCCCTTTTTAAATAAGGGTGTTACATTAGCAGTTTTCCAGTCTGCCGGGACCTTAGCGGAATCCAGGGAGTTTTGAAAAATTATTACCAATGCATCTACAATCCCTACCGCCACTTCCTTCAAGACTCTAGGATGAGGTTACAGATTGTGTTGGAATATAATTCTGCTGCTGCTGATGGCCCACAGCACCTCATGGATGCCCAGTTTTGAGCTGCTAGATCTGTTCTGAATCTATCCCATTTTGGTAGTGCCACACAACACGAGGGTGTCCTCAGTGTGAAGACGGGACTTCGTCTCCACAATGACTGTGCAGTGGTCACTGCTACCACATTGTTGCCCGGGAGGCCAGGGATGGCCTCACCAAGGCCAGATTTACTTCACTTGACGATGTGCACCCTGGCTGCCACATGATGCGCCAGGTTGGCACCACCCCACACCAACACCATAAAGCATCCCTACAATGCCCAAGCCATTCCTTTCCCACTCATCACCATTGCGGGGAGTACCGTTATGTCTCACCATTCACTGCAACTCACTAAGCCACTTCCAAAGGTGCATCAAATCTGTTCAAGAACGCAAAGTGTTGAAAATAAAGGTTTCAATGTTTGACACCACATTAACATAAACTTTACATGAACATTGGATAAAACACCCAAGTGCCTACCCTTGTGTGTTGTTCGTTGGTATAATTGCGGGTGAGTGTGAGAAGTGGCTAGTGAGATGGGGATGTGATAATGTAGATAGATAGGGATGGCTGGAGGTGCAAGGTAAGTTGGTGTGAGTAAGGATGTGCAGGAGGTAGGGTAGGGAAGGCAGAGTGATGGGGATGTAATAAAAGGCACAGCAGGATGAGGTTGAGTGTGGCTTTGTACTAACGTTTCGTAATCTACTGAGATCATTGAAACGTTTGCGGCACTGCACCCAGGTCCTCCTGACCACATCCCTGCTTGTGCCCTCCTCTGCAATGTGCAGCCAGGCTGTGTTGATCTCCTGGGGAGGTCTCTTCTGCCCTGTGTGCTGTGACTCCCTCATGGGAGAGCCTGGGTGCAGCCCTGCACCTCTGTGCAGTGATTGCCAGTGTTTGCAGCACCTCAATGCTGTAGACAGCACAAATGTCAAAAGAAAGTTGGCCATGGTCCCTTTAAGGAAACCGGCTGATGACACGTCATCAAATGACGTCACCAGACCTGCTTCCTCTAATTGGCTGGGAAACGCGCTGGGCGGGCTTAACAAGCCCAATCACGGTAAATTTATTTCAGAGGCTGGGATGGAGACAGTAGCGGGGTCGGGACCCGCCACCGATGTCTCCCGCCATGGACCCACAGAGGTTCGTAAAATCCAGCCCTGAGATTCTAGATTTGGGTAAGGTCGACTTCAACGGGATGAGGCAGAGAGTGTCCGAAGTAAACTGGGCAAATCTGTTAATGGGTAAAATGACAGAAGATCAGTGGGAGATGTTCAAAAAAGAATTCAAGGTGATACAGAACCAGTTTATACCCCTGAGGGGCAAGAGCTCTACTTGCCAAAAAAAAGCAGCCATAGACAACTAAAGAGGTAAGGGACAGCATTAAACTAAAGGAAAGGGCATACAAAAATGCAAAAAATAGCACAGATCCTGGTGAATGGGACAGATACAAAGAACAGCAAAGGGTCACAAAACAGATAGTAAGAGCTACAAAAAGAGAGTATGAAAAAAAACTTGCAACGGATATCAAAATCAATACAAAGAATTTTTACAATTACACATAGGAAAAAGAGGGTAGTCAGGAGCAATGTTGGCCCCTTAAAAACTGAAAGTGGTGATATTATCAATGACAATAAGGAAATGGCGGACATGTTGAATAATTACCTTCCATCAGTATTTACAGTAGAGGAAGAGGATAGCATGCCGGAAATCCAAAAGAAACTAATATTGAATCGAGGACAGGGACTCAATAAAATTAAAATAACAGTAATGAAGAAAATAATGGCACTAAAGAGTGACAATCCCCAGGGCCAGATGGTTTCCAACCCAGAGTTTTAAAGGAAGTAGGTGAGCACATTGCAGATGCCCTAACTATAATCTTCCAAAGTTCTCTAGACTCAGAAACCATTCTTTTAGATTGGAAAATTGCGCATGTCACTCTGATTTTTAAGAATGGCGAGAGAGGGAAATCAGGGAATTATAGACCAGTTAGCCTAACATCTGTTGTCGGGAAATTGCTAGAGTCTATAATTAAGGATAGGGTGACTGAACACCTCAAAAATTTTCAGTTGATCAGAGAGAGCCAGCATGGATTTGTGAAAGGTAGGTCATGCGTGACAAACATGATTGAATTTTTTGCAGAAGTGACTAAAGTAGTGGACAGGGGAATGTCTGTGGATGTTATTTATATGGACTTCCAGAAGGCATTTGATAAAGTCCCGCATAAGAGACTGCTATCGAAGGTAGAAGCTCACAGAGTTGAGGGCAAATTATTGACCTGGTTAGGAAATTGGCTGAGCGACAGGAGACAGAGAGTAGGGATAATGGGTAGGCACTCAAATTGGCAGGATGTGACTAGTGGTGTCCCGCAGGGCTCTGTGTTGGGGCCTCAACTATTCACAGTATTTATTAACAACTTAGATGATGGCATAGAAAGTCATATATCCAAATTTGCCAATGACACAAAGAAAGGTGGCATTGCAGGCAGTGTAGATGAAAGAATAAAATTACAAAGGGATATTGATAGATTAAGTGAATGGGCAAAACAGTGGCAAATGGATTTCAATGTAAGCAAATGTGAGGTCATCCACTTTGGACCTAAAAAGGATAGAACAGGGTACTTTCTAAATGGTGAAAAGCTAAAAACAGTGGATGTCCAAAGAGACTTGGGGGTCCAGGTACATAGATCATTAAAATGTCATGAACAGATACAGAAAATAATCAAAAAGGCTAATGGGATGCTGGCCTTTATATCTAGAGGACTAGAGTACAAGGGGGTAGAAGTTATGCTGCAGATGTACAAAACCCTGGTTAGACCACACCTGGAGCACTGTGAGCAGTTCTGGGCACCACACCTTAGGAAGGATATATTGACCTTGGAGGGAGTGCAGCGTAGGTTTACCAGAATGATACCCGGACTTCAAGGGTTAAGTTACGTGGAGAGATTACACAAATTAGGAATGTATTCCCTAGAATTTAGAAGGTTAAGAAGTGATCTGATTGAAGTTTTCAGGATATTAAAGGAAACAGATAGGGTAGATAGAGAGAAACTATTTCTGCTGGTTGAGGATTCTAGGACTAGGCGGCATAGTCTAAAAATTAGAGCCAGACCTTTCAGGATTGAAATTAGGAAACACTTCTACACACAAAGGGTGGTAGAAGTTTGGAACTCTCTTCCGCAAACGGCAATTGATGTTAGATCAATCGTTAATTTTAAATCGGGGATTGATAGCTTTTTGTTAACCAAAGGTATTAAGGGATTTGGACCAAAGGCGGGTATATGGAGTTAGGTCGCAGATCAGCCATGATCTCATTGAATGGTGGAGCAGGCTCGAGGGGCTGAATGGCCTCCTCCTGTTCCTATGTTCCTATGAAACGTTAACAATGGCCCAGAAATTGATCTCGCTCTGTTCCCGCGGGGGTAAGGAGCAGGCGCGATCTCTCACTCCGCGTTGGCTTTTTCAGATCCAGCTCGCACGAACTTGATGTTCTAGACATCAGCTGGGCAGTGCTTGCGTATCCCACCGGCGTAGTGAATTCGTGTGAGCTGTGGGATCACGTGACTCAGTTAGAGCCAATGGCAGCACACCATCTTCCATTCATAAGTTTCACATACGTGCTGTGAAAGCTATGAATCTTACACCCCCCCAAAATAACAGCTAAACCTCAATTAAATTTAAAAAAAAACTATCACATTAATAAAATAAGTATAGTTAAATAAATTAACCATTTTAAATAAAAAATTAAATTTTTGAAAAAATTTAAAATCTTTTAAAAAGTTATAAAAATAAACTTACCTGTCTTTAAAGTCTCTAAAAAAGATATACCTGTTAAAAAAAATTCAAAATAATACTTAATTCACTACTTACCTTGTTAAAAGTGGGTCTTACTCCTCCTTTTTTCATTTCTAAAATCTTCCGTCCTTACCTGCGCGTCCAAAGCACTAAGTGCACAGCGTGCGCGCAGCCTGTAGCACGCACGCGGTGCACCGAGGAACCGCCCCCTTTTCCAAAGACCAAGTGCCGGTTTTCAGCGCATGCGCAGTGCATGCAGAAAACCGGCAATTGGAGAGAGAATACGCGAGAGTACGCAGTGCGTACTCTCGCGCAGCGGGATCAATTTTTGGCCCATTGTTTCTCTCTCTACAAATGCTGCCTGACCTGCTGAGTGCTTCCAGCATTTACTGTTTTTATTTCAGTGAGAACAGGGACAGGCTTAGCGATAATACTGGCCCACTTTTGGAGAGCCTGCCTAACATCAGCCTCTAGGCCGACACATATGGAACGAGCACTTGGGAGAGGTACTGAAGGGCTGCAGGCACCAATGGAACTGTCCTCTCGGCAGAAGTCAGGAGAAGAGGGGGAAAAAGTTAGTCAGCCCTAGACTATGGAGAAGAGGCTGGAAGTGGTTATGCCGAGGTTATCAACTCACCATATGCTGAATGATGATGCCTGTTTGCTCAGCGGGTCTGCTTTAAAATATTGAAAGTATGTTTTCGGCCTTTTGTGGAATTTTGTATTTGAGTAACATATAGGATCATGGATACTGAAGAGGGAACAGTGATCAAATAAAGGGACTCTGATGACAATAGAATTTCTGTAGAGTGCAACCGAATCCTTGTATTGAATTATGGCCCTCAGTTCCCTCTATCTGAGATCAAAGACTCAACATCATGGTTTATGAGGTCATTGGACTGCCTCAGTTAGATTTCATTCCCAGCTATTCATTAATCTAAATATAAACCACCTGAACCCCTTGATGA
Organism: Squalus acanthias; assembly: GCA_030390025.1. Lineage (NCBI taxonomy): Eukaryota > Metazoa > Chordata > Chondrichthyes > Squaliformes > Squalidae > Squalus > Squalus acanthias. The sequence goes on from JASTWF010000238.1 coordinate 34,750, forward strand.
GATTCCAGCCTGTAACTCCCTCCCGGGTATCTGTTATTCTATATATAAACGACCCGAACCCCTTGATTAGATTCTAGCCTGTAACTCACTCCTGGGTATCTGTTATTCTATATATAAACCCCCTGAACCCCTCGATTAGATTCCAGCTTGTAACTCACGCCCGGGTATCTGTTATTCTATATATAAACCACCCGAACCCCTCGATTAGATTCCAGCCTGTAACTCACTCCCGGGTATCCGTTATTCTGTATATAAACCACCCTGAACCCCCCCCCCCCCCATTAGATTCCAGCTTGTAACTCACTCCCGGGTATCTGTTATTCTATATATAATCCACCCGAACCCCCATTAGATTCCAGTCTGTAACTCATTCCCGAGTATCTGTTACTCTATATATAAACCACCCGAACCCCCATTAGATTCCAGTCTGTAACTCATTCCCGAGTATCTGTTACTCTATATATAAACCACCCGAACCCCTCGATTAGATTCCAGCCTGTAACTCACTCCCGGGTATCTGTTATTCTATAAATAATCCACCCGATCTGACATTAGATTCCAGCCTGTATCTCACTCCCGGGTATCTGTTTTTCTATATGTAAACCACCCGAACCCTTCGATTAGATTCCAGCCTGTAACTCATTCCCGGATATATATATAGATATCTATAGATATTTAAAAAAGAAGAGTTAACAAAGTGAGCGTTGGTCCTATAAAAAGTGAGTCTGGGGAATTAATAATGGAAAATCAGGAGATGGCAGTTGAATTGAACAAGTATTTTGCATCGGTCTTCACTATAGAGGATACAAGTAACATCCCAGAAATAGCTATAAATCAGGAAATGGAAGGGAGTGAGGAACTCAAGAAAATTATAATCACCAGGGAAGTGGTACTGAGCAAATTGTTGGCGCTGCGGGCTGACAAGTCCCCGGGTCCTGATGGACCTCATCCCAGGGTCTTAAAAGAAGTGGCAAGTGAAATAGTTGATGCGTTGGTTTAATTTTCCAAAATTCCCTAGATTCGGGGAAGGTTCCATTAGATTGGAAAATAGTGAATGTAACTCCTTTATTCAAAAAGGGAGGGAGACAGAAAGCAGGAAACTACAGGCCAGTTAGCTTAACATCTGTCATAGGGAAGATGTTAGAAGCTATTGGGCCAAAAATTCATCCCGCGACGCGAGAGTACGCACTGCGTACTCTCGCGTATTCCCTCTGCAATTGCCGGTTTTCTGCATGCCCTGCGCATGCGCTGAAAACCGGCAATTGCTCTTTTGAAAAGGGGGCGGTTCCTCGGTGCATCGCGTGCGCGCTACAGGCTGCGCGCACGCTGTGCACTTCATGCTTTGGACGCGCAGGTAAGTACTGAAGATTTTAGAAATGGAAAAAGGAGGAGTACAACCCACTTTTAACAAGGTAAGTAGTGAATTAAGTATTATTTTGAATTTTTTTTAACAGGTATATCTTTTTTAGAGACTTTAAAGACAGGTAAGTTTATTTTTATAACTTTTTAAAAGATTTTAAATTTTTTCAAAAATTTAATTTTTTATTTAAAATGGTTAATTTATTTAACTATACTTATTTTATTAATGTGATGGTTTTTAAAAAAAATTTAATTGAGGTTTAGCTGTTATTTTGGGGGGGTGTAAGATTCATAGATTTCACAGCACGTCTGTGAAACTTATGAATGGAAGATGGTGTGCTGCCATTGGCTCTAACTGAGTCACGTGATCCCACAGCTCGCACGAATTCACTACGCCGGTGGGATACGCAAGCACTGCCCGGCTGATGTCTGGAACATCAAGTTCGTGCGAGCTGGATCTGAAAAAGCACAAGTGAGGTGAGAGATCGCGGGGAAGGCTTACCCCCGCGGAAACAGAGCGAGATCAATTTCTGGGCCACAATTAAAGACGTTATAGCAGGGCACTTAGAAAAGTTCAAGGTAATCAGGCAGAGTCAACATGGTTTTGTGCAAGGGAAATCATGTTTAACCAATTTATTGGAGTTCTTTGAGGAAGTAACATGTGCTGTGGATAAAGGGGAACCGGTGGATGTACTGTACTTAGATTTCCAGAAGGCATTTGATAAGATGCTACATCAAAGGTTATTGCGGAAAACAAAAGCTCATGGTGTAGGGGGTAACATATTGGCATGAATAGAAGATTGGCTAGCTAACAGGAAACAGAGAGTTGGGTCATTTTCTGATTGGCAAGATGTAACGCGTGGTGTGCCACAGGGATCAGTGCTGGGGCCTCAACTTTTTACAATTTATATAAATGACTTGGATGAAGGGACCGAAGGTATGGTTGCTAAATTTGCTGATGACACAAAGATAGGTAGGAAAGTAAATTGTGAAGAGGACATAAGGAGGCTACAAAGGGATATAGATAGGTTAAGTGAGTGGGCAAAGATCTGGCAAATGGAGTATAATGTGGGAAAATGTGAAATTGTCCATTTTGGAAGGAAGAATAAAAAAGAAGCATATTATCTAAATGGTGAGAGATTGCAGAGCTCTGAGATGCAGAGGGATCTGGGTGTCCTAGTGCATGAATCGCAAAAGGATACTATACAGGTACAGCAAATAATTAGGAAAGCTAATAGAATGTTATCGTTTATTGCGAGGGGAATTGAATACAAAAGTAGGGAGGTTATGCTTCAGTTATACAGGGCATTGGTGAGACCACATCTGGAGTACTGTGTACAGTATTGGTCTCCTTATTTAAGGAAGGATGTAAATGCGTTGGAAGCAGTTCAGAGAAGGTTTACTAGACTAATACCTGGAATGGGCGGGTTGTCTTATGAGGAAAGGCTGGACAGGCTAGGCTTGTATCCGTTGGGTTTAGAAGAGTAAGAGGTGACTTGATTGAAACATATAAGATCCTGAGGGGTCTTGACAGGGTGGATGTGGAGAGGATGTTTCCTCTTGTGGGAGAATCTAGAACTAGGGGTCACTGTTTCAAAATAAAGGGTCGCCCATTTAAGACAGAGATGAGGAGAAATTTTTTCTCACAGAGGGTCGTGAGTCTTTGGAACTCTTTCTCAGAGGGCGATGGAAACAGAGTCTTTGAATATTTTTAAGGCAGAGGTAGATAGATTCTTGGTAAGCAAGGGGGTGAAAAGTTATCTGGGGTAGGCGGGAATGTGGAGTAATCGGATCAGCCATGATCTTATTTAATGGCAGAGCAGGCTCGAAGGGCCGAGTGGCCTACTCCTGCTCCTAATTCGTATGTTCCTATGATATCTGTTATTCTATATATAAACCACCCGAACCCCCGATTAGATTCCAGGCTGTAACTCACTCCCGGGTATCTGTTACTCTATATATAAACCACCCGAACCCCCCCCCCCCCAATTAGATTCCAGCCTGTAACTCACTCCCGGATATCTGTTATTCTATATATAAACCACCCGAACCCCCCAATTAGATTCCAGTCTGTAACCCGCTCCCTGGTATGTTATTCTATATATAAACCACCCGAAGCCCCCATTAGATTGCAGTCTGTAACTCACTCCCGGGTATCTGTTATACTCTATCTAATCAGAAAAATACTGTTGTTGTTGATGAACTAAAAAGTTATTGACAAAAATATATATTTTTTCTTCTTTGAAAAAGTTGGAGAAATGTCCAGCCCATTTCCATTGTTACCACACGGGGGCAGGCTCTGCTTAAGGATTGCGCTTCCTTTCCGAGCCGATCCATCCAGGTTTAGCGCGGCATGAATCAATAATAATTTTACTGCATTGATTTTTACGAGCAAATACTGACCTCGGAGGTTGAGTGCACTTCCTCACTCTCCCTGGTCTTTGTTTTTTCTCCGTTTTAATGAAAGATTTGCTGCAGGTTAGTGGCTTCCATACATTGAACAAACTTCCATTTGCAATTAATGTTTTTTTTAATCTTTGAAACCTTCAGGGGAAAGGTTTCAAAATACTGCGGTAATAATTATTTGAAAAGTTGATGAAAGAAAGCCATAGAGGCACGTCATATAACATGGAAACGTCCCACTCACGTCTCTCTGACCCGGGCAATTTTAACCTACCGCGCCAGTCGGGAAACTGCCGGGATCGGGCGGAACGCCACTTTTACACCCCGCCCAATATTGCTGTCCATTGACGTCCGCGGAGAGTGATAGCGGCCGTTTCCCGATGGGCGGGTTCGGTTACAATTACCCCCGTTAAGAGTAGCTTCTGTTTACTTCACAATCGGTGTCTATTATTTTTGCTAATATTTGCTACATAGCAAAAGGCCAAACATTCCTGTCAAAAATTATCCTGTGCAAAATGTGCTGTGCAACATTGTCCCTCAATCTCTCTGTCATTGATGATCAAAATTTTTAGACACCGCGGGGGGTGATTCCCTCTGTGTGTTGAATGGAGTTTTTATGAACTGTGTTTATAAAGAATTGGTTTATGATGTCACCAAAATGACCGATGGCAACTTACTAGTGCTTCACAGAGAAGGGAGCAGGACATGGAGACCAAGCGAAGGTTAGGAATCAAGTTGCGGGTAAGGTGAGTGAAGCAGTAGTTGGAGAGAGAGTTTTTGAAGAGACTTTTGAAGGTTGGGTTTGCTGTAGCAAGGCGGAGGGGTTTACAAAGAGGCTTCTGGGCTGAAGAATGGTGAAGCAGAGTGAGGAGGTGTGCGGGACACAGGAACATCAGGAACAGGAGTATTGAAAATCAGCACCTCGGGCCTGCTCCGCCATTCAATGAGATCAGGACTGATCCGCACCTCAACTCCATTCACCTGCCTTGATACCCTTAGTTAACAAAATCCGATTGATTTTTTAGGCCAGAGTTGAATGGGTGCCGTGTTTGGGTTGCAGGGGGAAGGTGGGGCGAGCCTACCGAGGCATTTGTGGATGAGGCCAGCGATTTTGCAACGACTTCTGCCAGAGTGAAAAGCGCAAGCCTTGCTGCTACTTTAGTTTGTTTTAATATATTTTTTAAAGCTGAATTTTGGCATGGTTTAGTTTGGTATGCAAAACGTTGTTCAGTTATTGCAAGGTCATCTTTTCTTTCTTACCAGACACTGAGACACGACACGACAAGTCATCGTTGACTGTAGCTGTCAGGCAGAGATGTCAATTATTATTAAAAGTGGAAGAACTCATTAAAACTTTCAAGGGCAACCCCTGCTCCGTGAGAGGGGAAGGAATGCAGACTGAACGCGGCCCTTGTAGCACAGCTGAAAGGTAGAGATTAATTTAAAATATTATTGTATCATTGTTTTTCAATACTCTGGATTTCTGTCCTCGGGAAGTGTTGATTGGTACTTCATACATGATTCATGCTCATTATCACATATATGTGGGCTACAGAATGTATTCCACATACATGAAGTAACCCAACCAGAACTACTGTTGTGTGAGCTGCAGATAGACCCAAATCTATCCTGCCCTGGGTTAGATCTCGCACCCGTGGAATTCACCTCAACACAGAGCGTTCCCTATACATCCATCCCAGAACAGAGCCTTCATCCCACTCCCCGAAATAAACTTGCCCCTTCAACGAAATAAAAATCGCCCCCGAAATAAATTAAGCATAAACCTAACTTGGGGAGATTTGATTCTCGCTGAGAGTGGATTTACTTGGGGTGCGTCGCGGGTGCACATCTGTGACCCAATAACCCGTCCCCAAACTGCATGACTAGCTGGTAAGGAAAGGTTATCATTTCAGGACCAAAGCACCGCCATTACAAGGAATGTTTATTTGTAACAAAATAACATGAAACCAGAACGTTAAGGCTGTGGAAATAGAATGGTGCCCGGGATATTGCTGACTGTGAATACTTATGAAGGAGACATGTATTACTTGTGGCTTGGTCACTTGTGAGCTGTGCAGTCCCCTTAACAATTTCCTGCGTGGCACCCTCCTTTCACACGCCGAGTGTTTTGACTTATTACCAGCGGATTATGCTCTGTTACCCGGCACCACCACTGGAACTTGCTTTGCTTCAAGTCACGTGGATAGGGATGGTTTAATTTTCTGATAACCACCCACTCCTCATGATTTCTATTTATGTTAACACGGTTCTCTTGGAACATTTAATTGTTTTTTTTTCATGGTTGCGAAACAAAAAAACTGAATGAAACCTATTGGCATTCTCGCAGAAAAAAATGCCCTTTTACCTTTTGAAAATACTGTATAATAAAAGATGTATTTGGGGATCAGTGTAGAAATATCTGTGGTGCAGCTTTTAATTTACCTCCGGCACTCATGGGAGCATCATCATCAACAACAACAACAACTTGCATTTATACAGCGCCTTTAACATAGTGAAACAATTCAAGGCGCTTCACAAGAGCGTTAGAAAACAAAATTTGACACCGAGCCACATAAGGAGCTATTAGGGCAGATGACCAAAAGCTTGGTCAAAGAAGTAGGTTTTAAGGAGCGTCTTAAAGGAGGAAAGAGAGGCCGAGAGTTTTAGGGAGGGAATTTCTGAGCTTAGGGCCTTGGCAGCCGATGGTGGACCGATTAAAATCGGGGATTCTCAAGAGGCCAGAGTTAGAGGAGTGCTTTGGGGGCTGGAGGAGATTGCAGAGACAGGGAGGGGTGAGGCCATGGAGGGATTTGAAAACAATTTGATCCACAGATTATTTTGCATAACCTTCTAGTTCATGATGCATATCCTCAACATTGACGGATTCTGGGTGAAGTATACACAATCAGTTGCCTGGTCAATATTGCTCCCTCATCCAACAGCACCAAAACAGGATTATCTGGTCATTTACCTCATTGCAATTTGTGGGACCTTGTTGTGCACAAAACGGTTGCAGCTTTTGCCTACAAAACAACAGTGACTACTCTTCAATAATACTTAATTGGCTATGAAGTGCTTTGAGACATTCTGAGGATGTGAAAGGTGCCAAATAGGTGTAAGCTTTTTTTCTTCTTTAATATACAATGAAGCAATAAGAAAGAGATCGTAAGTCAGTGAAATAATTTTGGAGATCAGATGACCATTTTAAACCACTGAAACTTAGCTCTCACTGTTTATAAATCATTACAACATCTCAAATTGCAGCCATGTCTCATTCCCAGGTATCCATAACAGTTATTAAACAAAAATGGTGGTATCACTTTTGAGCCGTTTGATTGGCAGATAGTAATCTCATGACTGTCTAAGAATCTCATTGGCCTAAAGGAACCACGACACCACTCCCACTGTCAGTGCTGCTTTCCAGCAATCTTTTTAGCCATGTTTGATTGACACAAAGCTCAAGATCAATGCGAGTAAGGGCAGACCAGACGGGTGGGGTAGGTTAAGCGTTGCCCTATAATGACAGTAAATTGCACGAATGTTCATTAACCTGACATTCTGTAACCATTAGACCGGCATCTATAATGAAAGTCGATGTTATAAGCCCTCCTTCCCTAGGTGAGGAGTCCCTACCATTTGGAACCATCCTACATGTCAGATTTTGAGTGTTTGTGGGGAAACTGTTGCAACGCCTGCATCACAATGGGCCTGGTTGTGACACCATCTCCCCCCACCCCCTCCAGTTCTCATACTGTGGGCAGAACATGTGCTGGGGATTGTTCGAGGTTTGTTTTATTAGACAGGGAGAACATAAGGGACAAAGTGGTGGCAGCAGCAGGGGTCAGTCAGTCAGACACTGTGAGATGGACACAGTGACAAGTCCGGCCAGACAGCGAGGTGGAGAGGCATGGCGCAGAGAAATAACACACGCTGGCCTCAGCCTCGAACCCACGACCAGATCTGCTGAAGTTACACCAGTTTTATATATAAACCCTCGGAAGCCTTCGATTCGACTCCGGTCTGTAATTCATTCTTGGGTATCTATTCTGTATATAAACCTCGATTAGATTCCAGCCTGTAACTCACTCCCGGGTATCCACTATTCTACATAGAAACCACTCGAATCCCAGCATTAGATTTTAGTTTGTAACTCATTGCCAGGCATCCCTGATTCTATACATCAGCCAACTAAACTGACCATCTAGGTCGCAAAGTTGCAATCGCTGCCAAGTATGCAATCTAATTATATATTGTTTTAATGAACCTTTGATCAGTTTCCAGCCTGCAACTCTCAGGTATCTATTATTTTATACCTTTCCATTATATTATCACCTCGCAGCCTACTCCAAGGTACCCAGTATGCGCTACCGATAAATCATTAGAACCCATGTAATAGCTTCTTGCAGTCAGACTCAGGTAAAAAAAAGGGACAGCCACACCTAAGTTGTATTTCCAAAGAGGGAGTCGCGCTCCCGCCTCAGAGCGTACCTGCACATTGGGAAATGGTGGGGCAAGAGGAAGGAGCCTGGCAGAATCTTCCGTCTATTAAAGCTAATGGACCCGCTAAACTCCGTGCCAACTCGGTACCAGGGGTGCAAACTGGTGAAAATCTACTCTCTCAATGCCTTATTGTTGAAACAGTTCAATAAAAGGATGGTGGTGGCGGGGGGGGGGGGGGGGGGGGGACGACGTGTTTAAGTACCAGTTCCTCCCCAGGGTTTAAAGGGACCCTGACCATGCGGTTTGACGCCGCCTCTTACTTGTCGCAGACTCACTGTGGTGGATATTTGAGTGAGGCGAGGTTCATACAGAATACAGGCAAATCCCGGGGGATTGTATAATGTTGCAGTCAATGAAAGGCCATCGCACTGTCTACCTATGTCGGTATACCACATTAAACGGTATACGGCGAGGTGTATACAGTTTGGGATTGTGTTCCGATTGTCGGTCCCTGGAGTTCACCTTTCCCATAAAATAAAGTGATGTAATAGTGTTCGCTTTTTTGGGGTAAACGGATCGGTGCCCGAGAGGCCGGATACAGTGTGATCGGGGAGGATTTGGCCATCGAGGCTAGAGGTCATTTGGCAATAAAAAGGTAGACGGTGACAGCGAAGCAGTCCCAAACTTTCGGCTTTAACTTGTAAAGTCGTCTGTTGCTGTGCTTCCCTCATTCTCCAGCCCCTGAGCCACATGCAGTTGGTTAACTCTACATGCACCCTGAATTACAATTCAGTGGAGTCGGTGTTGGCGGTCATATTCTGACAGAGTTTTATATAGTTCAATAATGGACGTGAAATATTTGGCAATCTTTCATTTTTCTTTCCCCCTCTTCTAGGCTGTGTAAGTGCTCTCTTGGGAACTGGCCCTTGTCTGCATAGGTGAGTAGGAGCACCCTGACAGTAGTTATACGATCTATTTTGTTTTAAAGCGTGCACTAATTTGTTTAAACGGGAACTCCGTGGTTCGAACTGATAACAACTTTGGGAGGTTGGTGGTTTGATTTGTGTTTGAGGTGAAATAACCCGACGTCCCAATTTGTAAACGTGTAGAATTCGGTCAGGGTTTAAAAACCCTTCCATTGAGAACATGCCCCATCGGCTCCACACTGTATTTTAAATGTATGTTGGAGCCGTACGGTCTGAATCCAATTGCAGGCGTGTTTGGGAACTCCAGATTGCATCCTGCATTCCGAGCCCTCCCTGCCCGCACTTAAATCACAGCCACACTTACACCAGCCTAGTTCCAACTCGCCCCTCTCTACATCCTCTCTTCTTTCCCCTTTAATTTGTTGAATCACTTTTCAATTAAATTAGTGTCCGTTAAACATTGTCGAGCTTTTAATCATTTGTTTAAAATGCCTCCCCCCCCCCCCTCCTCCTCATCCCCATCAAAGTGGAATGGACACACGAAGCGACACAAAATATCTGAAACACACACATCAGAATTCGAACCTAATCAGGGGAAGCATTTTCTATATTTGTATTTCTGTGTCTGGAATGTTTGATAACATCACCTGCCCTTTGATTTCGATGAACACTGACGTTTATGTTACACGAATGTCTTTTGTCCGCATCGATCCGTTAGAAGGGGACTCGGTCTGGGAGTTTGGGGCTGTTATATGAGCCGGACAGTGGCCCGCCTGCCTCCCTCCCCCCGGCCTTCACAGCCGGACTCTGGTCCTGATAGCCCCAATCTCTGTAGGGGCTGTCGGTTGCTCCCTCATCCGCCCCCCCCCTCCCCCCCGCCTCTCAGCCCAGTTAGCGAAGGAACAGGGAAAAAAACTTCACCTCTCCCAACAGCACCGAAACGAAACTCGGTGGCGACTGCGAACGCCCCACGCCTCGCGTTCATGAAAGGGGCAATTTATCTGTCAAACTGACCCCCGTTCAATGGGAACAGTTTACACACTATGAAATGCAGCAGCAGCACACCAGGGCCAGAGATAAAACGGTTACTGACACCCTAGACCGAACCTGCCCCACGGTTCTGGTAATAAAAATATCATTTCCGATACAACAACGAGTTATCTCTTAGACACTGTTTGCTTACACTAATGTCGGGTTGATACTTAATTGAACAGGCGCTGTTAAAATAAGTTACGGTTAGAAATAACGCCGCGTTAGCTGTTAGTCTGCATTTAACACATTTCCCAGTGAATCTAAAAATGATGGAATTACTCCTCGCTTCTTCACTCTCCCCCTCCCTCTCCTCTCTCCGCAGTTTTTAAATTGCAGGTGATTTTTTTTTTTTAAAACAATTATACTTTAGACCGGGGAGATGTGTGAAATGTGTGCGCCGTTGCCTCGCCCCTCGGCCACTTGCACAGTTCTCCTGGCAGTGTCGGCTGCGTTCGTTTAATAACAGGAGCCTCTCTGAGTGAGATTTGTAATAAAAAGTGCCCCCGAGCTAAGCCAGCGCTAATGAGCTCTTATCAAATTATTGTCGAAAGTGCCCGCTGATTCCTTCAAGATAACAAGAAAGATAATTATATTCAAAAGGAAAAATCGATAAGGAAATATTAATCCTCTCTGAAGAGCTCTTAAAGAGATGACGGTAATAACGGGCTGGGCAGGACAAGGCAATTCACTGTTGACTGTGGGACATTAAACATTAGCAATTTATGCAGATTTAAGGGACTGTGCGGTTGCCAGTTTTAATCTTCCTTTTTTTTTTAAACATCGTTTCTCGTTAAAATTCTTTCTGTTTGCACAGAATTAAAAAAAAAAACACCTTTCAAAACGGACTGACATCCCGGCCAGGCAACCCCCGTTTCATTTATGCGATTAACTTGTCAAAGCGCCAATCGGAATTCATTCAAAATCCACAAGATTCACCCGTTTGATTTGTACAAATTGGTCAGCTTTTATTATCGAAGAGATTCGTGTTCCTCGTGTTTAATATTTAATGTTAAAAACACGGGTAAACATGATTGTACCCGCTTATATACAGGCGTATTGCATCCCTCTTTTGTGTGTGTGTGTATAAATGTCACTTACTAATATATATAATTATTGCATTTCCGACACACAGACAAATTGTAGTCCGGTATGTGTGTATAAATATATAATTTCCTCTGAATATATATGTAATAATATATGGGGTTCCCTATACACATTAATTGACAGCGATATTGCAGTTCTGTACATGTGTTAATATGACCCCTCAATACTTGTGTATTAATATATTACATGCCCATAATCACAACAATTGACAGCGATATTGCAGCCCTGTAAATGTATGTTAATGATAATTCCTTAGAATGCCATTCATGTGTGACATTCCCTGTACACGCACACCTTTGACTGGCCTTTTAAAGCGCTTCCGATACATTTCCAAAAACCTTAGCACTAAAAATATGTAACTGCTCTCTGAAATGGGTAATAACAGCGCGCAGTAATTTCGGGCGGAACGCGAACCAGGAAACCCGTGCTAATGGTAATATGCGAGGATTTATCTATTTGTACTGGTGTAACCAGGCAGTGAATGCAATAGCCCCGTAATGCTGCCTCTGTATAATGTGAGAGGCAACACTCTACGGGCCTGGAGCTCCTGTACTGTGTGCTGCTTTACACGGTGGATGGAAATAATTCAGGCAAATAAGATCAGCTCGAAATGTCTTCTGGGCACCTGGTATTGGCAGCACTTTCAGTAATATATGTATATATATTTATTTATACACGCAAACACACACACACTGGTAATAGATAGACACATATCATTTAGAAGTGGCATGATATAGAATCTTTCTGGAATCAAATACCTGGCAGTTGCTGTCACTCGGATATTTATTTTCCCCACCGACCCACGCTGCATCAAACGGCGAGCTCTGGAGCAGGGTATTCGGCGGGTAGACAGGCAGAGCAGAGGAGGGGATTGGGGGGGGGGGGGACAGCCGCGGCCGGTGACAGGTTCCCCCCCCCCCCCCCCCTCAGACACACACACACACACCGAGCTCTCATCTAATAACAGACCGTTCTGTGACCGCGGGGGAGAGAGAGAGAAAGAGGGGGGGGGGGGGGAACTGGTTGAATTCGCGCGAAGCTTTGAGGGGGTCTGAACCCACTCGAGAAACCTCATGCGTTCTGTGTGTGTCGGGACTGTGAAGCGAAAGTGATTGAGAATTAGGCCAACGGGCAGCAACAATCGCTGCAGAGTTTTGCACGTTTGTAAACTTCTTACTGGCTGTGAGGACTTTTTTTTAAACTAGAGTTTCAGTTGCTTGCTTTCCCTTTCTAACCCGACTTTAAAAAGAATCAAGCTGATGCTAGTTTGGAGTCTGTGTGTGTGTGTGTGTGTGTGTGTGGGAGGGAGGGGAGCTGTAGGCTCTGACCCGGGGGTCTTGCCTACGAGTGAAGTGGAGGTCGTCACTCAGGTAACACACAGCCGACCCCCACCCACCACCCCCGTGTGTTTGAAAAGAAACAGGCTTTCATTATATTACAGTGTGATTTTACTGCGAACTCCGGGAAAGAGGGGCATTAAAAAGGCGAGGGGGATCAGGGGGGGGGGGGGGGGGAGAAAAGGAGCAATTGGGAATAAAATTAGGAGGGGAAAAAAGCAACAACTTTAAGGGGTGAAATGGGGAGCGGGCCGCCGCCCCGCGCTTGCTGCTAACTCGAGGTAAGCCCCTTGTGTTGACTCGATTTTTTCCCTTTCATTTCCGAAGCTCCCCAGCTTGATTTTCTTTTTCTCTCGCTCTCTCCCTGAACTGCTGCCTTCAGTCTCGGGGTGTAATTGCTGGACCCGGTGAACTGACATCGAATGAGACCGCAGCGAGGGAGCGAGCCGGTTACCGGACCGCGGGCTCTCCGCGGTGAATGCCGTTCCCGGGGGGTGTGTGTGTGACACACGGGTCGGTCAGTACTGTGATAAGCAAACGGTGCAGGTGACAGATAGTGTGCAACACACAACCGAGCGGGGAGAGAGGCAAACATCGACACAATGGGGGATTGTGATACAGAAAGCTGGGGATATATGAGAGAGAGAGAAAGAGACTGAGAGAGAGAGAGAGAGAAGCGAGGAAGCACTCACCCAGATCCCTGGAACCTTGCACAGTACAAACGAAAGAGAGAAGGAAACGAAAAGATGTGGAACTAAGAGCGGACGGAGTATGACATTAATTCTGATAAAATAGAGATGTTTAAATGGGCACTTAGACAGCAAAAAAAGACAAGTCTCCAAACCAGAGGGCTGGGTCCTCAGGGACCCTGGAAACTGCTCATAGTTAAATTAAAGAGGGGGGAAAGTTCGGAAAATTCAAAAAGCCAGAGTAAATTGTCCACTTAGACCTGGTAAAGCCGATCTGAATATAACCATCTCCTCCTGCCTGTGTAAGTGGTCCTGGCTGGATTTGATGAATACACATCAAGGGACTTGTTTTATTGCTATTAATATACAGACTGTTTCACGCCGTGTCACTTTAAGAAACCTTTGAATGAGAGCGGAAATGTTTTGGGGATAAACTATCACAGGAGCCGCAGACACATGGCTGTATTAAGATAAAAACACACACACACTCACACATATATAAAATCGAATATGTTCATTCATATATATATATAAAAGAAAATGTGTTCCCACACATATATGGAAAATGTGTGTATAATATGTTATAAATGTGTTTTTATATATGTGTGTGTATAATATGTTATTAAATGTCTTATATATGTGTGTATAATGTTATTAAATGTGTTATATATGTGTGTATATATGTGTATGTGTACATATATAATGTGTGTATATGTATGTAATATAATAATAGAATCTGTGTGTATAATATATTTAATATATGATGGAACCAGCCAAAGCAGCCGAGGCGATTTCCTTCTCATTTTCTCTCGCTGTCATTTCATCCTGGAGTGTGTGTGTGTGAATTAGGATCTTTGTGTTGTGTGGTTTTTCGTTCAGTGCCACCGTTGCCCTCACTGTTTGGGGTTTTGCTGAAACTCTTTGGTCTCCCTGAGCCAGGATTCTTTTGTACCCAACTGAGAGTCGACTGTTCCTCCGCCCAGTGCCCTCTGACTGGCGCGGAGGAATCGGAGGGGCTGGCTCCCAAGGTTCAGGCTGGAGGTGACAAGCAGAAAAAGTGTGTGATTCCCGGGGAGAAAAGTTTGGGATTAGGAAGCTCTCAAACCCAGTCGGGATCAGACAGCCGTTTCCTCTGTCTTCCCTCTCCCTTCCCCCAACAGAGAGAGAGAGAGAAATCCCTCCAAAGTTAATTACAACCAGGGCTTTGGGAGTTGGACTTTGGGCGTGCTGGGATCATTGGACTGAAAGAGGAATTTCACGATACCTGGGACGGGCTCTCGGATCTGTCAATTAGCTCTGGGACACAGGTACCTGCACAGAGTCTGGCTGGGGACAAGGGGGCTGTGATCTGCTTCTACACGTCGGTTATGAGCAGCCCTCCCAACCCTGAAGTTAAATCTGTCCCCTCATACGAGTGACTGTGCTCCCTGACATTGCGGTGAGTTGCATGTGTAGAGCGTATAACAGTGATAGCGAGCTAATTAACCGGGCACTCTGAGCGATGTCTATGTATGTATTTTGTGATTGAATTGACAAAAAAGCAGCACTGGCTGACGGGGAGTGCCCAGCCGTTAACTTTATTTAAAAGTCATTTTAACAAAATAACAAGTACACGTTTTTGCTCGGGATCCGCACGGTTGACGTCTCCCGGAGCTCTTTAAATCACTTCCAACCAGCCGCCTATCTTCAAATACCCATTTGTGTAGTATTTGCAATCGCGAACAGATATCAAAAAATAGTCCAATTTCCAGCCCCATTTGCTACTCATTCTATCGAAGATGGTTAATTATTAATTTTTGACACAACTTTTAAAGTTACCTGCAGCTTTTTTATTTGTTTGAATATTTGATTCTAAAAACACTTCTCAGGTCGGCGCGTGTATAATATTTACACACCGTCTCTATTCGTATTGTATTTATTTGAAAAAAAATCTTGCTGGTTGTAATTTATAACCCGCGTTCCCCATCCCAGTTCCACTCAACTAACTCCCTATATCCTTTCTGCATTATTTAACCAGGCCAATTTATTTCAGATTTGCAAATCTTGTTTTATTTTTCAATTTAAAAAAAAATAAAATAAAACGGGAAATGTCATTATTTGTTCGAAGCGGGATATTTGGAGACGGCGTTGAACGAGACCGCGCTTTGTTTAATGCAAACCAACTCCAGCATTGACATTTATATATATGTACATACAGATAGTTATAGTTTTTATATACATATATATATGTGTTTAAATAGAAATATAAAACTCAGCGTGAAATCACGCAAAAACCCAATTTGGGCAGTAACGTGGTGTAAAGCTGTGTTGGACTTGTTCATATTTTACATTCAATTGTAATTAATATTTGATGTGTGGCTTTGTCAATCCAGTCACACCTCTTCTTGAAATTAACATGAATTACACAGATTTAAAAAAAATAAAAACAAACTTTTTTTTTGCCTTTTTTTAAAAAAAGTAGAGCGTTGCCCAATTGACTACAGAGAGAGGGAGCGGGTCTGGGCAAAAATTCTCATCAGTTGTTCTGGACGGAGGTGTGAAATTAATCCAGCGCCTCTGTCCTGGGCCGAACTGCGTGTTAACCTGATGGGAGAGATAGATAGATGTGTTATCACCCCCTTTTCCCTGCCACCTCCTCACCAATTTCAGAACTCATTTCACAGGAAATTAAGGTTCCTGATGGCCACGAGTTTCAGAAATTAACTGTTGTTGCGGTCCCTTTAACCGTTAGCTCCCTGTCAGTCAGAAGAAATCTCTATATATTAGTGAGGGGAACCATTCATTCAGTTCCAACATTAGAAAGAAATATTGTCCTGGGGGGGGCGGGAAAAATTAAAGTAAATTAAACTAAAATAAAATATCGCAAGCAACACGTTTGTTATTGCCTCTTATTAATGTGACTGTGATTAGCGGGAAGTGTGTTTTTTTGAATGTTTTATCTTTGTAAATGTTTGCAGAAATCCTGGGTTAAACGCTGAGATTTGAATCGAATCCCAGTTGCGTTTATTTCCTAATTTGAGCTGTAATTTGCATGTCCGCACGCAGACCCGCGCGACAACCAGCCTCTCTGGTTGATCATTCCACAGAGACTGCTTCTCAGTGTGCTGGTGGAGATCGGTAACTTTGGGGAGGGGAGGGGGGGGGGGGGGGGGAAGGAGGAGAGCAGGAGAAGGGGGGAAGTTCTGTCGACCTCTCCCTGACGGCGGCCGACAGTCCCTCTGCTCTCCCATGTGCCGAGCCGAACAGCAATCAGATCGGGCGCCGCTTAAAGGATCCGCGGCCGGGTGTTTGACAGAAGTCAGCCCCTGCGAGCCAGCGATTTGGCATTTGTGTGTGGAAGGGCCGGCCGAGCTGACAAGCCCTGCTCTCTTCATTTAGGTGCCGCTTTCCCCGAGATCATGTTGGACGGACTGAAAATGGAAGCAAGTTTGCAGCACTCTGCTCAGACACCCGCCTCCCTTCTTGGTGAGTTCTTTATTCCCAGTTTCGTTTTGTATATTAAATCTCAGAATTAATCTCCCTGTCTTTTTCTTCAGATAGACTGTCCAGATTTATTTTTACCTCGCCCCTTTTTATTTTGGTTGTGGGTCTTTTTTGAATTTGAACAGATCGCTCACATGTGGTTTGTATAACTCGATCCCTCATAACTTGCGTGTTGATGCTTGTACAGCTATGAGCAACATGGTTACAGAATGTGTAAAATAATATACATACACAAAATAAATGCCCAATGCATATTATACAGTATGTGAAAGATACACAATGCATATTATAGTCAGCATATACAATACACAAAATAAATACACAATACATATACAGTATGTACAATATACATGCAATAAATGCACAATGTATATTATATATACGCAAAATAAATATGCAACGTGTGCAATGCACAATGTGTGCAAGATAAATACAAAATAAACACAATGTATGCTATGCACAATATATGTTGTACACAAAATAAACACTATGTTATACAGGGTATATGTAACGTACATACACAATTTAAATACATAAGTACAGTATGTGCAATACACATACACACAGAATGTATACACGCGTGGGTGCTCCCACTGAATATACACCGACTGCTACATCATTATTCACACAACTCGATGTTCACCCATGTTATATATACATGCATATTATGTACACACGTATAGATTCCAATGAACGCTCATATATACCCAAACTTTATGCACACAGATCATATACATATATTTTACATCTATATGCAGAGCCGATGTATACACGCGTGTATATATAATGTATAAATATACATATATCCATTCATAGATCTTATGTATATGTACGTATGTATCTAAACATAAATTATATATACACATTGACAAAAGCTTAAAACACACGTATAAAGCTGTGCTGTAGCTTTCGTTGAAATCATTACACATCTGATGAAGAGCGATGCCTGTGAATTAATATGATGCCCCGACAGTCAAACAAGTTTAATGATCTGTTTGTCCCCTGATTCTGGGCTTTTATCTGAAAATTTTCAAATTCCGATGAATTCCCACCGCAACATTAAATTGCCCGCGCAGTGACAAACGCCATCCTGTAGACTTCTGATTACAGTATAAAAAATCTACTGGCCCTAAATCAAACCCCAGATATACGAATACCTTAACTCGGACTTGCTGCGTTTAAACCGAGGAGCGACGCAGAGAGCGAGGCATGAGGTGAAATGAAGATATGCCCGGGGAGGACTTTCCCAGACTCTGAATTTACAATTGAATTCCGCACTCAGCAGAAACCAAAAAAAAAAATCCACTCCCAGATATACTTACACCAAGCTATTTCTGAAAAATAGCCTCGGCTAGGAAACATATCCCTTTACATTATCCGAGGAGATTAATGCGAATCCGTTGGCTGGGATTTATCTCGAGTATTTGTAGTTTAGAAATGTCCATTGATCTGCCTTTTTCATGGTATAAAAATAAAACCTGCCGCCGATCGCCTGTGAGGATCAGGGCTGTTCCCGTGCGCGCTCTCTGTAAAACCATCAAGTAAATCGCAAGAAAGTTGAACAGTTTGAAACGTGTGGAAAAGAACGCCGCCGAAGTGCCGTGGCGATAATTCCATATATCCATGATTATATTAGACACGCAGCCAGTTAAAGGCCCTGCTCGGAGAGCGGGGTTCAGGGCGTATCATAGACAGTGCCGTCAAATACACGGGGCACTCCAAATATTTCTTAAACCACTCAGAGAGCAACATAAATACTAACTTTAATTTTACCCTCACCCCCTCCAAAAAAAGTGACAAGTTTAAACAATGGATTAAAAAGTCTTTAAGTAAAACATTTACACTCACAAGAAGTGAGTGTTCCTGGTCAATTAATAGGGTAGCAGGTCTTTATTTTGACAGACATTGACTGTTTGTCGATGCCTTATTTCCTGACACAGTACTTTATAAAGGATTTAAGGAAATGTGTTAAACATGGGGTGTGTGGATAGTGGGTAGCTGACCGATATTAGTGGGAGGGAAATACACAGCTCGATACAATGACAGGAGAGGGATGGGGACAGGACAGAGGGCCTGGGAGACAGAGCTCGAAAGCAAAGACACACAGAGTGTGTGTATGTGTATAGATAGTAGGTAACACATTAATACCGGAGAGAGAGAGACACACACACAGGACAGAGAGTTTGAGTCTGCGTGTAGATAGGTAGCAAACAAATATTGGAGGCAGACACCGAGATGCAATAACAATAGGAGAGGAGATGGGACAGAAAAGGGACGAGAGAGCAGAGTGTTGAAATACTGATCTGGGACTTTGTGACGCGTTACATGGACGGTGAGGCAGACTTTTCCCAATCCTTTCTCTGGGCGTCAGGAGTTATGTGTCCATTTGTGTCTTCAAAAACAAAGCCAAGATTTATTTCGTCCTTGCAGTACTCTTCCAGGTGCTAATTCCTATTCTCATTTTTTCCAATTTTAAATCTCTCGGCCGTGTGTATTCTGAACAAAACCACATGCTGCCGAGAGAGGAATCACACGTAACATCACTGTGAAACCGCTTTAGACATGCGAGTTATTTAAAAGTTTAGGATTGTGAAAATAATGTAGATTGCCATAATTATTATAAAGAGACGAGTATCGATGTAATTACTAATCGCAAGGCCTAGCAACGCAGTCGTTTACACCCTTCAGTAAAGTTGTTGAATGTTCCGGCTGCTTAGCCTGTTAAAATGAAAGCTTTGAATCTATGCTGTGATCTGTATCAGCACTGGGACACACATACAGAGGCGGACACACACACACACACACACACACAGGCTGATTTTAGGGTTCTCTCATTATTTCCCCCTTTCTGACTCACATTTAATTTAAAGGGACCCAAACCATTTCTGCCAGACCTGTTGAAAATAAATGAACAGAACGAACGGTTCCTTCGATATTTTCCAAACTACAGCCCGCCCCAAGAATTAACTTTCGCGTTTGTTTTAATCAGAAGATTAACACAAATTCCAGACATAATAATTATTACCAATTCTTTAACGGGTAAATCATTTTGAAACAATCGAGAAAACAAGGCACAGCTTTGGTTATTTGGGTGGTATTTAAAAGC
Organism: Squalus acanthias; assembly: GCA_030390025.1. NCBI lineage: Eukaryota > Metazoa > Chordata > Chondrichthyes > Squaliformes > Squalidae > Squalus > Squalus acanthias. The sequence goes on from JASTWF010000238.1 coordinate 54,629, forward strand.
CCAGGCCCCTCAGAAGGAACCAGTGATATTTTCTCTCTTTACTTATGGCATTGCGTTCTTTCCTCTGATAGTCGTTCCTAAGCGAATCACCCATTTGTCGGTGGGTTTATTCGGGTTACCAGGGGCTCGCTGTCGACAGGAATGTGAACGCGGGCCTTTCTCCTCATATCACAGAACACAGCAGTTCGTTAACGGCAAAGAGACGTGGAGCTGGGGGGGGGGGGGGGCTAAAGGGGACATATTTCGGGACAAGGATTTATTTCAAAGGATCCGAATCATAGCGGTTTAAAATACGCCCAGCAATTTTATTCTATATAAAGAATCAAATGTATTCAGTTTTAAAATCTCCTTGAAGCGAATGTTTTTCAAATTGTTCTACATTTTAAAATTATTTGGATTTAAGATAATAAATTATACTGAGCCGTGTCTGGCATATTTGTCCACTTTCTAATATGAAATCAGTTCGTATTAATGTGAAGGGGAGTATTGTGAACTAGTTAATGCATTGCCAAAATGGACGCATATGAACGGACACACAACATGCACACACACACCTACCTACACAGATAGTTACATATATATAGATACACACCTACACATACAGATAGTTACATATATGTACACACCTACACAGATACCTACATATATATAGACACACACCTACATATACACAGATAGTTACATATATGTACATACCTACACAGATACCTACATATATATAGACACACACCTACATATACACAGATAGTTACATATATGTACATACCTACACAGATACCTACATATATATAGACACACACCTACATATACACAGATAGTTACATATATGTACATACCTACACATACTCACATAGATCCCCAAGTATACACAAAGTGGCTGGAGGCACACACCCATGGTCACACACATGCATATATACACAGATTCTGACACGCGCACACATGTCCCCCCCACACATGTCCACCCCCACACATACCTGCATGTACCCACCCTTACCTACACAGATACCTACATTTACGCACGTGCACATACAGAGGAAGATACCAAGGAATGTTGTACTAAATATTTTAAGTAACATTTTCTTGCTGGAATGTCAACGCCACTCTGTGTATATCTGATTGTCTATCTGTGGAATATTTGAAGGTATGCAGATATGTTTGTATGTGTGTTTATATAGATGCACGGATACACACACATATATATACACACTTCTAAAGATCCATATGTAGACTTATCTTACACTCACATGCACAATTACATATATAGTGTACCTTTAACTATACAAGCAAGTTGCACATACATACGGACTTTGTATGTATTGCACATATAACGTACATAGATGGCAATACAAATAAATAAGCCGACCTTGCAAATTCACACGCAACTATATTATGTTATGTTTTTTAATAGGGCGCTCGTTCAACAGCAATAAACTTCGGTTCCCAACCTGGGTTCCTTCTTAACTGGAGGGGAAAATGCACGAATTTCACAGCACTTCCGAACTGTGAACACCTCGCACCCAGCTCTCTTTCTGATCATTCCGAAACAGCTCAGTGCAGGTTATTATAGTTAGGGTCGTCTACCCGGTTGTTTGGTTGATTTCAGGGCTATCCTATATTAAAAAAGCCCCGCGAGAATTCCCGGGAGAGATCGAGCCACATCGTAAACAGGGATCTGAAATGCAGGATTCCCGGAGGAAAACGATTGAAGTGATTTCCTCCCGGTTCACTGTCCGTTCGGGAGAGATTGGCACACTGGACGCGGGGGACTTGTCACACTAGTTTAGCACATAAGATGGATCGTTGTGTCTTGTGCGCAAACATCTATATCTGCATATGTGTGTCTGCACATTTATGTACGAAGTTGAAGATACACTTCTAATTAAACTTAACGGATCGGAGCTGTGTTGAAAAGACCTGAAGTTTGCCAGTAATTGATCCTGTTTGTTTCACTTCTCTTTAACCAGCCCCAATCCTCACACTAGGCTGTTCAAACAACTTGCATAGATTTTTTAAATTGAGCAAATGAAGGAAGGAGTTAGGTGGACCGGAGGCGGTCAGTGTTACCGCACTAGCTGCGGGGTGTCCCCTTAATCCGGGCAGATTGGTGTAGAAACATGTACACATACCGTTTAAAGGGAGAGGGGTAGAATGCCTATGGTGGAAACGCCGCCAGGCCGAAATCTCGGCGATGCTGCGACAAAAGCGGTGGCCCTGAGTTTACCCATCGCTCACTCTGCAGTTCCACACAGTGTCTCCACTAAAAGGACTCCTGCAGCGAGGCCGGTGGTTGCAGCGTTCACCCATTAGAGTCTGGCTGAGATTGTGGGGGTGGGGGGCGGTCACCCTGTGTCCTGGACCCCAGGTCTGAAGACAGTAGCCCAGCAAGTGGATGAAGGAATCACGGAATTGAGTAGATTTTAATTCAGACTGATTTACACACACACACACACACACACACACACACACGATGGGAGTGATCTACCCTCAGACTCAAGCAGAGAAAGGGCACCAATATTCAACCGATCTTCCGTACCTTCCATTATCGATCTGCAGTTTGGACTATATTCTCTAGCCTGATCTTTTGGAGAATTCAGGGCTCATGTAGAAACTTGCTCCATGCCACTCTCGTCTTAAGGGAGGCACCGACTATTTGGAAATATTGCGAGCCATTCTTGCCCAGATCATTTGTAAAATGTCTATTTTTAAAATGCAGGAGTATTTTCGATGCTTTCCCGGTTTCGTGACATCGATTTTACGTTTAACGTCGTAATTTGTCGAATTCTGAAATACCCATCACCCCCCCCCCCAAAGAAACTGCTGTAAATAATATTTCGAACAATAAATGATATAAATCACTTAAAAAAAACCGGAACATTAAATCGATGCAGACTGTTAAAAGCAAAAGGAGAGGGTAAGGAATTATTAAGTAGAAGCATTTATATAGCACCTCGTCACATTTCTCAGAAAGACTCAAAAGTGTTTCACATTACATTGAATTACTTTGAAGTGGAGTTAGTCAATAGGGAGGCATTTTGGGTACAGCACAATCCCACAAACAACGATGCGATAAATGGCCAGGTAATCTAATTTCGATAGTGGTGGTTGAGGGAAGAATATTGGCCAGGACACCTGGACAACCTCTGCTCTTCTTTGAAGAGCGCCGGGGGATCTGAAACGAGCCGAACCCCCTGAAAGAGGCAGACTGGGTCTTGGTTTGAACGTTTCACCTGCCGGAGAGCAGGTCAGATAATGCAGCACTCCCTTTAGCACTGTACTGCGTGTCAGGCTCGAGTGTAAATCTCACATTCCACAGTAGGACTCAAACACACACAACCTGCTGACTGAGATTCCTACCAAACACACTAAACTGACATTGGGTGATTTCCTGCCGGGTTGTTCACAGATCAAAAGAAAATAAATCCTTACTCACTGTCAATCAATTTTACCTGAAAGGCACAAAGTAGATCAGTTAAGATTCGTGGATAAATTAAATTAAGGAGCAATGACCACGTTATGCTTTATTAATTGTATATATACAATGGGCTCAGCCTCTTAGGATCTGATAGGTCAAAGATAAATTAAATGTCCTCCTTGGATAAATTGAAGATAAATAAGAAAGTCATGTAAAAGTGCAGAACATGTTTTAAAATGGAGCCTGACCAACAGTGATCCCTGTCCTAACTCTGAAATAACTCTTTATATCTTATCAATAATCTTATATCTACGAACACCTCCTGTCTACACAACTTTACTTGCTGCAGTTAGCCTTTTTGGTACACTTGTGTGTCAATTCTTTTCCACCATAAGTTCATATGTCATTTATAATGGGAATTAACTATGTAAACACATCACCCTGTAATTACACAATCTGGCCACTGGATGGTTTTAGCCCCAAAAATCACTCAAAATGCTTTCTGAATATTTTTCACTTGAAAGGTTTTGATCTACCATTTTTTCCTCAGTAACAGAAATTTGTAATGCTCAAATAAGGGTTTAAACAAAACAAAATTGTTTTTTTAATACACATTTCATAATAACATTATCAAAACATTCAAAGACTTCAACCTCTTCCAAAAGCCTGGGCTTGGACGTGACAGTTTTGCTCCAAGCTGTGTTGTTGTGAGTTGAATTTGGATCTAGCAGTATAAGTATGTGCTGTGCACCCAATTGCCCAGGTTGCAGCAGTAGCATTCATTCTGTTGTACTGATGGAATATTTTTCTTCAGCTTCCAGCAGTTACTACTCAGTTTGTTTTCAAAATGATTTGAAGGAAATCTTTGTTCTAGTAAAGCATATATTGAGTGTGTTTTTTTTAAACAGAAAGGGTGATTATGTGTGTGTGTATCTAAGTGAGAAAAACTGAAGCACACCTGTTGTAGTTTTTGTTTTGTGTTCTATAAACATCAGAAAGTGTATTAAGCTGAAGGAGAGAGACAGATTTGACAGGAAGGGTTGAGAGAATGTCTTCCTGTTGCTAGTTCAGTTTTAAAAAAACAGTTGAATTTTGAAGCCAACTAATTATCTCACCTTTGTTTTGACAGTTAGAAAAGGTAAATGCTATTTTTTTCAACCTGTGAGAAAAAGTATTCTAATTTTTTAACACTTATCAGAGAGAGAAAGAGAGGCAGGGTATCTTTTCTCATTCTAATTTGATTTTTTTAAAGAGCAAGTAAGATGCATTCTGAAAGAAAACAAAGCCTCTAAGGGAAACAGATTGGAAGGGAGGGGCGACAGGTTGAGGGCAAAAAGCATCTTGTCTCTTGCCACTACTCTGGGTGGGGGGGGGGGGAATTATGAGTTGATGGAGGGTTAAGGGTGCAGTGAGTAACAGTAGAGCAAGGGGGAGGGCACTGAGGTTGAGAGGGGCTGTTATGAGAGTGAGGGGGTAGTGGAAAGTAAAGTGGTATGGGACACTCTGGGAAAAAGGGAGAGGAAAGCATGAGTTAATGTTGGAGGGTATTGGAAGGGATGCTGCTGAGGGGCACATTTTCCCTGCAACCACTATCCAAAGGCAGCCTGCAGGTTGGCGGTTCCTTTCTCCACAACAGTACGTCAGAACACCATCTCCTACTCAAAAGGAAAGAAGAAAGTGAGAGAGAGAAATTCAGAAGAGGACAGAGAGAGAATCAAAAGAGAGAGACAGAAGCAGAAGATGAAAGTCAGAGAGAGAACTAATAGCACTAAGACAGCACATACTGGTAAGAGAGACCATATTCTCCAACTTGCCATGTGCAATGCCATGGGAGATGAACTAGTAATATATTAAATGTCTTGTGTATAACACACACCTCCAACGTATCATACTTGCTCCCTGTAATACTTTTCCCATCACATTTTGTTCATAACTTATAGTTATTAAATAGTGACTTACGGCGAGCAGTCATGGTAGATTCCTAATTGTATATTACAAGTCTTCTGTATTGTGCAGACTTCCTGCAAGAGTCACACTTACTTTCTGTAACACTTTCCTCCTCACTCTTTGTTAGCAGCCACCCAATTGTTATAAAATCTGTAAGCAATGTTGCGGGAGATTTGCCAGTATATAAATAATAATTTTTTTTTGCTATGCTTGCCTCAGCTCGACAAAGCTCCTAAATATATAGAAAGAATAAAGTCTTTCTCTAAATATAAATCTGGGTAAATTAAAAACATGGTAAGTGAATACACTCAAATTAAAGATCCAGCCTTGTACCTATGAGGGCGGGAAAACATGGGACTGCTGACTAAAAACATAAATTAACGATCAAATGTTTGAAAATAAGTAAAATGAATTTTAACATACAATATAAATTAAATGAAACGTTTGCTTCAACAAGTCCTTGGTATCTGGATAAAGGATCAATGAAATCTTCGAAGAAGCCAGCTAGAAACAGATTGCTATCGAATAATAGCAGACTTTGGAATGCTGGTAAGTAAAATAGTCATGTTTACCAGCAGTCAATGAGCTTGTTAGAAAGCAACACATTTGATGGTCATGTGATTAATACCGACCAATATGATGGCTAAAAAAAAATTGGTATGGCCATGTGGTTTCTATTGACCAATAAACTGTCTCAAAAGTGACGCTTGCCATTTTATTTTTATCATTATTATACTTGTCTGTACATTGCACATTTTTGCATGTGTTGAAATATGGCCCTGGACTGAGATGGCTCAATTTCCCATCAATCAAACTCCAGCAGTCCAGGAATGATATGGGAGTTGAGGGAGGGGGGGGGGGGGGGGGGGGGTGGGGGGTGGCATTCAGCTTGTCTCTGCTTGATTTAAGGGAACCTGTTAAATCAGTTAAGGGTCAGAGAACAACCAAGTGGGTCAGATTTCTGTCACATTAATTCAGAAAATAAACTGATTTTTTTTGTTTCAACCACAGTATTCCTTTTATTAGTCTACGTAAGATACTATACGTAAGGTGATGTTGCATTAAATAAATACACAGAAATCTACATCAGAACTGCACTCCCTACATTACAGCAACATTTCCAGATTCATGGCTAACAATTAAAGACACAGGCTGGAATTTTCCCGCTGGCGTGCATGTGGGTTTGGAGGCGGGTCAGCAGTAAAAGTCGCTGAAAATGGGAGTGCATTGGGAACCCGCCGTCATCTCGCCTCCTCGCACCTTTAACTCGGGCGCGTTTGCCAGTGTGGCACGGATCCGAATGGCAGAGGCGGGCGACCTAATTAAGCTAATTAAAACCTTGTTGTCAGACACTTAACAGTGTTTTTAACCAGACCTTTTGAATTTCACTGCATGACCACGGGAATCACGCAGCTCGGGAACCACGTCTGTCAACCTGAGGCGGAGGCTCAGTGGCCATTGAACGAGGTCATTAATGCAGAGCATGGAAATCCAATAAATACTCCCAATTGACACCTCATTACTTGCCTAAGGGAAAGGCTGTTGCTCACTCCATTTTGAGCACAGATTTAGGTGTCTAGAGTCTGCAAGTTTTTCTGCAACCTCGGAAGCCACTCTGACCAAAAATGTGCGGGTTAGGTTGATTTGGCTATGATAAATTGACCCTTAGTGTTAGGGGGGATTAAATATGTGGGGTTATGGGGATAGGATGGAATATGTTAGGGGGAATTAAATACGTGGGGTTACGGGGGTAGGGTGGGATATGTGTACTGTGGGGATTAAAGCAGGGATAGGGTACTGGATTTGGATGATCAGCCATGATCGTATTGAATGGTGGAGCAGGCTCGACGGGCCGAATGGCCTACTCCTGCTCCTAGATTCTATGTTTCTATGACCTCATTGCTACTAACTATCACAACATTGACAGATTGCTCCTCTGATCTCTACTTGACCTTCTATCTATTATATCAGCATGGGTTCCGCTTATATTGTGTCACCTTGGTCCTCAAAATCGGACCAGGATGAGCCCCAACACCAGCAGCAGCAGCAGGCATGCCAGCAGCAACAACAACAGCGTTCTCCTCAACGACCTGATGCTCCACAGGACAGAGGGCATCAGCGTAGAGCTGCCCCGCTCCAGAGGCAATACACCCAACACAAGGTATACAGGCAGAGGATGAGCTTCCTCAACATGACTGAGCAGCAGTGCCAAAGGAGGCTCAGGCTATCGTGCCAGGTCGTCGCCGACATTTGCAGATTGCTGGAGCAAGACCTGCAGCCCAGAGGAGCGGGTGGACACACCTTTCCAGTGGCTGTCAAAGTCACCAGCACCCTCAACTTCTTCGCCTCAGGCTCCTTCCAGGGTTCTGCAGCAGACATTTGCTGCATCTCACAGTCGGCTGCCCAGAGATGCTTCACACAGGTCACCGATGCCATGTTTGACAAGTCAGCCAATTATGTCAACTTTGCCACTGATGAAGCCAGTGTTACTGAGCGGGTGCTGGGCTTTGCCGCTCTGGCTGGCTTCCCACGGGTGCAGGGCATCATCGACTGCACACGTGTGGCCATCAAGGCACCCTCACATCACTCAGGAGTGTTTGTGAACCGCAAGGGATTCCACTCCCTCAATGTGCAGCTCGTCTGCAACCATAGGAAGACGATTATGCATGTGTGCGCCAGATTCCCTGGCAGCTGCCATGACTCTTTCGTTCTTCACCAGTCCACTCTCCCTCAGCTCTTCACACCTCCAAACAGACTTACTGGCTGGCTGCTTGGAGACAAGGGCTATCAACTGAAGACGTGGCTCATGACACCCTTGAGGAGGCCAAGTACTGAGGCCCAGGAGAGATATACTGAAAGCCACATGTCCAGCAGATGTGTCATAGAGCAAACGATAGGCATGCTGAAGATAGCTTCAGATGCCTTGACAGATCTGGAGGAGCCCTTCAGTACGTACCAGCCAGGGTCTCCAGAATCATCGTCATCTGCTGCGCCCTACACAACATAGCAAGGCAGCTAGGATTAGCGCTGCATGAGGAGCCAGGCGCAGAGCGCACAGCCTCTTCAGAGGAGGAGGAAGAGGAGGAGGAGGAGCATCAGCTGTAAGATGAGGAGGAGGAGCAGAAGGAACCTGAGTTCCAGTTGCCAGCAGCACTGGAGCACACTGCTACCCGGGAGGCCAGGGATGGCCTCATCATGGCCAGATTTACTTAACTCCCTGCATTACACCCATATGGCTGCCACATGCTGTGCCAGCTTCCCCACCAACAACACCATAAAGCATCGCTACAATGACCAAGCCATTCCTTTCACACTGACCCCCATTGCTGGAGGTAACGTTATGTCTCACCATTCACTGCAACTCACTAAGCCACTTCCAAAGTAGCATAAACAAATGGGCATGACCGGAAAGTGGTGAAAATGAATAGTTTAATATGTGTCATAACATTAACGGAACCTTAACAATCATACTCCTTTAAACACCCATGTGCATCTACTTCTGTGTCAGTTTTCGTTTACATGTGCCTCGACAAGTTGCAAACCCTGTGGCTTCAGCAGAGGTAGAGGCAGCTTGCTCACTTCCCTGCTGCGACTGTATAGACACTTTTGGCGGACGTCCTCTGGGTTTTGCAGCCTGTGATGGCCCCGCCAAAGTCTGCTCCTCCTGCGACTGTGCAGGGGCAGACTCGGCCATCGCGATCCCAGGATGCAACTGGAGCTTTGACTGAGGGGTGGGGCAACTGGCGAGAGGTGTGAACGCTTTGAGAGGAGCCCCCGCTTCCATGTCCCCTCTCACCATCATCCCTCTCATGGGCCACGTGCACTTCCCTGCACAGCAGTGGGGCCATGAGGACCCAAGTCTCCGTTTACATCCCTCCAGCGAGGAGGTCTATGAGCCTCTGCCTTCTGTTGTCCATAGACAGCATTTGCTCCTGTGAGTGGCGCATTAGCTGCTCCATGCAGGTGGTCATCCTTTCCATGGAAGAGCACATCGTCGCTGTCATAAATCGCAAGTAACAACTCAGGAAGTACTACTGGGCGGCCAGCTGGGGCGCCGTCCAGGGAGTACAAATACTCAGGCATGGGCCCACCTTGGGCAGAGACAATCTGGAAACAGGAAGCTAGTGACTGCTAACTAGACCTCCATGTTTTGTTACAAGTTGATTAAAGCCTTGCTTTATGTTCAAGTGCGTAGTGAGTCTTTATTACGTCAATTTAATCAACTTGATATCGTCTCCACGCTTTGGGTGATTCGGAACAACCAGCTGCAACTCGAACCACAGAAGGGAACTAGGGCAAGAAACTGATCCATCATGGAAAAACTCCTTAGACCCGCTCGTCTCGACCTGGACCCGAATGCACCTGCGGCAGCGAAGGTATGGAAGCATTGGTTTCGTACCTTTAGCAACTTTCTTGAAGAATGTGGGGCGGATGTCCCTAATAAGTTACGAATGCTTATCAACTACGTGTCTCCTCATGTGTATGATTATATTGAGGACTGTATAGACTATGACACTGCTATCGAAATCTTACAGCAGCTATATGTCAAGTCCCCAAATGAAATCTTTGCTTGACACCTACTGGCCACAACTCGGCAGCAGCCTGGGGAATCACTCGATGAATTTCTCCAGAAACTTCGCAGGCTCAGCAAGGATTGTAACCTTAAAGCAGTTACAGCTGAACAGTATCAAGAGGAACTAATCCGCGATTCCTTTATCAATGGGATCGCGTCCCCTTTTATACGTCAGCGCCTGCTGGAAAATAAAACCCTCAATTTACGGGCTGCTTATGACCAGGCGTGTTCCTTGGACTTGGCCAAGAAAAATGCAGACACTTATCTCCCACCACGTGCACGGGCGGCGGCTATCTCCTTTAATGAGTCTTTCGGTAGGTCTCGGGCGGATGCCCCCTCTGATGTCGACTCTACTCTAACAGACGACGACCCTACCCTAGAGGCCTTCGCTGATGACGACCCCGCCCTAGCAGCATCCTGGCAATCAGGAAGAAAGTGTTTCTTTTGTGGAGGGGCGTGCCATCACAGAAAATTTTGCCCGGCTCGTAATGTGACCTGCAATCATTGCAGCAAGAAAGGACACTTTTCCAAGGTATGCCAGTCACGGGCCTTTGCTAACAAGAAAGGCCGCTCCTCTAAAGTATACCGGTCGAGAGCTCCTGTTAGCTTCACAGCTGCTATCTATGGAGCTGCTCCTCCCCCAGGAACCACTGTTAAGGCTACAGTTGCCAAAGGGAAAATTGCCCCTCCTCCCATCACGGCTGTTTTTCCCCAAAGTTTGTCCCATGCAGCCACGAAGGTTTCAGTAAATGGGCACACTCTAAGCACGCTAATCGACTCCTGCAGCTCTGACAGCTTCATTAGTAAGCGGGCTGTCAACAGGTTAAAACTGCACACTTATCCCTCGGACAGGGAGATTGCAATGGCTCTGACGACTCTGACCACCAATTCTTCTGGCTTCTGTCTTGTCAACCTCATCCTCAACGGCCGCACGTATCTCTCCACCCGGCTCGGAGTACTCGAAAACTTATGTAGCGATGTGCTTCTGGGACAGGACTTCCAGAAGCAGCACAAGAAGATCACTTTTGAGTTTGGAGGGTCAAGGCCGGAGCTTACCATTTCTAAGGTGCCGTTTTGTGCACTCTCGGCGGCCTTACTCGGTGAACCCTCCCTGTTTGCCAATCTTCCCCCCCGCTGTAAACCCATAGCCACCAAATCGCGGCGCTTTAGCCAAGACGATCGAGCGTTTATTGAGGCGGAAATCTCTCGCCTTTTAGTCGACGGTATTATCGAGCCATGTTCATCTCCCTGGCGGGCTCAGGTCGTCATCGTGAGGAATCCCTTAAAACAACATAAAAAACGTCTGTGTATCGATTATTCGCAGACTATTAATCAATATACCGATCTGGATGCCTACCCGCTGCCACGCATAGATGACATGGTCAACAACCTTGCCAAATACAAGGTATTCTCGACCTTCGATTTAAAAAGCGCGTACCATCAGGTGCCACTGCAAGACTCCGACAAGAAGTATACGGCCTTTGAGGCCAACGGTCGGCTTTTCCAGTTTCGCCGCCTTCCATTCGGGGTCACCAATGGGGTGGCCGTCTTCCAACGGGCCATGGATGGCCTAGTCCGGCAAGAGAACTTGACGGATACCTTTCCGTATTTAGACAATATCACTATTGCCGGCCATGATCAAAAGGAGCATGACGCCAATCTTCAGAGATTTTTTGATGTACTCCGCCGTCGCCACTTAACATTAAACGAATCCAAATCGGTGAAGTCGGTGCCATCAGTGAACATTCTTGGGTGGGCAACGGTGTTATTAAACCGGACCCAGAGCGACTTCGTCCACTTCAGGAGCTCCCTCCCCCAACGAACCTCGGCTCTCTTCGTCGGGCACTTGGCATGTTTGCTTATTACGCAAAATGGATACCACACTTCTCCGATAAAATACAGCCCCTGCTCCATGCGAAGTCTTTTCCATTGGAAGCTACGGCTATTTCTGCCTTCAACCTCCTCAAACGACAGCTGGAGAAAGCCACGCTTCGCTCCATTGACGAAAATCTTCCTTTTGTGGTCGAATGCGATGCATCGGAGGTGGCGATCTCCGCTATCTTGAATCAAGGTGGCCGACCCGTGGCATTCCTATCCAGAACCTTGCAGGGTAGCGAGCTCCATTACCCCCCCGTCGAGAAGGAGGCTACGGCCATCATCGAGGCTGTACGCCAATGGGGTCATTTTCTTGCTCGGCGTCATTTTACGCTTATAACTGACCAGCGCTCTGTGGCCTTCATGTTGGATAACCGGAGGCGCACGAAAATCAAAAATAATAAAATTCAACTCTGGAGGATGGAGCTGGCTGCCTTTGGATATACTATCTGTTACCGACCCGGCAAACAGAACGTGGCCCCAGATACCTTCACACGGGCATTTTGCTCCTCAATGTCAACGTCGACTCTGGCGGATTTGCATATGGACTTATGCCATCCTGGTGTGACCCGCATGTTGCACTTTGTGCGCTCCAAAAATCTACCATTTTCAACCGAGGACGTAAAGAAAACATGCTCCTCCTGTAGGATTTGTGCAGAATTGAAACCACAATTCTTTCGCCTATCAGATGGCTTACTCATACATGCAATGCAGCCTATGCAGAGGCTCAGCATAGACTTTAAAGGGCCATTGCCTTCGTCGACAAGGAACACCTACCTACTTACGATGGTGGACGAGTATTCACGCTTTCCCTTCGCCTTCCCCTGCCCTAATATGCTTACCTCTACGGTAATTAAATGCCTCGATCAGGTCTTTTCCCTTTGCGGGACGGCCAATTTTATCCACACTGATCGGGGTCCCTCCTTTCTGTCGAGTGAACTTAAAAGTTATCTCTCCCAACGGGGAATCGCCTCAAGTAAGACGACACCATATCACCCAATCGGTAACGGACAGGTTGAACGATACAATGCCATCATCTGGAACGCTGTCCGTCTGGCACTAAGGTCACGCAACCTGCCGGACCAGCAGTGGGAAACGGTGCTCCCCGACGCGTTACACTCTATCAGGTCTCTTCTCTCCACATCTACTAATGTCACGCCTCATGAGCGATTCTTCAAATTCCGGCGTCGCTCTACACATGGGACGTCTCTACCGTCATGGTTGGTGGCTCCAGGCCCGGTGCTACTCCTGAGGTTCGTCCGGTCTGCCAAAAACGACCCTCTCGTTGACGAGGTGGAGTTAACGGAGGTAAACCCCACGTATGCGCACGTACAGTACTCTGATGGCCGGGAGACCACCGTCTCGCTCCGAGATCTGGCTCCCTGCCCAACCGGTCACACGGGCCCGAATGATGAAGGATCCCCCGACAATGATATCAACACTCCGCACCCCTATGAAAATGACGCCCCGCCTGGGACATCGGAGGATCTGCCGGCAACGCTACCGGATCAACTCAGGGAGCTGGACGCTCCCCGTAGGATGGCCACCCGAAACCAGGACGCCGGACAATCTCCAGCCACGACCCGGGATGAGGCCAGCTCAGCACCTGTGGGGACCCGCACCCGGAGTTATGATATTCCCAGTCCTCCACAGGATGATCAAGATGACGCGGACTCTACTGACTTACCGGTACGGGCCAAGCGACCCAGGGACCAGGACACGGTCCGGGGAGACGTGCCTTCCAGTCACAAGCAGAGAGCTAAACGTCTATGGCTATTTCTGGTCCGCCTAGTCCGTTAAAGGAAGACTGGACTTCCAAACCTTTTAGGGAGGAAGAATGTCATAAATCGCAAGTAACAACTCAGGAAGTACTACTGGGCGGCCAGCTGGGGCGCCGTCCAGGGAGTATAAATACTCAGGCATGGGCCCACCTTGGGCAGAGACAATCTGGAAACAGGAAGCTAGTGACTGCTAACTAGACCGCCATGTTTTGTTACAAGTTGATTAAAGCCTTGCTTTATGTTCAAGTGCGTAGTGAGTCTTTATTACGTCAGTCGCCATCGCCTGCGAGATTGTGGTGCTCATGTTGGAGATGGACTCCTCCATTCTCTGCATATTTGCAGACATTGCGACCGCAAAACCTGCCAGAGCCTCCTGCACCTCTTCCTGCACCTCCAGGATCGCCCTCTTTCTCGATGGCCCCTGAGGCTTAGCGTCTGCATGCAGCTGAGCAGAGCTGGGAGTGTCCTGCGCCCTCCGGCGAGGAGTCTCCACTGCTGTCCCTGTCTCAACCATCTCCTCTTGCTCACTTGTGACTTGTGAGACATCAGATAACAACACTACTCTATCTTACATGGGACCCACCGAGGTGTGCGTATCTGCGCTAGTGCTAGGTGCGCTTATGTCTGGTGACGGTGCGCCCACAGAGGCTGGAGGCTCCTCTGAGGAGTCGTCTTCCTCTTCTTCCTGGACAGTGGGAGTGGGGGAGTCGTTTCTTGATGGACCTCTGGGAGAGTAAAGAGATGATTTAGAAATGTTATATTAAGAATGGGTAACAATACCATGATGAACATTCACTGGCTGCTGACATCAGTCCCCATATGAGTGACTGCTGTATGCCATGTGGCTGTATGAGATGTAATTCTGTCACCAGGTTGCTGAGAGAATCCCCCTCCCTCCGTCTCCCACTGCCAGCTGCTCCACAACTCCTGACAACTCCAGGATAACCTCCTGACTGCTGCTGCCAAAGTGGTGAAGGATGGAGGGCCACCTCTGGTTCTCTCCCTCTCTCTGTTGTTGTGGGCTTGTTTCTCCTGCAAGGAGGGAAAGAAGAGAAGTTTGAGTGAGAGTGATGGCATGATTGTAAGGAATGTGTGGGTTACATCTGTAGAGGGTGACTATGAGGGAGTATGGTGCCAATGCCAAAGTGCCAATGCCAAATGGCCATCTTGTGTGGTGTTTTTTGGTATGATTGCATTAGGATGAGGGTGAGTGTGAGGGGTGGTTAGTCAGAGGGGGATGTGAGTAAGTACATAGAGAGAGAGGGATGGGTGGACGTGCAAGGTAAGTTGGTGTGAGTAATGATGTGCAGGAGCAGGCTTGGGAAGGCAGAGTGGTGGGGATGTGATGAGAGGCACAGCAGGATGAAGTTGAGTGCGGCTTTGCACTCACCTTTCCTGATCGAATGAAATCATTGAAACGTTTCCGGCACTGCGCCCAGGTCCTCCTCACCACATCCCTGCTGTTCACCTCCTCTCCAATTTGGGGCCAGGCTCTTTTTGTCTCCTGGGGAGGTCTCTTCTGCCCATCAGCAGGGACGAGGACCTCCCTGTGTGCTCTGACTCCCTCCACAAGAATATGTAGGACGTCATCTGAAAACCTGGCTGCAGCCCTCTGTCTTTGTGAAGCCATCTTTGCAAGTCTGAGCAATAACCAGATCGTGATATATCGTCCCTGCACACTCCCAGATGAAACGTCAAATGTGATGTGGTCAAGGCTGCTTTAAATATCCCTGCTGGAAATGAGTAATCGATGACGTCATCAGACCCGCACCATTTAATAGGGCTGGGAAACGCGCAGGCCTGCCTTGATAGGCGCCATTAACTGAAAGCTGCTCTGAGGAGCAGGATGATAAGAACAATGCGGTTCCGACCCGCCACGCGGCCCACACACAGACAATCCGGCTCGGGAAGGAAAATTCCGGCCACAGTTTTAGTAAGATGGTACCCGCAAGTGAGTACACAGAAAACTGAATCCTACTAATGAATTATATTGTGACGCTCAAAGATGTACACTCCAGTCAAGCCTCAGTCGGTAATTTGTATAATCTTCTGTGAATCATGCAGCTATGGGGCAAGTTATCTTCTCTGTTGGAATTCTATTCAGATCTATTTGCAGCTGTCTACAAGACACGGATGGATGAGATAGATGAGGAAAATTACAGCAACAGATAGAAGTGGCAGAGGCAAAGCAATAGCCATACAACATTAAAACAACCTCACGGCCAATGATAACAGTGCAGTGATATTCGAGTCTGGGGGCAAGAAGCACAGGGATGTGATAAGTATCTCCACAAGTGAGGCTGACCAGATAACTCAGGAGGGTCTTGTCTTGAGCCTTGAGATCCATGAACAAGCTCAGAAATGGAGATGGCTATCAGCTCATGGTGTTGGCTGTGATATATTCTGTTTATACAATTGGTTGAAATATTTTTAAGCAAGTGCAACACAAAAAAACCCCAAGAAACTGCTTTCCCACCATGGAGCTCATGAGGTGTTGCTAGTGCTTAACCCACAGCCTCCATTTCTACAACTCCTACCAGGTCCATCCCCCTTGGGTGGAGCTGGTGGATGAATTCCTTTTGTCATTTTTTGTAATGAAATCATAAATGCACATAAAGAAAGAAAGAACTTGCATTTATATAGCGCCTTTCGTGACCTCAGGATGTCCCAAAGTGTTTTACAACCAATGAAGCACTTTTGAAGTGTAGTCACTGTTGTAATGTAGGAAATGCAGCAGCCAATTTTGCACAGCAAGGTCCCATAAACAGCACTGTGGCAATGACCAGATAATGAGTTTTAGTGATGTTGGTTGAGGGATAAATATTGGCAAAGGGAGAACTCCCCTGTTCTTCTTCAAATAGTCCCATGGGATCTTTTATGTCCACCTGAGAGGGCAGATGGGGCTTCGGTTTAACATCTCATCCAAAGGATGCCACCTCCGACAGTGCAGCACTGCCTCTGTACTGCAGTGGAGTGTTTGCCCAGATTTTATGCGCAAGTCTCCGGAGTTGAACTCACAACCTTCTGACCCAGATGCGAGAGTGCTACGTACTGAGCCACGGCTGTGAGAGTCAGCAGTCCAACCCTATGCCTTTCTGCTGTGCCCGCAGTCCTCTTCACCACATTATCGGCCTTTACCCCTTCATCTACAGCCTTCTTATGAATCTCAGCGTCGCATTTCCCCCACATGTACCTCACTTGCTACTTATCTGCACTAAGTTCTGCATGTTTCAGCAGTTTCCTTTCCTACATTTCCTCTAGCCTTGTCTCCCATGGAATGTCAGATGCATCGAATGTGCACTCTTTATCTGCTCTGATCGTAGCACCTTACTGGCCTCAGATTTTTGCTAATTATCTGTAGCAGGCAAGAGCATGTCACCTAATGTCTGCGGTCAGGTTCCAGTCTTTCACAACAATCAACAACCCACCTTATCTTCCCCTCTTCCTACCATTTTTAGCTGCTGGCCCCTTCCTCTACAACCTCAATTGCTGCTTGTCCTTTGTGGTCTCCATCTTTTACTGCTGCTGCACTGTGCCCTTAACAACCTCCAATACCTGATTACGGTGCCCCGTGTACATCACCAACAAAGCATTGCAGCCCAATGTGTCCACATTGGCCATGTACTGCCCAAGGACATCACCATGCTCCACCTCACCAGGTGGCAGCATGTCAGTCACCTCCTAATAGCAGTCGAAACTGAACCTGACCCATTCTTTATATGATGGTCTGTACAGATCAGGATGGTCCCAGCTTCAGTCCCTGGTCTGTGCTTCATTAGCTGATCACAGGGGCTAGAATACAAAGGGGTGGAAGTTATATTACAGTTATATAAAGGTCTGGTTAGACCCCATCTAGAGTACTGCGTTCAGTTCTAGGCATTGCACCTCAAGAAGGATAACAGCGCAGATTTAGCAGAAGGATACCTGGGCTAAAAAGGTTAAATTATGAGGACAGCTTGCATAGACTAGGCTTGTATTCCTTTGAGTTTAGAAGATTCAGGGGTGATCTAATTGAAGTGTTTAAGTTGATTAAAGAAGTTGATAGAAACTATTTCCTCTGGTGGGTGATTCCAGAATAAGGGGGAATACCCTTAAAATTAGAGCTAGGCCATTCAGGAATGATGTCAGGAAGCACTTCTTCACACATAGGGTAGTGGAAATCTGGAACTCTCTCCCCCCAAAAAAGCTGTTGAGGCTGGGGGGTCAAAATTGAGATTGATAGATTTTTGTTAGGCAAGAGTAATAAGGGTTATGGAACCAAGGCAGGTAGAGAGAGTTAAGATACAGATCAGCCATGATCTAATTGAATGGCAGAACAGGCTCGAGGGGTTTAATGGTCTACATCTCTTCCTCTGTTTCTATGAATTGGATAAGTATTTGAAAGGGAAGAATGAAAAAGGGCACAGCGAAAGGGTAGGGAAATTGAATTTGAAGGGACAGATTCAGATGAAGAGACAGCAGGATGGGCCGAATGGCCTCCTCCCGTGCTGCAATTAACGTGATTCTAGGTGTATGAAGTTTACCCGCTGGTATCTTGTGTGGACTCTTTGCTGTTGAGAATTTCCTTTGGTTTATAAATCAAAGTTGGAGGAGTCACACCTGCAAAGGACACTGTGAGCAATAGCTGTGTCAAACGTGCTGTCCTCTCTTTATCTGTGCTCCTGTATATCTATATTTGTGCGGGCTTTTACCTGAGATATACATACATGTGTTTAATTATTGAGCGGTGTAAAGATCCACATAACTATTTGTACTGCAGAATAAACATGATTGAATTTTCATCTCTGAGACTTGGCTTTGAATCCAGCCCAAATGATTGGATGAAAGTCTCCCCTCTCTGCTGGCTGTAAGTCGCATAATTCTCATCCCAATTCCTAGCAGATGCAGGTCCGCAGCACAAAACCGCCTATAATTCAGCACAAATGTCTTTCGTCTGCCTTCTCAGGTGGATGTAAAAGACTCCACGGCACTATTCGAAGAAGAGCAGGGGAGCTCTCCCAGTGTCCTGGGCAGTTCTTATCCCTCAAACCAACATCACTAAAAAAGATTACCTGGCCATTTATCTCATTGCTATTTGTGGGACCTTGCTGTGCGCAAATTGGCGGCTGCGTTTTCCTACATTACAACAGCGACTACACTTCAAAAATGCTTCATTGGCTGTGAAGCTCTTTAGGATGTCCTGAGATCGTGAAAGGTGCTATATAAATGGAAATTCTTTCTTAAATTGAAAATCTTATTCAAAGCAGCAATGAGCTTGGCTGGTGTGGGAAATGAAATGCGCAGTAGAGGGTCATCTCCTGAGGTAGAGAGCAAAGTAGAAGGACCTTCATTGCGCACAGTGTCTAAGAGTAGAGTGTGCTTTTGTTTATAATGTATCTCAGTGCACAACTGTATGATGTGTCCAAGTTTTATAATTAGGCATATAACTCTATAGAATACAGTCTCAACAGAATACAATGTTTACTTGTGGATGTGTATTAAAAGCATTATACGCCCTCTCTCCCCACCAATGAGATGTCCAACCATCCCTTCATTCAGAACTCCGTCCCTCCATTCCTCTATCTCTATAGCCCTCCATTTCTTCAGCTCTCTATTTCTTCCTGTCTATTCATGTGTCTCAATCTCGCCTTTCATTGATGCATTCATCCCAAACTCTACTCACTTAGCTCTCTTTCTCCACAGCCATTCATCTATCTGTCTATCCAATCCTTTATCCACCCCCTCTCCATCTCCTCAGCTCATTCTTTCATTGTTGCATCCGACACTCTGTACATACATACATACCCCTTTCGATCTGTGGGTAAGTTCCGATATATTGACACAAAGTGAAAATGGTATCTCAGAGGTGTTACCTGACAGATGGCGGAGCTTGTGGTATAAACAGCTTCATGGATTCCTCCTGTCTTTTCTCTCCAGGGCCGAGTGGAAAGGAAAGGGCGGTGTGTGAAGGCTGTGACAGGGTGATCTTAGACCGATTTCTGCTGAGGGTGAATGACAGCTTCTGGCATGAGCAGTGCGTTCAATGTGCTGGGTGCCGGGAGCCCCTCGCCACCACTTGCTACTACAGAGACAAGAAGCTTTACTGCAAACACGACTACGAAAAGTAAGTGCGAAACAATCATCTCATTAAATAATGTAAAATGTACTGACCCCCCCCCTATTAAAATGGACTTCTGTTCCCATGTTTCTGTGCGCCCCATCTCCACATACTGTTGCCAGATCAAGAAGAACAGGCAGACCATCTGTTGCTAGGTCTCTGTCAGTGCCTCGCTTGAACCACGACTGACAGCAGCCTCAAAGGGAGTGACTCCTCTCCCATTGTCCCTCTCTCTCTGGGAGGGAAGTGGATGACACGCCTGAGATGGAGTAAATTGTGGGCATGTACTGCGTCCTACCTACCCCTCTCTGTGGTTCCACGCTAAGTACTTCACACAGTCAATACCACAAACAGTGCCGTAAAATGTGATGAGAAGTAATTACCTTGCTAGACAGTGTACAGAGTCAAACCTGACCGTGTGAAGGAATTACTACCGTGTATAACCCGTACCTGGGTTTAAAAACGGAGGGAGTGAGGCTCCCAACAGGAGTCAGTAACTTCTTCATGTTTGTTGCTGTGCTATGTACTGAGTTTGAGAAATGTTATGTTTGTAGCAAAAACCCTGATGTGGATAACCTGACTGAAAAATCTAATAAAAAAAATGTGCAGTTGATGCAGCTGTGGAGATTGTGGCCTAATACCAATATTGGTGCAAGTTGGTGACTTACAATATTGTGAACAGAATTATAGGTGTTGTGAAACAATAATATGTATTGTTCGCTAACAGTATGGTGAGCATAGCTACACGGAGTGTGAAATAATGTCAGTGTTGGTACACGTTGTTTGCTAATGATATTTTGAACAGAACTACAGGAATTGCAAAACAATGGCTCATATTGTTCACTACTGGTATAGTGAACATAACTATGGACAATTTAAGATGATAGTAATATTGATGCATTTACTCACTAATGACATGTGAAAACATCTATGGGACGCGTGAAATACTAGCACATGATCGCAAATAATATGGTGAGTATGAAACAGTATTAATGTTGGTGCAGATTATTTACTAATGGTATAGTAAACACAGTGTCAGGGTCTATGAAATAGTGGTGCAAATTCACTGGCAATACACCAAGTGTTGTGAGCACAGGCGCAGGGAGTGTGACATAGTATGGTATAGCAAGCACAGCTACACGGAATGTGATCTAATAGTAATGTTGGTCAATGTTGCGCACTAATAGTATTGTGAGCAGTTGTAAAGAGTGCGATGTACACAGGAGTGCACTTCAAGGCTGTAGTTCTCAGTGCTCCTCTCTCCTGGCTTTTGATGTCATATGCATTAACCTCTACACATTACAATGCTAGCAGATCTCCGGTGGCGTTGTGTACAGTAACTCAGGTGATGCACTGTTTTTATAATGGCAGGAGCATTACATCATGCAACGCACAATGTATTATTGCGCTGCTAAGAATGGCTTAATTGGCCTGCACCTTTAAGGCCACAAAGTCTAATTGCTGTAATTAGGCACCTACTGAGGTCAATTAAAGGCTAATTGCTACTGAGGAAAGTCGGCAGCTGCTTGTAAATTTCTGACTCCAGGTCAGAAGAAACCAGCATGAAATGACTGGCTTTCTTTCTCTTCTTTTCATCTTTCTTTTAAAAATGCCACTTGCTACTTGGTGGACTCCCTGTTCAGTTGCGATTTGTTGCTCCTTTATGAAAATGATATTTGAAACCAATCAAGTGTGACAATTTGAACTGTGATGAGCGTGCGTGAGACACCATTGGCGGTGAAATTGGTCTCGGGCGGTAGTGCCAAAAATGGGCGATAGTGAATCGGCAGCCTGTTTTACACCCCGGCCGACCTTCATTTCCGTTGACTTCAGTGGTGTAAGAGGGAATCGGGCGGGGTGTAAAGTGGGCTGCTGATTCACGGTCGCCCGTTTTGCGCTAATGCCCGAGACCAATTTCACCCCCAACATTTGACGTGAAATATAGATACGCAATGTAATTGCTTCCGGTATCAAACTGGAAATGTTCATCGCGCCCCACTGCCAAAGTCATGTGTCCTGCCACAGTTGTGATGTCACAGAACAGTGAGAGCCAATCCGCTCCCACATAGAGGATGCTGCCAGCTTCTCCGATCACCATTTGCTTCCATTCTTTGTCACCTCCCTCAGCCAAATTCGCTGTAAGCAGGAACACAACAAAATGAGAAAGCAAAATAATGACGTTCTTGGAATTACATAGAATTACAGAAAATGTACAGCACAGAAACAGGCCATTCGACCAACAGGTCTATGCTGGTGTCCCACCTTACTTCATCTCACCCTATCAGCATAACCTTCTATTCCTTTCTCCCTCATGTACTTATCTAGCTTCCCCTTAAATGCATCTATGAATTCTTGTACACGCTCTCCAGAATAAAAAGGTATACCAGAGAGCATTTCAAACGACACTCTTATTGTTCATGATTTCAGCAAGCATGTAAAAATAAGAATAGGCCCAACAGCTGCAGTTAGAGATGTAAGCTGCCTGACATAGCTTGTATAGGCCCGTATAGATAGCACCAGTCTCCTGAAACTGGGGCTGCGGTGTAAGAGCACCGTTAGGTGATCTCTGCTGGTGCAGTGATGGGGATACTAGCCTCGGGAGAAGAAGAAAATCAGACTCAACCATAGTCACTTGGGCGAGATAGCGGAGGATGCAACCAGAGACAGCTGTGAGCAGGACAGCTGCTTCACAACATGGAGGGTGCTACGAATCAACGGGCAAGCGATTTTATACAACTTAACCTATGCTCCAGCAACTTCTGGTTATGGTGTGTACAACATAAAAGAGTTGCAGGTGACACCAAAGTTTGGGAGAGAGTCCTACGAGTATTTGAAAGGGAAGAATGTAAAAGGTCACAGCGAAAAGGCAGGGAAATTGAATTTGAAGGAATAGAATCAGTTGCAGAGCCTGCATTGGCAGAGTGGGCTGAATGACCTCCTCCTGAGCTGTACTTTCTGCCATTCTAGGTGTATTCTGGCACCTTAATTTTGAGAATATACCTTTGGTTTTTAAACCAAAGTTGGGGGGAGTAACACCCACAAAGGATACTGTGAGCAACAGCTGTGTCAGACGCACTGTCCTCTATCTACGCTCCTGTCTATCTATATTCATGTGGGCTTTTACCTGAGATATACATACATGTGCTGAGCTGTGTAAAGATCCACATAAATGTTTGTACTGCAGAATAAACATGATTGATTTTTGTTTGAAATGAGATACCCCATTTTGTCCCTTTAAACCTAAGCTGGTGTATTCAACAGCGAGTGTGTGGCTGACTGTCAGAATTGTGTGCATTGTGTAGTTTTTAATTAATACCCAGACATAAAGGGTTGTGCGTTTAGCAGCGGAGACTGGTATCAGCCTCCGTGAATGGAGCTGTATTGGGAGGCAGCCAGGGGTGGACGGGCGAAACCAGGAACAGAATGACTCGTAGGCATCACCACTGGGAATTTGCGCTGGGCTCCTCTCAAGCTCCTACCGGCTGCTTACGCCCTTTGTCCGGGGTTTCTGCCGCAGTTACGGCGGGAGAACACGGTGGAATTTTTACCCCGTCTCTTCCTCGTTCTGACAAAAACCTCATCTTGACATCACTTTCGCACCTCTAGATATTTTTTCTGTGACTGTTTGAGGCGTTTCTTACTCCAGAGCGTGAAGCAGTTTCCAGTGTACACCGCGGCCTGGAGTTTCCACATGATTTCCGCCCAGATAGCAGCGTAATCTGAGCAGAATTGAGTGAAATAGCGTTAAAGATCGCGGAATTTTAAACGTAAGTGGATTGCGCCCATAACTACGTTACGCCCAAGTATCTGTGACCTTTTACGCTGGTTCTCCCGAAGCAGTCCCCGCCCACAACACCACATCCCCCAGGTCGGAATGACGAGTTTCCCCCCCATTGTGACCGTTCGGGGGTGTTCATCACATTGCGCCCAGATACTCGGGCACACAGGCGCCCGTAGTCACACGAATCCAGCGTTAATCTCCTGTAGCTGCAGTGACCGGCAGTCAATTGAAGCCTGTCCTTGTGTTTCTCCTGCTGCTGCTGCTGCTGCTGCAATACTTTAAATTATTTTTAATTCAGTTTAAATTAGTCTAAATTCAGTCAATTACAACAGAGCAGGGCACACCTGTGTGGCTTCAATTGACTGCTGGTCACGGGTCTTATGTGCCAAGGACAGATCAAAGCAGTCAATTGAATCCAATTAAAAAGTAAGACCAAGAACATGAAATCAATCAATTGAAGAATGGCTCATTTCTTGGCAATCGCGCTCCTTGCTCTGATGCTGGAGGATGCCCTGTTCCAGTCACAAATCGATTACCATCGATCACGCTGCTTGATTGCGCTGATTCATGGGAGATTTTATGTTCAGGCTTAAGCTAATGAGTTTGCACGGCACCTCAAAGTAACTATACCTCGTCAAAACCGGCACGGTTTCCAGCACATTCTGGGTGCAGTTTATCGATTGCGCCCCTAGCAGAAACTCCATGCCTGTATTTTAATTAACGGTTGTGATGTGGTCATTGACAATGGTCAGTGTTTAGGCTTGGTGATCAAGGGCACACTTCATGCTATTTTTACAGTGCGTGTGTGGAACCAGCGTGGAGAACAGAGATTCCTGCCACGTGTCTGCTGTGCAGGCCTTTTTCCGCTGTTTACAGCCCGTGCGGAGAATGGGGTGGAAAAGTCGTTTGCATAAGTCAAGCAGCTTGTGTCTGGTGGTTATAATGATGTTATCAGCTTGAGTGTGAGAATTTATAGATGTTCCCTTAAGACCAATAAACTCTGCATTAATGCTGCAATTAAGCAACCAGTTGGATGGAGCCTGGAGAAGCCAGTCAGTCTGCAAGATGGAGGGTGTAAGCAGAATGTGCGCTGCTGTGAAAGTGAAGTTGTTTAAAACCGCATTACAGTTGTTCTTCCTTCGTTATTTAACGTTGCATTAGTCGCACAGTACACGATGTTGGAACTGCTGAATGAGAAAAGGAAAGTGGAAGTGAAGAAGCACAGTAACTGAGAGAAGGTATAAAGCCACATACATGGGGTGACCCACACATTCCTGTTTTCCGGGGACAGGCCCCGGATGAGGGACTGTGTCCCCGGGCAAACAGTGACCCTGGAAGAGTCCCCGGTTCAGGAAACTCGCCCCCGAATACGCGTGGGTTCAAATCAGGAGCAACTTGCCCCTGAGCTGCCCTGCGGTCGGTCAATAAAGTGGGCGGGGCTGTGTGGCGGGGCGAGTTCCGATTGGTGGGAGGGATGTCGATCTCCTGTTTTGAACCAGTAGAAGGGGTGGACTCACTGAGAGACTTTAACTTATGCAGAGATTGCGCTCTGTGGCCGCAGTACGCTTGCTCCGCGGCCGCAGTACGCTTGCTCCGCCTCAACGCCCCCCCCTCCCCACCGAATTTTTGGATAGTCCTGTGAAATTCGGTTGAAGAGAAATCGGCCTTGGAGCCAAAACGTCCGCGTAACAGGGGCCGCTGGTAACCCGACTAATGAGCGGCTGCTGAAGCTGGCCCTGTGGATGTCCCGGGAACCAGATCAGAGCGCGCTCCGTGGCCTCGGATGTAGTGGGTGAGTGTCGGGCTGTGAGGAGGGAGAGGAGCCGATGATTGCAGCCGGCAGATGCTGTGAACAGCAGCCACGTTATTCAGGCAGGAAGTCCTGGCCCTGCTTTTTGAAGATTCAGTTTGCATTAAAATAACAATTTTTTGCCTCGCTGCACTGCGCAGCCGACATTTTCCGTCCTGGCTACTTTGCTGTGCTCCCACCCTGTGTGTCCCCGGATTCGGGGTAGAAAATATGGTCAGCCTACACATACAGTAAATTAAAAGATGTAAAAATGAGAAATCTTGCAGAAATTTAACAATGGTTCAAAGTGTTTTGTTTTAATCAACTAGTGAAACAAATAAAAAGGTGCGAAGGTGAAGGCATCTATTTTTTATATGTTATTGGCAAAGAAGCATTAAATATTTATCGTAATTTTAACTTCAAGGAAGGAGATGATCTGGTGCTGGATGTAATAATGGATAAGTTTGAGAGACACTACAAATCTAAATGGAAGGCACACTATTTTCACACTTTTTTCATGTGTGCAGAAAACAGGAGAAACCCATTCATCAGTATGTAACTGAATTAAGAACACATAGTAAGACCTGCGAATTTGGTGAAGCAAACAGGATCACTAACAAAGGACAGAATAACTTGTGGAATACCAGATGATCCTCTGGAGAAAGCCTGGCATGGGAGCAACACCTCACCTTAAATGAAGTGGCAGAGATAGGTATGCAGTAAAGATGTGGAACACTGCATTGAGCCATGATTTTCCAGCCTTTAGGAAAGCATGTATACGGGTAGCACTGTTCAAGGCGTTGTAGATCACAGAACAGGCGTAATCAATTGCATCCTGTGGGGAAGAAAGGTTACCTGAGAAACTTTATTTGAGCTGCAAATTAAGTGAATGGGAGAGATTGGGTACTGCTATTGGTAGTGAATGGAAATAGTTAAACTTTTTAAGTTGGACACAGGAGCACAAGTCTAAGCAAGATTGCAGATCTTACCTAAATTGCAGGAGGCTCACTTAAATGTGACTGGCCATCTGGGAGAAGACATAACAGTGAAAGAAAGATGTGTAGGCAGCATTGGCAGCAGTGTCAGCTGTGGCTCAGTTGGTAGCACTCTCGTCCTCCGAGTCAGAAGGTTGTGGGTTCAAGTCCCACTCCAGTCCCTTGAGTGCAAAAAGCTAGGCTGAGGGAGTGCTGCACTGTCGGAAGTGCCGTCTTTTGGGTGAGACGTTAAACTGAGGCCCAGGTGGACGTAAAAGATCCCATGATGCGATTTCGGAGAAGAGCATTATGGAGAAGAGTTATTCCCGGTGTCCTGGCCAATATTTATCCCTCTAGCAACATCACTAAAACAGATTATCTGGTTGTTATCACATTGTGTTTGTGGGAGCTTGCTGTGTGCAAATTGGCTCCTATATTACAACAGTGACTACACTTCAAAAGTGCTTCATTAGCTGTAAAGCACTTTGGTATGTCCAGACGTCGTGAAAGTCGCGATTATAAATGCAAGTCTTTGTTTCTTGTATTACTCTTGACACAAAGTACAAGTGTATTGGTGTTGATGGATAACCAGCTGATTATAGGTCTGATCTCTTGTGAAAATTTAGATATAGAAAAAGGGACCCTCTCAGTTAAGGATAAACTTGACACAGGGTGTGGAACACTTACCGTGGAATAAAGAAAGAAAGAACTTGCATTTATAAAGCACTTTATAATGCCTTCAGAACATCCTAAAATGTTCTTCACAACCGATGAATTTGAACTGTAGTCACTTTTGTTATGTTGGTAAATGCAACAGCTAATTTGCACACAATAACCTCCTACAAACGGGAACTGAGATGAATGACCAGTTAATCTGCTTTTAGTGATGTTGGTTGAAGGAGGAATGTTGACCAGGACACTGAGAGACCTCCCTGCTCCTCTTTGAAAAGTGTCACGGGATCTGTAATGTCCTACTGAAGCACCAAGCAAAACCTCGGTTTGCTGTTTCTTCCAAAATACGGCGCCTCCGACAGTGCAGCACTCCCTCAGTACTGCACTGAAGTGTCAGCCTAGATTATGCGCACCCATTGTGGAGTTGGGCTTGAACCCACAATCTTGTGGCTCAGAGGCAAGAGTGCTACCAACTGAGCCAAGCTGGCACCATGGGATCCACGTCAACAATTGGATTCTCTACACGGGAACATCGGATCACAACTGATAAACAAGCTACATGATTCACGCACCCATGTAGAAAAGTGTCATTTGCACTGAATGTTTTTAAAATGGAGTATGATTGACAAAAAAATAGATGAACTGACAAAATGGATGGATTCATTAATATTTGTTGGCAAAAAGAATGGTAAATTGTGAATTTGCATTGGCTCCAGACATCTAATCGGGGCTACTAAATGGGAATATTTCAAGCCTTCAAAATATTCGCTCAGCAAAACATTTTAGAAACCTTTTGGTAAAAGTATCGCCTTTTAAGAAAGCTGTTCTCATGGTGCTGGAATCACGAGCAGGAAACAATATTGGAAACTAAAGGAGCTGCTAATGAAAGAGCCAGATGTGAACTGCACTGATCCATCACGGACTGGGCACGGGGATGGGCTGCTACAAAAGTCCGAGGGTCAGTGGCAAGTTGTCACTTCTCCATCACATTCATTGACTGATACAGGGACAAGCTGTGCAGAGATTGCAAAGTGGCTTTTCAGCATAATGTCTGCTTGTGAAAGTTTCAATCAGTTTATATATGACCACACCATTACTTGGAAATGGATCACTAGCCGATAAACTGTTTATTTGTGAAATCTTACAATGATCTGTTCTTTGCAAATACAAAGAGTGATGATCAGGCTACAAGGGTATGACCTAAAGGCAAATTTCTGTCCACTGCTAACGCACAGTCGACAGCAGTGGACCAGAGTGCAAAGGCCCATGAGCAGAGTCAAGTTGACATTGACACGGTTATTTTGGCCGGGCCAGTATCTGGTTCGAAGATGAAGTCAATCAGAACTGAGACAATAAAAAGGATGAGGCCTTTGAGACCCTCAAAAAAGCAGCAATGGAGGAATGGCCACAGGTAAAACAAGGTTGCTCCCCAGATATTCCGGGGTACCGGAAAATAGTTCAGACAGTTTGCCAAAGAACAGGATTTCATTCATTTTGAATGGACTCATGCCAATTGCAAAGAATCTGATAAATAAAGTCATGGGACAGTGGGAATGAGCTATTATGGAGGCCTCCAGTGTACCCTATTGGAGGTTTCTTCAGTGAAACTATTCATGGGCGGGAGAATAAGAGCCAATCTGCCTATGAAGGAAAATGACGGTAGATAGGCCGTTCAGAGATAAAGAGTGGCAAAAGCTCAGGCAAAAGTTTTATTTTGATAAGAGCACATATAGTGTCCAGCACTGAAAAGAAAGGAAGACATATATTTATATAGCGCCTTTCACATCCATAGGCTCTCTCAATGCTTCGCAGCCAATTAATTATTTTTTTTACGTGTAGTTACTGTTATGTTGCCAATGGTTGCCAATTTGTGCACAACAAGGTCCCACAATTGGTAATGAGATAAATGGCTAGTTAATCTGTTTTGGTGGTGATGGTTGAGAGAAAAATGTTGGCCAGGACCACCGGAGAACTCTCCTGTTCTTCTTCTAATAGTGCCGTGGGATCTTTCATGTCCACCTGAACCGGTAATCTAGTGCTAGAGTGTGTCTTAGAAATTACGCCACAAATACAGTACATGGGTACAGAAAGGTACCATCACGGAATAAGTATATCCAAAATCATACTTGGTACAAACAGGGTACATTGATTCGACACAATCAATGGAACATCAGAGAAGCAAATGAGTAATGGACGCCTGAATACCCTATTGAAGGCTGGGGGTAGAAATGTTGCGTACATCAGATATGCCCCTATAGGATCGAAGATGTTGGAGGTACTTATAGGAGGTAGGAGTCAGGAAGTTGCTCAAAACTATGAGCCTTGACATAAGTTGATACTTAGACTCATAAAGAATCCATTCTGCCCCATCTAAGATACCAATGGGATCATTCCTACTCTGTGAGGAAGTCACATGGGAGTTGGACTCCTCACCCAGCTAAATCTTGTATTCATGGAATAGTATTAGTAACATTCCATTGAGAAAGAGAGAGACTGTGTGTGTGTGTGTGTGAGGATGGGGGAGCAGAGGGGGAGACGAGGAGTTGGGCTGGTTATGCTCATTGCTTGTGTGTCCATGTTGAGCCGATAAAAGAAGCAAATGCTGCCGGGTGAGACTCTGAGATGTAGAGAGAAGGAAATAAAGAACTTGCATTTATACAGCGCCTTTGGCAACCTCAGGACATCCCAAAGCACTTTACAGCCAATTAAGTACTTTTGAAGTGTAGTCACTGTTGTAATGTAAGAGTATTTTGCTGTGGCCTCCTGTTAATGTACAAATGTACGGCATCGCAGAGCATTGGGTAGACGGTTCATGCCTGGCATCCATCCACAAATTCCTGATCTCAGTCTTACTACCATGAACGGAAATCAGCAGCCTCCCAACAAAGAGAGAGGGAAGGAAGGAACGGCCACAAGGAAAGTCATTCCTGGGCCTCTCATGCACCCTTCAATGGCCAATATAAAGAGAGGGAATAGTGGGGGGGTTCTGGAGAGTGAATCACCCACTTGCCCACAAATAGTGGCGAGTGACCATGAAGGACCAGGGAGGAGGATAAACCCTCACCCATAACAAAAGACAATGCAAAAGGTCACCCCCAACACAATATCATCTTGAACAGACAGAACCTTGTGCGAAACTACCAAGTCTATTGAAAAGCGATTTATTGCAAAGCTTACATTGTCTTCAATCAGTCTGTCAGTGAAATCAAGAAAAGGCGCTGTGGTGTCAGTGACCGGGGTCTTACACACAGTGTGTGTTTGTAAACACAGACCCCCCTCCCCTCCCTCCGCAGGCCCGCGGAACAGGTGACACAGAACCTGCTTTCACCAGACAATGCACTCGGCACACAAGAGCCACAACCCTGCCGAGCAGCGGCATTAAAAAGTAACGAGCGGCGGTGTCATTTGAGCCGCGCAGGCTTGTTTAAGCAGGCCGTATTGTCTTTCCGAAGTCTGTGGCACACAGCTGAGCTCCAGCGAGCAAGTCAGGCCTCACGTTTCGCTCTCCACAATGCACCTATTGTCCAGGCTCTCCAAAAAACACAGCACAAATCCACCTGAGAATCTGTAAACAAGCAAATATTGTTCCGACGAAAACCAATTCGTAAATACCTTTGGGGAACAAAATGCTCTTTCGTTTTTTGGGGCGGGGGGGTGGGGGCAAGTGCTGGAAAGCCTGCTTTTGAACATATATTTACCGTTCCTTATACAACACTTACTCTGCATTGAAGAAAGGAAGGAGAAATGAAATTTTAAAGAATTTATTTGAAATGCACCCGACACTCTGGGACCTTGGCTTGAATCCAGGTCTGACTTTTGACCCAGAGGGGATGAAGGTCTTTAAGCACACAGCAGCTTGCTCTACCCTGGTCAGGTTTCACAAAGGGTATATTTAACATGCGCTTTTAAAGCTCGCCAGAAATAAAAGTGCTTGACAAAGAAATCTGCAATTCAGTATTTTTTTGCTGAAAATTCTGAGGGCAGTTTTGTGAAGGAGACACTTTTCTCTTGGGTTCTTCGGTGCAGACTATGCAGATACAATGTGTTGGTTCGTGGGCCACAAAGAGTAGAAGGGTTACCTCTTCCAGGAGGGAGTTAGGACCCGACAAACACGGAACTGTGTAGTAGGGTTGCCAACCCTCCAGGATTGGCCTGGAGTCTCCAGGAATGGCATAGACTTTCCAGGACTTGAAGAACATAGGGGCATTAAAAGAAATGGTGTTTTCTTTCATTTTCTTTGAACACTTCTGTTTATTAGTTATAGAGATATTGGTGATAGAGATATTGGTGATGGTGTGTGTGGGGGGGGGAAAGGTTGTCTGACTGACAGTCAAGAATCATCTAATTGGGTAATCACCTTCCCACGGCTACTGGAAAGTGAAGAGCCCCCTCGTTTCCAGTGGGCGTGGGAAGGTGGGGCATCGCAAGGATGGGCGTGTTGGGCGAGCAATGGCGGGAGTGTGGCGGCGGGGCAGTTAGAGACAGGAGGTCAGGTGATGAAACCTTCAGGAATACATCCAATCAGAATTGGCAACCCTACTGTATGTGTAGCAGGAAGTCCTTGTTTGTGTTACTAAAAACTCACCCATTTGTTGCACCATGTTTCAGCGTCTGATTAAAAGAACCCACAACACCACATTCAACTCCCAACAGAAGCGGGAGGTTTGTTTTCACTTGGTCTGTATTGAAACCCCGGTCCTCTAGGTGAAGGGACAGTACTGTCTTAGGGAAAATGACGCCCTGGGTGAACTTGTATTTTGGCGCCCATTCTTTGAGTTTAAGTATGTAGTAGTATTAGCGAACGTTTCAGAAATAAAGCTGAAATCTCATAAGTTTTTAAAATTTAAATAATAAATGATATAAGTCATAAAAAAATAACATTATAGCTAAGTGACAAATAAACTAAACATTAAATTAAACACTAAACTAATAAATAACAAATAAAAAACTTTGTTCAAGATATTTTGAGCTACATCATTCTCGATAGAATGACCAACGAAGATAGCCTGTCGTCTCCCATGGTCGATCGCAAACATGTTTTCATGAGCTTCAACTTCGAGAAGCTCCGTTCACTGCTAGCCACCGATACGGGATTGGTTAACAGGGTCCTGAGTGCTCTCCACCGCCACCGATACGGGATTGGTTAACAGGGTCCTGAGTGCTCTCCATCACCACCGATATGACATGGTTAACAGGGTCCTGAGTGCTATCCACCACCACCGATACGACATGGTTAACAGGGTCCTGAGTGCTCTCCACTACCACCGATACGGGATTGGTTAACAGGGTCCTGAGTGCTATCCACTACCACCGATACGGGATTGGTTAACAGGGTCCTGAGTGCTCTCCATTACCACCGATACGGGATTGGTTAACAGGGTCCTGAGCGCTCTCCATGTGTTTGGGAACTTGCTCTTGAAACTTGAAGTTTGCTCTTCTTGAGGAGACCACAGTCCGTTGGAAGCAGACTTTGGAGATCGCCAGGTTCTTCACAGAGATCGACGCCTTTAACGTCAGACCCTCGGGACCATGGCGCTTCCCTGACCACGCTGCCCTGGGCGGTCACCCATGTCGCCAACCCGTAAGGCCAGCCCTGGAACTGTCACATACGATATTACCTGATACTCCAATCAGAAAAAGGATAACTTTCTCTCAACCCAGCTGGATCCAATCTGGGTTGCAGATGTGAAAGGTCATTCCCTACTGACAATGCCTGCCAATCTACCACCAGAGTGCAAATGGGTTCAAGTGGCAACTGTAAGTGTTTCTAGAGAGAGAAGGGGATGAGGGATACGGTGAGATATGTGACAGCGATCTATCAGAAAGGCACGGCCTGCTTTTCCTGTTGCTAATAAGTAATGTATTCTTATCAGAGAGAGGAGATCTTTGTTCTCTCTTACTAAATTCAAACCCATATTGCAGGAGTGAAAGAGCAGCTTTCTTACTCACTGTGCCAGCCAGTCCCATATCAGAGATCGGACACCTTGTTACCTCTGGGAGGTTTCTTCACCTGACTGCCCCTCCCCCACTCTCCCACCATTGGGTATCCTCGAGGCGCATCGCCTTCCCACGGCAACTGGAAAGTGAAGAGACTCCTCGTTAGCGATTGGATGATTCTTGACTGTCAGTCAAACAGCCTTTTCCCTTATATCCAATATTTTGATAACTAATAAGTTAAAGGGGGAGAAATTCAGTCGCGTCCAGGAAGGGGCGCTAACTTTTGAGAAGTTGGAAATTTAGCGCCAGGTGCTCATCAATCTCGCTGCTCGCTAAATTCAGTCTCAGCGCTCACAGAATGCAGGGGAGCGCTAAATCAGGTGCTAATGGCGTAGGTGAGTGGCATTAGGCTCCAAGCAATACCGAATATCAGGTGTTGTGTAATCGGGAGTGAGCATTGGCGAAGGCGCCTTGCAGCCATTAAAGGGGAGGGTCACTAGACTCTGCACACCAGCCCCCAATGATTTGGTGAGTGCAGAACGACGATATGCTGTGGGATGAAATGCAAAGTCCTTTGATGGCCCGCAACACTCCGGGGACTAAGCAGACTTTATTTGGCTGCAGATACATCCTGCGCTCTCTGGCTCTCATCTCTGACCTTTGGAACGGAAGTTCCTTGACAGCTGGGATGCATCCCTTCAAGTAGCGCCTCCGCCAGCCGGCTGGTTCACCCCTCCGCTCCCTGGTGCTGTCGGCGCGAGGTGGTAAGGCAGTGGGTGCGACTGAAGTTTGCAGATCGGGCGCCCAGCGAGCGTTGCACACTCACTGACGTCGCGATCAGCATGGCCAAGGGTGCCGAGGCGCTGACTGTTATCGCTGGCGCTACGGGGCCGGCGAATTTGCTGTGTGGCGCGGGATTCGCTCCACTGTGGCACTACTGCCTGAGCATCCCGTTAGCACCCCCGCCAGGCGCTAACTGGGGGGCGCTAACATGCCGAATTTCGCCCCCAAAGTGTTCAAAGAAAATGAAAAAAATACACACAGATTCTTTTTAATTCCCCTGTGACATTTCTCCCTGGGTCACTTGCATCAATGTCCTGGAGATTAATCTTTAATTCCTGGAGACTCCAGGAGAATCCTGGAGGCTTGGCAAACCCCCCACCCCCATATCTTTACTCCCCCCCCACCCCTCCATGGACAAAATATAATTTAGAAAGTAGTGCAAATATACTGTACACTCCCCGGCTCCACAAGGACCAGGAGGTCGAAAAGCCTGCCTGAAAACAATGATCTACAGTCATTACCTCCTCTGACTCTTTTGTCGGGCATTCAGCGGGCTACAAATGGGGTCTTAGGAGGTCAAAGGCAACGCTTCAACTTTCATAGTTGGAGCACGGAAATCCATCGCCGTAGAAACAGGTAGTAACTGTAACAAAAGAGATCTGCTGCATGGCACTGGTTTTGATTGAAAGGCTCCTTTGTGTAAGTTCATTTTCAAGGAGTTGAGGAAGATTAAGATAAAACCCACTATATTTCGCTTGGAAGCTGTTTCCCTGCCAGCCCCTCTCTCCCTTTCATAATCGTCAGTGTTTTAAAGATGAAAGCTAAATAAACAGTGGAAACAAGCTCTCTGGTGGGCTGTGCTTTCGGGTGCGATATGCTCAAATGTTATTGGGCAGTTGTTGCAGGGGTGTTATTACATAACGGGCAGAGTGATAATCAGTTCTGTTTATAGGTTTCTGGTACCTGCCTTGGTAACCATTCCAACGTCCCAATGTTGCATTTATCTACCAGCAGATAGGAAGCGTGTTCTGTAAATTATTTTAAATCTCCCAGCTTACGTTGGGTCATGTGAAAGAGGCAGTGAAAATGAGACCATCACAATCTCCGTGGTTGCAACCCGATTTACCTCGGGTATTGGACCAATGAAGAATGACAATAGTGGTGGGTGGAAAGAGTGGCTGATGGACTGCAGTTGTGTGCACTGGGGACTGACAGCGGGTGGTCAGGACCTTTGAGCCGTCCAGGTTTACACTCAGCATTTATTTATTCTCCGCTTGCTTCGCCTACTCTCTAGGAGGTGCTGACACCCTTCGTGGGCTACAGCCCACAGGGGGAGAGGGGGGCTGGGGTGTGTAGGTGGGGTGGGGGTTGATAGGGAAGGCAGTCCACCTGTAACTCAGCCAAAGGGCCATTCTGCATCTGTGAGCCCAGACAACAACAACAACTTGCATTTATGTAGCGCCTTTAAAGTAGTAAAACGTTCCAAGATGCTTCACAGGAGCGTTATCAAACAAGAATTAACACTGAGCCACATAAGAAGAAGATATTAGGACAAAAAGAAAATACTGCAGATGCTGGAAATCTGAAATAAAAACAGAAAATGCTGGAGACACTCAGCAGGTCAGGTAGCATCTGTGAAGAGAGAAACAGAGTTGAAACTCTGTTTCTCTCTTCACAGATGCTGCCTGACCTGCTGAGTGTCTCCAGCATTTTCTGAAGATATTAGGACAGGTGATCAAAAGCTTGGTCAAAGAGGTTGGTTTAAAGGTGTGCCTTAAAGGAGGAGAGAGAGGCGGGGAAATTTAGGGAGGGAATTCCAGAGCTTAGGGCACAGCCGCCAATGTGAAAGGATTATTACTAGTCCTAGCCCCTTTCGGGCTACTCCGGATCAGGCGTATTCCCCAGACGTTCACCTTCAACTAAAGTTAGAGGTAGCCGAATCCTAAAGACGCTTAATTGGGTCTAAAGGTCCAGACTATCTCTCCCTAAAGGAAAGGAACGACCTGAAGATGTTACCGTCCTCCAGATAGCACTTTTAATAAGTTTAGCTAGACTGTAACCTTCCGGATATTATGAGGGTCCGGAAAACTCCCCCAGAATTCTGCAACTCCTCACCAAAGAGTGTACAGAGATTGAGTTCGCGAGTTTGATACAGAAGTACTATTTGAGACAATTCTAAAAATATATAGATTTATTAAAGAACCAACATGTAGTTTACAGCTGGTGATTCAGTTGCAACATTAACAGTTCCAAATACAAAAGCTTACAATTCTTATCAGAGATCCTTATTCTCAAATCTTAACTTCGTTACATTTTTACATTTCTTACTTATTCCAGGATATCCACCAAAATCAAATACCTTGATCCCCGAGACTCAAAGAGTTGAAAACTTACAGAGATTGCCTCTGAAGCTGAGAATCGCTTTGCCCCTTCCAGCGAATTCTGTCTTCCTATTTGAGTGTTCTATTTTTATACTCTTTCTCAGTGGTATATCCTTTGAAGTTTTCTGCTGATGTAAGCTAATTATCTCTAGTCATTTTTCTGTTGACCCCTGCTATTCTTACAGTTAGTTCAGCTTGTAGCTTGCAGAATTGTGTCTGCTGTGTAGGTGTCTCAAGTTTATCATAAAAAATGGTTGTAACAGATGTATCTATTTGATGTCATTCTCACGAAGGTCTTTTATTCAATTCTTAAGTCACCTTAGATGGTTGTAAGCAGACTTCGTGTCTCCTAGGTGTTCCAAGTTCAACACAAAAACAATGCGATGGCTAGTGCCTCTATTGATGTCATATTTATGAAAGTCTTCTGTTTGTATCTTTTGCATTTAGAACACCTTGACCGGATGCATCATTGCCTTCTTAGCTACCTCAGTTGGTTGTATTCAGACTCGTGTCTCCATGTTTCATTTGATGTCATATTTATGAAGGCATATGTTTCTTTAATTTATGTGATTCATTTCAAAGTGTTGGTTTAAGACACTTTTAACTGGGTATGGTATTGTCTTTTTTCCAAGCTGCAGACTTTCTGGAAGCTCTAACCCTCTGCTTCAATAGGGCTTTTGTTTCAGTGACAACAACTTATCTTATCTCAAAAGCCTGTATGGTGTTTACAGCTTTTCATTGTTGAGGCTTTTAGACTTCCAAGCCCAGTTTGTCATGTTTAATAAAGTCAGAATTCTTTCATAGGATGGTGTATTTTTCTGAATATGGCTATTCCTTCACAAATGGTGGAGTGATGAAAATCAGGGATGCGCAAGAGGCCAGAATTGGAGCAGCGCAGAGATCACAGAGGGTTGTAGGGCTGGAGGAGGGTACAGAGATAGGAAGGGGTGAGGCCATGGAGGGATATGAACACAAGAACGAGAATTTTAAAATCGAGGTATTGCTGGACTGGGTGCCAGTATAGGTCAGTGAGCACAGGGGTGATGGGTGAACGGGACTTGGTGCGAGTTAGGATACGGACAGCAGAGTTTTGGATGAGTGTGTCAGACAGTGAGTGTCAGCAGGGTATTCAACCATGGAGTGAAACCATGTTGAGCCCAATTCTCTTCTCATCCAGTGTCCACACATGTGTACATCCAGGCAGGACTCGATAGGCAACAGTGAGCAGTTGAACATAACATAAGAACATAAGAAATAGGAGCAGGAATAGGCCACTTGGCCCCTCGAGCCTGCGCCACCATTCAATAAGATCATGGCTGATCTTGGGCTCAAAGCCACTTCCCCACCCACTCCCCATAACCCTTCACTCCCTTATCTTGCAAAAATTTGTCTATCTCCACCTTAATTGTATTTAATGACCCAGCCTCCACAGCTCTCTGGGGCAGAGAATTCCACAGATTTACGACCCTCTCAGAGAAGAAATTCCTCCTCATCTCAGTTCTAAAAGGGCAACCCTTTATTCTAAAACTGTGCCCCCGCGTTCTAGATTTCCCCACGAGGGGAAACATCCTCTCTGCATCTACCTTGTCGTGCCCCCTCAGTATCTTATATGTTTCAATAAGATCATCTCTCATTCTTCTAAATTCCAATGAGTATAGGCCCAACCTGCTCAACCTTTCCTCATAAGTCAACCCCCTCATCTCTGGAATTAACCTAGTGAATCGTCTGCTTCCAATGCAAGTATATCCTTCCTTAAATAAGGAGACCAAAACTGTATGCAGTACTCAAGGTGTGGTCTCACCAATACCCTGTACAGTTGTAGCAGGACTTTCCTGCTTTTATACTCCAACCCGTTTGAAATAAAGGCCAACATTCCATTTGCCTTTTTGATTACTTGCTGTACCTGCATGCTAACTTTTTGTGTTTCATGCACAAAGGCCCCCAGGTCCCTCTGAAGTGTAGCATTTTGTAATCTCTCCATTTAAATAATAATTTGCTTTTTTATTTTTCTTGCCAAAGTGTATAACCTCGCACTTTCCCACATTATACTCCATCCGCCAAATATTTGCCCACTCAATGAGCCTGTCTATATCCCTTTGCAGGTTCTTTGAGTCCTCTGCACAACTTGCTTTCCCATCCATCTTTGTATCATCCGCAAACTTGGCTACATTACACTCAGTCCCTTCATCCAAGTCATTAATGTACAGGAAACTCTTTATTAACCGGCACCCAAATATCCGGAAATCTCTCTTAACCGGCAAAATTCTTGAGTAGGTAACCGGGGTTTTCCTTCATCTCTCGTTTAAATTTAACTTTAAAAAACACCCCGAGGCGTTTGCCTTGTATCGGAGCGTGTAGATTGGGAGGGGAATGTGCAGCCCGGGTAGGCAGCGGACACGACAGATGGTCAGCTGGCGGTCCCCGGGGAGACGGAGCTCCGAATGCAGGCGCATGTCAATGTGTACGGGGCTCTCGTACGTTGGGAGATATAACTCTCCGTTATCCGGACTTTTTGATTAACCGGCACCATGCAGGTCCCGTCGGTGCCGGTTAATAAAGAGTTTCCTGTAGATTGTAAATAGTTGAGGCCCCAGCACCGATCCCTGTGGCACCCCACTAGTTACCGTTTGCCAACCAGAAAATGACCCATTTATCCCGACTCTCTGCTTTCTGTTAGTTAGCCAATTCTCTATCCATGCTAATATATTACCCCCAATTCCGTGAGCTCTTATCTTGTGCAGTAACCTTTTATGTGGCACCTTATTGAATGCCTTCTGGAAATCCAAATACACCACATCCACTGGTTCACCTTTGTCCACCCTGCTCGTTACCTCCTCAAAGAACTCCAGCAAGTTTGTTAAACATGATTTCCCTTTCATAAAACCATGCTGACTCTGCTTGATTGCATTCTGATTTTCCAAAATCCCTGCAACTGCTTCTTTAATGAAGGACTCCAGCATTTTCCAATGACAGATGTTAGGCTAACTGGTCTATAGTTTCCTGCTTTCTGTCTCCTTCCTTTCATAAATAGGGGTGTTACATTTGCAGTTTTCCAATCCGCTGGGACCTCTCCAGAGTCCAGGGAATTTTGGTACATTGCAAACAAAGCATCCACTATCTCTGCAGCCAATTTTTAAGACCCTGGGATGCAGGCCATCTGGTCCAGGGGACTTGTCATCAGTTGGGAACTGAGCTGGTTTTTCCACTCTCTACCCTGCGGAGAGTGAGGCTAGATGAAAACCCAAAATGTTGTCCTGCTTCAGATTATGCAGCCAAGCAAAGGGAGGCAATCAAATCAGGCACTGTGTGTGAAGGGTCAGTGAGACAGGTTACTGTGTGTGAAGAGTCAGTGAGACAGGTTACTGTGTGTGAAGGGTCAGTGAGACAGGTTACTGTGTGTGAAGGGTCAGTGAGACAGGTTACTGTGTGTGAAGATTCAGTGAGACAGGTTACTGTGTGTGAAGAGTCAGTGAGACAGGTTACTGTGTATAAGGAGTCAGTGAGACAGGTTACTGTGTGTGAGGAGTCAATGGGACAGGTTACTGTGTGTGAAGAGTCAGTGAGACATTTTACTGTGTGTGAAGCGTCAGTGAGACAGGTTACTGTGTGTGAAGCATCAGTGAGACAGTTTACTGTGTGCGAAGAGTCAGTGAGACAGGTTACTGTGTGTGAAGCATCAGTGAGACAGGTTACTGTGTGTGAATAGTCAGTGAGACAGGTTACTGTGTGTGAAGCATCAGTGAGACAGGTTACTGTGTGTGAAGAGTCAGTGAGACAGGTTACTGTGTATAAGGAGTCAATGGGACAGGTTACTGTGTGTGAAGAGTCAGTGAGACAGGTTAATGTGTGTGAAGAGTCAGTGAGACCGTTTACTGTGTGTGAAGCATCAGTGAGACAGGTTACTGTGTGTGAAGAGTCAGTGAGACAGTTTACTGTGTGCGAAGAGTCAGTGAGACAGGTTACTGTGTGTGAAGCATCAGTGAGACAGGTTACTGTGTGTGAATAGTCAGTGAGACAGGTTACTGTGTGTGAAGCATCAGTGAGACAGGTTACTGTGTGTGAAGAATCAGTGAGACAGGTTACTGTGTGTGACGAGTCAGTGAGACATTTTACTGTGTGTGAAGCGTCAGTGAGACAGGTTACTGTGTGTGAAGAGTCAGTGAGTCAGGTTACTTTGTGTGAAGAGTGAGTGAGACAGGTTACTGTGTGTGAAGGTTCAGTGAGACAGGTTACTGTGTTTCAAGAGTCAGTGAGACAGGTTACTGTGTGTGAAGAGTCAGTGAGACAGGTTACTGTGTGTGAAGAGTCAGAGAGACAGGTTACTGTGTGTGAACAGTCAGTGACACAGGTTAGTGTCTGAAGAGGCAGTGAGACAGGTTACTGTGTGAAGAGTCAGTGAGTCAGGTTACTGTGTGTGAAGAGTCAGTGAGACAGGTTACTGTGTGTGACGAGTCAGTCAGACAAGTTACTGTGTGTGAAGGGTCAGTGAGACAGGTTACTGTGTGTAAAGTGTCAGTGAGACAAGTTACTGTGTGCGAAGGGTCAGTGAGACAGGTTGCTGTGTGTGAAGTGTCAGTGAGACAGGTTACTGTGTGTGAAGTGTCAGTGAGACAGGTTACTGTGTGTGAAGAGTCAGTGAGACAGGTTACTGTGTGTGAAGAGTCAGTGAGACAGGTTACTGTGTGTGAAGAGTCAGTGAGACACTTTACTGTGTATGAAGAGTCATTGAGACAGCTTACTGTGTGTGAAGAGTCATTGAGGCAGCTTACTGTGTATGAAGAGTCAGTGAGACAGGTTACTGTGTGTGAAGAGTCAGTGAGACAGGTTACTGTGTGTGAAGAGTCAGTGAGACAGGTTACTGTGTGTGAAGAGTCAGTGAGACAGGTTACTGTGTGTGAAGAGTCAGTGAGACAGGTTACTGTGTGTGAGGAGTCAATGGGACAGTTTACTGTGTGTGAAGAGTCAGTGAGACAGGTTACTGTGTGTGAAGCATCAGTGAGACAGGTTACTGTGTGTGAATAGTCAGTGAGACAGGTTACTGTGTGTGAAGCATCAGTGAGACAGGTTACTGTGTGTGAAGAATCAGTGAGACAGGTTACTGTGTGTGACGAGTCAGTGAGACATTTTACTGTGTGTGAAGCGTCAGTGAGACAGGTTACTGTGTGTGAAGAGTCAGTGAGACAGGTTACTGTGTGTGA
The DNA here is from genome assembly GCA_030390025.1 of Squalus acanthias. Lineage (NCBI taxonomy): Eukaryota > Metazoa > Chordata > Chondrichthyes > Squaliformes > Squalidae > Squalus > Squalus acanthias. The sequence continues at coordinate 95,829 of JASTWF010000238.1, forward strand.
AGAGTAAGTGAGACAGGTGACTTTGTGTGAATAGTCAGTGACACAGGTTAGTGTCTGAAGAGGCAGTGAGACAGGTTACTGTGTTTCAAGAGTCAGTGAGACAGGTGACTTTTTGTGAAGAGTCAGTGAGACAGGTTAATGTGTGTGAAGGGTCAGTGAGTCAGGTTACTGTGTGTGAAGAGTCAGTGAGAAAGGTTACTGTGTGTCAAGAGTCAGTGAGACAGGTTACTGTGTATGAAGTGTCAGTGAGACAGGTTAATATGTGTGAAGGGTCAGTGAGTCAGGTTACTGTGTGTGAAGATTCAGTGAGACAGGTTACTGTGTGTGAAGAGTCAGTGAGACAGGTTACTGTGTGTCAAGAGTCAGTGAGTCAGGTTACTGTGTGTGAAGAGTCAGTGAGAGAGGTGACGTTGTGTGAAGTGTCAATGAGACAGGTTACTGTGTGTGACGAGTCAGTCAGACAAGTTACTGTGTGTGAAGGGTCAGTGAGACAGGTTAATGTGTGTGAAGGTCAGTGAAACACTTTACTGTGTATGAAGAGTCAGTGAGACAGGTAACTGTGTGTGAAGCGTCAGTGAGACAGGTTACTGTGTATGAAGAGTCAGTGAGACAGGTTAGTGTCTGAAGTGTCAGTGAGACAGGTTACTGTGTGTGAAGAGTCAGTGAGACAGGTTACTGTGTGTGAAGATTCAGTGAGACAGTTTACTGTGTGTGAAGAGTCAGTGAGACAGGTTACTGTGTGTGAATAGTCAGTGACACTGGTTGCTATGTGTGAAGAGTCAGTGAGACAGGTTACTGTGTATGATGTGTCAGTGAGACAGGTTACTGTGTGTCAAGAGTCAGTGAGTCAGGTTACTGTGTGTGAAGAGTCAGTGAGTCAGGTTACTGTGTGTGAAGAGTCAGTGAGACAGGTTACTGTGTGTGAAGAGTCAGTGAGACAGGTTACTGTGTGTGACGAGTCAGTCAGACAAGTTACTGTGTGTGAAGGGTCAGTGAGACAGGTTACTGTGTGTAAAGTGTCAGTGAGACAAGTTACTGTGTGCGAAGGGTCAGTGAGTCAGGTTGCTGTGTGTGAAGTGTCAGTGAGACAGGTTACTGTGTGTGAAGTGTCAGTGAGACAGGTTACTGTGTGTGAAGAGTCAGTGAGACAGGTTACTGTGTGTGAAGAGTCAGTGAGACAGGTTACTGTGTGTGAAGAGTCAGTGAGACACTTTACTGTGTATGAAGAGTCATTGAGACAGCTTACTGTGTGTGAAGAGTCATTGAGGCAGCTTACTGTGTATGAAGAGTCAGTGAGACAGGTTACTGTGTGTGAAGAGTCAGTGAGACAGGTTACTGTGTGTGAAGAGTCAGTGAGACAGGTTACTGTGTGTGAAGAGTCAGTGAGACAGGTTACTGTGTGTGAGGAGTCAATGGGACAGTTTACTGTGTGTGAAGAGTCAGTGAGACAGGTTACTGTGTGTGAAGCATCAGTGAGACAGGTTACTGTGTGTGAATAGTCAGTGAGACAGGTTACTGTGTGTGAAGCATCAGTGAGACAGGTTACTGTGTGTGAAGAATCAGTGAGACAGGTTACTGTGTGTGACGAGTCAGTGAGACAGGTTAATATGTGTGAAGGGTCAGTGAGTCAGGTTACTGTGTGTGAAGATTCAGTGAGACAGGTTACTGTGTGTGAAGTGTCAGTGAGACAGGTTACTGTGTGTGAAGAGTCAGTGAGACAGGTTACTGTGTGTGAAGAGTCAGTGAGACATTTTACTGTGTGTGAAGCGTCAGTGAGACAGGTTACTGTGTGTGAAGAGTCAGTGAGACAGGTTACTGTGTGTGAAGAGTAAGTGAGACAGGTGACTTTGTGTGAATAGTCAGTGACACAGGTTAGTGTCTGAAGAGGCAGTGAGACAGGTTACTGTGTTTCAAGAGTCAGTGAGACAGGTGACTTTTTGTGAAGAGTCAGTGCGACAGGTTACTGTGTGTGAAGAGTCAGTGAGACAGGTTACTGTGTGAAGAGTCAGTGAGACAGGTTAATGTGTGTGAAGGGTCAGTGAGTCAGGTTACTGTGTGTGAAGAGTCAGTGAGTCAGGTTACTGTGTGTGAAGAGTCAGTGAGAAAGGTTACTGTGTGTCAAGAGTCAGTGAGACAGGTTACTGTGTATGAAGTGTCAGTGAGACAGGTTAATATGTGTGAAGGGTCAGTGAGTCAGGTTACTGTGTGTGAAGATTCAGTGAGACAGGTTACTGTGTGTGAAGAGTCAGTGAGACAGGTTACTGTGTGTGAAGAGTCAGTGAGTCAGGTTACTGTGTGTGAAGAGTCAGTGAGTCAGGTTACTGTGTGTGAAGAGTCAGTGAGAGAGGTGACGTTGTGTGAAGTGTCAATGAGACAGGTTACTGTGTGTGACGAGTCAGTCAGACAAGTTACTGTGTGTGAAGGGTCAGTGAGACAGGTTACTGTGTGTAAAGTGTCAGTGAGACAAGTTACTGTGTGCGAAGGGTCAGTGAGACAGGTTGCTGTGTGTGAAGTGTCAGTGAGACAGGTTACTGTGTGTGAAGAGTCAGTGAGATAGGTTAATGTGTGTGAAGGTCAGTGAAACACTTTACTGTGTATGAAGAGTCAGTGAGACAGGTTAGTGTCTGAAGTGTCAGTGAGACAGGTTACTGTGTGTGAAGAGTCAGTGAGACAGGTTACTGTGTGTGAAGATTCAGTGAGACAGTTTACTGTGTGTGAAGAGTCAGTGAGACAGATTACTGTGTGTGAAGCGTCAGTGAGACAGGTTACTGTGTGTGAATAGTCAGTGACACTGGTTGCTATGTGTGAAGAGTCAGTGAGACAGGTTACTGTGTATGATGTGTCAGTGAGACAGGTTACTGTGTGGGATGAGTCAGTGAGACAGATTACTATGTGTGAAGAGTCAGTGAGACAGGTTACTGTGTATGAAGTGAGTGAGACAGGTTACTGTGTGTGAAGAATCAGTGAGACAGGTTACTGTGTGTGACGAGTCAGTGAGACAGGTTACTGTGTGTGAAGTGTCAGTGAGACAGGTTACTGTGTGTGAAGAGTCAGTGAGACAGGTTACTGTGTGTGAAGAGTAAGTGAGACAGGTGACTTTGTGTGAATAGTCAGTGACACAGGTTAGTGTCTGAAGTGTCAGTGAGACAGGTTACTGTGTGTGAAGAGACAGTGAGAGAGGTTACTGTGTGTGAAGTGTCAGTGAGACAGGTTTCTGTGTGTGAAGTGTCAATGAGACAGGTTACTGTGTGTGAAGAGACAGTGAGAGAGGTTACTGTGTGTGAAGAGTCAGTGAGACAGGTTACTGTGTGTGAAGGTTCAGTGAGACAGGTGACTTTGTGTGAAGAGTCAGTGAGACAGGTTACTGTGTGTGAAGAGTCAGTGAGACAGGTTACTGTGTGTGAAGAGTCAGTGAGACCGGTTACTGTGTGTGAAGAGTCAGTGAGAGAGGTTACTGTGTGTGAAGCGTCAGTGAGACGGGTTACTGTGTGTGAACAGTCAGTGAGACAGGTTACTGTGTGTGAACAGTCAGTGAGACAGGTTACTGTGTGTGAAGAGTCAGTGAGACAGGTTACTGTGTATGAAGAGTCAGTGAGACAGGTTAATGTGTATGAAGAGTGAGTGAGACAGGTGAACGTGTGTGAAGAGTCAGTGAGACAGGTTACTGTGTGTGAAGAGTCAGTGAGACAGGTTACTGTGTGTGAAGAGTCAGTGAGACAGGTTACTGTGTGTGAAGAGTCAGTGAGACAGGTGACTGTGTGTGAAGAGTCAGTGAGACAGGTTACTGTGTGTAAAGAGTCAGTGAGACAGGTGACTGTGTGTGAAGAGTCAGTGAGACAGGTTACTGTGTGAAGAGTCAGTGAGACAGGTTACTGTGTGTGAAGAGTCAGTGAGTCAAGTTACTGTGTGCGAAGGGTCAGTGAGACAGGTTACTGTGTGTGAAGAGTCAGTGAGACAGGTTACTGTGTGTGAAGAGTCAGTGAGACAGGTGACTGTGTGTGAAGAGTCAGTGAGACAGGTTACTGTGTGAAGAGTCAGTGAGACAGGTTACTGTGTGTGAAGAGTCAGTGAGACAGGTTACTGTGTGTGAAGAGTCAGTGAGACAGGTTACTGTGTGTGAAGAGTCAGTGAGACAGGTGACTGTGTGTGAAGAGTCAGTGAGACAGGTTACTGTGTGAAGAGTCAGTGAGACAGGTTACTGTGTGTGAAGAGTCATTGAGATGGATTAATGTGTGTGAAGTGTCAGTGAGACAGGTTACTGCATGTGAAGAGTCAATGAGACAGGTTACTGTCTGTTAAGGGTCAATGGGACAGGTTGCTGTGTGTGAAGTGTCAGTGAGACAGGTTACTGTGTGACGGGTCAGTGAGATTGGTTACTGTGTGTGGAGTCAGTGAGATGGATTAATGTGTGTGCAGAGTCAGTGAGAGAGGTTACTGCATGTGAAGCGTCAATGAAACAGGTTACATAGAAACATAGAATCTAGGAGCAGGAGTAGGCCATTCGGCCCATCGAGCCTGCTCCACCATTCAATACGATCATGGCTGATCATTCAAATCCAGTACCCTGTCCCTCCTTTAATCCCCACAGTACACATATCCCACCCTAGCCCCGTAACCCCACGTATTTAATTCCCCCTAACATATCCCATCCTATCCCCATAACCCCACATATTTAATCCCCCCCCAACACTAAGGGTCAATTTATCATAGCCAAATCAACCTAACCCGGACATTTTTGGACTGTGGGAGGAAACCGGAGCACCCGGAGGAAACCCACGCAGACACGGGGAGAATGTGCAAACTCTACACAGACAGTCACCCGAGGTCAGATTCGAACCCGGGTCTCTGGCGCTGTGAGGCACCAGTGCTAACCACTATGCCACCGTGTTGCCACAGGTTACTGTGTGTTCAGGGTCAATGAGACAGGTTACTGTGTGTGAAGAGTCAGTGAGACAGGTTTCTGTGTGTGAAGAGTCAGTGAGACAGGTTACTGTGTGTGAAGGGTCAGTGAGACAGGTTACTGTGTGTGAAGGGTCAGTGAGGCAGGTTAATGTTTGTGAAGAGTCAGTGAGACAGATTACTGTGTGTGAAGAGTCAGTGAGACAGGTTACTGTGTGTGAAGGGTCAGTGAGACAGGTTACTGTGTGTGAAGAGTCAGTGAGACAGGTTACTGTGTGTGAAGAGTCAGTGAGATGGATTAATGTGTGTGAAGGGTCAGTGAGACAGGTTACTGTGTGTGAAGGGTCAGTGAGACAGGTGACTGTGTGTGAAGGGTCAGTGAGACAGGTTACTGTGTGTGAAGGGTCAGTGAGACAGGTTACTGTGTGAAGGGTCAGTGAGACAGGTTACAGTGTGTGAAGAGTCAGTGAGACAGGTTACAGTGTGTGAAGAGTCAGTGAGACAGGTTAATGTGTGTAAAGTGTCAGTGAGACAGGTTACTGTGTGTGAAGGGTCAGTGAGATTGGTTCCTGTGTGTGAAGAGTCAGTGAGACAGGTTACTGTGTATGAAGTGTCAGTGAGACAGGTTAATATGTGTGAAGGGTCAGTGAGTCAGGTTACTGTGTGTGAAGATTCAGTGAGACAGGTTACTGTGTGTGAAGAGTCAGTGAGACAGGTTACTGTGTGTCAAGAGTCAGTGAGTCAGGTTACTGTGTGTGAAGAGTCAGTGAGTCAGGTTACTGTGTGTGAAGAGTCAGTGAGAGAGGTGACGTTGTGTGAAGTGTCAATGAGACAGGTTACTGTGTGTGACGAGTCAGTCAGACAAGTTACTGTGTGTGAAGGGTCAGTGAGACAGGTTACTGTGTGTAAAGTGTCAGTGAGACAAGTTACTGTGTGCGAAGGGTCAGTGAGACAGGTTGCTGTGTGTGAAGTGTCAGTGAGACAGGTTACTGTGTGTGAAGAGTCAGTGAGATAGGTTAATGTGTGTGAAGGTCAGTGAAACACTTTACTGTGTATGAAGAGTCAGTGAGACAGGTAACTGTGTGTGAAGCGTCAGTGAGACAGGTTACTGTGTATGAAGAGTCAGTGAGACAGGTTAGTGTCTGAAGTGTCAGTGAGACAGGTTACTGTGTGTGAAGAGTCAGTGAGACAGGTTACTGTGTGTGAAGATTCAGTGAGACAGTTTACTGTGTGTGAAGAGTCAGTGAGACAGATTACTGTGTGTGAAGCGTCAGTGAGACAGGTTAATGTGTGTGAATAGTCAGTGACACTGGTTGCTATGTGTGAAGAGTCAGTGAGACAGGTTACTGTGTATGATGTGTCAGTGAGACAGGTTACTGTGTGGGATGAGTCAGTGAGACAGATTACTATGTGTGAAGAGTCAGTGAGACAGGTTACTGTGTATGAAGTGAGTGAGACAGGTTACTGTGTGTGAAGAATCAGTGAGACAGGTTACTGTGTGTGACGAGTCAGTGAGACATTTTACTGTGTGTGAAGCGTCAGTGAGACAGGTTACTGTGTGTGAAGAGTCAGTGAGACAGGTTACTTTGTGTGAAGAGTCATCGAGGCAGCTTACTGTGTGAAGAGTCAGTGAGACAGGTGACTGTGTGTGAAGGGTCAGTGAGAGAGGTTACTGTGTGCGAAGAGTCAGTGAGACAGGTTACTGTGTGTGAAGTGTCAATGAGACAGGTTACTGTGTGTGAAGAGTCAGTGAGACAAGTTACTGTGTGCGAAGGGTCAGTGAGACAGGTTGCTGTGTGTGAAGCGTCAGTGAGACAGGTTACTGTGTGTGAAGAGTCAGTGAGACAGGTTACTGTGTGTGAAGAGTCAGTATGACAGGTTACTGTGTGTGAAGAGTCAGTGAGAGAGGTTACTGTGTGTGAAGAGTCAGTGAGAGAGGTTACTGTGTGTGAAGAGTCAGTGAGAGAGGTTACTGTGTGTGAAGAGTCAGTGAGACAGCTGAATGTGTGTTAATAGTCAGTGACACAGGTTACTGTGTGTGAAGTGTCAGTGAGACAGGTTAACGTGTGTGGACGGTCAGTGAGACAGGTTACTGTCTGTGAAAAGTCAGTGAGACAGGTTACTGTGTGTGAAGAATCAGTGAGGCAGGTGACTGGGTGTGAAGCCTCACTGCGACAGATTACAGTGTGTGAAGAGTCAGTGAGACCGGTTGCTGTGTGTGAAGCGTCAGTGAGATGGATTAATGTGAGTGAAGAGTCAGTGAGAGAGGTTACTGCATGTGAAAAGTCAATGAGACAGGTTACTGTGTGTGAAGTGTCAGTGAGACAGGTTACTGTGTGTGAAGTGTCAGTGAGACAGGTTACTGTGTGTGAAGAGTCAGTGAGACAGGTTACTGTGTGTGAAGAGTAAGTGAGACAGGTGACTTTGTGTGAATAGTCAGTGACACAGGTTAGTGTCTGAAGTGTCAGTGAGACAGGTTACTGTGTGTGAAGAGACAGTGAGAGAGGTTACTGTGTGTGAAGTGTCAGTGAGACAGGTTTCTGTGTGTGAAGTGTCAATGAGACAGGTTACTGTGTGTGAAGAGTCAGTGAGACAGGTTACTGTGTGTGAAGGTTCAGTGAGACAGGTGACTTTGTGTGAAGAGTCAGTGAGACAGGTTACTGTGTGTGAAGAGTCAGTGAGACAGGTTACTGTGTGTGAAGAGTCAGTGAGACAGGTTACTGTGTGTGAAGAGTCAGTGAGACCGGTTACTGTGTGTGAAGAGTCAGTGAGAGAGGTTACTGTGTGTGAAGCGTCAGTGAGACGGGTTACTGTGTGTGAACAGTCAGTGAGACAGGTTACTGTGTGTGAAGTGTCAGTGAGACAGGTTACTGTGTGTGAACAGTCAGTGAGACAGGTTACTGTGTGTGAAGAGTCAGTGAGACAGGTTACTGTGTATGAAGAGTCAGTGAGACAGGTTAATGTGTATGAATAGTGAGTGAGACAGGTGAACGTGTGTGAAGAGTCAGTGAGACAGGTTACTGTGTGTGAAGAGTCAGTGAGACAGGTTACTGTGTGTGAAGAGTCAGTGAGACAGGTTACTGTGTGTGAAGAGTCAGTGAGACAGGTGACTGTGTGTGAAGAGTCAGTGAGACAGGTGACTGTGTGTGAAGAGTCAGTGAGACAGGTTACTGTGTGTGAAGAGTCAGTGAGACAGGTGACTGTGTGTGAAGAGTCAGTGAGACAGGTTACTGTGTGAAGAGTCAGTGAGACAGGTTACTGTGTGTGAAGAGTCAGTGAGTCAAGTTACTGTGTGCGAAGGGTCAGTGAGACAGGTTACTGTGTGTGAAGAGTCAGTGAGACAGGTTACTGTGTGTGAAGAGTCAGTGAGACAGGTTACTGTGTGTGAAGAGTCAGTGAGGCAGGTGACTGTGTGTGAAGAGTCAGTGAGACAGGTTACTGTGTGTGAAGAGTCAGTGAGACAGGTGACTGTGTGTGAAGAGTCAGTGAGACAGGTTACTGTGTGTGAAGAGTCAGTGAGACAGGTGACTGTGTGTGAAGAGTCAGTGAGACAGGTTACTGTGTGTGAAGAGTCAGTGAGACAGGTTACTGTGTGTGAAGAGTCATTGAGATGGATTAATGTGTGTGAAGTGTCAGTGAGACAGGTTACTGCATGTGAAGAGTCAATGAGACAGGTTACTGTCTGTTAAGGGTCAATGGGACAGGTTACTGTGTGTGAAGTGTCAGTGAGACAGGTTACTGTGTGACGGGTCAGTGAGATTGGTTACTGTGTGTGGAGTCAGTGAGATGGATTAATGTGTGTGAAGAGTCAGTGAGAGAGGTTACTGCATGTGAAGCGTCAATGAAACAGGTTACATAGAAACATAGAATCTAGGAGCAGGAGTAGGCCATTCGGCCCATCGAGCCTGCTCCACCATTCAATACGATCATGGCTGATCATTCAAATCCAGTACCCTGTCCCTCCTTTAATCCCCACAGTACACATATCCCACCCTAGCCCCGTAACCCCACGTATTTAATTCCCCCTAACATATCCCATCCTATCCCCATAACCCCACATATTTAATCCCCCCCCAACACTAAGGGTCAATTTATCATAGCCAAATCAACCTAACCCGGACATTTTTGGACTGTGGGAGGAAACCGGAGCACCCGGAGGAAACCCACGCAGACACGGGGAGAATGTGCAAACTCTACACAGACAGTCACCCGAGGTCAGATTCGAACCCGGGTCTCTGGCGCTGTGAGGCACCAGTGCTAACCACTATGCCACCGTGTTGCCACAGGTTACTGTGTGTTCAGGGTCAATGAGACAGGTTACTGTGTGTGAAGAGTCAGTGAGACAGGTTTCTGTGTGTGAAGAGTCAGTGAGACAGGTTACTGTGTGTGTGAAGGGTCAGTGAGACAGGTTACTGTGTGTGAAGGGTCAGTGAGGCAGGTTAATGTTTGTGAAGAGTCAGTGAGACAGATTACTGTGTGTGAAGAGTCAGTGAGACAGGTTACTGTGTGTGAAGGGTCAGTGAGACAGGTTACTGTGTGTGAAGAGTCAGTGAGACAGGTTACTGTGTGTGAAGAGTCAGTGAGATGGATTAATGTGTGTGAAGGGTCAGTGAGACAGGTTACTGTGTGTGAAGGGTCAGTGAGACAGGTGACTGTGTGTGAAGGGTCAGTGAGACAGGTTACTGTGTGTGAAGGGTCAGTGAGACAGGTTACTGTGTGAAGGGTCAGTGAGACAGGTTACAGTGTGTGAAGAGTCAGTGAGACAGGTTACAGTGTGTGAAGAGTCAGTGAGACAGGTTAATGTGTGTAAAGTGTCAGTGAGACAGGTTACTGTGTGTGAAGGGTCAGTGAGATTGGTTCCTGTGTGTGAAGAGTCAGTGAGACAGGTTACTGTGTATGAAGTGTCAGTGAGACAGGTTAATATGTGTGAAGGGTCAGTGAGGCAGGTTAATGTTTGTGAAGAGTCAGTGAGACAGATTACTGTGTGTGAAGAGTCAGTGAGACAGGTTACTGTGTGTGAAGGGTCAGTGAGACAGGTTACTGTGTGTGAAGAGTCAGTGAGACAGGTTACTGTGTGTGAAGAGTCAGTGAGATGGATTAATGTGTGTGAAGGGTCAGTGAGACAGGTTACTGTGTGTGAAGGGTCAGTGAGACAGGTGACTGTGTGTGAAGGGTCAGTGAGACAGGTTACTGTGTGTGAAGGGTCAGTGAGACAGGTTACTGTGTGAAGGGTCAGTGAGACAGGTTACAGTGTGTGAAGAGTCAGTGAGACAGGTTACAGTGTGTGAAGAGTCAGTGAGACAGGTTAATGTGTGTAAAGTGTCAGTGAGACAGGTTACTGTGTGTGAAGGGTCAGTGAGATTGGTTCCTGTGTGTGAAGAGTCAGTGAGACAGGTTACTGTGTGTGAAGAGTCAGTGAGACAGGTTACTGTGTGTAAAGTGTCAGTGAGACAGGTTACTGTGTGTGAAGAGTCAGTGAGACAGGTTAATGTGTGTAAAGTGTCAGTGAGACAGGTTACTGTGTGTGAAGGGTCAGTGAGACAGGTTACTGTGTGAAGGGTCAGTGAGATTGGTTCCTGTGTGTGAAGAGTCAGTGAGACAGGTTACTGTGTGTGAAGAGTCAGTGAGATAGATTGATGTGTGTGAAGAGTCAGTGAGAGAGGTTACTGCATGTGAAGAGTCAGTGAGACAGGTTACTGTGTGTTAAGGGTGAATGAGACAGGTTACTGTGTGTGAAGAGTCAGTGAGACAGGTTTCTGTGTGTGAAGAGTCAGTGAGACAGGTTACTGTGTGTGAAGAGTCAGTGAGACAGGTTAATGTGTGTGAAGTGTCAGTGAGAGAGGTTACTGTGTGTGAAGAGTCACTGAGACAGATTAATGTGTGTTAAGTATCAGTGAGACAGGTTACTGTGTGTGAAGAGTCACTGAGAGAGGTTACTGCGTGTGAAGAGTCAATGAGACAGGTTACTGTGTGTGAAAAGTCAGTTCGACAGGTTAATGTGTGTGAAGTGTCAGTGAGACAGGTTACTGTGTGTGAAGGGTCAGTGAGACAGGTTAATGTGTGTGAAGAGTCAGTGAGACAGGTTACATTGTGTGAACATAAGAACATAGGAACATAAGAAATAGGAGCAGGAGTAGGCCATTCGGCCCTTCGAGCCTGCTCCGCCATTCAATGACATCATGGTTGATCTTGTGCCTCGATTCCATTCACCGGTCTTATCGCCATATCCCTTGATGCCCTTACTAGTCAGAAATCTATCGACTTCTGTTTTGAATATACCCAATGACTGAGCCTCCACAGCCCTCTGTGTTAGAGAATTCCAAAGATTCACCACCCTCTGTATGACGAAATATCTTCTCATCTCAGTTCTGAATGGCCTTCCCTTGATCCTGAGGCTGTGGCCCCTGGTTCTAGACTCCCTAGCCAAGGGAAACATTCTCCCAGCATCCACCCTGTAATAATTTTGTATGCTTCAATGAGATCCCCTCTCATTCTTGTGAATTCAAGAGAATACAGGCCTAGTTTACTCAATCTCTTCTCATACGACAGTCCCGCCATCCCAGGAATCAGTCTCGTGAACCTTCGTTGCACTCCCTCTATGGCAATTATATCCTTCCTTTGGTAAGGAGACCAAAATTGTACACAGTACTCCAGGTGTTGTCTCACCAAGGCCCTATATAATTGGAGTAAGACTTCTTTACTCCTGTACTCAAATCCTGTTGTCATGAAGGCCAGCATTCCATTTGCCTTCCTAATGGCTTGCTGCACCTGCACATTCACTTTCAGTGACTCATGTACAAGGACACCCAGGTCCGTTTGAGCATCTGCATTCCCCAATCTTTCACCATTTAGGAAATACTCTGCCTTTTTGTTTTTTCTACCAAAGTGGATAACTTCACATTTATCCACATTATAAACCATCTGCCATGTTCTCGCCCATTCACTGAGCCTGTCGAGATCCCCTTGAAGCCTCTTCGCAACTGACACGGCCACCTAGCTTTGTGTCATCAGCAAATTTGGAAATATTACATTTGGTCCCCTCATCCAAATCATTAATATTGATTGTGAATAGCTGGTGCCCAAGCACCGGTCCTTGCGGTACCCCACTCGTCACAGACTGCCATCCTGAAAAAGACCTGGTTTATCCCTGCTCTTTGTTTTCTATCTGTTAACCAATTCGCAATCCATTCTAGTATATTACCCCCAATTCCATGTGCCCTAATTTTATTCACCAACCTCTTGTGTGGGACCTTATCGAAGGCCTTCTGAAAATCCAGATACACCACATCTACCAGTTCCCCTTTGTCTACTCCACTAGTTACATCCTCAAAGAACTCCAATAGGTTTGTCAAACAGGACTTTCCTTTCATAAATCCATGTTGACTTTGCCCAATCTTACTATTAGTTTCTATGTGCCCAGTTATTGCATCCTTTATAATAGATTCCAGCATTTTCCCAACTACTGATGTGAGGCTAACAGGTCTGTAGTTCCCCGTTTTCTCTCTCCCTCCTTTCTTAAATAGCAGGGTAACATTTGCTATCCTCCAATCTGCAGGAACCGTTCCAGAATCTATAGAATTTTGGAAGATGACAACCAATGCGTCCACTATCCCAGTGGCCACCTCTTTCAATACCCTAGGTTGTAGGTCATCGGGCCTTGACACTTATCGACTTTTAGTCCTATTAATTTTGCTAGTACTGTTTTTTTACTAATAATAATATTTTACGTTCCTCTATCTCGCCACACCCTTGGTTTTCTTGTATTTCTGGGAGGTTTTTTGTGTCTTCCTCCATGAAGACAGAAACAAAGTGTTTATTTAATTTCTCTGCCATTTCCTCATTCCTCATTATAAATTCTCCCGTCTCTGACTGTAAAGGACCTACATTTACGTTCGCCAGTCTTTTCCTTTTCACATACCTATAGAAGCTTTTACAATCCGTTTTTATATTTTTCGCTAGTTTGTGCTCATATTCCATTTTCCCTTTCTTTATCAATTTCTTGGTCCCCCTTTGCTGATTTCTAAAAATATCCCAATCCTCAGGCTGACCGCTTTTTCTGGCAACTTTATAAGCTTCCTCCTTTGACTTAATACTCGCTTTAATTTCTTTTGTTAGCCATGGTTGGATCACTTTTCCATTCGGGTTTTTATGCCCTAGAGGAATATATGTTTGTTGCAAATTATGCATTATTTCCTTGAATGTCAGCCATTGTATGTCCACCTTCATACCTTTTAGTGTAATCTCCCAATCTACCATGGCCAACTTGTCCCGCAGACCCTTGTGGTTTCCTCTGTTTAGATTGAAGACCTTAGTTTCAGATTGGACTACATCACTCTCAAACTTAATATAAAATTCAAGCATATTATGGTCACTTGTCCCTAAAGGCCCCTTTACCACAAGATTATTGATTAGCCCTTTCTCATTACACAGTACCAGATCCAGAGTAGCCTGTTCCCTGGTTGGTTCCTCCACATACTGATCCAGGAAACCATCTCGCATGGATTCCAAGAATTCGTCCTCCACACCATTAGTGGTAATTTGATTTGCCCAGTCAATATGTAGATTAAAGTCCCCCATGATTATCATATTGCCCTTGTTACATGCACTTCTAATCGCTTGATTGATACTGTGCCCTACATTACCACTACTGTTTGGTGGCCTATACACAACTCCCACCAATGTTTTCCGCCCTTTGCTGTTTCTTAGCTCCACCCAAACTGATTCCAGTTCTACATCACGCTCTGCCAAGCCAAGACCTTTTATCTCTACCGTACCGATCTCATCCCTTATTAACAGCGCTACGCCACCTCCTTTTCCTTTTTATCTGTCCTTCCAAAATGTTGAGTACCCTGGAACATTCAGTTCCCAGTTTTGGTTACCCTGCAACCATGTCTCTGTAATGTCAATTACATCATACCCATTTACTTCTATCAGTGCCATTAATTCATCCACCTTGTTGTGAATGCCTCGTGCATTTCGATAAAGTGCCATCAACTTTGCCTGTTTAATATTTTTCGGCACTTTGACCCTCTTTACTGTTGGCCTTTGCTTCTGCTCCCTACTAGTTTTGCTGACTACTTTTCTAACTTGCACTTCCAGCTTTGTTTCTCTCTGTTCTGGACCCACACTTAGGTTCACAGCCTCCTGACAAACTAGTTTAAATCCTTCCCAACAGCACTAGCGAACCCCGCTGTGAGGCTATTGGTCCCGGTTCTGCCGAGGTGTAACCCGTCCAGCTTGAACAGGTCCCACCTTCCCCAGAATCGGTCCCAATGCCTCAGGAATTTAAATCCCTCCCTCCTACACCATCTCTCCAGCCATGCATTCATCTGGTCTATTCTCCACATGTTACTGTGTGTGAAGGGTCAGTGAGAAAGGTTACTGTGTGTGAATTGTCAGTGAGACAGTTTAATGTGTGTGAAGGGTCAGTGAGACAGGTTACTCTGTGTGAAGAGTCAGTGAGACAGGTTACTGTGTGTGAAGGGTCAGTGAGAGAGGTTAATGTGTGTGAAGAGCCAGTGAGACAGGTTACTGTGTGTGAGGAGCCAGTGAGACAGGTTACTGTGTGTGAAGAGTCAGTGAGACAGGTTACTGTGTGTGATGGGCCAGTGAGACAGGTTACTGTGTGTGAAGAGCCAGTGAGACAGGTTACTGTGTGTGAAGCGTCAGTGAGACAGATTACTGTGTGTGAAGAATCTGTGAGACAGGTTACTCTGTGTGAAGTGTCAGTGAGAGAGGTTACTGTGTCTGAAGAGTCAGTGAGACAGGTTACTGTGTGTGAAGCATCAGTGAGACAGGTTACTGTGTGTGAAGGGTCAGTGAGACAGGTTTCTGTGTGTGAAGGGTCAGTGAGTCAATTTACTGGGTGTGAAGAGTCAGTGAGTCAGGTTACTGTGTGTGAAGCGTCAGTGAGATAGGTTACTGTGTGTGAAGCATCAGTGAGACAGGTTACTGTGTGTGAAGTGTCAGTGAGATAGGTTAATGTGTGGGAAATTTCAGTGAAACTGGTTACTGTGTATGAAGATTGAGTGAGACAGGTTACTGTGTGTGAAGAGTCAGTGAGATAGGTAACTGTGTGTGAAGCATCAGTGAGACAGGTTACTGTGTGTGAAGAGTCAGTGAGACAGGTTACTGTGTGTGAAGAATCTGTGAGACAGGTTACTCTGTGTGAAGGGTCAGTGAGACAGGTTACTGTGTGTGAAGAATCTGTGAGACAGGTTACTGTGTGTGAAGGGTCAGTGAGACAGGTTACTGTGTGTGAAGCATCAGTGAGACAGGTTACTGTGTGTGAAGCATCAGTGAGACAGGTTACTGTGTGTGAAGGGTCAGTGAGACAGGTTACTGTGTGTGAAGCATCAGTGAGACAGGTTACTGTGTGTGAAGCATCAGTGAGACAGGTTACTGTGTGTGAAGCATCAGTGAGACAGGTTACTGTGTGTGAAGAGTGAGTGAGACAGGTTACTGTGTGTGAAGGGTCAGTGAGACAGGTTTCTGTGTGTGAAGGGTCAGTGAGTCAATTTACTGGGTGTGAAGTGTCAGTGAGAGAGGTTAATGTGTGGGAAATTTCAGTGAAACTGGTTACTGTGTATGAAGATTGAGTGAGACAGGTTACTGTGTGTGAAGAGTCAGTGAGATAGGTAACTGTGTGTGAAGCATCAGTGAGACAGGTTACTGTGTGTGAAGAGTCAGTGAGACAGGTTACTGTGTGTGAAGTGTCAGTGAGACAGGTTACTGTGTGTGAAGGGTCAGTGAGAGAGGTTACTGTGTGTGAAGAGTCTGTGAGACAGGTTAGTGTGTGTGAAGAGGTCAGTGAGATAGGTTACTGTGTGTGAAGGGTCAGTGAGACAGGTTACTGTGTGTGAAGATTGAGTGAGACAGGTTACTGTGTGTGAAGAGTCAGTGAGACAGGTTACTGTGTTGGAAATTTCAGTGAGACAGGTTACTGTGTGTGACGAGTCACAGGTTACTGAGTGTGAAGAGTCAGTGAGACAGGAGACTGTGTGTGAAGAATCAGTGAGACAGGTTACTGTGTGTGAAGCATCAGTGAGACAGGCGACTGTGTGTGAAGAATCAGTGAGACAGGTTACTGTGTGTGAAGAGTCAGTGAGACAGGTTACTGTGTGTGAAGAGTCAATGAGACAGGTTACTGTATGTGAAGGGTCAGTGTGTCAGGTTACTGTGTGTGAAGAGTCAGTGAGAGGTTATTGTGTGTGAAGAGTCAGTGAGAGAGGTTGCTGTGTGTGAAGAGTCTGTGAGACAGGTTAGTGTGTGTGAAGAGTCAGTGAGACAGGTTACTGTGTGTGAAGCATCAGTGAGACAGGTTACTGTGTGTGAAGGGTCAGTGAGACAGGTTTCTGTGTGTGAAGGGTCAGTGAGTCAATTTACTGGGTGTGAAGAGTCAGTGAGTCAGGTTACTGTGTGTGAAGAATCAGTGAGACAGGTTACTGTGTGTGAAGCATCAGTGAGACAGGTTACTGTGTGTGAAGGGTCAGTGAGACAGGTTACTGTGTGTGAAGAGTCAGTGAGACAGGTTACTGTGTGTGAAGTGTCAGTGAGACAGGTTACTGTGTGGGAAATTTCAGTGAGACAGGTTACTGTGTGTGACGAGTCACAGGTTCCTGAGTGTGAAGAGTCAGTGAGACAGGAGACTGTGTGTGAAGAATCAGTGAGACAGGTTACTGTGTGTGAAGCATCAGTGAGACAGGCGACTGTGTGTGAAGAATCAGTGAGACAGGTTACTGTGTGTGAAGAGTCAATGAGACAGGTTACTGTATGTGAAGGGTTAGTGTGTCAGGTTACTGTGTGTGAAGAGTCAGTGAGACAGGTTACTGTATGTGAAGGGTTAGTGTGTCAGGTTACTGTGTGTGAAGAGTCAGTGAGACAGGTTACTGTGTGTGAAGGGTCAGTGAGACAGGTTACTGTGTGTGAAGAGTCCGTGAGACAGGTTACTGTGTGTGAAGGGTCAGTGAGACAGGTTACTGTGTGTGAAGAGTCAGTGAGTCAATTTACTGTGTGTGAAGAGTCAGTGAGACATGTTACAGTGTCTGAAGTGTCAGTTGGACAGGTTACTGTGAATGAAGAGTCCCTGAGACAGGTTACTGTGTGTGAATTGTCAGTTGGACAGGTTAATGTGAGTGAAAGGTCAGTGAGATAGGTTACAGTGTGTGAAGAGTCAGTGAGACAGGTTACTGTGTGTGAAGAGTCCGTGAGACAGGTTACTGTGTGTGAAGGGTCAGTGAGACAGGTTACTGTGTGTGAAGAGTCAGTGAGACTGGTTACTATGTGTGTGAACAGTCCGAGAGACAGATTACTGTGTGTAAAGAATCACTGAGACAGGTTACTGTGTGTGAAGAGTCAGTGAGACAGGTTACTGTGTGGGAAATTTCAGTGAGACAGGTTACTGTGTGTGACGAGTCACAGGTTCCTGAGTGTGAAGAGTCAGTGAGACAGGAGACTGTGTGTGAAGAATCAGTGAGACAGGTTAGTGTGTGTGAAGCATCAGTGAGACAGGCGACTGTGTGTGAAGAATCAGTGAGACAGGTTACTGTGTGTGACGTGTCAGTGAGACAGGTTACTGTGTGTGAAGTGTCAGTGAGACAGGTTACTGTGTGTGAAGCGACAGTGAGTCAAGTTACTGTGTGTGAAGAGTCAGCGGGACTGGTTTTGTGGTTTATAGTTTCTAGGTTCTCTGTGGTTTAGCGGGGAAAGTTGGGAAACAAGGGCCCTATATCATTTAATTATAGAATAATAGGTGGGATTGATTTTATTTTATTTAAGTTCAATTAATTAAAGGGTAATCATGGCTACACAGCTCGGCGCCGTGGTATGCTCCTCCTGCGCTATGTGGGAAATCGGGGACACTTCCTGTGTCACTGACGACCATGTGTGCAGGAAGTGTATCCAGCTGCAGCTACTGGCAGACCGCATTGTGGCGCTGGACTTGCGAATGGATACATACTGGCGCATTCGCAATGCTGAGGACCTCGTTGATAGCACATTTAACCAGTTGGTCACACCGCAGGTAAAGGTTGCACAGGCAGAAAGGGAATGGGTGACCACCAGGCAGAGTAGTAGGCGCAGGCAGGTAGTGCAGGGGTACCCTGTGGACATCCCCCTCTCAAACAGATATACCGCTTTGGATACTGTTGAGGGGGATGTCTTATCAGGGGAAGGCAGCAGCAGCCAACTTCCTGGCACCGGGGGTGGTTCTGCTGCACAGGACAGGAGGAAAGAGGGGTAGAGCTATAGTGATAGGGGATTCTATTGTAAGGGGAATAGATGGGCGTTTCTGTGGCCGCAATCGAGACTCCAGGATGGTGTGTTGCCTCCCTGGTGCAAGGGGTCAAGGATGTCTCAGAGCAGCTGCAGAACATTTTGGAAGGGGAGGGTGAACAGCCAGTTGTCGTGGTGCATATAGGTATCAACGATATAGGTAAAAAAACAGGATGAGGTCCAAAAAGCTGAATATAGGGAGTTAGGAGGTAAATTAAAAAATAGCATCTCAAAGGTAGTAATGTCAGGATTGCTACCAGTGCCACGTGCTAGTCAGAGTAGAAATAGAAGGCTATTTCAGATTAATACGTGGCTAGAGGAATGGTGCAAGGGGGAGGGATTCAAATTTCTGGGACATTGGAACCGGTTCTGGGGGAGGTGGGACCAGTACAAATCGGACGGTTTGCACCTGGGCAGGACCGGGACCGATGTCCTTGGGGGAGTGTTTGCTAGTACTTTGGGGGAGGGTTTAAACTAAAATGGCAGGTGGTTGGGAACCTGAGCAGGGAGACAGAGGAAAGGGAAACAAGGATAGAAGCAAAAGTCAGGAAGGAAAAAAACAAAGGTGTCAGTCAGAGAAATCAAGGGTTTAAATCAAACGTGGCCACAGTAAATAATAATTCTAAAAGGTCTAAGAGCGTTAAAAAAACAAGCCTGAAGGCTTTGTGTCTTAATGCGAGGAGCATTCGTAATAAGGTGGATGAATTAGCTGCGCAAATAGAGGTAAACGAATATGATATGATTGGGATTACGGAAACATGGCTCCAGGGTGACCAAGGCTGGGAACTCAACATACAGGGGTATTCAATATTCAGGAAAGATAGGCAAAAAGGAAAAGGAGGTGGGGTAGCATTGCTGGTTAAAGAGGGGATTAACACAATTGTAAGGAAGAATATTAGCTCTGATGATGTAGAATCTGTATGGGTAGAACTGAGAAATACCAAGGGGCAGAAAACGCTAGTGGGAGTGGTGAATAGACCCCCAAACAGTAATACGGAGGTTGGGGATGGCATTAAAAGGGAAATTAGAGAAGCGTGCAATAAGAGCACAGCAGTTATCATGGGCGACTTTAATCTACATATAGATTGGGCGAATCAAATTAGTAACAATACTGTGGAGGAGGAATTCCGAGAGTGTATACGGGATGGTTTCCTGGACCAATATGTCGAGGAACCAACTAGAGATCAGGCCATCTTAGACTGGGTATTATGTAATGAGAAAGGATTAATTAGCAATCTTGTTGTGCGAGGCCCCTTGGGTCGGAGCGATCATAATATGATAGAATTCTTCATTAAGATGGAGAGTGAAGTAGTTGACTCAGAGACTAGGGTCCTGAATTTAAATAAAGGAAACTACGATGGTATGAGGCGTGAGTTGGGTAGGATTGATTGGGGAATGTCACTCAAAGGGTTGACAGTGGATGGCAATGGCAAACATTCAAAGATCGCATGAATGAACTACAGAATTTGTTCATCCCAGTTTGGCATAAAAATAAAACAAAAAAGGTGACTCAACCGTGGCTAACAAAGGAAATTAGGGATAGCATAAGATCCAAGGAGAGGACATATAAATTGGCCAGAAAAAGCAGAAAACCTGAGGATTGGGAGCAGTATAGGATTCAGCAACGAAGGACAAAGGGATTAATTAAGGGGGAAAATAGAGTATGAGAGTAAGCTTGCATGGAACATAAAAACTGACTGTAAAAGCTTTTATAGATATGTGAAGAGAAAAAGATTGGTGAAGTCAAGCGTAGGTCCCTTGCAGTCAGAATCAGGGGAATTTATAATGGGGAACAAAGAAATGGCAGATCAATTAAATACATACTTTGGTTCTGTCTTCACAAAGGAGGACACAAATAACCTCCCAGAGATGTCGGGGAACATAGGGTCTAATGAGAGGGAGTAACTGAAAGAAATCAGTATTTGTAGGGAAATAGTGTTAGGGAAATTGACGGGATTGAAGGCCGATAAATCCCCAGGGCCTGATAATCTACATCCGAGGGTACTTAAGGAAGTGGCCCTAGAAATAGTAGATGCATTGCTGGTCATCTTCCAAAATTCTATAGACTCTGGAACAGTACCCATGGATTGGAGGGTAGCTAATGTTACCCCACTATTCAAAAAAGGTGGTCGAGAGAAAACAGGGAATTATAGACCGGTAAGCCTGACATCGGTAGTGGGGAAAATGCTAGAGTCCATCATAAAAGATGTAATAGCAGAGCACTTGGAAAACAGTGACAGGATCGGACAAAGTCAACATGGATTTACAAAAGGTAAATCGTGCTTGACTAATCTCCTGGAATTTTTTGAGGATGTAACTGGTAGAATAGATAAGGGAGAACCAGTGGATGTGGTGTATTTGGACTTTCAGAAGGCTTTCAATAAGGTCCCGCATAAGAGATTAGCGTGTAAAGTAAAGGCACATGGGATTGGGGGCAAGGTATTGACTTGGATAGAGAAGTGGTTGGCAGACAGAAAGCAAAGAGTTGGAATAAATGGGTCTTTTTCCGAGTGGCAGGCAGTGACTAGTGGGGTACCGCAGGGATCGGTCCTAGGACCCCAGCTATTCACAATATATATAAATGATCTAGATGAGGGAATTGGATGTAATATCTCCACGTTTGCAGACGACACAAAGCTGGGTGGGAGTGTGTGCCGTGAGGAGGATGCCGAGAAACTCCAGTATGATTTGGACAGGTTGGGTGATTGGGCAGAAGCATGGCAGATGCAATATAATGTGGATAAATGCGAGGTTATCCACTTTGGTGTCAAAAACAGGAAGGCAGATTATTATCTGAATGGCAATAGATTGGGAGAAGGGGAAGTGCAACGAGACCTGGGTGCCCTTGTGCACCAGTCACTGAAGGTAAGCATGCAGGTGCAGCAGGCGGTTAAGAAGGCAAATGGTATGTTGGCCTTTGTAGCAAAAGGGTTCGAGTACAGGAACAGGGATGTCTTGCTGCAGTTGTACAGGGCCTTGGTGAGACCACACCTTGAGTATTGTGTGCACTTTTGGTCGCCTTATCTGAGGAAGGATGTTCTTGCCATGGAGGGAGTGCAGTGAAGATTCACCAGGCTGATACCTGGGATGGCAGGAATGACGGATGAGGAGAGATTGGGGCGATTGGGCTTATACTCGCTGGAGTTTAGAAGAATGAGAGGGATCTCATTGAAACTTATAAAATTCTAACAGGACAAGACAGACTAGATGCAGGAAGGATGTTCCCGATGGCCGGGGAGTCCAGAACCAGGGGTCACAGTCTAAGGATAAGGGGTAAGCCATTTAGGACTGAGATGAGGAGGAATTTCTTCACCCAGAGAGTGGTGAACCTGTGGAATTCTCCATCACAGAAGGCAGTGGAGGCCAATTCATTAAATATATTCAAGAAGGAGTTAGATATGTTTCTTAAAGCTAAAGGTATCAAGGGATATGGGGAGAAGGCAGGGACAGGGTACTGAATTTGAATGATCAGCCATGATCTCATTGAATGGCGGAGCAGGCTCGAGGGGCTGAATGGCCTGCTCCATTTCCTATCTTCGATGTTTCTATGTTTCTATGAAGAGTCAGTGAGACAGATTACTGTGTGTGAGGGGTCAGAGAGACAGGTTACTGTGTGTGAAGGGTCAGTGAGACAGGTTAAACGTAGACATAGAAGATAGGAGCAGGAGTAGGCCATTCGGCCCCTCGAGCCTGCTCCGCCATTCGATGAGATCATGGCTGATCATTCAAACTCAGTACCCTGTCCCTGCCTTCTCCCTATATCCCTTGATACCTTTAGCTTTAAGAAACATATCTAACTCCTTCTTGAATATATTGAATGACTTGGCCTCAACTACCTTCTGTGGTAGAGAATTCCACCGGTTCACCACTCTCTGGGTGAAGAAATTCTTCCTCATTTCTGTCCTAAATGGCTTACCCCTTATCCTTAGATTATGACCCCTGGTTCTGGACTCTCCGACCATCGGGAACATTCTTCCTGCATCTAGTTTGTCCAGACCTGTCAGAATTTTACATGTTTCGATGAGAGCCCCTCTCATTCTTCTATACTCCAGCGAGTATAAGCCCAATTGACCCAATCTCTCCTCATATGTCATTCCTGCCATCCCAGGTATCAGCCTTGTGAATCTTGGCTGAACTCCTTCCATGGCAAGAACATCCTTCCTCAGATAAGGTGACCAAAACTGCACACAGTACTCAAGGTGTGGTCTCACCAAGGCCCTGTACAACTGCAGCAGGACATCCCAGTTCCTATACTCAAACCCTTTCGCTATGAAGGCCAACATACCATTTGCCTTCTTAACCGCCTGCTGCACCTGCATGGTTACCTTCAGCGACGGGTGCACAAGGACACCCAGGTGTCGTTGCACTTCCCCTTCTCCCAATCTATTGCCATTCACATAATAGTCTGCCTTTCTGTTTTTGACACCAAAGTGGATAACCTCGCATTTATCCACGTTATATTGCATCTGCCACGCTTCTGCCCACTCACCCAACCTGTCCATATCATCCTGGAGTTTCTCAGTATCCTTCTCGCAGCACACACGCCCACCCAGCTTTGTGTCATCTGCAAACTTGGAGATATTACATTTAGTTCCCTTATCTAGATCATTAATGAATATTGTGAAAAGCTGGGGTCCAAGGACCGAACCCTGCGGTACCCCACTAGTCACTGCCTGCCACTCGGAAAAAGTCCCATTAATTCCTACTCTCTGCTTTCTGTCCGCCAACCAGTTCTCTATCCAAGTCAATACCTTGCCCCCAATCCCATGTGCCTTTACTTTACACGCTAATCTCTTATGCGGGACCTTATTGAAAGCCTTTTGAAAGTCAAATGTGTGTGAAGAGTCAGTGAGTCAGGTTACTGTGTGTGAAGAATCAATGAGACAGGTTACTGTGTGTGAAGAGTCAGTGAGAGGTTACTGTGTGTGAAGCGTCAGTGAGACAGGTGACTATGTGTGAAGAGTCAGTGTGACAGGTTCCTGTGTGTGAAGAGTGAGTGAGACAGGTTACAGTGTGTGAAGGGTCAGTGAGACAGGTTCCTGTGTGTGAAGAATCAGTGAGACAGGTTCCTGTGTGTGAAGAGTGAGTGAGACAGGTTACAGTGTGTGAAGGGTCAGTGAGACAGGTTACTGTGTGTGCAGGGTCAGTGAGACAGGTTCCTGTGTGTGAAGAGTGAGTGAGACATGTTACTGTGTGTGAAGGGTCAGTGAGACAGGTTACTGTGTGTGAAGGGTCAGTGAGACAGGTTACTGTGCGTGAAGAGTCAGTGAGGCAGGTTACTCTGTGTGAACAGTAAGTGAGCCAGGTCACTGTGTGTGAAGGGTCAGTGAGAGAGGTTACTGTGTGTGAAGGGTCAGTGAGACAGGTTACGGTGTGTGAAGTGTCAGTGAGACAGGTTACTGTGTGTGAAGGGTGAGTGAGACGGGTTACTGTGTGTGAAGAGTCAGTGAGACGGGTTGCTGTGCGTGAAGAGTCAGTGAGACAGGTTACTGTGTGTGAAGAGTCAGTGAGACAGGTTACTGTGCGTGAAGAGTCAGTGAGACAGGTTAATGTGCGTGAAGAGTCAGTGAGGCAGTTTACTGTATGTGAAGGGTCAGTGAGACAGGTTACTGTGTGTGAAGAGTCAGTGAGACAGGTTACTGTGTGTGAAGTGTCAGTGAGACAGGTTACTGTGTGTGAAGTGTCAGTGAGACAGGTTACGGTGTGTGAAGTGTCAGTGAGACAGGTTGCTGTGTGTGACGGGTGAGTGAGACGGGTGACTGTGTTTGAAGAGTCAGTGAGACCGGTTACTGTGTGTGAAGGTCATTGAGACAGCTTACTGTGTGTGCAGAGACAGTGAGAAAGGTGACTGTGAATGAACGTCATTGAGACAGTTTCCTGTGTGTGAAGAGTCAGTGAGACAGGTTACTGTGTGTGAAGAGTCAGTGAGACAGGTTACTGTGTGTGAAGAGTCAGTGAGACAGGTTACTGTGTGTGAAGAGTCAGTGAGACAGGTTACTGTGCGTGAAGAGTCAGTGAGACAGGTTACTGTGTGTGAAGAGTCAGTGAGACAGGTTACTGTGTGTGAAGTGTCAGTTAGACAGGTTACTGTGTGTGTAGAGTCAGTGAGACATGTAACTGTGTGTGAAGAGTCAGTTAAACAATTTACTGTGTATATAGAGTCAGTGAGACAGGTTACTGTGTGTGATGAGTCAGTGAGATAGGTTACTGTATGTGAAGAGACAGTGAGACAGTTTACTTTGTGTGAAGTGTCAGTGAGAGAGGTTGCTGTGTGTGAAGGGTGAGTGAGACGGATTACTGTGTGTGAAGAGTCAGTGAGACAGGTTACTGGGTGTGGAGTGTCAGTGAGACAGTTTCCTGTGTGTGAAGAGTCAGTGAGACAGGTTACTGGGTGTGGAGCGTCAGTGAGACAGTTTCCTGTGTGTGAAGAGTCAGTGAGACAGGTTACTGGGTGTGAAGAGTCAGTGAGACATGTAACTGTGTGTGAAGAGTCAGTTAAACAATTTACTGTGTATATAGAGTCAGTGAGACAGGTTACTGTGTGTGATGAGTCAGTGAGATAGGTTACTGTATGTGAAGAGACAGTGAGACAGTTTACTTTGTGTGAAGTGTCAGTGAGAGAGGTTGCTGTGTGTGAAGGGTGAGTGAGACGGATTACTGTGTGTGAAGAGTCAGTGAGACAGGTTACTGGGTGTGGAGTGTCAGTGAGACAGTTTCCTGTGTGTGAAGAGTCAGTGAGACAGGTTACTGGGTGTGGAGCGTCAGTGAGACAGTTTCCTGTGTGTGAAGAGTCAGTGAGACAGGTTACTGGGTGTGAAGAGTCAGTGAGACATGTAACTGCGTGTGAAGAATCAGTTAAACAATTTACTGTGTGTAAAGAGTCCGTTAGATAGGTTACTGTGTGTGTGATGAGTCAGTGAGATATGTCACTGTGTGTGAAGGGTCAGTGAGAGAGGTTGCTGTGCGTGAAGAGTCAGTGAGAGAGGTTACTGTGTGTGAAGGGTCAGTATGTCAGGTTACTGTGTGTGAAGAGTCAGTGAGACAGGTTACTGGGTGTGGAGTGTCAGTTAAACAAGTTACTGTGTGTGAAGAGTCAGTGAGACCGGTTACTGTGTGTGAAGGGTCAGTGGGACAGGTTACTGTGTGTGAAGTTCAGTGAGACAGGTTACTGTGTGTGAAGTCAGTGAGACAGGTTACTGTGTGTGAAGAGTCAGTGAGACAGGTTACTGTGTTTGAATAGTCAGTGAGACAGGTTACTGTGTGTGAAGTGTCAGTGAGACAGGTTACTGTGTGTGAAGTGTCAGTGAGACAGGATAATGTGTGTGAAGGGTCAGTGAGACAGGTTACTGCGTGTGAAGAGTCAGTGAGACAGGTTGCTGTGTGTGATGAGTCAGTGAGACAGGTCACTGTGTGTGAAGGGTCAGTGAGAGAGGTTGCTGTGTGTGAAGAGTCAGTGAGAGAGGTTACTGTGTGTGAAGGGACAGTATGTCAGGTTACTGTGTGTGATGAGTCAGTGAGACGGGTTACTGTGCGTGAAGAGTCAGTGAGACAGGTTACTGTGTGCGAAGTGTCAGTGAGACAGGTTACTGTGTGTGAAGAGTCAGTGAGACAGGTTACTGTGTGTGAAGGGTCAGTGAGACAGGTTACTGTGTGTGAAGTTCAGTGAGACAGGTTACTGTGTGTGAAGTCAGTGAGACAGGTTACTGTGTGTGAAGAGTCAGCGAGACAGGTTACTGTGTTTGAATAGTCAGTGAGACAGGTTACTGTGTGTGAAGAGTCAGTGAGACATGTAACTGTGTGTGAAGAGTCAGTTAAACAATTTACTGTGTGTAAAGAGTCCGTGAGACAGGTTACTGTGTGTGAAGAGTCAGTTAAACAAGTTACTGTGTGTGAAGAGTCAGTGAGATAGGTTACTGTATGTGAAGAGTCAGTGAGACAGGTTACTGTGTGTGAAGAGTCAGTGAGACAGGTTACTGTGTGTGAAGAGTCAGTGAGACAGGTTACTGGGTGTGGATTCTCAGTGAGACAGTTTCCTGTGTGTGAAGAGTCAGTGAGACAGGTTACTGGGTGTGAAGTGTCAGTTAAACAAGTTACCGTGTGTGAAGGGTCAGTGAGAGAGGTTGCTGTGTGTGAAGGGTCAGTGATTTGGGTTAA
The DNA here is from genome assembly GCA_030390025.1 of Squalus acanthias. Lineage (NCBI taxonomy): Eukaryota > Metazoa > Chordata > Chondrichthyes > Squaliformes > Squalidae > Squalus > Squalus acanthias. The sequence goes on from JASTWF010000238.1 coordinate 122,154, forward strand.
TGTGTGTGAAGTGTCAGTGAGACAGGTTACTGTGTGGTGAAGGATCAGTGAGACAGGTTACTGTGTTTGCAGAGTCAGTGAGACAGGTTACTGTGTGTGAAGTGTCAGTGAGATAGGTTACTGTGTGTGAAGGGTCAGTGAGACAGGTTACTGTGTGTGAAGAGTCAGTTCAACAGGTTACTGTGTGTGAAGGGTGAGTGAGACAGGTTACTGTGTGTGAAGAGTCAGTGAGACAGGTTACTGCGTGTGAAGAGTCAGTGAAACATGTTACTGTGTGTGAAGAGTCAGTGAGACAGGTTACTGTGTTTGAATAGTCAGTGAGACAGGTTACTGTGTGTGAAGAGTCCGTGAGACAGTTTACTGTATGTGAAGGGTCAGTGAGTCAGGTTACTGTGTGTGAAGAGTCAGTGAGACAGGTTACTGTGTTTGAAGAGTCAGTGAGACAGGTTACTGTGTTTGAAGTGTTAGTGAGACAGGTTACTGTGTGTGAAGAGTCTGTGAGACATGTTACTGTGTGTGAAGAGTCAGTTAAACAAGTTACTGTGTGTGAAGAGTCAGTGAGATAGGTTACTGTATGTGAAGAGTCAGTCAGACAGGTTACTGTGTGAGAAGGGTCAGTGAGACAGGTAACTGTGTGTGGACGGTCAGTCAGACAGGTTACTGTGTGTGAAGAGTCAGTGAGACAGGTTACTGGGTGTGGATTCTCAGTGAGACAGTTTCCTGTGTGTGATGAGTCAGTGAGACAGGTCACTGTGTGTGAAGGGTCAGTGAGAGAGGTTGCTGTGTGTGAAGGGGCAGTGATTTGGGTTAATGTGTGTGAAGAGTCAGTGAGACAGGTTACTGTGTGTGAAGAGTCAGTTCAACAGGTTACTGTGTGTGAAGGGTGAGTGAGACAGGTTACTGTGTGTGAAGAGTCAGTGAGACAGGTTACTGCGTGTGAAGAGTCAGTGAAACATGTTACTGTGTGTGAAGACTCAGTGAGACAGGTTACTGTGTTTGAATAGTCAGTGAGACAGGTTACTGTGTGTGAAGAGTCCGTGAGACAGTTTACTGTATGTGAAGGGTCAGTGAGTCAGGTTACTGTGTGTGAAGAGTCAGTGAGACAGGTTACTGTGTTTGAAGAGTCAGTGAGACAGGTTACTGTGTTTGAAGTGTTAGTGAGACAGGTTACTGTGTGTGAAGAGTCTGTGAGACATGTTACTGTGTGTGAAGAGTCAGTTAAACAAGTTACTGTGTGTGAAGAGTCAGTGAGATAGGTTACTGTATGTGAAGAGTCAGTCAGACAGGTTACTGTGTGAGAAGGGTCAGTGAGACAGGTAACTGTGTGTGGACGGTCAGTCAGACAGGTTACTGTGTGTGAAGAGTCAGTGAGACAGGTTACTGGGTGTGGATTCTCAGTGAGACAGTTTCCTGTGTGTGATGAGTCAGTGAGACAGGTCACTGTGTGTGAAGGGTCAGTGAGAGAGGTTGCTGTGTGTGAAGGGGCAGTGATTTGGGTTAATGTGTGTGAAGAGTCAGTGAGACAGGTTACTGTGCGTGAAGAGTCCGTGAGACAGGTTGCTGTGTGTAAAGAGTCCGTGAGACAGGTTACTGTGTGTGAAGGGTCAGTGAGACAGGTTACTCTGTGTGAAGAGTCAGTGAGACATGTTACTGTGTGTGAAGAGTCAGTTAAACAAGTTACTGTGTTTGAAGAGTCAGTGAGACAGGTTACTGTGTGTGAAGGGTTCAGTGATACAGGTTACTGTGTGTGAAGAGTCAGTGAGACAGCTTATTGTGTGTGAAGGGTCAGTGAGACAGGTTACTGTGTGTGAAGAGTGAGTGAGACAGCTTATTGTGTGTGAAGGGTCAGTGAGACAACTTACTGTGTGTGAAGAGTCAGTGAGACAGGTTACTGTGTGTGAAGGGTCAGTGAGACAGGTTACTGTTTGTGAAGTGTGAGTGAGACTGGTAACTGTGTGTGAAGTGTCAGTGAGGCAGGTTGCTGTGTGTGAAGAGTCAGTGAGATAGGTTACTGTGTGTGAAGAGTGAGTGAGGGACGGTTACTGTGTGTGAACAGTCAGTGAGACAGGTTACTGTGTGTGAAGAGTCAGTGAGAAAGGTTACTGTGTGTGAAGTGTCAGTGAGACAGGTCACTGTGTGTGAAGAGTCAGTGAGTCAGGTTACTGTGTGTGAAGAGTCAGTCAGACAGGTTACTGTGTGTGAAGAGTCAGTGAGGCAGGTTACTGTGTGTGAAGTGTCACTGAGATAGGTTACTGTGTGTGAAGGGTCAGTGTGACAGGTTACTGTGTGTGAAGAGTCAGTGAAACAGGTTACTGTGTGTGAACAGTCAGTGAGACAGGTTCCAGTGTGTGAAGGGGTCAGTGAGACAGGTTACTGTGTGTGAAGAGTCAGTGAGATAGGTTACTGTGTGTGAAGAGTCAGTGAAACAGGTTACTGTGTGTGAACAGTCAGTGAGACAGGTTCCAGTGTGTGAAGGGGTCAGTGAGACAGGTTACTGTGTGTGAAGAGTCAGTGAGACAGGTTACTGTGTGTGAAGGGTCAGTGTGACAGGTTAATGTGTGTGAAGGGTCAGTGAGACATGTTATTGTGTGTGAAGGGTCAGTGAGACAGGTTAGTGTGTCTGTGAAGGGGCTATGAGTGAGGTTACTGTACCTGTAGCTACTTTGATCCAGATTGCTCTTTCTTTTGAGGTTGCTGAGAGGTCAGGGAGAGGCCGTACGTCGTGCTTTCTGAACCGTTGCTTTTAACGTGGCAGTGTTTCTGAGAATGAATCGATATTTGATTACAGCAAAAGATTGCAATGCAAAATGTAACACAAACCTACATTAGAGGCTGGCAGTGAGTAAGCAGACTGTCATTAATCGGAACGCTTTTGATGATGTCATGAGCTCCCGATGCAAATATCATCCGAGCTGTTTGCGATTGAATTAGCCCCTTCAACCCTGCGCCAGGCATTTGCTGAATATAATCTGCAGGACTTTGTTTCGGTAAAACATTGATATAAATGTTTGACAAGTGTCTTTTACTCTCATTGGTTGGACATGTGTGGAGAATCTGTACCGTGATGTAGTCACAGTGTTTGTATAAACAATGGTGATGTCGGAGCAGAATGTAGATGAAGGAAAACAATCGGTTGAATCGCCATGTTACTCACCGACCTTCGAGCACCCTGCAAACACGGAACCATTTGACAGTCTGCCATTGCCCCACACAGTGACTTCCTGTTTCCAATCATGGCAATGGCCCAGAATTTGCTGGGAAAATAACAGCGAGTTTAAAGGTGTTCGCTGCCATTCGCGTGGAAATAACCCGGCAATTTGTGGTGAGGAAGAGATTCGCCGTGAGTTGTGAATCGCCACAAATTGCCGGATGATTTGCGCCGCTCTGCCGTTCGCCTCACCGTCAACCTCCCTGTGACTTTCATGAAGTTCCTGGATTTGCCCAGTAAATAAAAATTAAACTCGCCGCAGAAAGGTAGGGCTCGTACTTAACAATGTCAGTACCTTTTAATGACGAGATTTAAGTCGTGCAATGCCACTCAACCTCTCTGGCGCAGAAAGGGAACAATTTAAACTGTGGAGTCTAATTCCTGCAAGTAGTAAATTGTTCCTCGAGGTTTTTAAAATGTAAAATTAAAATGTTTTTTTCATGTTTTTCTTACTTTTCCTTTCTATCTCATTTTTTCTCTCTCTCTCTTACTCCAATTTTTCTTTCCCTCTCTTTATTTCTCTTTCTGTACCTAATTTGACTCTAATTTACACTTTTTCTTTCTCCGTCGTTCCTGTGTTTCTTTCTTCATCCTTAAATCTCCTTGGTTAAGGAGATAGACTGTGGTCCTGTCATTCACTAAGGTCCCAGATGCCCCGTTGCCCTCGCTGTGTCGTTATCAGCCCACACATCCAGCAAGTTACGGTGCAAAAGATTAATTGGAGCTGAAGAGTGAGGGAATAATTCCAACTCTTGGATCTGGCTCCAGCAAATTCTGGGCCAATGTCTTGCTCGAGGGTTTCTCCCACGAGCGCTGGAACACACTGCATGTTGGGACGATAGGACCCGGGTCCTTGCCCGCTTTTCCCGATTACGGTCGCGCCACTACAGACAGTTGAGCAGTGGAAATGAGACACTTTCCCGCAGGAAGGTGGAACGAAAACCTGCAGCGCCAATAGTTTAAATGAAACCTGTCCGCTTTATTCAGGGGCCCTTTCACTTGCTCTGCGGGAGCTGTGTTAACCCAGCCTCGTACTAGCATTCCTCCGCCACCTTTGTGGAGAACGAAGAAAAGGCGAAGAAATAACTCTGAGTCCCAGCTCGGCCAACGTCCCGTAGGTGGGCATGCTGTGAATGGAAACCACCCGGAGGTAGAAGGAGCAGCAAGTCTGTTGAGGGCCGCAAATGGAGGGCCTCAGGCTGTATTATGAGTGACGCTGCCTCAAATAAAAAGTTAAGCAGCATCATGCTCAATCCTCTCGACATGAAAGCATTATGGTTTAAATACCTGACTCCACTATTCACTTACTCAGAAACACCAAACGATTCTTTCTTTCAATGCTGCTTGCTTAGTACAGTAATAACGACATTCCTTTCGAGGAGCAGGGAACAGGGCTAATGGGCTGCCGTGTAAAATCTGAGCCAACAAAGATATAAATGTCAAGATCACTAACTTGCTTACAGAGTCTCCACAGACGCATCGTCTCTCAGCTAGCTCCTCCGGACCAGTCAAAGGACCATTAATCTGAGGTATTCCAATAGTAATTCCTGCAAACACTGCACAGGTGTGCACAGCACAAAGAGAGGGTTGTCCAGAGCAATGGTGCGAGTTTGGACATCGCCCTCCAACTCCATCACTGTGCCTCTAGAATCAGTCGAGGCAACAATACATCCAGGGAAGTTAGTGCAGGTTCCAGGATTCCCTTCCAATGAAAGCGGTTCTGTAAAATTCCTGAGCTCCTGGATCTGTGGACACCACCCTTGCCCCGCTTATATTGGAGGGCAGTTCCAAAGACTGGAGACTGGGGGCGAGCTCCAGAGACACAACGGTGGGCAAATAATCTTGTGCACGTGCATTTGTGTGAAAGTCATGAATCACAGCTGCCCCCGTGTTGCGGTGGGGAAATGTACCACTCGCTCTGGCTCAATCGATTCACTTGCTGGTCGAATCTGGGGCAGGAGTTCTGGTGCTGCGATTAGCCGCAGTGCTCAGCGGGGAACTCCCGCTCCTGACTGCTTACCCAGCAACTCCCTGTTGGAAAGTGCCTCTGTGTTTGCACGTTTCAGAGCAGGGCAGGATTGGGCTTAGCTGTGTTGACCTGCGCTCACTCGCTGCCTCAGCTCATACACAAAGAATGTGCCACTTGGACAAGGCACTGGAGGGATGGCGGTCACTTGTTGAAGTGTTGCCCAGGATGTCTCGGCTGTCTTCGAGAGAGAGGGGAGAGAAGAAAAAGGGGAAAAAAAGTCAGAGAACGCTTTATTTATTTCCCCCCACTAGTTGTGGAGTTTCTCTGATGGATGGGAGGATAGATCAGGAAGTTGCATTGCTGGGCTGTATGGATAGGGTGAGCGCTTAGCACGTCCTTGGCTTAAGACATAGGGGCTGGCACCAGTGGTGGCAGCATTTGGGCAAGAGGCAACACAGGAAACAAAGAGTAGGAGTAAATGGGTACTTTTCAGAATGGCAGGCAGTGACCAGCGGGGTACCGCAGGGTTCGGTGCTGGGACCCCAGCTGTTTACATTATATATTAATGATTTGGACGAAGGGATTAAATGTAATATCTCCAAATTTGCGGATGACACTAAATTGGGAGGCAGTGTGAACAATGAGGAGGATGCTAGGAGGCTACAGAGTGACTTGGACAGGTTGGGTGAATGGGCAAATGTATGGCAGATGAAGTACAATGTGGATAAATGTGAGGTTATCCACTTTGGTGGTAAAAATAGAGAGGCAGACTATTACCTGAATGGTGGCAGATTAGGGAAAGGGGAGGTGCAACGAGACCTGGGCGTCATGGTACATCAGTCACTGAAGGTGGGAATGCAAGTGCAGCAGGCAGTCAAGAAAGCAAACGGAATGATGGCCTTCATAGTAAGGGGATTTGAGTACAGGAGTAGGGAGGTGATGCTACAGTTGTACAGGGCCTTGGTGAGTATTGTGCGCAGTTTTGGTCTCCTAACTTGAGGAAGGACATTCTTGCTATTGAGGGAGTGCAGCGAAGGTTCACTAGATTGATTCCTGGGATGGCCAGTCTGACGTATCAAGAAAGATTGGGTCAACTGAACTTGTATCCTCTGGAGTTCAGAAGAATGAGGGGGGATCTTACAGAGACATTTAAAATCCTGACTGGTTTAGACAAATTAGATGCGGGCAGAATGTTCCCAATGTTAGGGAAAACTAGAACCAGGGGTCACAGTCTAAGGATTAAGGGGAAGCCATTTAAGACTGAGCTGAGGAGGAACTTCTTCACCCAGAGAGTGGTGAATCTATGGAATTCTCTTCCACAGAAGGTTGTTGAGGCCAGTTCGCTAAATATATTCAAAAGGGAGTTAGATATAACACTCACAACTAGGGGGATCAAGGGGTATGGCGAGAAAGCAGGAATGGGGTGCTGAGGTAGCATGTTCAGCCATGAACGCATTGAATGGCGGTGCAGGCTCGAAGGACCGAATGGTCTACTCCTGTACCTATTTTCTATGTCCCTGACACATGACAGCACCACTCCCAAGGCGAGGCTGCTGTCAGTGCTGTGCTGTGATCTCCAGGGGCCATGATTCTTTCTGGTGTCAGAAATGGGTTGCCAATGGAATCAGGAATAAAGATGCAGTTGTATTTTAGGATTTATTTTCTCAAAAACCTCATATGTTTGATTCAAATCAAATATTTTTGAACATTAGCCGTGGCTCAGTAGGTAGCGCTCTCACCTCTGAGTCGGAATGTCGTGGGTGCATTTACATTGTAACTGAGGCGCACCTCAGCTCTGTGAAAGCTGGCGGTGCAGGGAGACTCTGTACTCCGATCTGCTGTTAATCCTGCTGGATAAGGCGATGTCTTCATGAAATAAAGAAAAAAAGAAAGAACTTGCATTATATTGTGCCTTTCACGAGCTCAGGATGTCCTAAAGCGTTTTACAACCAATTAAGTACTTTTGAAGTGTAGTCACTGTTGTAATGTAGGAAACATATCATATGGTGCGCTAACATCACAACTACAACTACTGCCCTTTGCCTGACTATTGCCACAACCCTGCCATATTCAGATGTTTAGGTAGTAACCTACGAGCAGCCTGCCATCGATCACGGAAGGGACACCAGAAGACTCGCTGCCAGTGTAGCTGCCGACATTTGGTTTGTTTCTCCGAGGGCGTTTAGTCCTCACTGAAGGGCACTCACATCCCGTCCCGTGCACTTTCCAGTCCCACTAGGTCCTCCCGGCCTCTGCTGTTGGGGGTCAGGGATGGCGGAGGGTGGGAGGCCCTGTTTCCAGGCATCTTTGTCCAGCCGTGTGATAGCATCAGCTTGGTGCCTCCTCGCTCAGCATGGCTCAGATTGGGAACTGAGCAAAAATGGAGGGGAGGGTCAATCGTGTGACCCTTACTCCATGGGCCCACTAGTTTGTATGCCAACACTGGCCCAGAGAATCAGCTTTATGGAGTCAGAGAGTTAAACATTAATTATAACTCAGTGCCTCGGGATGAATGGAGTAACATCTGGGACCCAGACGGCTCAATCCCTGTTCAAGAGACTTGAGGACTGGTAGTAAGAGGCAGCTTACATGAGACAACAGGGAGTATTAAAGCAGCAGGCACGCTCTTATTAACACTCATAAAATAGACTTACTTTGGTTATTTTATTTGAAAGAAAATTAACCCCACCTCTGTTGTACAAACAGAACACACAACAGGATGCAATAAGCCTCACGTGGTCCAGAAGTCAAAAAGACTCACCTCTGTCCCAGTCTTTCCATATCATCAGGCTATTCCTGTATGGTTTTCCCAGTATTTTCATTTCCCAAGTTTTTTATCGTCTCCCGAAGGCACTGACTCTTGCTGGGGTATGATTTCACCTAAGCACCCATTCTGATTGTGTGAGCATTGATAGTGTCAGCAGGACATCTGGCCATGAGACACAACACACTCCGTCCTTGCCCACTGTCCATCCAGGAGGGGCCATAGGATGGCAAAAAGGAGCAAGAGCCTGGCTGATTTATGTTTTCTCCCCTCCGTGACCTAGTGGCCCTTCCCTTACCTAGCACCCCCATCTGCTGCACTGGCTGGGACTTGGTAACCTGGGACAGACTGGGGATCAGCTCGACTATATAGCTTTGTATTACACCAAGTAGTCCCTTTACCAATTAGGTCTTCGGGGAGCTTCCCATTATCTATTTACTTTTCCTGTACAATTTCCTGTGCATGCACAGGTCTAAATAGTTGTGAGGCAATTATTTCCATATGTACAAAGGTACAGACAAATGAGGGACACCATTCAGCCCAGCTAGCTCAATGTAGAACCCTATGGTCCCCTCTCACTTTCCCCATGAATAATTCCAGAGTTTCTGCCTCCCCATCTCTTACACAGAAGACCATTCTAGGTATCACTCCTTGTGCTTCTTGACATCAGTCCTGAACTTGCCTTTTTCCAGTTTATACCTGTGTCCCCTTGTCCTGCAGTTGTGGTTTAACTTTAAAATGTGCTCAGGATTAACCCTATTTACATCACTATCATAATTCTTCTGTAAGCTTCCCTCTCACGCACCTCTGTTCAAGACTGAAGAGTCTGAGTTTTTCTAGCCTTAGTATCTTTAAAGTTACATTGCACAATATTCAGACTGTTTTTCTTTGTCTTTGCTTTGTTTTTTGTTTTTCTTCTCAGTGTCTTTGTTTCTCTTGCTGTTGCTTTTTATTCCTTCCTGTCTTTCTTTCTGGTCAACGTTTCCTGTTTGTTTCTCTCACACTTTCTTCACCCCCTCCTGTAAGTCAATCAGACCCTGGCACCACAGACCCCAGTAAGATGCTCACTCTGCATTTCCCCAATATGGCTTCAGCATCCACTTGGCTTTTCAGAGAATCTTATTGGGCATTTCAGAAGTTTACTGGGTGAAAAATAAACACAAACATCTGGAAAGGCATCAGGAACAGCAGATGCATTGGTTTGCAGGCCTCCCAGGATCAAGGAATAAATTCTGCAGCTTTGGTATCAGGAAAAGGTCCAATACATCAATTGAACTTGTTACCTCATCCCATCATTCAATTCTATCAGTCCCTTCTGCCAATTCATTCTGTTATTCCATTTCATCCCATTACTTCATTTCGCCAGTCCCTTCCTTTAATCTATCCTATAACCATTCAATTCTATCAATCTATTCCATTTATCCTTCACATTCATAACATAATAAGGTTTAAAATAATGATTGAGAAAGACATACATAAGACAAAAACCGAAGTAGCAGCTTGGAAAAAAAGCTAATTTTGAGGGGATGAGAATGGAACTAGGGAAGGTAAATTGGAAAAAAAATGTTGACAAACAAAGAGATAGAACAGCAGTAGGAAATATTTGAAACGGTGATCAACAGAGTCCAGGAGAAATATATTCCTCTTAAAAAAAAACAAGAACAAACTAACCAATATTGAAACACCATGGATGAATAAAGACATAAGGGTTAAATTGAAACCAAAGGAAAAGGCATACTCTAAGTACATAGACAATAAAGGAGAGGATGACAAAAGGGAATACAAAGAGGCTAGGAAAGATGTCAAAAAAACCAATTAGGAAAGCAAAGAGGAACTACGAAATTAAATTATCAAGGAATATAAAAAAATATGAAGTATTCTACAGACACATTAATAACAAAAGAAAATTCAGGATAAGGATAGGGATAGGGCCACTAAAGGATGGACAGGATAAACTCACAGGTAATGACAGTGAAATGGCAGAAATATTGGATAGTTACTTTGCCTCAGTATTTACTAGGGAGACTAACAAGATGGGCATGACATTAAAAGAGAACAAAAATGATATAAAGACATTTTAGATAGAAAGGGGGGAGATCATTGATAAACTAATCAAACTTAGAAAGGATAAAACCACTGGTCTGGATGGATTGCATCCATGCATATTAAAAGAGGTTAGGGAACAGATAGCAGAAGCACTACTACATATATATATAAAAATTCATTAGAAAATAGGGAATAGTGCCAGAGGACTGGTAGACAGCTAATATGATTCCTATATTTAAAAAGAGAGATAGAACAAGTCCAGGGAACTATAGACCAGTTAGCTTAACATTGGTGGTAGGAAAGAAAATGGAATCTTTACTCAAAGGTGTAATTGGAAAAACATCTAGAAACCGAAAATATAATAAAGAGTAGTTAGCACAGTTTTCAAAAGGGAAGGTAATGCTTGACTCCCCTTCCTGAATTCTTTGAAGAAGTAACAAAAAGTAGACAATGTAGTAGATGTAATATATTTGGATTTTCAAAAGGCTTTCGATAAGGTACCTTATGTAGTAGACTTATGACTAAGGTCGGAGCATACGGAGTCAGGGGACTGGTAGCAGAATGGATAGCAAGCTGGCTACAAAAACAGAAAACAGAGAGTAGGGGTTAAGGATAGCTATTCAGATTGGTAGAAGGTGGGAAGTGGCGTTCCACATGGATTGGTGCTGGGATCACTGTTGCTCACAATTTACATTAACGATTTGGATTCGGGAATTGGAAGTACAATTTCAAAATTTGCAGACACCACCAAATTGGGAGGTGTAGTTAATACAAAGGAAGAATGCGACAAAATACAAGAGGACATTAATAAACTTGTAGAATGGACGTATAATTCGCAAATTAATTTCAATGTAGCTAAGTGTGAGGTGGTGCATTTTGGTAAGAAGAATAAAGAGGCCACATACTGCTTGGATAATAAGAGTCTAAATGGGGTAGAGGAGCAAAGGGATCTATGGGTACACATTCACAAATCACTAACAGTAGCAACGCATGTTAATAAGGCCATAAAAACGCAAACCAAGCACTGGGGTTCATTTCTAGACGGATAGAATTGAAAAGTAGAGAAGTTATGTTAAACCTGTATTGAACCTTGGTTAGACCACACTTGAAGTACTGTGCACAGTTCTGGTTTCCATATTATAAAAAGAATATAGAGGCACTGGAGAGGTTGCAAAAAAGATTCACAAGGATGAACCCAGAGCCGAGAGGATATACTTTCTCTAGAAAAGAGAAGGCTGAGGGGTGACCTGAAAGAGGTCTTTAAGATAATGAAAGGGTTTGATAGGGTAGACGTAGAGAAAATGTTTTGAGTGAGTCCAAAACTAGAGGTCATAAATATAAGAGTCACTAATAAATCCAATAAGGAATTCAGAAGAAACTTTTTTACCCAAAGTGTGGTAAGAATGTGGAATGTACTACCACAAGGAGTAGTTGAGGCAAATAACGTAGATGCATTTAAGGGGAAGCTAGATAAGCACATGAGGGAGAAAGGAATAGAAGGATATGCTGATAGGGTTAGATGAAGAGGGGTGGGAGGAGGCTCGTGTGGAGCATAAATGCCGGCATAGATCAGTTGGGCTGAATGGCCTGTTTCTGTGCTGTAGACTCGATGTAAATCGATGCATTACTCTGTTTATTAGTCCCTTCCATTTATTAATCCCATTACTCCATCCCATCAGTCTAGTCCATTTCTCCACCCTGCTACTACTTTCCAGCAGTCTGCTGCATCAATCTATCTAATTGCTTCATTCTATTAGTTCCTTCAAATAATCCATCCTGCTACTCCATTCCATCAGTCTCTTCCATCAGTCTCTTCCATCACTCCATCCCATCAGTCTCTTCCATCATTCCATTCCATCATTCATCCTGTCACTCCATCCCATCAATCTCTTCCATCAGTCTCTTCCATCACTCCATCCCATCAGTCTCTTCCATCATTCCATTCCATCATTCATCCTGTCACTCCATCCCATCAGTCTCTTCCATCAGTCTCTTCCATCAGTCTCTTCCATCACTCCATCCCGTCACTCCATTCCATCAGTCTCTTCCATCATTCCATTCCATCATTCCATCCCGTCACTCCATTCCATCAGTCTCTTCCATCATTCATCCCGTCACTCCATCCCATCAGTCTCTTCCACCATTCCATTCCATCACTCCATTCCATTAATTCATTGCTCGAGTCTATTCCATTGGTTCATTCCTAGAGTCCATTAACTGATTGTACTAAGAACAATCATCTTTACAAATGAAATCAGGCAGTTTGTGAGCTCAGTTGCATTGACCTGTAAACTGATGCTTTCTATTGAATGAGCCACACTGAGCAGCTTAGCATCTGCAGATGACTCTGCTCTAGGTTTGAAAGCTTGTGTATTTTTTTTGTAGATGGATATGCACGTCTTCTATGTGAGCTGGTCCTACTAAAACAAATCATTTAAATCCAGTGTTTTCTGAAGGAAATGGAAACAGAATCGCAGAGAAGTTTGTTCTTCTGCTACAAACTGTATCCATTCTTGGAAATGGAATTATTTGGTCCCAGCTTATACGTATCAGGGTCCAGTGACACATATTCTTCCGCAGATGGTGTTACAAGACACTCTTTGGCTATCCTCCCAAACAAGCAGAAGTCTCCATTTCAGAAATATAGTGGAAAATAACCCAGGAGTTTGCATTAAAGACTCCAACACTAATATTTTGAAGCAAAATTTCTGAAGGTAGTAGACCGAAAAGCTGAGCAGGATAAGCTAGAGGAGGATTTGAATATATCTGGGGATTGGGCAGACAGGTGGCAGATGAAATTTAATGTGAAGAAATGCAAAGGTCGTCTTCACATATGGACAAAAAAAAAGAGGAAGCGGCTGTTACTCAAATAGAAAGAAAATAATGGGCTGGATTTTGTCTTGGGGTCGGGTTGGGGTCGTGTTATCCGCATTTCGTGTCCCCCCCCCCCCCCCCCCCCCCCCCGACTCCAGATTAATGTGGGAGACTGATGCAATTTTCACTTAATTGGGCAATTGAGTTCCAGCATGTGGGAACCCATGAACCAATTAGTGGTTTCAGTCTGAAAGTCGCCTCTGATGATGTCATCATTGCTGCTGCCTAGTTTCAGAGACTGACTGGATGTTGGTGAGAGAGGACCTGTCTGGCTCTTTGCTGTGAGTGGACCGGATATCACAGAATCACAGAATCCCCACAGTGCAGATAGAGGCCATTTCGGCCCATCGAGTCTGCACCGACACATCCCACCCTATCCCCACGTATTTAATCCCCCCTAACACTAAGGGTCAATTTATCATAGCCAAATCAACCTAACCCGCACATCTTTGGACTGTGGGAGGAAACCGGAGCACCCCCACGCAGACACGGGGAGAATGTGCAAACTCCACACAGACAGTCACCCGTGGCCAGATTCGAACCCGGGTCCCTGGCGCTGTGAGGCAACAGTGCTAACCATTATGCCACCGTGTTGCCCCAGAGAGAGAGAGAGAGAGCTAGCTACAACGTTTGAAAATGGCATTACACAACCAATTTAGGGCTTTAATGGCCTCTCCCGCCTCCAAGAGGTGGGATGGAGTCGGGAAACCCGCGACTGATTTTGTCAAAATTGCGTGGAGGCGGGATGGGGTCGGGACCCCCGACCCCGCAAATTTAACCCCCCACACGCCTCCAAACCCGACTCCATGGGTCATTCAAAATCCAGCCCATAGTGTTTGGAAAATGAAACCGATCCGCGGGTCCTGATTGATAATAAATTGAAGTTATCACAACAATGCTCGGCGGTAGTGAGTCAAGCAAATCAGATGTTGGGATGTATTGAAAGGTCAATATTGAGCTGAAATAGTGAGGAAATTCTGCCACTTTATAAATAAATCATTTGTGCGACCGTACTTACAAAACTGTAAAATTCTGGTTGCCACATTACAAATCGGTTATTGAAGCTATTGAAAGGATACAGCCTGCGCTTGAAGGAAGGTAAATTCAAAACTAATCCACGGAAACAGTGAGCGAGTGGTTAATCTGTGGAACAGGCTCCCCAGGGAGACGGTGAAAGCAGTTAGTATTGATTCTTTCAAATGCAAATTAGATAGATTTCTTTCAGAAAATAATATTTTGGGTTACAGTATATGAGTAATTTGAGACATGATATGTGGCAAGTGCTTGGGAGGCAAAAGGTGACTTTGGGACCGATGGTTCCCAAAGCTCTCCACCACTGGGGGTTTCCTCATGTCATGTCTGGGTCTGTTGTAGACTAATTGATGGAGATTGATTGCTGTGATTAGTCAATAACTCCATTATCATTGTATCAGGCGACGACCAGGATGGTAGAAGGCGAACTCGATGGAGCTTGGTCTTTTTTCATCTCGCAATTCCTATGATCCTATGAGAGCGGGATACAATTTGGTGTAGTACAAGACCTATATGACACTACTGCTCCTGAAACTCACATTACTGTACAAAATACAATTGTCACTGAAATTCAAGGTACTGTACGACATTCCAGTCACTGAAAGCTCAAGGACTTAACATATAATACTACTGTCGCTGATTCTCATGGTGTCGAACGACAGTCCTGTCCCTGATTCTCATGTATGGCAAGGACCTGCATCCCAACTTTCCACGGGTGACCTCAATTGTTTTTATTGAGAATCCCAGATGAAGGACTAAGATCCATAATATTGCTCAACACCATCAATAATGAAAAGAGTCACCTGGAAGGTGAGGTAAATCAAGAAATAGATGTTCGGAGAAAGGGAAAACTAAAGGAGATGAGAATTTGCACATATTTGGGACCCTGGGAAATAATGGGTTAGAGTAGTGCTGAGCCTCAGAGTCAGAAGGGCGTGTGTTCAATTTTTACTCCAGGGACTTGAGCACATAATCTAGGCTGACACTTCAGTGCAGTACTGAGGGAGTGCCGCACTGTCGGAGGTGCTGTCCTTTGAATGAGACGTTAAACTGAGGCCCCATCTGCCTTCTCAGGTGGATGTAAAAGATATTCAAAGAAGAACAGGGAAGTTCTCCCTGGTGCCCTGGCCAATATTTATCCCTCAATATCACTAAAACAGGTTATCTGGTCATTATCACAGTGCTGTTTATAGGATATTGCTGTGTGTAAATTGGCTGTCGCATTTCCTACATTACAACAGTGACTACACTTCAAAAGCACTTCATTGGCTGTAAAGCACATTGGGACGTCCTGAGGTTGTGAAAGGCGCTATATAAATGCAGGTCTTTCTTTCTTTGGGACACTGTTGAATTAATCTTGATTTAAACACGGTTAGGATGCAGGGAAGAGGAAGAGCATGTAGGATGGTGTACTTGGAGATGATGGGGAAGTTCTGAGAAACAAGACCATAGTAGTATTGATAAAATAGAGGGACCTGGAAGTTTGCAATGGTGAGAGAGATTCGAGTTTGGAGGTCGAGATCGTGGCCCTTGACACAATTAGTGAGTAACACTGCTCCAATTCAATGGAATTAAGTTAAAGTACAATTCTGAGGCATTTGGGAGTAAATGAGGATATTAATGACTTTAACTGCACTGAATGTCGATGTTGCCAGTCAATTACTTAAATTTAAGCTTATATTTGAAATGGTGTAACTGCAGGTCAGTTGACGGATAACTGTCAGTCCATAATTGGTGTTTAAAACTATGGAAGGATGGGACAGGGTAGACAGAGGCACACTCTTTCCAGTAGTTGAGGGGGCAAAAATGATGCAAGATTAAATATAAGAGATTTAGGGCAGAGGGCAGGAGAAACTTCTTGAATTCACTGCCAGGGTTAGTGATTGAGGCACAAAGAATGTCAACATTCGAGATCAGACTGGAGAGGTGGATGAAGGAAGAGGGGATGACGGGATATGGGACCAGGGCGGGTAAATGTGATTAGGACGAATTGCTTGCATGGATTGTAAATGCTGGCATGGACTGGTGGGGCCGAATGGCCTGTTGTAACTTCTGTGGCGAACTCCTGGAATGTTAGGAGGTTTTTTTTTTGACATTGAATCTATGAAACCAAACAACAGGCAGGAAATGATTGGCTGTATCAGTCAGCAAGAAACCTTTTATGGGGATTTAATTGATAAGTAGGAAGCATTAAGTGTGATTTATAGCACTTGAATGTCTTTTTTTTGTGGGTGGGGTCCAGTCGAATGGAAAGTTGCAGGCAGCAGCAATCTCATTATATTCAGGAAGCCTATGATGGCCAGAAATGACTAGCATTTACCAGCTAAAGATCTCTCAGCTGACTGGCTGGCGTTTGGTTACATGACGAAAGTAACTGAAAGAGCAAATGCTGGAAATCAGCAGCAGGTCAGTCCGTACCTCCACCTGAACCCTGTTGGTGAGGGGGCTTGACGTGATTACATCATCAGCATTGTCACTGTGATGCCGACTGCTTTGACTGTTATGCACTTTTTAATGCGCCTTTTCTCCCGATCCCTGGTTCTCCCTGGTCCGCACACTAACTGCGGCGAAGGAGTCTAGCAGCTTCCCGTGCCCTCCAGTCCCCCCCCCACTTGTCTGTACTGCTCTGAGCTCCCTGGCGGGGAGGTAGGACAAGGGAACCTTCGGGAAGGAGTCCCTGCTGACCTGCTCTGTCGTGTCCGCAAACATCTCCCGTTGGCGATGTGGGCAAGACCGAGAACTTGTCCTTGCGCCGGACGCTGGGCACAAGTCCAGCACCGTGCCCGCTGGGCACTGTGCTGGCATGTCGCTGCACCCAGTTTACCGCCTCTGTTTTCTCACTCCGCTCTCCTTTTGGAGGCCGGCGCCTTTACACCTCCCTGAATTTTGATGGGAACGCTCTGTGAAAATCGCATTGTTTTGGCCGGTACAGGCGAGCCACAAGTTCAAACAAAATAGCGACCCCCCAACCCCAAACAGCAGTTGCTGGTTACCATTTAATTCTGCCGTCAGCGGTGCGCACTTTGCCCTTCAGAAGGCATTCCTTCCTGATCACAGTCAGTATCTGATAGTATTACAGCATAATTGACTTCGTTTGTCATTTACCTCCCCCAGTGCTATCGAGGATAGACACTTGTATAAGGCAGCATGCCAAGTACAGCAACAAAGTTATCTGACCTTCTGATAATGCATTATAATTTCTTCAAGTATTATCAGAAGGCGGGGGTGCTGGGACTCTGCTGAAAGACTTGCATTTATATAGTGCCTTTCAGGACATCAGGAAGCCTCAAAGAGCTTCACAGCCGAAGAAATATTTTTGAAGTGCAGTCGCTCTCTCCCTGCTCATATTGCAGTGCAGCCTCTGGAGGCAGCGCTCCATTATAAACAGGTATAGAAGGAGCAGTGAGTTCTCATCAGCTGTTTGACCTTGTTGAAGTGAATGAGGAAGATTCCACAAGTAAAAGAAGAAAAGGAAGACTTGCATTTATATAGCGCCTTTCACACTCTCAGGATGTCGCAAAGCGCTTTACACCCAATGAAGTATTTTTGAAGTGTAGTCACTGTTGTAATGTAGGAAACGCGGCATCCAACTTGCGCACAGCAAGCTCCCGACAAACAGCAATGTGACAATGACCAGATAATCTGAATTTTAGTGACGTTGGTTGAGGGATAAATATTGGCCTGGACACCGGGGAGAACTCCCCTGCTCTTCTTCAAAATAGTGCCGTGGGATCTTTTACGTCTACTTGAGAGGACAGACGGGGCCTCAGTTTAACGTCTCATTCAAAAGACTCTTTAGTTCAGGAACCTGCGCTGATGTTCTCCTTTCCTAGTTGCCTGCAAAGAGAAGTGATGATATAGAGGTGTTAAAGACTTTAGAGGAAGAAAACCCACATGGAAAGTTTTAAAGTGAACAATGTTTGCATGAGAACCTGTTGGGAGGAGCAGAGCTGATAAGCAGGGGTTTCTGAATCGATAATGCTCTCTACCACACCAGTCGAGCCTCTCAACCCGCAACCCCTCCCCCTCCATGCCTCAAAATAACGCAAACTAAATCCTTTATCTTTTCTTATGGAAAGCAGAGTCGGAACTGACTGTCAGGGGGAGGATGTTGGCCTGTGATTAACTCTTTCTGTTTGGAAGTGAAGTAAACAGATTAACACCTTGAGCCGATCAATTGAGCTCCAGCACTAAATCCAGCACTTTCTTTCACTGTGGCAAAATGCCGGAAACATAGCCATCTGATCCCTTTAAGTGTTGCCAAGGAGGAAAAGGGAAACCAAGTACCCATGGAGGGACCTGGACAATGCGTCTTCCCCAGCAGGATTATTCGGTAATTTAGCAGTCCCAGAAAGTTTGCAAATATACACGCACAGGCACACATGCTGGCATGTACAGATTAATACACAAGGTTGGAGGTGCCGTCTTTCAGATGAGACGTTAAACCGAGGCCCCGTCTACCCTCCCAGGTGGATGTAAAAGAGCCCACGGTACTATTCAAAGAAGAGCATGGGAGTGCTCCCCGGCGTCCTGGTCAATCTTTATTCCTCAACCAACGCCTAAAAAGCAGATGATCCGTTCATTATCACATTGCTGTTTGTGGGAGCTTGCTGTGCACAAATTGGCGACGGCGTTTCCTAAATTACAACAGTGACTACACTTCAAAAGGACTTCATTGGCTGTAAAGTGCTTTGGGACGTCCTGAAGTTGTGAATGACTCTGTCAATCCCCTTGGGCTTGGGCCAGTTCTCCCCCCCAGCACCTTGGTGAACTGACGTCCAATACAGACATAGAATCCGTCAAGAAATCAGATAAGCTGGAAACCCTAGTAAGCTTACAAACCAATGAGTGGGCAACTTTCCCAAAGTATTGTTGGAATGGTTCTTGCGAGCTCTGGTATATAAAGGGTTACTCTCAAACTACTTGCGAGGGGGGTGGGGGTGGGGGGGAAATACTTCTTTCTTTGCAGCCACACCACAGACTGTTGAGAATGCTGCTGAAGCACACTGTCACGGCTCTGGTTTGACACTGTCGATGTTAAAGTCATCCAAGCCCCTTCACTCCAGGCGAAAGTACCAGATAACTGTACCAGATACTTTGTCAAGAAAATGGTGCTCTATAAGTTTTGACACTTGTACTTTCAGCAGGGCTAGACACCGAGCAGGAGTTTGAGAGGAAGGTGAGGTAGATTTTGAGGAGGCTTTTGAAAATGCGGTGAGATGTGGCAAGGCGGTGGGGGGATGGGGGGAAGGGGTGATCTTTGAGAAGAGAATTCCAGATTGCTGAGGGTCGGCGATGGAAACCTCTGCTACCGATGGTGGAGGGGGATGTCAGAGGTCAGAGGCCGAAGAGTGGCAGATACAAACTGGAACGTTGGGCTGGAGGAGGTTGCTGAGGAACAGGGGAGAGAGGCTGTGGATGGGGTGTAACAGGGGCAAGGAAGCTGAAATCAGTGCATTTTCTTCTATTGACATGACTCATTGTTACGGTCAGCCTATACACGCACGTCTTTCTTGTGCTTCAATGTAAATGATACGCACAGGTAATATTACTCCGAGTGGTGCAGGAGAGCTGTGCAAACCAGGAAGTTATAAGAACATAAGAAATAGGAGCAGGAGTAGGCCATTCGGCCCTTCGAGCCCTGCTCTGCCCTTCAATGAGATCATGGCTGATCTTCTGCCTCAACTCCATTCACCGGCCCTATCGTCATATCCCTTGATGCCCTTACTAGTCAGAAACCTATCGACTTCTGTTTTGAATATACCCAATGACTGAGCCTCCACAGCCCTCTGGGGTAGAGAATTCCAAAGATTCACCACCCTCTGTGTGAAGAAATTTCTTCTCATCTCAGTCCTGAATGGCCTACCTTTTATCCTGAGGCTGTGGCCCCTGGTTCTGGACTCCCCAGCCAAGGGAAACATTTTCCCAGCATCCACCCTATCAAGCCCTGTAATAATTTTGTATGCTTCAATGAGATCCCCTCTCATTCTTCTGAATGCAAGAGAATACAGGCCTAGTTTATTCAAAGTTCCCAGGTTCGAGCCCTGGGGTAGTAATGGAGGGTCTGCGTTTGGCTTTAGAGTCCCTGAATTGGAGAGGGGGAAATAAATCAGTCAAGACCCCAGTCCTGAGTGCTACTGGGTCACCCCTCCTGGAAGGTGCGCATGTGAAGACATCAGGCAAGGATGGGAGCAGGAGTGGCTATGATGCTGTCTTGTGTTGAATAACTTACAGCCATTGAGTCTAGGCTTACACAAGAATGGGTGAGTAACAGCAAGGCTGCTGTTGTCCTTGGAACTGTCTCCCAGCACAGAATGGAGGGTGGAAAAGGGCCACATAAATATTGATTGAGGAATCGCCTTATAGGAAGTCTCAGTAACACACTGGGGCACACGTTATGTCATCAGTATAGTGATGGGAACACTCACAGATCTGGCATCCATTTCTGTGTCTCAGGGCTAGGTGCTGGCGTGCTAAAGGCCAAGAAGAAGAGGAGAAACACTTTACACAAAATGGGGCAGGTTGAGAAAATGGTATTCTTTCTTCAATATTTAGTCAATTTTTCTCCTAATGGTGCCATCTTCCCTCAGTTGCCCCTCAAATTGCATTTGTGCTGTTCTACTCATCGATATCACTGTGCAGTTAACCCAGAGAATGACCCATCTTAGGCCACATTTTTCTCTCTCCTTCAGCCAAGATTGGAACCTCCCCTCTCCTCTCCTCCTCAGTGGAGGCCCAATTATAAAGTGACTCTTGGTGAAGACTGAGGTCCAAACCTTGGTCTCGGAGCTGGCTGATTTCCATGAATAATTTTTTTAAAAGACCCAAATTGTTGTCCTTGTGGAAATCCACGTTTTCTCCTGTGTGCACCAATGCCTTCCAGCTGTGAGATTCAACTGAAATGGGTGCCAACCTCAACACACTGTAAGGAGGGGGATTTTTTGGCCTTAATGGAGGACGGGGGACATCAACTGCAAATCCATTTCCGTGCGCAGTGCAAACAATATTTTGTACGTTCAGCAGAAATTAAATATCCATCCATTAATGGAAGGGAGCCACCTTCCAAAAGGAGATTGCTTGGCAGTTCAGAGAAGTTAAAGTCAACAGCCAATTTAAATGCGGTTAATGCTGCCCCTGAGATTTTGCTAATATTCCAAATGAATGCCAGTGAAAATGATGGGTGAGGCAAAGGCTCTGTATTGGACCTGTACTATGGCCGGCTGACCAGAGAAGGACACCCAGCGGCTCTCCTTACAAAGTCCGTGCTTTCTTTGAAATAATTGATTATGCATCAGTGGTCCCAAGTGCCCGAGGCTAGTGCTAGTTCAGCAGGTACTTGTTTATTCCTGGCCCCGACCAGGGTTGGTGGTAACCCAGGGAGAGATTAAAAACTCAGGCCTGGTCTGCAAGGCCTCAGGCTTTATTTCATCCTTTTGTGAGACAGGCCTGACATGGTTCGCTCTCAGCTGCTGCCCTGTCTTTGACTCCACAGCCCTCCTTTGGAGCCGTATTTACTTGTCCAGCTGTTTGGAGGTCTTTGGTCTTTCATGAGTAACTAGCGGAACAAATCTCTTTACTACGGCACCACAGCTTATGCTCACTCAGTGCTCTCGGGTTACCAGGCATCTCTGAAAATTTCAATTATTTAATATCTGGGGCTAGTTTCCTTCCAACAAAATCTTTTGAATGATTAGAATAATAGATAACGAAGAGTTTAAAAAAAATCGCACCAGGAAATTAATCTTAGGCCATACACGTGATGGGTTCTCGTATTCCATCCCCCTGTGCACTTGACGTTGTGAGTCAGCAATTGTGAGTAATATTGCAGCACTAAAATGTTCTTGTGACATATAAAAAGGTCATCTACGTCCAGTAAAATGCTGCTTGCTTGTGACTATCAAGTCTTGGAGTTGTCCCCTTTTGTTCGGACACTGGTGGAATCCTGGCTCAAGTCCTGATGTTTTCTTCACTAGTGAAAATTTGTTTAAAACTTTTTTAATAGGTAATGTCAAGGCCTTGGAGAGGGTGCAGAGGAGATTTACTAGAATGATACCAGGAATGAGGGACTTCAATTATATGTCTGACTTGAGAAGCTGGGATTGTTCTCCTTAAGAAGGTTAAGGGGAGATTTCATAGAGGTGTTCAAAATTATGAGAGGTTTTGATAGAGTAAATAAGGAGAAACTGTTTCCACTGACAGGATGGTCGCTAACCAGAGGAGACAGATTTATGGTAATTGGCAAAAGAACCAGAGGGGGGACGAGGAGAATTTTTTTTACGCAGCGAGTTGTTGTGATCTGGAATGCGCTGTCTGAAAGGGTGGTGGAAGCAGATTCAATAGTAACTTTGAAAACGGAATTGGATAAATATTTGAAAAGAAAAAGTTTTGCAGGGCTATGGGAAAAGAGCAGGGGAGTGGGACCAATTGGATAGCTCTTTCAAAGAGCTGATATAGGCACAATGGGCTGAATGGCCTCCTTCTGTGCTGTATAATTCTAGGTAATGCCTCCAAATTGTAGCACGTTCTACTTAGATTTCTGACTTAGATTTCGGAGAAACCATTCAAAATCTGCATGGGTGGCAACCCTGTTAAATCACCTGTGTTGCATGAACTGATGATTGCTAATAAAGTTAACAATTTTGGATAGTAATTAGCAGTACTTGGCAGTCTCAGTCAGAGAGGTCAGAGGATGACTGGTGTGGGAAATGGAAAATTGTCACATTTCCGACTATTGGGTTCTCTTCTTCAGTTGGGGCTGAGACACCTTGTTTGGACATAACGGATTAGCTTAACTCTGTACCTACCCAATGTTGTACCTGCCCTGGGAGTGTTTGATGGACAAAATTGAGAGGTCGCATAACACCAGGTTATAGTCCAACAGTTTTATTTGAAATCACAAGCTTTCGGAGTTTGATGGGACAGTGTAGAGGGGGCTTTCCTCTGTATCTAACCCATGCTGTACCTGCCCTGGGAGTGTTTGATGGGACAGTGTAGAGGGAGCTTTACTCTGTATCTAACCCGTGCTGTACCTGCCCTGGGAGTGTTTGATGGGACAGTGTAGAGGGGGCTTTACTCTGTATGTAACCCGTACTGTACCTGCCCTGGGAGTGTTTGATGGGGCCTTGTAGAGGAAGATTTACTCTGTAACTAACCCATGCTTTACCTGCCCTGGGAGTGTTTGATGGGACAGTGTAGAGGGAGCTTTACTCTGTAACTAACCCATGCTGTACCTGCTCTGGGAGTGTTTGATGGGACAGTGCAGAGGGAGCTTTACTCTGTATCTAACCTGTACTGTACCTGCCCTGGGAGTGTTTGATGGGACAGTGTAGAGGGAGCTTTACTCTGTATCTAACCCGTGCTGTACCCGCCTGGGATTGTTTGATATTGATATTGGATGCCTCTCACTGTGATGAAGATAACGTGTAATAAAAAATGTTTTAAAAGAAATTCCTATTTTCAGCTGACCAGATCAGTGGTGGGTAAAAGAATGTAAAACCGAAAGGCTGTCCCGATTCTACCGAATGCAGGACCATCCAGGATCACATTGATTACAGGGCCAGAGGGATTGGATGGTGTGGTAGGTTATCTCAGAGATTCAGAACAAGCTGCAATTTATCAATGAAAGCCTCTGCTTCTGTTGACAGTCCGGGTGCTTTGTCAATACTAATTGGCACTAAATGACCACCTTATATTCAGTGCTCCAGAGGTTGAGTCATGGGGGCGAAATTCGGTTACGTCCCGTTTGGGGGCGGTAACCGAATTAGCGCCTCACATTTAGCGCCCGGGGTGGGAGCACCGCCTCGGCTGCTAAATTGGGTTTACTGCCCCGGTGAGGAAGCAGAGCTCTATCTCGGGCGCTCCACTTCCTCTTGGGGCGGTGCATGGGGTGCAAAGCGCGGTAGCGCCGGAGCACTACGTGGCTGCTCCGCGTAGCGCTGACACGTTTTAGCGCCCCGCCCCTTCCGTTAAAGGGGAGTGCCGCTGCGCACTCTGCAGGCCGTTTGACGGCCTCCACTAGCCCACCAGGGCGGCATGGGGCTGTGGCTGCAGCCTTGCACCGAGACGCAGTGCCAGACGGCGCGATGGCAGCCACGGACCACGCCAAAGGCCGCCAAGAGGGGCCGACCTGGAGGTCAGCCAAAATAAAAAATGCCGGCGTGGGGTGCTGCTGGACCACCCCTTTAATTAGCCCCCGCAAGGTGTGCGGCCCGACTCGCGACCCGCTATCACCTCAGTAGCGCCCCGCCGAATTTCTCGGCAGGCACTATTATCGCCCCGCCTGGGCGATTTGCCCTTTGTGCCCCATTAGCGCCCCCCCGGAGGTGGGTGCATGGAAGGCGACTTTCACCCCCATAGAGTCATAGAATCTTACAGCACAGACGGAGGACTTTCGGCCCATCGTGCCTGTGCTGGCTTTTTGAAATCGCTATCCAGTTAGTCCCATAACCCTGAATTATTAAAATTTAGTGTTTGAGAGGGAGTACGAACATTCAGTGCTCCAGAGTGGGAAGCTGCAGGTTTGGTCTCCACTTGGTGCAATTCTTGACCTGGTCTACCAGTAAAGAGAGGGTTGGGACATTTGGACAGAGTCTAGTCACACCTCCAGGTGAACATCCAAAGGGAACATTTCTGCAGGTCTGGGAGCAAGTTGTCTGTTCTTCCCCTTCTCCACCCTTTGGCAGCAGAGGTCTGAGTCATGACAGACTGAAGAACAGATTCACTGATTCAAGCCTATTTCTTCCGGCCCTGTTAGCCTGTCCTACTTCTGAGGTAATATTCTGGGATAACCTCATCTGCGCTGTTTACATTTTCTACACTTCAGTGAGGCTCCTCCTTAACCATCACTTCTCTCTTTACTTGAATATTGAAATTCACAGTTCATTAAAAATGAGAAAAGACCCTTTGGCCCATCGAACCCACTGCTTGACCTCAACCTTGCGTTCACCTTTGCAAGCCCTGTAACCTGCTAAATGGCCTTCATTAACTATGCAGAATAATTATCTAAGGACTGCTCTTGTGTTATTAGGGAGTGCTGAACGTTCACCTGTTCTGACAGTAGCCTTTCTCCCTCGCTTCGCTCTGTCCCATTAATGGCTTTTATAGAAACTCACCGTGTCCACAAACTCGGCTTCACTCAGATCCCCCTCCCCCTCTCCTTCACCTGGTAGATGCCTGAGCACGGAACTGATGAATTATTTACAGTCTAAGTGTTGGAATTCACTTCCGAGCTCTCAGCGAATTCATCTAATGCTCCTCGAAGTTACAGGGCCGGTGGTGTCAGGAGCTTGGCGTTTGCAGCAAGACGCACTGCTAAAGATGTGAAAGCACAACAAACCAAATGTCCCCCGAGTTATTCTTCATTTTTGTTTTTGTTGCTTTTCCTCTTCCTAGCCCAGCGGTGAAGCTATCCATACTGCCACCCTCCCCACCCAGTCCCATCCATCCAGGCTCAGATCAGCGAACACAACACAGGATCCAAACCTGGGATCCTCCTCTTCTATTTGGTATAGTTTCACACTAGGTAGCGATTTATGAAATGAGACATTGGCCACTGTTGCTGTATTTCATTCTAATTGGTTAGGGGGGAGAGAAGGAGTTTATTGTAAAATCTTAGGTGGTTTCATCTGTTTATTTCAATCCATATTATAGCACAAGCTGCTCAGTGGGGTCGTTCAGTCAGTGGGATCGTTGGGTCAGTGGGATCGTTGGGTCAGTGAGATTGTTCTGTCAGTGGAATCATTGGGTCAGTGGGATCATTGGGTCAGTGGGATTGTTCTGTCAGTGGGATCATTGGGTCAGTGGGATCGTTGGGTCAGTGGGATTGTTCTGTCAGTGGGATCATTGGGTCAGTGGGATCGTTCTGTCGGTGGGATCGTTCTGTCGGTGGGATCGTTCTGTCGGTGGGATCGTTCTGTCGGTGGGATCGTTCTGTCGGTGGGATCGTTCTGTCGGTGGGATCGTTCTGTCGGTGGGATCGTTCTGTCGGTGGGATCGTTCTGTCGGTGGGATCGTTCTGTCGGTGGGATCGTTCTGTCGGTGGGATCGTTCTGTCGGTGGGATCGTTCTGTCGGTGGGATCGTTCTGTCGGTGGGATCGTTCTGTCGGTGGGATCGTTCTGTCGGTGGGATCGTTCTGTCGGTGGGATCGTTCTGTCGGTGGGATCGTTCTGTCGGTGGGATCGTTCTGTCGGTGGGATCGTTCTGTCGGTGGGATCGTTCTGTCGGTGGGATCGTTCTGTCGGTCGGATCGTTCTGTCGGTCGGATCGTTCTGTCGGTCGGATCGTTCTGTCGGTGGGATCGTTCTGTCGGTGGGATCGTTCGGTCGGTGGGATCGTTGGGTCGGTGAGATCGTTCTGTCGGTGAGATCGTTGGTCGGTGAGATCGTTCTGGTCGGTGAGATCGTTCTGGTCGGTCGGATCGTTCTGTCGGTCGGATCGTTGGGTCGGTGGATCGTTCTGGTCGGTGAGATCGTTCTGGTCGGTGAGATCGTTGGGTCGGTCGGATCGTTCTGTCGGTCGGATCGTTCTGTCGGTCGGATCGTTGGGTCGGTCGGATCGTTGGGTCGGTGGGATCGTTGGGTCGGTGGGATCGTTGGGTCGGTGAGATCGTTGGGTCGGTGAGATCGTTGGGTCGGTGGATCGTTGGGTCGGTGAGATCGTTGGGTCGGTGAGATCGTTGGGTCGGTGAGATCGTTGGGTCGGTGAGATCGTTGGGTCGGTGAGATCGTTGGGTCGGTGAGATCGTTGGGTCGGTGAGATCGTTTAATCAGTCTGATCGTTGGGTCGGTGGGATCGTTGGGTCGGTGGGATCGTTGGGTCGGTGAGATCGTTGGGTCGGTGAGATCGTTGGGTCGGTGGGATCGTTTTGTCAGTGGGATCGTTTAATCAGTCTGATCATTGGGTCAGTGGGATTGTTCTGCCAGTGGGATCGTTGGGTCAGTGGGATCGTTGGGTCAGTGGGATCGTTGGGTCAGTGGGATCGTTGGGTCAGTGGGATCGTTGGGTCAGTGGGATCGTTGGGTCAGTGGGATCGTTGGGTCAGTGGGATCGTTGGGTCAGTGAGATCGTTGGGTCAGTGGGATCGTTGGGTCAGTGGGATCATTTAATCAGTCTGATCATTGGGTCAGTGGGATTGTTCTGCCAGTGGGATCGTTGGGTCAGTGGGATCGTTGGGTCAGTGAGATCGTTGGGTCAGTGGGATCGTTGGGTCAGTGAGATCGTTGGGTCAGTGGAATCGTTGGGTCGGTGGGATCGTTGGGTCGGTGAGATCGTTGGGTCGGTGAGATCGTTGGGTCGGTGAGATCGTTGGGTCGGTGAGATCGTTGGGTCGGTGAGATCGTTGGGTCGGTGAGATCGTTGGGTCGGTGGAATCGTTGGGTCGGTGGGATCGTTGGGTCGGTGAGATCGGTGGGATCGTTGGGTCGGTGAGATCGTTCGGTCGGTGGGATCGTTCGGTCGGTGGGATCGTTGGGTCAGTGGGATCGTTCGGTCAGTGAGATCGGTGAATGAGTGGGATCGTTCTGTCAGTAGGATCGTTGGGTCAGTGGGATCGTTCTGTCAGTAGGATCGTTGGTCGGCGGGTCGGTGGGATCGTTCGGTCGGTGGGATCGTTGGGTCAGTGGGATCGTTCGGTCAGTGAGATCGGTGAATGAGTGGGATCGTTCTGTCAGTAGGATCGTTGGGTCAGTGGGATCGTTCTGTCAGTAGGATCGTTTGGTCAGTGGGATCATTTGGTCAGTGGGATCATTTGGTCAGTGGGATCATTTGGTCAGTGGGATCATTTGGTCAGTGGGATTGTTGAATGAGTGGGATCATTGAATCAGTCTGATCATTGGGTCAGTGGGATCGTTGTGTCAGTGGGATCGTTGGGTCAGTGGGATCGTTGGGTCAGTGGGATCGTTGGGTCAGTGGGATCTTTGGGTCAGTGGGATCGTTGGGTCAGTGGGATCATTCTGTCAGTGGGATCATTCTGTCAGTGGGATCATTCTGTCAGTGGGATCGTTGGGTCAGTGGGATCGTTGGGTCAGTGGGATCGTTGGGTCAGTGGGATCGTTGGGTCAGTGGGATCGTTGGTCAGTGGGATCGTTGGGTCAGTGGGATCGTTGGGTCAGTGGGATCGTTGGGTCAGTGGGATCGTTGGGTCAGTGGGATCGTTGGGTCAGTGGGATCGTTGGGTCAGTGGGATCGTTGGTCAGTGGATCGTTGGGTCAGTGGGATCGTTGGGTCAGTGGGATCGTTGGGTCAGTGGGATCGTTGCTCGAGGGGTGAAATGGCCTACTCCTGCTCCTATTTCTTATGTTCTTATGAATCGTTCGGTCAGTGGTATCATCCGGTCAGTGGGAATGTTCGGTCAGTGGGATCGTTGGGTCAGAGAGATCGTTGAATGAGTGGGATCATTGGGTCAGTGGGATCGTTCTGTCAGTGGGATCGTTGGGTCAGTCGGATAGTTCTGTCAGTGGGATTGTTAGGTCAGTGGGATTGTTAGGTCAGTGGGATTGTTGGGTCAGTGAGATCGTTGGGTCAGTGAGATCGTTGGGTCAGTGGGACCGTTGGGTCAGTGGGACTGTTGGGTCAGTGGGACTGTTGGGTCAGTGGGACTGTTGGGTCAGTGGGATCGTTCTGTCAGTGGGATCATTCGGTCAGTGGGACTGTTGGGTCAGTGGGATCGTTCTGTCAGTGGGATCATTCGGTCAGTGGGACTGTTGGGTCAGTGGGATCGTTGGGTTAGTGGGATCGTTGGGTTAGTGGGATCGTTCAGTCAGTGGGATCGTTCTGTTAGTGGGATCAGTGGGACTGTTGGGTCAGTGGGATCGTTGGGTCAGTGGGATCGTTGGGTCAGTGGGATCGTTGGGTCAGTGGGATCGTTGGGTCAGTGGGATCATTCGGTCAGTGGGACTGTTGGGTCAGTGGGATCGTTGGGTCAGTGGGATCGTTTTGTCAGTGAGATCATTGGGTCGGTGGGATCGTTGGGTCGGTGAGATCGTTGGGTCGGTGAGATCGTTGGGTCGGTGAGATCGTTGGGTCGGTGAGATCGTTGGGTCGGTGAGATCGTTGGGTCAGTGAGATCGTTTAATCAGTTGATCGTTGGTCAGTGGGATCGTTGGGTCGGTGAGATCGTTGGGTCGGTGAGATCGTTGGGTCGGTGGGATCGTTCTGTCAGTGGGATCGTTGGGTCGGTGGGATCGTTCTGTCAGTGGGATCGTTTAATCAGTCTGATCGTTGGGTCAGTGGGATCGTTGGGTCAGTGGGATCGTTGGGTCAGTGGATCGTATTTGGTCAGTGGGATCATTTGGTCAGTGGGATCATTTGGTCAGTGGGATCATTTGGTCAGTGGGATCATTTGGTCAGTGGGATTGTTGAATGAGTGGGATCATTGAATCAGTCTGATCATTGGGTCAGTTGGGTCAGTGGGATCGTTGGGTCAGTGGGATCGTTGGGTCAGTGGGATCGTTGGGTCAGTGGGATCGTTGGGTCAGTGGGATCTTTGGGTCAGTGGGATCGTTGGGTCAGTGGGATCATTCTGTCAGTGGGATCATTCTGTCAGTGGGATCATTCTGTCAGTGGGATCATTCTGTCAGTGGGATCGTTGGGTCAGTGGGATCGTTGGGTCAGTGGGATCGTTGGGTCAGTGGGATCGTTGGGTCAGTGGGATCGTTGGGTCAGTGGGATCGTTGGGTCAGTGGGATCGTTGGGTCAGTGGGATCGTTGGGTCAGTGGGATCGTTGGGTCAGTGGGATCGTTGGGTCAGTGGGATCGTTGGGTCAGTGGGATCGTTGGGTCAGTTGGATCGTTGGGTCAGTGGGATCGTTGGGTCAGTGGGATCGTTGGGTCAGTTGGATCGTTGGGTCAGTGGGATCGTTGGGTCAGTGGGATCGTTGGGTCAGTGGGATCGTTGGGTCAGTGGGATCGTTGGGTCAGTTGAATCCCCTGGCTGGGGAATCTAGAACCAGTGGTCATAGTCTCAGAATAAGGGGTCGGCCATTTAGGACTGAGATGAGGAGAAATTTCTTCACTCAGAGGGTGGTGAATATTTGGAATTTTCTACCCCAGAGGGTTGTAGAGGCTCAGTCGTTGAATATATTCAAGACAGAGATCGATAGGTGTTTGAATATTAAGGGAATCAAGGGATATGGGAATAGTGCAGGAAAATGGAGATGAGTTAGAAGCAGGCTCGAGGGGTGAAATGGCCTACTCCTGCTCCTATTTCTTATGTTCTTATGAATCGTTCGGTCAGTGGTATCATCCGGTCAGTGGGAATGTTCGGTCAGTGGGATCGTTGGGTCAGAGAGATCGTTGAATGAGTGGGATCATTGGGTCAGTGGGATCGTCCTGTCAGTGGGATCGTTGGGTCAGTCGGATAGTTCTGTCAGTGGGATTGTTAGGTCAGTGGGATTGTTAGGTCAGTGGGATTGTTAGGTCAGTGGGATTGTTAGGTCAGTGGGATTGTTAGGTCAGTGGGATTGTTAGGTCAGTGGGATTGTTAGGTCAGTGGGATTGTTAGGTCAGTGGGATTGTTAGGTCAGTGAGATCGTTGGGTCAGTGAGATCGTTGGGTCAGTGAGATCGTTGGGTCAGTGAGATCGTTGGGTCAGTGAGATCGTTGGGTCAGTGGGACTGTTGGGTCAGTGGGACTGTTGGGTCAGTGGGATCATTCGGTCAGTGGGACTGTTGGGTCAGTGGGATCGTTCTGTCAGTGGGATCATTCGGTCAGTGGGACTGTTGGGTCAGTGGGATCGTTCTGTCAGTGGGATCATTCGGTCAGTGGGACTGTTGGGTCAGTGGGATCGTTGGGTTAGTGGGATCGTTGGGTTAGTGGGATCGTTCAGTCAGTGGGATCGTTCTGTTAGTGGGATCAGTGGGACTGTTGGGTCAGTGGGATCGTTGGGTCAGTGGGATCGTTGGGTCAGTGGGATCGTTGGGTCAGTGGGATCGTTGGGTCAGTGGGATCATTTGGTCAGTGGGACTGTTGGGTCAGTGGGACCGTTGGGTCAGTGGGATCGTTGGGTCAGTGGGATCGTTGGGTCAGTGGGATCGTTGGGTCAGTGGGATCGTTTGGTCAGTGGGATCGTTTGGTCAGTGGGATCGTCGGGTCAGTGGGATCGTCGGGTCAGTGGGATCGTCGGGTCAGTGAAATCGTCGGGTCAGTGGGATCGTCGGGTCAGTGGGATCGTCGGGTCAGTGGGATCGTCGGGTCAGTGGGATCGTCGGGTCAGTGGGATCGTCGGGTCAGTGGGATCGTCGGGTCAGTGGGATCGTCGGGTCAGTGGGATCGTCGGGTCAGTGGGATCGTCGGGTCAGTGGGATCGTTGGGTCAGTGAGATCGTTGAATGAGTGGGCTCGTTGGTCAGTGGGCTCGTTGGGTCAGTGGAATTGTGCTGTCAGTGGGATCGTTGGGTCAGTGAGATCGTTGAATGAGTGGGCTCGTTGGGTCAGTGGGATCGTTGGGTCAGTGGGATCGTTGAATGAGTGGGCTTGTTGGGTCAGTGGGATCGTTGGGTCAGTGGGATCGTTGGGTCAGTGGGATCGTTGGGTCAGTGGGATCGTTGGGTCAGTGGGATCGTTGGGTCAGTGGGATCGTTTGGTCAGTGGGATCGTTGGGTCAGTGGGATCGTTGGGTCAGTGGGATCGTTTGGTCAGTGGGATCGTTTGGTCAGTGGGATCGTTGGGTCAGTGGGATCGTTGGGTCAGTGGGATCGTTGGGTCAGTGAGATCGTTGAATGAGTGGGCTCGTTGGGTCAGTGGGATTGTTTGGTCAGTGGGAATGTTTGGTCAGTGGGATCGTTGGGTCAGTGGGATCGTTGGGTCAGTGGGAACGTTTGGTCAGTGGGATCGTTTGGTCAGTGGGATCATTCCGTCAGTGGGATCGTTCGGTCAGTGGGATCGTTCTTTCAGTGAGATCGTTGGGTCAGTGGGATCGTTGGGTCAGTGGGATCGTTGGGTCAGTGGGATCGTTGAATGAGTGGGATCGTTTGGTCAGTGGGATCGTTGGGTCAGTGGGATCGTTGGATCAGTGGGATCGTTGGGTCAGTGGGATCGTTGGGTCAGTGGGATCGTTGGGTCAGTGGGATCGTTGGGTCAGTGGGATCGTTCTGTCAGTGGGGTTATTTGTCCCTACGTTTGGGACGGTCACCTCTCTCTCCACATGATCTGCGATGTGTGTTCAGCTGTGGGACGATTAGCACCAAGCCCTCTTTGTGTTTGTAGATAAACTTTCAGCGGAGATCTGTGCTCTATGTTTTCAAGTGTGACTGTGACGTAGTATTTACCTGACTTTAACATCTGGACAGAAAGACTGTACAGAACTGG
The DNA here is from genome assembly GCA_030390025.1 of Squalus acanthias. Classification (NCBI taxonomy): domain Eukaryota; kingdom Metazoa; phylum Chordata; class Chondrichthyes; order Squaliformes; family Squalidae; genus Squalus; species Squalus acanthias. The sequence continues at coordinate 154,351 of JASTWF010000238.1, forward strand.
CTAACAAAAGACAACAGTGCTCAGTAATTGTCTGTCTGCAGATCAGTAGATTTTCAGTTTATTGATTTTCCCCACACTTTTCAAGGTGCCTTTATCTCCCAATCTACTGTCCTCGAATGGAGGGAGGGTGGGGAGTAAGCTGAGAATTTACGTTAAATGATGTGGCGAAACAGTGGAGCAAATTTGACTTCAGACGATATTGTAAAACATGTGATACATCTTCCGATTTCTCTTTCCATTGAAGCCAATGGAAGTTTAACGGGTGGCCGAACTGATAGCGGGAGTTTTACACCATCACCTATAGTCAAAATTACCTCCAGTGCGTCTGGTTTTTCCCTTCTGCAGTGGCTTTGCAATGGGAAGAGCAGGGAGCATGGGAACCTGGGAGAAAGGAAGGGTCAGCGGTGGCGTTCCTTCACGCCATCCCTTGGTGTTGCCACGTGCCATTGCACTGCCAGCGTTCAGCCTGCTCGTGAGCGAGCTGCAAAATAAGATCTCACTTTTGCAATACAACTGTCGACAGCAGACAAATGTTAGGAGTGATTCTTGTGGCCAAAATCACAAACCCGTTTATAAACACAGGGAGCTGGAGTTATTTTTAACAGTGAGATATATGAAAGTTATTTACCTTTTAGACTAAAATGAGTTAAAAGAGAGAAAGAAAGATTCGCATTTTTATAGTGCCTTTCATGACCTCACGACCTCCCAAAGTGCTTGACAGCCAATGAAGTGACTACAACACTGTTGTAAGGTAGGAAACGCGGCAGCCAATTTGTGCACAGCAAGCTCCCACAAACAGCAATGAACAAATAAAGACCAGATATTCTGTATCTTTTAGTGATGTTGGTTGAGGGATAAATATTGGCCAGGACACCGGGGAGAATTCCTCTGCCCCTTTCCGAATAGTGCCGTGGGATCCTTTACATCCACCTGAGAGGGCAGACGGGGCCTCGGTTTAAAGTCTCATCCAAAAGACGGCACCTCCGACAGTTCCGCACCCTCTCAGTACTGCACTGGAGTGTCAGCCTGGATTATGTGCTCAAGTGGGGCTTGAACCCACCGTCTGGCTCTGAGCCATGGCTGACACTGTAGCCTGTCGTCTCACTGTAAATGGGTGCGGTTTGGACAGACCCAGCCTTGGAGGTGGCTCTGTGTCCCTTGTTGGCCCCTGACGGATTACCCACCTCACCCTGCAGCAAGGCCTCGGGGGGGGGGGGGGGGGGGCGGGGAAGCATTTGCAGAGTTTTCAGCAGTGATTCTAAGGATCCCGAAGCCGGAAGAAAATAGACAGAAACGAGGCCGGGGAGGGAATTTCAGTCCTGCACCGAGTTCCGTCAAAGAGATGCGTGACTCATGCCCATAAACAGGTACTTCTACTGCACCAGGCCCAATGCAATCTGGACTGACTGTTGAGTTAACGACCAGCAATGCATTCTATTGCTGTGTGTAGGTGGCCACCCATCCAGTCTCAGACCAGGTAGTCTGGTCATTCAACATACTGGAATCATAGAATCAGCCCCGAAGGAGGCCATTTGACCCATCGTGATTGTACTAGCTCTTTGAAAGAGCTATTCAATTAGTCTCACTGTCTGGGACAGATTTCGGGGGAATGGGACTGACTAGATTGCTCTACAGAGAGCTGGCACGGACTTGATGGGCCGAATGGCCTCCTTCTGTGCCGTTATGACTCTGTGAGATTTACTGTCTGAAAATGGGTTTAAAAATAGAACTTTCTTCTCTTTCCTTCTTTGTCTCATGATGTGGGTGCGTCTTTCAGTGAATTTTCATCATGACTAGAACCACGATCCCACCCCCCCGTTCCCCCCCCCCCCCCACCCCGTCCCCTGTCCCCTGTCTCCTGTCCCCTGTCCCACACCCATCCTGCCCCATCAACCTGGTGAAAAAATAAACAGCTGGCTATCCTGTGAAACATTCTGGGGGGAGGGCAGGGTGGGGCAGTGTAGAGCGTTACGGCACTCAAGGCCAGTGCCATGGAGAAGCACAGCCAACGGCTTGAGACCCGCTCCGGCCAGCTGACTTGCGCCATTCATGGAGGTAGTGGCTACAGACTGAGACATCTCCCTCTGAGGATGAACAGGAGGAAACCGTTCAGCCCCTCGAGCCTACTCCGCCATTCAATTCGATCATGGCCGACTTGCACCTCAACTCCATTTACCCGCCTTTGTTCCATATCCCTTGATACCCTTATCCAATTTCGCAGGGCTACGGAGAGAGAGCGGGGCCGAATGAGACTAATTGGATAGCTCTTACAAAGAGCCAGCACAGGCACGATGGGCCGATTAGCCTCCTTCTGTGCTCTATAACTCCATGGTTATAACAAAAATAGTGTGGGGGGTGGGGGAGGGAGTCACGCACGGCCTGTCTCTAGCAGTAGGCCACATGGCTTATTGCCGGAGACCTGGGAGCAAACTGTACGCCCACTCTCTCTGTCCCCCCTCGCACAGAGGGGCAAGAAGCAAATAAAACCACAAGAGGGAACAAAGAGATTAAAGGAGTTGATAGGGTAGATAGAGAGAAACTATTTCTTCTGGTGGGAGAGTCCAGAACAAGGGGCATAACCTTAAAATTAGAGCGAGGCCGTTCAGGGGTGATGTCAGGAAGCACTTCCTTACACAAAGGGTAGTGGAAATCTGGAACTCCCCCCCAAAAAGCTGTTGAGGCTGGGGGTCAATTAAAAATGTCAAAACTGAAATTGATAGATTTTGATTAGGCAAGGGTATTCAGGGTTATGGAACCAAGGCGGGCAGATGGAGATAAGATACAGATTGGCCATGATCTAATTGAATGGTGGAACAGAGTCGAGGGGCTGAACGGCCTCCTCCTGTTCCTAATGTTCCTATGAGAGGACAAAACTCAGCCGAAAACAACCTCGTACAAACAAAAGTCTGAAACAAAACATGAAGTGTTCTACTCGACGACCTTTACAAGCCTGCGATCTTGTCAACGGGAACATTTCCAACAAACGGCTGCATTGTGGAAGGGGTAGGAAAGGCTGCTCTATACAGCAGGGGTTCTCATTTGGGGGGAACTAACTTTTGTATTAGATTGGGCAGGAAGATCTCTGGGAACCCATCAGTCATTGTGAGTTCACCTCTGGCAGGGTATGTTAGCAGCACAGTGGGGGGTAGATATATGAAAACAAGTTGAAAAAAAAAATCCCCGAGCCTTGCCCTGGCCCGTGTCCTGATGAAGGGGTCCTGTCATTTAGCCGTTTATCTCTTGCCCGCTGGGATTTTGCCAGTGTGTGTAACACAAGCTGATGTGTGTCTAAAGTGGCTTTAATCACCTGCCCTAGAGTTCTGTAGCCAGCAGGGGGTTAATAATCCAGTACAAGCCTCTGGACAGTAATTCGTCTGGTCTGTCATCCCAGAATTTACCAAGGAGCCTTTTCACAAACTGGAGTTTAATACCGCTGAAAAATACTGGATAGACTATTATGACTATATAGATTTTATTTATAGATATATAAATATAGACATTGATGTAAATTTTCTGTTATTTGTGTGTATGATTAGAAATATATTTGCATATAAATCACACATCTCTGTATATTGCAAATAATACTTGCATGGGTGAATGTGTCCAGATTTTTAGAACAATACCATTAGGACACATGATTCACAAGAATACACAGTTTCAAAATTATAGTGGCTTTCTTGATGACTGTCCATCTTTTCTTTCGTTGAATTCCCTGCTCCCTATCTTCCCCTTTCTCAATGTATCTGCGTATCAATGTGTGAGGGTCTGCCTGCCTATTTGCCTGTTCAGTTTTTCTATCTATGTCTCTGCCCGCTTGCCTATTAGCCTGTTAGTTTACCTGTCTGTCTGCGTTTTGACTTTTTATCCACCTACCACTTGTAAATTTGCCGAACCAGCTGTGTGTGTATCTGTGTTTGTGTGGGTCTGTGTATCTATCTGTGTTTGTGTGGGTCTATGTATGTATCTATCTGTGTTTGTGTGGGTCTGTGTATCTATCTGTGTTTGTGTGGGTCTATGTATGTATCTATCTGTGTTTGTGTGAGTCTGTGTATGTATCTGTGTTTGTGTGGGTCTGTGTATGTATCTATCTGTGTTTGTGTGGGTCTGTGTATCTATCTGTGTTTGTGTGGGTCTGTGTATCTATGTTTGTGTGGGTCTGTGTATGTATCTGTGTTTGTGTGGGTCTGTGTATGTATCTGTGTTTGTGTGGGTCTGTGTATCTATCTGTTTGTGTGGGTCTGTGTATCTATCTGTGTTTGTGTGGGTCTGTGTATATATCTGTGTTTGTGTGAGTCTGTGTATGTATCTGTGTTTGTGTGGGTCTGTGTATGTATCTATCTGTGTTTGTGTGGGTCTGTGTATGTATCTATCTGTGTTTGTGTGGGTCTGTGTATATATCTGTGTTTGTGTGGGTCTGTGTATGTATCTATCTGTGTTTGTGTGGGTCTGTGTATGTATCTATCTGTGTTTGTGTGGGTCTGTGTACATATCTGTGTTTGTGTGAGTCTGTGTATGTATCTGTGTTTGTGTGGGTCTGTGTATGTATCTATCTGTGTTTGTGTGGGTCTGTGTATCTATCTGTGTTTGTGTGGGTCAGTGTATCTCTCTGTGTTTGTGTGGGTCTATGTATGTATCTATCTATCTGTGTTTGTGTGGGTCTGTGTATCTATCTGTGTTTGTGTGGGTCTGTGTATGTATCTATCTGTGTTTGTGTGGGTCTGTGTATCTATCTGTGTTTGTGTGGGTCTGTGTATGTATCTATCTGTTTGTGTGGGTCTGTGTATGTATCTGTGTTTGTGTGGGTCAGTGTGTATATCTCTGTGTTTGTGTGGGTCTGTGTGTGTATCTATCTGTGTTTGTGTGGGTCAGTGTATGTATCTATCTGTGTTTGTGTGGGTCTGTGTATCTATCTGTGATTGCGTGGGTCTGTGTATCTATCTGTGTTTGTGTGGGTCAGTGTGTGCATCTGTGTTTGTGTGGGTCTGTGTATGTATCTGTGTTTGTGTTAGTCTGTGTATGTATCTGTGTTTGTGTTGGTCTGTGTATGTCTCTGTGTTTGTGTGGGTCAGTGTATATATCTGTGATTGCGTGGGTCTGTGTATCTATCTGTGTTTGTGTGGGTCTATGTATGTATCTATCTGTTTGTGTGGGTCTGTGTATCTATCTGTGTTTGTGTGGGTCTGTGTATGTATCTATCTGTGTTTGTGTGGGTCTGTGTATCTATCTGTGTTTGTGTGGGTCTGTGTATCTATCTGTGTTTGTGTGAGTCTGTGTATGTATCTGTGTTTGTGTGGGTCTGTGTATGTATCTGTTTGTGTGGGTCTGTGTATGTATCTGTGTTTGTGTGGGTCTGTGTATGTATCTGTGTTTGTGTGGGTCTGTGTATCTATCTGTGTTTGTGTGGGTCTGTGTATATATCTGTGTTTGTGTGAGTCTGTGTATGTATCTGTGTTTGTGTGGGTCTGTGTATGTATCTATCTGTGTTTGTGTGGGTCTGTGTATGTATCTATCTGTGTTTGTGTGGGTCTGTGTATGTATCTATCTGTGTTTGTGTGGGTCTGTGTATATATCTGTGTTTGTGTGGGTCTGTGTATGTATCTATCTGTGTTTGTGTGGGTCTGTGTATGTATCTATCTGTGTTTGTGTGGGTCTGTGTACATATCTGTGTTTGTGTGAGTCTGTGTATGTATCTGTGTTTGTGTGGGTCTGTGTATGTATCTATCTGTGTTTGTGTGGGTCTGTGTATGTATCTATCCGTGTTTGTGTGGGTCAGTGTATCTATCTGTGTTTGTGTGGGTCAGTGTACCTATCTGTGTTTGTGTGGGTCTGTGTATGTATCTATCTGTGTTTGTGTGGGTCTGTGTATCTATCTGTGTTTGTGTGGGTCAGTGTATCTCTCTGTGTTTGTGTGGGTCTATGTATGTATCTATCTATCTGTGTTTGTGTGGGTCTGTGTATCTATCTGTGTTTGTGTGGGTCTGTGTATGTATCTATCTGTGTTTGTGTGGGTCTGTGTATCTATCTGTGTTTGTGTGGGTCTGTGTATGTATCTATCTGTGTTTGTGTGGGTCTGTGTATCTATCTGTGTTTGTGTGGGTCTGTGTATGTATCTATCTGTTTGTGTGGGTCTGTGTATGTATCTATGTTTGTGTGGGTCAGTGTGTATATCTCTGTGTTTGTGTGGGTCTGTGTGTGTATCTATCTGTGTTTGTGTGGGTCAGTGTATGTATCTATCTGTGTTTGTGTGGGTCTGTGTATCTATCTGTGATTGCGTGGGTCTGTGTATCTATCTGTGTTTGTGTGGGTCAGTGTGTGCATCTGTGTTTGTGTGGGTCTGTGTATGTATCTGTGTTTGTGTTGGTCTGTGTATGTATCTGTGTTTGTGTTGGTCTGTGTATGTCTCTGTGTTTGTGTGGGTCAGTGTATATATCTGTGTTTGTGTGGGTCTGTGTATCTATCTGTGTTTGTGTGGGTCTGTGTGTGTATCTATCTGTGTTTGTGTGGGTCTGTGTGTGTATCTGTGTTTGTGTGGGTCTGTGTATGTATCTATCTGTGTTTGTGTGGGTCTGTGTATCTATCTGTGTTTGTGTGGGTCTGTGTATCTATCTGTGTTTGTGTGGGTCTGTGTATGTATCTGTGTTTGTGTAGGTCAGTGTGTGTATCTGAGTGTGTGTATCTGTGTTTGTGTGGGTCTGTGTATGTATCTATCTGTGTTTGTGTGGGTCTGTGTATGTAACTGTGTTTGTGTGGGTCTGTGTGTGTATCTATCTGTGTTTGTGTGTATCTGTGTTTGTGTGGGTCTGTGTATGTATCTGTGTTTGTGTGGGTCTGTGTATCTATCTGTGTTTGTGTGGGTCTGTGTATCTATCTGTGTTTGTGTGGGTCAGTGTGTGTATCTATCTGTGTTTGTGTGGGTCTGTGTATGTATCGCTCTGTGTTTGTGTGGGTCTGTGTATGTATCTCTCTGTGTTTGTGTGGGTTTGTGTATCTATCTGTGTTTGTGTGGGTCTGTGTATGTATCTCTCTGTGTTTGTGTGGGTCTGTGTATCTATCTGTGTTTGTGTGGGTCTGTGTATCTATCTGTGTTTGTGTGGGTCTGTGTATGTATCTCTCTGTGTTTGTGTGGGTCTGTGTATGTATCTGTGTTTGTGTGGGTCTGTGTATCCAACTGTGTTTGTGTGGGTCTGTGTATGTATCTCTCTGTGTTTGTGTGGGTCTGTGTATCTATCTGTGTTTGTGTGGGTCTGTGTATGTATCTGTGTTTGTGTGGGTCTGTGTATCTATCTGTGTTTATGTGGGTCTGTGTATGTATCTGTGTTTGTGTGGGTCTGTGTGTGTATCTATCTGTGTTTGTGTGGGTCAGTGTGTGTATGTATCTGTGTTTGTGTGGGTCAGTGTGTGTATGTATCTGTGTTTGTGTGGGTCAGTGTGTGTATGTATCTGTGTTTGTGTGGGTCAGTGTGTGTATGTATCTGTGTTTGTGTGGGTCTGTGTATGTATCTATCTGCCTGTAAGTCTGTTTGTTCCCCTGCCAATTTTCTCTGCTCATTTTTCTCACTTCCCCTCTATCCTGAATGCCTTGACCACCCCCAGCCCCCATGATGGTGTATGTTTCCAGGGGCACTAAGCATCCACTGGTACCTCATCCAAGGAGCCATTATTCAGTTGTAAGTCTTGACAGTGAATGCAGTCTATTTGACCACAGTAGGCATGACAGGTGGGCTCCATCCTGCCCCCACCGGACATCGACACAACAAGCACTTCTAGTAGGGGTCATTGGATAGCAATTAGGAGCAGGAATCCTGGCTGATTATCCCCTCCTGACAAAGTCTAACACCCCAGCTATGATCAGACTGGGTAACAAATCTGTTTTCTTCCCTGTCTGTATGATTCAGCTATTCACTGAATAAATTCACTGAGCTTGCACCTGAGAACCTAATGAGCATTCTCTCCAGCTATCTGTATGTTGGTTTGTCAATGTCTACATGTGTGTCTGTCTGTTTGAGTATCTATCTGTGCATCCATCTGTGTCAGTCAGTATGTCTGTTCTTGCATCTGCCTGTCTACCTATATGTGGGTCTGTGTATGTGTTTATCCATATGTTAACATGTGACAGCCTTAGATCAGTGGTAGCATTCTCACCTCTGAGTCAGAAGGTCGTGGATTCAAGCCCCACTCCAGAGATTTGAGCACATAATCCAGGCTAATACTTTGGTGCGGTACTGAGGGAGTGCTGCACTGTCGGAGGTGCTGTCTTTCAGATGAGACGTTAAATCGAGGCCACGTCTGCCTTTTCAGGAGGACGTAAAAGATCCCATGGCACTATTTTGAAGAAGAGCAGGGGAGCCCAGCTCAATACTTAACCCTCAACCGACATCACTAAAGCAGATGATCTGGTCATTTATCTCATTGCTGTTTGTGGGACCTTGCTGGCGCAAATTGGCTGCTGCGTTTCCTACATTACAACAGTGACTACACCTCAAACAAAGTACGTAATTGGCTGTGAAACACTTTGGGACAACCTGAGATTGTGAAAGGCGTGATGTAAATACAAGTTCTTTCTTTCTATGTATACGTTTGTATAATCTTTGGCAGAAGTCTGGTTCCAGTCTTGTCCTGATCTTTCTCCTAAATCTCTGGCAGTGCAGCCAATACAGATCCATTTTGCCTCCTGCACAGCTCCCACTTTTTGGCTTCCCGTGCTGCCGAGGGCATTGCATGTTTGGCAGTAGTACTCTCATTACTGCCTGCAGTAAGGCTCTGCTATGCTTACTGGCCAAGCCCTGTTCTGAAAACTTATATAAGAAACAGCATGTGCCCATCCTTGAATAAGTGCTTTATCGATTCAGCAGAGACGTCTTGGCAGCTTCAAATGGTCCTTGGTACCGTAACATCCCATGAACCAAAGGGAGTATCGGGTTTACACTGTCCCAGAGGTTGTAAGGGTAGCGGTTGGGGGCTGCTGTAAGTTTCAGTTCCTTCGCCATTGAAACCTGTTGACCAGATGTGTGATAGTTCAGACCGTTCTCAGATGAGCCGTTGAGACAAGGCATGAGACTCATCACAAGAGACTCCAGCTGACCTCGGTCCCGATTACTGCCCCTTGGGTGAGTGGAGTAAGAAACAGGCCTGCACCTGCCTTCTTCTGACTGAATAAAGGGCATGTAGGTAAGGAAAGCCCATGACAGGGATAGGAACTAAAACAGGAAAATGTGAAAGTTAGAGTTTGTAAAGAGTCTATAAAGGCTTTGGCAGTGGTACCTCTAATACTCTAGGAAGTATTGGGGGCACCACTCAAGCAAAAGGGATGAGTCAGCTAAGTAACTAAGGGTATCGAGAACCTTGACCTCTGACTGGGTATCTGAGGACTTGCATCCTGGGCAAAAAAAGTCAAACTCACCTCAACTTAACCAATAGGGTCACTTGGGCCCTGATTTGGTTCAGATTTAAGAATGCACTTTTAAACAGAAAAAGTTTAGGCCCAGATCATTTGACCAGTTTGCCCAATAGCCATCTGAGATGGGGTATGATGAGTTGGAGTTGAATACTATTGACTGCAATGCAGTAGCTTCTCCAGGATTGAAATTTGATGGGCGGAGGTCAGTATTCTTGACCATGACTTAACAATTTCAATGGTTAGGATTCCCAGTTGAGATACTATAGGTGGGGCTCAGTGCTACTGACCATGACTCAACAGTTTCAATGGTTAGGATTCCCAGTTGGAGAATGATAGACGGAGTTCAAGGCTATTGATCTTGTCTCACCAGTTTCTCTGTTCCAGATCTACAGGCATTGGAGTATTCACAGTGCATTAGGATACTATGCTGGGAGGGCTTGGATACTATAGGGAAGAGCTTAGATGGACCAAACATTTCCTCATCCTTAACATTTCTTACGTAGAAAACAGGGTCCAAATAATTCACATGCTGATGCCCCAATAAAACACAGCAGTAAGCATGTCACAGTTACATTACCGTTGCAATATTGTAACACGGTGACTACTCCATTTACACAGCAGCTGAAAAAGTATTTGACTGGGGCCTTGTCACCTGTCAAAGGAGAGAGTTGTTGTCTAAATGAAAATATAGTCCAACTCCACTCGTATATAAATCTAGGTAAATTTGAATGCATTGCTATTTTGTTCTGATACACCTCCCTTCTCTTCAGCGCCTTTCTAATTTATGTTCATGTAAGCCCCATATGTAAGTTCAAGATATAAATTAAGTTCATGTTTCTTTATTTAAAAGCTCTGAATGAACTAGGAGAGCCAACTCAGGCATACAGCTTTTAGAAAACTATTGCTAGCTAAATTGTGCTGAAGTATTTTTGACCTGTCTAAATGCTGTATGCTCAGAAACTTATTAGAAGTGTGCCATTTTGACTGTCATTTAACAGTCATAGATTTTTCATACTGTAGGTTCATTTTTAAACGTGGCGCTTTGAAAGTCAAATCAAGAGCCCCCGCGCCTTGTCACTGATATATTTAAAGCTGTCTTATTGACTTTAAATGGTGCTCATGCAAAATTAAAGCCGATTTTGAGACACGCTGCCTTTCAATGGGATTATGTTGCCTCATCCCATTGTTGCGCTGCCCCTTGGGATAGGTGCGAGGTTTGTTTCAGAGACCAAATGCTGACTTATAACAGGATTCCGATGTAGATTCAGGCTGGGGAATTCAAAGGCGTTCGAGTGCTTCTGAACTCGCTGCATTCTGATCTAATCTGATTCATGGCCCCTTTATATTACAGCTTTGCAAGATGGCAAGCCCTGACTTTAGTGGCTGGCGGCGCTGGAGAGTAAATGAGGCAGCTCCCGAGGAGCCACGGGCCCACCTAAAGAGTATTCAGCCTGCCCAGGCGTATGGCTGAGATGGGTGCGGTAGCCCAGTGGTTCCGGTACTGGACGAGCAATCCAGAGGTTGTGAGTTTGAACCCCACCATGGCAGATTGGGAAATTGAATTCAGTAAATCTGGTAGTTTGCAGGCTGAATTGACCGTGAAAGCTGCCAGATTGTCATATAAACCCAACTGGTTCACGAACGTCTTTCAGGGAAGGGGAACCTGCCACCCTTACCCGGTCTGGCCTACATGTGACTGCAGTCCCACACTACGTGGTCGGCTCTTAATGCCCTCAGAGCAACTAGGAATGGCAATAAATGGGACCTTGCCACATCCTGAGAACAAATAAACATATATTAAAAAAACGTTTTTGCTCTGTGGACTTTCCCCAGCCGTTGGGAATGTTTCCCGGCAGCCAGAAATGAAAATTGCAAACTACAACTTTCAAACAGTTCGGCAGGTGCAGGCCTGCAGATGAGTGGCTTTTTGCTTGTGGCTGCGGAATCTACCCCCGCAATGAATTCCCCTGCCTGGAACCACATCGGAACCCTGTTCTAGGTCAGAGTTTGGCCTCGTCATACCAACCTTGCTCCTATCCTGAGGGGCAACGTGACAAGGGGCACGAGTTCGTGTACCAACAGCCCCGGGGTCTCGATGCGGTCCTGTAATATAAAAGGGGTGTCGAGGCTGGCCACACACCGGGCCAGTTATAGTTCAGCGTTGTGGCGGCAACTTTAGAAAATCTAGCAGGAACCTGCGACCCCTCTCAAACAGAAATCCGTGCTGAATCCTGTTGCTTTTAGCACTCTGTGTCTGTATGAGTCAGAGCTCCTTTAAGTGGATTGGTTAAAAGTGGTGCAGTGCAAACCGCAGCCATCCGGGATATGTGGCTCAGTGGGCAGCAGTCTTGCCTCTGAGTCAGCAGGTCGTGGGTTCAATTCCCGCTCCAGAGAGTTGAGCACAAAAACCTAGGCTGACACTCCGATACAGTGCTGAGGGAGGGCTGCACTGTCTGAGGCGCAGTCTTTGGGATGAAACGTTAAACCGAGGCCCCGTCTGCCCTCTCAGGTGGACGTAAAAGATCCTATGGCACTATTTCGAAGAAGAGCAGGGGAGTTCTCCCTCCTGTCCTGGCCAATATTTATCCCACAATCAACATCATTAAAAAAAACAGATTATCTGGTCATTATCACATTGCTGTTTGTGGGGGCTTGCTGTGCATTAATTCCTACAGTAGGACAGTGACTAAACTTCAAAATTGGCTGTAAAGTGGTGTGGGGATGTCCTGAGGTTGTGACAGGCTGGTATATAAGTGCAAGTCTTGCTTTTTCTTTTTTTTTAATGATCGGACAGAAGCAGAACTGTTACCTCTCAGGCTTTTAAAGTGTGGGCGTCTGATAACGCACCATTTCACTCGGGCCAACCCGGTCCGAGAGTGCGGTTGCTGGCCTTGCGTCCTATCAGCTGAGGAACAGCGAGGGACTCGGAGGGGTGGGGGCTGACTGTTGCTGTCAGAAGCTTGGCCTTTGAGCCGGCGCTGACAGCTTACTCCTGACAGTAATTGCTCCGTCCTCTCATTTCTTAATCATTGATTTTTCCTTTGCCGAGGGTCCCGGGAGAGAGGCCCCTCTCGCTGCTACGGCACCGTATAATGAAAAAAAAAAGGCCAGCGAGTGGCCTGGAGCTGGGCCGGCCATAGGGCAGCGTCTTTATTGCTTTGTTCTTCAGGGCAGCAGTGGGTACCTCCACAGGGAGCAGCAAAAGGAATATTACGGTGATTTGGAGGGGGGGCGGTGGGTTGGAGTATATCCACATGCAGGCTGCAATAATGCCATTTCCCTGCTTTTATTAAGTTAAGCGAGTCTTTGTTCATCTCTCTGATGCCTCGGGGCATTTGGTTTGTCTGAGCAAACTCCCTGGCCCTCCACTTTGATAAATAAAAGTGTTGTGATTTCAAGCAATTAGGGAGATTATTAAACACGCTGAATTCGAAATGAGCTGCTTTGAATCGTTAATCGGGTTGGCGGTGTAATATATTTTAATGTTAAGTTTTTTTTTCCAAAATAAAAGGCAGTTCACGATTTAAGGCTGCAATCCTGCAGAGCAAAGTCTAATGTGGTTTAAAAAAGTGCTTAAACACGCATGATGTATATGCTGTAAGTAATGTCTACTTGCACATTAACATGTAAAGCACATATATGTACATTATATGTGAGTATTCACAGATGCTTCACAGTTATCGATCCATCTACCTCTAGATTTTATCTTGTCTGCCCATCCATTTATCTCTGCAGGTCTTCGTGTTAATATGCGTTTAAATGTCAGAGCCTTCGTCTGTTTAACAAGCTGCCTATGTATCTATTTCTTGATCTGTCTTCTATCCATCCATTCACGTATCTGTTTCTAATAAGGCTGGCACCTCCCCTGAACATTTTCACTCTTTTTAAGGGGCAGTAGTGGCGGTTTAACATCTTTTGGAGGGTTGGGGGGAGAAGAGTTTCCTAACTGAGAATGAGTGCCATTTTTTTGTGAGCGAGCTGTTGACCAGAAATTGAGGCTTGTGCAAGGATTGACTGAAAAGGCAGGTTCCCAACTTTCATCCCTGGGCCGTGCTGAGTAAGCTGCTCTCACCTGAGGCAGGAGGCGGATTGCTGCTTGGCCTCAGTGCCTTTGGGCTAGGGGGCGGGAAATCAGACAGAATTCCCACTCCTGATGGCTATTCCGTGAGCGGATGTCTGGCAAGGAAAGGATTGGGCTGGACTGCGACGTCCCACATGGTCGAATAGCCTGTTGGTTTTCATTGTTCAGGCTTGCACGTGATGACTAGCCAGATGGTGCCCATGGATCCGTGTCCTCGGACAAGTCACTGCCTTCAGGGGAGATAGTCCAACAGCTTTATTTGAAATCACAAGCTTTCGGAGCGCTGCTCCTTCCGTCAGGTGAAGTGACTTCACCTGACGAAGGAGCAGCGCTCCGAAAGCTTGTGATTTCAAATAAAGCTGTTGGACTATAACCTGGTGTTGTGCGACTTCTCACATTCAGGGCAGATGGGGAGGAAGTTGACCAAAAAATGTTTTTTTAATTTAAAATAAATACACTCGTGGTATAACATGAAGATACCAGGTGAAAGCACATGATACAATATTCTGACGAAAGGTCACCGACCTGAAATGTTAACTCTGTTTCTCTCTTCATAGATGCTGCCTGACCTGCTGAGTATCTCCAGCATTTTCTGTTTTTATTTCAGATTTCCAGCATCTGCAGTATTTTCTTTTTATACTGCGGAGATGCCGGTGTTGGACTGGGGTGGGGGGTGGACATTCTTTTTATACAATATTCTATTGGAGTCTTGAGGGTCACCAATCTGACAGTAACATTTAGATTTTAACTATTTTATTAATATTCTTGCCATTGTTTTTTTTCCAGTAACTTTAGTCCTCGTTTAGCTCCAGCCATGTTGTACACTGGCTGAGAGGGTCAGTCACTAACTTACCTCAGGGCCTCTGCCAGTGCAATTCCGTCAGGTTAGAATGGGCTGGCTGGAGTCTCTCACCATTTAATCTTCCCTTCCTCGCTTTAATTGAAAGAGGGGAAAAGAAAGAACTTGCATTTATATCGCGCATTTCACGAGCTTAGGATGTCCCAAAGCGTTTCACAGCCAATGAAGTACTTCTTGAAGTGTGAGCGCTGTTGTAATGTAGGGAAGTGCGACGGCGAATCTGCACACAGCAAGCTCCCACGAGCAGCAATGTGATAATGACCAGAGAATCTGTTTTAGTGATGTTGGTTGAGGGAGCAGTTAGACAAGTAATGGGAAGTGCTGGTAAACCACAGTTTTAGCTGGGTAAACTGCAGCAGTATGCCTGTGTGCACTTTGTGGTCTTTAAGCCTTGGCTCTTGCCATCCTACTTGGCTTAGGTAACTGGGGTGCGTGCGTGCGTGTGTGGGGATTTTCAGTTTGGTTTGGATGGAGACTCTTACACATGGTGATGGGTTTCTCTGCATATCAAACACCCAGATAACCAAACAAAAACTCACCTCTTTTATACTCTTACATAGGGAACGAGTACATAGGCCATCCTTCCATCCCCTCTAGCCTCCAATTGCTGTCTCTCTCTCTCTTGCGTCCTTTCTTCTCTCAATTTCATAGCTCCTTAACCCCCTCTGCTGTACAATTGGCAGGACTTTGGAACCCAGGCTTGGTGTCACCTAGCCTCTTGAATTACATTGTCTTCTCTCTTTCAAAGTTGACGGTTTTCCGTACCATGGACCTTGGCCCTTCCCTGGTTTTTCAGCAACATTAGGACTGGGTGATGAAGTAGGCTATCCTTTTACCCCGGGAGTGGGTTCCAGATCCAGCCTTTACTAATGGGATGAGATTCTCCTCTGTTTACCAGCTGCATGGGGTCCTACCTGAAATGGATCATATTCTGCCCTTGTTCTGATTATCAGGAACAGCCTGATTCATGAAAGGTTATTTTACTGAGTGCTCCAGGATTTGCTTGTTCGACCGAGCAAACACTATGGGGGCAAAATTCGGTTGCTTTGCGCCTCCCGTTAGCACCCCAAGGAGGCGCTAACAGGGCGCAAACCAACTAGCGCCCGGGTGCGGCGCCGCTAATGCCTCCCGCGAAATTGATCGGGAGGTTAGCGGCGGCGGTAGCCAGTAGCGCCTCGTGGCGCTGCACTTCCATCATCGCCGTGCGCAACGCCCCGCTCGCGCCCCGGCCACCAGCTTGGGTCACGCCCCCTGATGTACCGCCAGACGCTATGTCCGACAGGGTCAGGGGGGCGTACGTGCGGCTGGGGCGACAATATTTAAAGGGGAGCCATTTTTTTTGCTGGCCGCCTGCCAGCACCTGCTGCCTCTGCCCTCCCCAGGCGGGGTGCCGGCCGCGACCGGGCAGCCCGGCTCTTCTCTTGAGTGCCGGGCTCTTTTGCTGGCACCCCGCTCCCTGGTGGGCCAGCAGGGCCTTGGTTCGCGCTGCGCTAGACCCCTCCCCTTTAATAAGGGGAGGGAGGCCTGCAGTACCGCGATGCGACACATAGCGTCGCGATATTGAGCTGGAGCGCCCCAAGAGGGAGGGGGAGCGCTTCCAGTAGTGCCCCGCCTCCTGCTTGGGGCGCTACCATCCAATTTTGGCCGTGGGGACGCTAACTTCTGATGAAGTTAGCGCCCCAAAGAGGGCGCAACCCAATTTTTCCCCCTATTTATTTTTATCCTTCTTGTTTTCCAGCGTGAAAGTGCAAGCGAGCACTACATGGAGGTGGAGCTATCCCAGCATTCATAGCACAAGTGAAAGGTCTCTATTAACTACTGTAGGTGATTCTACTACATGCTCTCATGGGAGCAGAGAAGAAAGAAACAGAAAAAGAGGACATCAGCATATCCAGTATCCAGGCAGTTAGAGTGGTTAGGATTTGGATTGCACTGCCTGATAGGATTCAATAGTAACCTTCCAAATGGCATTGGACAAATACTTGAAGGAGAAAAATTGCAGCGATATGGGGAAAGAGCGGGGCTAACTGGATTGCTCTTCGAAAGAGCCGATGCAGACTCGATGGGCTGAATGGCCTCCTTCTGTGCTGTACTATTCTATGATTCTAAGTGCAGCAATGAACAAGACAATAACAGAGATTACTTTCCAACCTACACCTTCTCACTCTCAGTTCCTTCCTCTCCAAACTCATCTCTTCAACTGAACTATTTCCCTGCCTTTTATTCTCGCAGCTGGGAGTCGTTCCTGATTAAAGGCAATTAAGTTCAATGATTTCTTAAAGCTATACTGCCTTGCCTTGGTCATTCTGACATTTCCTATAACTTCTTAAAGTTGTACCCCTATCATGAATACTGAGCTCTCAAAAGCCTATGGCTCACTTGTCATCCCTCCCTTGCTCTGTTACACTGGTATTATACAAGGACCCATCCCTTGCAGGAGCTGTAAGTTTCAGAGATGCTCACACAGGGGATGCTCATGCTGGGCTCAAGGTGAGCCTAAGGTGGTTCATGTGATCAAAAGCAGCTATCCCCTGAGGTTGGTTTCTTCCCTGAGTTCTGTGGGCCATGTACCTAATAAACTAGCTCAACTGCTACTACCGACGGCCGACTCCACCGGTGGAGCCTGTGCGATGCTTCCAACCTACTCTGCCTTGCGAGTAGTGCCATGCAGTGTGGAAGCCTAAGCCGAGCTCTTATAGGTCCTGCATGGGTCCCAGTGGCTCTTGGGCGGCCAATACAGAGGGAGCCATGACTGGGATGCCTTTAGGGCTGTCTTCATTGGCTCGGAGGTCGCACAGTGAGCCGTGCCATGCTCATGCCCGCCAGCTGGGTGTGCTTGTGTGATGGTTTCCATTTAGACAGCACTGCGGAATGGGCACCGTTAATAAGGTGAGGTGTCATATTGCACACTCGCATGAAGCCCTTTTTGAAACCCTGATGGAAGTAGTAAGAGTAAGATTTCTCGGCAGAATGATTACGGCGCAGCGTTATCGGGGGCTTCTGATAGGTTGCGCTGTGAATTCCAGGAAACAGCTTTGCTCACTTAGCAGGGTGAAACATAACTTGCCTCAGAGTGTTAGGGGGATAATGCTGTTAGAGTCCAAGGCAGCGTTAATAATTTATGGAGTCCTGCGACTTAGATTGAGGCTCGAGTATTGAGAAAAGACCAAGAAGGAATGACTCCCAGACACTTGCGATAAGAAATCTTCAGGGCAGGCACCTGAAATTAAATTCTGGTGGGCCCACCATTCTCAGAGAGTGTCTATGTAAAGTCTATGCGTGTTACAATAATGCTACACTGACATTTATTAACTGTTAAGCTCCCTTGATGACCTCGGGTGGATAAATGCACTATTTATTGTGACACTGAGCCATTGGGACAGAACGGTAATATTTCTACATTGAATCCCCGTTCAGTACTGAGTTTGGAAAATGCAGCATGGGTGAGGTACGAGCCGCACATGTGGTAATGCAGCAGAGCACATCAGAGAAAAAAAACTCTTTAATAAATGTCCAAAAATGAGGAAGTCCATTAACCCTGCTGTGCTTTCCTTTCTTCCTGCACCTTCCTCCGTTCTGTCCCAGAGTACCATTCCACAGTTGCCAGTACCTCGTTCAAATGTCTACTTTTCACGTTGTATTAGATCAGAAGATCGATCTGGATGAAGAAGGCCCTTCGGTCCATTTGATCTCACCCTCCCAGAATACAAACTCGCCTGTTGTCCTGTTACAGCATCTGGCTGTATCTTGAGTGACTCCAGTGTCCTGACCTTAATTATCTTACCTGGTAACCTGTCCCTGATGTTGACCACCCTCTGTGTGAAGGAATATTTCCGACGTCTGTGCTACATTTACTGTTCCTGACCCTAAACCTGTGCCCTCTTGTCCTGCTTCCCTTGAGTGTCAAAGCAAAGCCTCAGGTTTACATTCCCAATCCCATTAAATATCTTCTACAGTTCCTCTGAGATACCTCTTTTCAAAGCTGAAGAGCCCCAGTCGTTATCTAGTCATTGCTGATAGCTCTTCCCTCTAACACTGGGGATCAGCCTGCTTGTTCTCTACACTGCCTGTAGGGCCTGGGTGACCCTGTTATGTCAGGATAAGCAGAACCTTATGCAGCACTGTGGGATTGGCCTGACAACTTCAGCATGACCCTTGAGGATTTGAACTCGACTGATTTGGCAATATAACTCACACCAAGTCCCGTTCACCCTGTATTTGCTGACCTACATTGGCTCCCGATCCGGCAACGTCTCGATTTTAAAATTCTCATCCTTGTTTTCAAATTCCTCCATGGCCTCGCCCCTCCCTATCTCTGTAACCTCCTCCACTCCTCCGATTTCTCTGTGCTCCTCCAATTCTGGCCTCTTGCGCACCCCCCAGTTTTCATTGCTCCACCATTGGTGGCTGTGCTTTCAGCTGCCTAAGCTCTAAGCTCTGTAATTCCCTCCCTAAACCTCTCCGCATCTCTACTTCTCTTTCCTCCTTTAAGACCCTCCTTACAACCTACGTCTTTGACCAAGCCTTTGGTCACCTGTCCTAATATCTCCTTATGTAGCTCAGTGTCAAATTATGTTTGATAATTGCTCCTGTGAAGCACCTTGGGACATTTTACTAAGTTAAAGGAGCTATATAGATGAAAGTTGTTGTTATAAACCAGCATCCCATTCACGCTATTTATTGCTAACTCACACACTGTCTGAACATAGAGAGCGACATATTAACTAACACACCCATGATCGTTCTCAATTCCTCCTTGGCATGTTCTATCCCAGCCATGAAATGCATGCTTCCTATTTTTATTTCCAACCTTCAGTGCCTTGCATTTGAACTGCATTTGCCACTGACCAGCCCAGGTGCAAGCCCTGTCGCGCTCCACTCTCTGAGCTTTGACAATATTAGAAGTCATCTGGCCATAGGAGGCATCACAGCCAAAACCAATCCTGTGCTCACCCAATGTTCACACATGCACACCCCAGCGATATGGAGAGACTGGAGAAGCTGGGATTGTTCTCCTTCAAGCAGAGAAGGTTAAGGGGAAATTTAATGAAGGTGTTCGAAATTATGAAGGTTTTGATAGAGTACATAGGGAGAAACAATTTCCACTGGCAGGCGGGTCGGTTACCAGAAGACACAGATTAATGATAATTGGCAAAAGAACCAGAGGGGAGATGAGGAGATGGAAGCGAGTTGTTATGATCTGGAATGCACTGCCTGAAAGGGCGGTGGAAGTAGATTCAATAATAACTTTCAAAAGGGAATTGGATAAATACTTGAAAAGGAAAACATTTGCAGGGCTATGGGGAAAGAGCAGGGGTGTGGGACTAATTGGCTCTTTCAAAGAGCCGGCCCAGGCACGATGGGCCAAATGGCCTCCTTTTGTGCTGCATGAATCTATGCACACTTACCAGTCAGGATGAATCAGGAGATCAGGAGTGGGAATCCGAACTGAGGTACTTTTCTCTTCACCTCGCGCCACAGAAGTGCCAGGCAATGACTATCTCCAACAAGCGAGAGTCTAAC
This sequence comes from Squalus acanthias, assembly GCA_030390025.1. Lineage (NCBI taxonomy): Eukaryota > Metazoa > Chordata > Chondrichthyes > Squaliformes > Squalidae > Squalus > Squalus acanthias. Next base: position 174,211 of record JASTWF010000238.1, read on the forward strand.
AACCTCCCCTTGACATTCAACGGCATTACCATCGCCGAATCCCCCACCATCAACATCCTGGGGGTCACCATTAACTAGAAACTTAACTGGACCAGCCACATAAATACTGTGGCAACAAGAGTAGGTCAGAGGCTAGGTATTCTGCAGTGAGTGTCTCACCTCTTGACTCCCCAAAGCCTTTCCACCATCTACAAGGCACAAGTAAGGAGTGTGATGGAATACTCTTCACTTGCCTGGATAAGTGCAGCTCCAACAACACTCAAGAAGCTCGACACCATCCAGGACAAAACAGCCCGCTTGATTGGCACCCCATCCACCACCTTAAACATTCACTCCCTCCACCACCGGCGTACCGTGGCTGCAGTATGTACCATCTACAAGATGCACTGCAGCAACTCGCCAAGGCTTCATCGTCAGCACCTCCCAAACCCGCGACCTCTTCCACCTAGAAGGACAAGGGCAGCAGACGCATGGGAGCACCACCACCTCCAAGTTCCCCTCCAAGTCACACACCATCCTGACTTTAGAAGTATATCGCCGATCCTTCATCGTCGCTGGGTCAAAATCCTGGAACTCCCTCCCTAACAGCACTGTGGGAGTACCTTCACCCCACGGACTGCAGCGGTTCAAGAAGGCGGCTCACCAGCACCTTCTCAAGGGCAACTAGGGATGGGCAATAAATGCTGGCCTTGCCAGCGACGCCCACATCCCGTAAACAAATTAAAAAAAAACCTCTGTAACTCAGGGTTGCTGAGGCAAATTGTGCTCTTACTGCAGCCCCAGCTGAGAGCAATGAGCTCAGCACAGGCCGGGGACTTTACCTGGGACCTTCCAGGTCCGCGTGGTGCAATTCCACGCTAGGCACGCACTTAGCAACTGAGCCATCGGGGAGATGAGCCTCACTGTTTGAGTGAATTGTTCCACTTAAGTCAGTGTTTATCTCCGGCTTAAAAGGAAATAAATCGAGCCTGCAGCCTGGACTCACTGCTTCATGCCAAGGTAATCAGCATCAGCCTGTAATTTGATTGATAAATAAAGATAATAGCCGTTGTCATCAAAGCAGTAAGTTAGGAAAGGCAGCATGCTCGATGTAAAAGTGAAAGGGAAACGGCCCTCATGTGCATTCATCCTATAAACAGAATAGCTGCACAGTGCCTTGTTTCCATATGTCAGCCCATTCAAACGCTGATGCTACAGCCAGTCTGGGAGTTGTTCTGCAGCAAGTTATTATCCTGCTGTCTGAGCTGCATTTTCTCTTTTATAATCTGTTGTGATGTGACTCTAGAATTAACCCTTTGAGGGCTGCGCTCCTGTCATGCGAATGATAGGCCAATGAAGTGCAAGGTCAGATGGAGGCAGAGAATCGTGAAACATTGGGGCATTTGAAGTGAGTCTCTCCACGAGGACCATCCTTAAAAGTGGGAGCTTTCCCATCAGTAACCTGTTGAGGGAGCCTAATCATCTGTCACCCTTAAAGGGGGAGTCTGAACATCAGGACCTCCTACAAATGCAGAATCAACCTTTCTCATTCTGCTCTTTGTTCTTTTTTTAAACTCTATTTTTATGGGTGTATTTTGGATAAGCCCTTTTTAAAAAAAAAAAAATGCTTTGATCCTCTTTTTCTTCTCTGGCTGGCCTTATGCCTGCAGACAAAAGGATGCCTGGCTCCCAGACTGCCAAAGCCTTGCTCAGACAGCCAACTAAGAGGAACCAGTCTAGGCATGATTCTTGCCCCCCACCCCGAATCCCCCTTCCCCACAACCCCTCACCCCTTCCGCTGGGAGACACTAAGGTCTCCAGCTGGCACCTCCCTGCTGGATACAGCTCAGATCGGGAACTGAGTCCAGAACCCACACCCATCCCCGTTGAGAATGCGTGCCACTACTCTGTGTCCTTGTGTTCTCATTTTATCTGTATGGTGAGGGAAAGGGCTGGTCTCTTCTCTTTCCTGTTGCAATGGGGATTACCCCCCCTTTCCCCATTTCCAACTCATTCCTGTTGTTTACCAGTGGGATTGCATTTTATGGAATCACATAGCACAAAAGGAGGCCATTCGGTCTATCATGCCTGTGGCGGCTCTTTGAAAGAGCAATCCAATTAGTCCCACTCCGCCTGCTCTTTCCCCATAGCCCTGCAGATTTTTCCTTTTCATGTATTTATCCAATTCCCTTTTGAAAGTTACTACTGAATCTGCTTCCACCGCCCTGTCAGTCAGTGCGTTCCAGATCATAACAATGCGCTGCATCAAAAAAATTCTCTTCATCTCCCCTCTGATTCTTAAATCTGTGTCCTCTGGTTACCGACCTTTCTGCCAGCGGAAACAATTTCTTCTTACATCAAAGCCCTTCATGATTTTGAACGCCTCTATTAAATCTCCCCTTAACCGTCTCTGCTTCAAGGAGAACAATCCCAGCTCCTCTAATCTCTCCGCTTAACTGAAGTCCCTCATCCTAACATTTGGGAGACGTGTTTGAAATATTGGAATAATATATCTGCCTGGAGGTCAGTTACAAAATAAGAGTTCAATCAAGCAGCTTTGACGACATCATAAAAAGTAGTTCTGGGGTTTTGCAGATGCCAGCAGAGTGCCCCCGAGACTGAATTACTGCCTCAAACACACTGCCAAACATTTGGTATTCGTTATAAAACATCATCTATAATTTAAAAACAATGGCCATTATTTTGGGGAGACAGTGCTGAACATGATACAGGCTGAATGAGGTAACTGAAAGAGTAATGAAGATGACAGTGATAGTTGACGGTGCCATAAGCCTTCAGCTGGTACATAATAATATAGTATCACTAGCCTTTGCTTGGCAGCCGATTATAAGGAAACATACTGTTGATTGAATATGCCTTACATTATATGTTAAGTATACCACACACTGTATGTTATATAGTTATGCACACCCTGTGTTAGCTACGTTTCCTGTTTTACTGTTACGAAATCAAGGTCCAAGGCCCACAGTGCAAGGCACCATACGAAGTGGAGAAAAGCAGATGTGTAGGGCGGGGTGAATGGAGACAGTGCTGAAACCCTCATCCAAGCTTTTGTTACCACCAGACTTGACTATTCCAATGCTCTCCAGGCCGGCCTCCCATTTTCCACCCTCTGTAAACTTAAGTTCATCCAAAACTCTGCTGCCCATACCCTAACTCACACCAAATCCCCTTCATCCATTACTCCTGTGTTCACTGACCTACATTGGCTCCTGGTCCACCAACGCCTCGATTTTAAAATCCTCATCCTCATGTTCAAATCCCTCCACGGCCTTGCTCCTCCCTATCTCTGTAACCTTCTCCAGGTTCTCTGCACTTCTCCAATTCGGGCCTCTTGCGCATCCTCGATTTTCATCGCTCCACCATTGGCGGCCATGCCTTCAGGTGCCTAGGTTCTGGAATTCCTTCCCTCCCTACACCTTTCTGCCTCTCTACCTCTCTCTCCTCCTTTAAGACCATCCTTAAAACCTAACTCTTTGGCCAAGTTTTTGGTCACCTGTCCGAATGTCTCCTTCTTTGGCTCGCTGTCAATTTCTATCTGAATTCGCTCCTGTGAAGAAGCCTTGGAACGTTTCACTATGTTAAAGGCGCTATATAAATGCAAGTTGTTGTGGTTAGGAGCTGCTAGATGGTGATCAGTAGCGGAAACCCCAATGGACTTTCCTCTCCATTAGTCCAGGTCAGTAGCAGCGGGCCCTCCTGCCAAGAAGCTGTCTTATGGTCAGCCCACTCAGCCCAGACCAGGAATCAAAACGTGGGACCATCTGGTTTAGTTACGCAACAGCCTGTATAAATTGAGCCAATGTGGGGCCCATTCTCATCCCCATTAAAATGAATACGCAGCAGAAGTTTTAAATGGTAAAAAGGACCGAGGTGAGATGGGACGGTAGCTGTGCCGAACTCTGAGCATTTGAATGGGGATTCTGCTGGGGGGGGAGGGCGAGCCAAGCTGGCAGGGAGCGTGGCTTGGAAAATCGGGGAAACATTGTTCTAGCCCTGCTTTTGACCTGGGATCCTGCAATCGTGGCCCCCTCCACACACAGCGGTCGTTGCTCGATTTGCTGCAGCCATGCTGTACATATTCATGAGGATTGTGGATCGTGAGTTTATCACATTACATGGCTGAAATGGGTAGAATGTATTCTGGCACAGGGACAGAGCGTGAGGTTATCAGATTGAAGTCAGGTGTCCCAGAACATACTGCACAAAGGAGCAGCAATGGAGTCCCACCTAGAGATGAAAGGTTGCACTGTTATATTCTGAATTTCTGCACCGCGGATTGTGTTAATACAACAATTCTTCGAAAAGGAAGAGCTGCCCCTGTTTCCCCCTCTTCCCAGTGTGGCAGAGTGAACAAAGAATGTGTAATTACAATTTACTCCTGATGTTTAGCAGATATCTTCACTTTCAAAGATTACCAGGAATTTATACAGTGATATTCATGAGCATTTACACGGGGACTCCACCATTATTTACACCGTGCTATTAGTGAGCATTTACACAGGGACTCACCACTGTGAGATAGTGAGCGTGTTATACAGGATTCACCAGGAGTTACACTGTGAGATTAGGGAGCGTGTTATACAGGATTCACCAGGAGTTACACTGTGAGATTAGTGAGCGTGTTATACAGGAATCACCAGGAGTTACACTGTGAGATTAGTGAGCGTGTTATACAGGATTCACCAGGAGTTACACTGTGAGATTAGTGAGCGTGTTATACAGGATTCACCAGGAGTTACACTGTGAGATTAGTGAGCATCTTATACAAGATTCACCAGGAGTTACACTGTGAGATTAGTGAGCGTGTTATACAGGATTCACCAGGAGTTACACTGTGAGATTAGTGAGCGTGTTATACAGGATTCACCCAGGAGTTACACTGTGAGATTAGTGAGCGTGTTCTACAGGATTCACCAGGAGTTACACTGTGAGATTAGTGAGCGTGTTCTACAGGATTCACCAGGAGTTTCACTGTGAGATTAGTGAGCGTGTTCTACAGGATTCACCAGGAGTTACACTGTGAGATTAGTGAGCGTGTTCTACAGGATTCACCAGGAGTTACACTGTGAGAATAGTCAGCGTGTATTACTGGATTCACCAGGAGTTTCACTGTGAGATTAGTGAGCGTGTTATACAAGATTCACCAGGAGTTACACTGTGAGATTAGTGAGCGTGTTATGCAGGAATCACCAGGAGTTACACTGTGAGATTAGTGAGCGTGTTATACAAGATTCACCAGGAGTTTCACTGTGAGATTAGTGAGCGTGTTATACAAGATTCACCAGGAGTTTCACTGTGAGATTAGTGAGTGTGTTATACTAGGATTCACCAGGAGTTACACTGTGAGATTAGTGAGCGTGTTATACAGGATTCACCAGGAGTTACACTGTGAGATTAGTGAGCGTGTTATACAAGATTCACCAGGAGTTTCACTGTGAGATTAGTGAGCGTGTTACACAAGATTCACCAGGAGTTTCACTGTGAGATTAGTGAGTGTGTGATACTAGGATTCACCAGGAGTTACACTGTGAATTTAGTGAGCGTGTTATACACGGAGTCACCAGGAGTTAGACTGTTAGATTAGTGAGCCTGTTATACTGGAACGGCCCTGGAATTTACAGCAGAAATGTCGATGATATTTGCAAGGATAGACCTGGTGCGATGATATAATTGTTGAATGACTGGAGATAATCGTATATCTTAGCAGTTACAGGCCATGAGAATATTGTGTCTAGTGCAGGACTTGAAATATGTAATGTATCATTCCATGGCTTGTATGGTCTGTGCTTTGTTGAGAGGGACAGAGTGACTCTGGTTAAGTAGTTTTGTTTTACATTGGTTACATTCATCCCTGATGACTCGGGTTTGATCCCTGCTCTGTGCTGTGAGCTGCTCTCAGCCAGGCAGCGGTTGCAATGTTGCAACTGGCCTCACTTTCTTCAGCAGAAGGAGTGGGGCAATCGGCCAGGCTCCCTCTCCTGATCACCTGAGGACAGGCTCCTGTTCAACTGTGATGCCTTCCACAGTTGAATAGCCAGCCAACGCTCACTGTCTAGGTTCACAGTTGAAGAACCCGGGCGAGGTTTCAGAGGACAACCGGTGCTGAAGAACTGTATCCCAGCAAGGGAAAGAAACAAAATTTACAAACTGATACAGACGCTTGCAATTGGATGATGATGGTAAACTCGAGGACTGGATTTACTCCAGTTTCACCTGGCAGTGTCCCCTCAGGGTACTGCCACCCTCAGTGCTCTGCACCCTTCAGCGCTCTGCCCCCTCAGTCCCTTGTCCCTCAGCCCCTTGTCCCTCAGCCCTGAGCTTTCTGCCACCTCAGCCTTCTGCCCATCAGCCTTCTGCCCCTCTGCCCCCTTTGTCCCTCTGACCCCATCAGCCCTCGACCCCCCTCAGCCCTCTGAGCCTCTAAGCCCTCTGCCCTATGACCCCCTCAGCCCTCGACCCCTCAACCCATGGCCCCTCAGCCCTCTGACCCCTCTGTCCTCCGATGCACTCAGCCGTTTGATCCCCTCAGATCTCTGCTCACCCAGTGCCAAAGTACAATGGAATTGGAATCAATTCTTCTTGTACACTTGGATTGTGTGAGGGTTCCCACTAATAATCATTCACAGTGAGATTCATGAAACAGGGTCAAAGTTGTGAATTAATTCCTATACATGCACTTTAACTGAAGCCAACCTCTCCCATGAATGATGGGTTTCTGAAGCTCTGCAATGGGTTTGTGCATTAGCGATGGAAATGGAATGTATATTATACTAAAGACTGGGGATGGGGGCGTGTGTTCAAATCTATTGATATTGGACCCTCAAAGGATGCGTATGGTGCGGCAGATCTAGGAGGTTCTGGAGATGGGTTGCTCTATATTACTGGTGATTCTAAACCATGGGTGAAATTCATCCTTTAACAGAAAGCGGGAGAATGCTGCTCCTCTCTCTAACTGACCAAACTGCATTCTCCAGCGCCCCACATTTCACAGCTGATGCAGTCATACAATTCCCTTAGTGGGTCCAAATATATGGAGAAAAGCAGAAATTCTCCCGCTTTATGATATATGGGGAATTTCACCCTGTGGATATATGCTACAAGGGGTTGTTCCTACAATGCTGTGTGATGAGTGAGTGGTGTTCCATAGGGGTATGGGGTGGGGTGGCTCTTATTTACGATATACACATGAATGATCCGGACTTAGGAATTGAGGGAGCAATATTGGAATTTGCTGATGACACCAAATTGTAAGATATGTGGCAAATTGGGAGGAGGATTGCGAAAGACTGCAGGACAGAGGCAGTCTTGCAGGGTAGGCAGGTAGGTGGCAGATGCAGTTCATGCGGAGAACTGTGATGAAATATTTTAGAAGTGTGAACAGGGGAAGCACGTACACCTTAAATGAGAGATCTTGCTGGGCAGATACACAAAGTTGGTAGCGGAATTAAATAACGCCCTGAAAAAGGCAACAGAATCCTTGGCTTTGTACCTACAGGCATAGAATACAAAAGCAAAGAAGTAATGTTGAACCTGTACAAGACCTTTAATTAAGCTGCAGTCGGGGTATTGTGTACAGTTTTGGGCACCTTATTATAGGAAGGATATAAAAGCAACGGACATGGTGCATCGTAGATTCACTGGGATGTTAGCAGGGATGAGATTAGATGGAGCTGAGGAGGTTGAAGGGTGACCTGATAGAGGTGTTCAAGATTATGAAGAGTTATGCTCCATTAGAAAGAGAAAAAAGGAAAGATTTGCATTTGTATAGCGCCTCAAAACATCCCAAAGTGCTTCACAGCCAATGAAGTACTTTCGAAGTGTACTCACTGTTGTAATGTAGGAAACGTGGCAGCCAAATTGCTCCCACAAACAGCAACGTGATAGTGGCCAGATCATCTGTTTTAGTGATGTCGGATGAGAGATAAATATTGGCCAGGACACTGGGCCAATATTTATCCCTCATCTGACATAACTAACTTCCCTGCTCTTCTTTGAAATAGTGCCATGGGATCTTTTACGTCCACCTGAGAGGACAGACTAGGCTTTGGTTTAACGTCTCAGCTGAAATATGGCACCTTCGACAGTCCAGCACTCCTTCAGTACTGCACTGGAAGTGACAGCCTGGATTTTGTGCTCAAGTCTCTAGAGTGGGGCTCAAACCACAACCTTCTGACTCAAAGGTGAGCATGCTACCCACTGAGCCACGGCTAACACCGTAGATTGTTTCCATGGTGAGTGAGATGGGATTAGTTCGTTGCTTGAAAAAGAGGGATATTAAAGAGTATGGGGAGTGAGCAGGAGAGTGGGATTAAACAAGATGGCTCATGGGGATAGTTAATACTGAGGAGGACTGCAACAAATTACAGGAAGACATTCATAAACTTGCAGAATGGGCATATAATTGGCAAATGAAATTCAATATAGATAAATGTGAGGTATTACATTTTGGAAGGAAGAATAGGGAGGTCACTTATTACTTGGAGGGTGCGAGTCTGGGTGGGGTAGAGGAGCAAAGGGATCTCGGAGTACAAATACACAAATCACTAAAAGTAGCAACACAGGTTAACAAGGCCATAAAAAAGCAAACCAAGCACTCGGGTTTATTTCTCGAGGGATAGAATTGAAAAGTAGTGAAGTTATGCTAAACTTGTATCGAACCTTGGTTACACCACACTTGGAGTACTGCGCACAATTCTGGTCGCCATATTATAAAAAGGATATAGAGGCACTGGAGAGGGTGCAGAGAAGATTTACAAGGATGATACCAGAAATGTAAGTGTGTACCTATCAGGAAAGGATGAACAGGCTGGGTCTCTTTTCGCTTGAAAAGAGAAGGCTGAGGGGTGACCTAATTGAGGACTTTAAAATTATGAAGGGTTTTGATAGAGTACAAAGAGAATGTTTCCACTTGTGGGGAAGAGCATAACTAGAAGCCATCAATATAAGATGGTCACCAAGAAATAAAAGCGAAGATGTTTCCACTTGTAACGGGAATCTAAAACTCGGGACCATAAATATAAGATAGTCACTAATAAATCTAATAGGGAATTCAGAAGAAACTTCTTTACCCAGAGAGTGGTGAGAATGTGGAACTCTCTACCACAGGGAGTAGTTGAGGCAAATATTATAGATGCATTTAAGGGGAGGCTAAATAAGCATATGAGGGAGAAGGGAATAGAGGGTTATGCTGATAGAGTTAGATGAGGAAAGACGGGAGGAGGCTCGAGTGGAGCATAAACGCCGGCATGGCCTGGTTGGGCCGAATGGCCTGTTTCTGTGCCGTATATCCTATGTAATCCTATGTAATGTGGAGAAACTACACCGGCACAGACTCGATGGGCCAAATGCTGTAACATCCTATCATATTGATTATCAGACTACATATATTGTGCTGGGGAGGGGTTGTTCTGTGGCACCGATAATACCAGTGTCTACTGACTGTGTGCATGGAGAGGCTGCCCTGTGCTACGGGAGACACTGAGGAGCAGAATGTTCAGTGAGTGTGCCGGGGAGGGGCTATCCTGCTGGTGAAACTCACCGACAATTTGTATTGAAATGATCATTTTTGCAACAAAGTCCAGAATGTTTTAATATAGCTAGGAAAATGCAATATAAACAGAAAGACTTCATAAAATCTTGCAATATTGACAAAATCTCGAATTATCCTTGGTGTTCAGGGAGTTGGGAGTCCTTCTCACAGCGCCAGGGACCCGGGTTCGAATCTGGCCTCGGGTGACTGTCTGTGTGGAGTTTGCACATTCTCCCCGTGTCTGCGTGGGTTTCCTCCGGGTGCTCCGGTTTCCTCCCACAGTCCAAAAATGTGCGGGTTAGGTTGATTTGGCTATGATAAATTGACCCTTAGTGTTAGGGGGGGATTAAATATGTGGGGTTACGGGGATAGGATGGGATATGTTAGGGGGAATTAAATACGTGGGGTTACGGGGATAGGGTGGGATATGTGTTGGTGCAGGCTCGATGGGGATTCTGTGTGAGAAAGCAGGGACAGGGTACTGGATTTGGATGATCAGCCATGATTGTATTGAATGGTGGAGCAGGCTCAACAGGGCCGAATGGCCTACTCCTGCTCCTAGTTTCTATGTTTCTATGTTTCTTGCTTGGTGTGTGTGTTGTGGTGACTCCGAATCACCAGAAGAAACGTAGGATTTATTTGGAAGTTTATCAAGTACCTTTACAGGAGGTGAAGAGAGATGTGTGCAATGTCCCATTCACAAACCTCTTCAAACCCTCGCTGTGATCTCTGTCAGCCAAGCTTCTGAAAGCCAGCCTGAGTACTCTTATCTTAAGATGCTGTCAAAATGTTCAGAGGCTTCTGGTGGTTTCCTGATGAAACTAAACCTGTATAATCAAGCGTAGCACTTAGAAAAGGACAAGAAGGTCCTGAGACCTTTACTTAAACATTCCACTCACATCTTCTGAGGAAATTGAAGGCTTTCGTTCCAGTTCTCACAGCTGGCATTGTTCATTTGTTTTCTAGATCTCTCCATGTAAGTGAAACATTGGGTGACAATTTTATACCACAAACGGAGAGCAATATTGGGCGTGCGGTATAAAACGGGCGTTCCAGCCAATCCCATGGGTTTTCCGCCTAGCGAGTTCAGGCTAAAACGACCCTCATTGACTTGGTTCAGAATTCTGGTGGCTCTTGTATCTTCTGCCCCCCTCCCCGCCCTGCCCCCTAAAACCCCGCACCCCCCCCCCCCCCCACCCATTTTAATTTCAACCCGTTCCAAATTTGCCAGGTAACTTACAGCAAACTTCAAATGTAGTTTCCATCACCTGGAACAGAAAAATATTCAGTGGCTGGCAGTCACGAAACGCTGAATCCTAGGGAACATCTGATACCAGGGGTCCGTTCTCCTGAATTTCTACCCCCTTCTCCCAAAGACGTTGGCTGTTGCTGGGATACCATTCCATACATGACCTTTCTTCGGGTGTGAGCCTAGACGGCGAATAGCGGCAAGCTCAAGCTCTTTGGCTGCAGAGGGTATCATGGTTGAGCCTACACCCAACCCTCAGCTCATGGCACATACATGCACTTTCTGACAGGAATCACTGGTCAATAATGAGGAGTGCGACCCTTGGCCATAGTGTTCCTCTTCCTTGCCCAGTGAGCACTGAGTCACCGTCTAACTGCTCCTCTGTCTGAGATCAGCTAACTCAACAGGGCTTTTCTTTGTTGGAAGGGCGTTATTACAAGTCAGAGGACCTCTTTCGTTGCTCCTGCAGGTAGTAGTGAGAGCACCACACTGTCCATGGGGGGCGTGGGGTGCATGGTCAATGTATTGGCCGTTTGTCCTGGAGCAATCTGCTCTGTAGAGATACCAATTTGTTGGTCAACAAGGCAAGCCTACATTGCAACAAGTGTGGTAAGTTAAATATTTGCAGGTAGCTTCCATCATTTTGTCTTTTTTATAGTTAAATCTGCAATAAAATTGATGATCTGCAAGTACCAGAAATCACCAATAATGCAATAACATTATGGCACCCTTCTATTTAAAAAGCAAAGCCTGGAAAGAGATTGAGCTGATTTAACTCATTCCTTTCACACACCATGTACACTCTACCCTATCATGGACTCTACCCACCCATTTAATCTCCTTCCACACACCATGTCCACTCCACCCTATCATGGACTCTACCCACCCATTTAATCTCCTTTCACACACCATGTCCACTCCACCCTATCATGGACTCTACCCACCCATTTAATCTCCTTCCACACACCATGTCCACTCCACCCTATCATGGACTCTACCCACCCATTTAATCTCCTTCCACACACCATGAACAATCTACCCTATCATGGACTCTACCCACCCATTTAATCTCCTTCCACACACCATGTACATAGAGAGCAAGAAAGCAGCTCTACAGACGCCTGAAGGCTGAGGTCCAACAAAAAAACTCGCGACCTAAAGAACAGATGGTGGGTGAAGAAAGCGCAGGAGATCCAGCAGCTAGCCGACAACCACGACGTGCGTGGATTCTTTAGCGCAGTCAAGACCACCTACGGCCCAAGGTCCTACCCCACTGCGGGCCAAGAACGGAGAGGTACGCATCAAGGACAGAGAGGCAATCAGTGCCCGCTGGAAGGAGCACTTCGAAGATCTCCTTAACCGAGACTCTGTCTTTGACGCGAGTGTCCTCAACTCCATCCCGCAGCATGCTACCCGCCACCACCTCAGCACAACCCCAGCCCGGCATGAGGTTGAAAAGGCCATCCGACAACTGAAGAACAACAAGGCCTCAGGAGCAGATGGAATTCCTGCCGAGGCGCTAAAACATGGCGGAGAAGCACTATTGGCGCGAATACATGAACTAATTTCTCTTATTTGGAAGGAGGAGAGCATGCCAGGGGATCTCAGAGACGCCGTAATCCTGACCATCTTCAAGAAAGGTGACAAGTCCGATTGCAATAATTACAGAGGAGTCTCCCTGCTGTCTGCCACAGGGAAAGTCATCGCAAGAATCCTCCTCAATCGCCTTCTCCCAGTGGCTGAAGAGCTACTCCCAGAGTCACAATGCGGATTCCGCCCACTAAGGGGCACAATGGACATGAACTTCACCGCGCGTCAACTACAAGAGAAATGCAGGGAACAGCACCAACCACTGTACATGGCCTTCTTTTACCTCACAAAGGCCTTTCACACCTTCAACCGTGAGGGATTATGGAGTGTCCTCCTGAAATTCGGCTGCTCTGAAAAGTTTGTCACCATCCTCCGCCTGCTTCACGACGACATGCAAGCCGTGATCCTGACCAACAGATCCACCACGGACCCAATTCACATATGGACCGGGGTCAAGCAAGGCTGTGTCATCGCACCAACGCTCTTCTCGATCTTCCTGGCTGCAATGCTCCATCTCACCCTCAGTAAGCTCCCCGCTGGAATGGAGCTAATCTACAGAACAAATGGGAAACTCCGTCGCCTCCAGTCCAGATCCAAGGTCGTCCCATCCTCTGTCATCGAATTACAGTATGCAGACGACGCTTGCGTCTGCGCACTCTGAGGCCGAACTCCAAACCATCGTCAACACCTTCACTGAAGTGTACGAGAGCATGGGCCTTACACTAAACATCCGTAAGACAAAGGTCCTCTACCAACCTGCCCCCACCACACAGTACTGCTCCCCAATTATCAAAATCCATGACAAGGCCTTGGATAACGTGGACCACTTTCCATACCTCGGGAGCCTACTGTCAACAAGGGCAGACGTCGATGACGAAGTCCAACACCGCCTTCAGTGTGCCAGTGCAGCCTTCGGTCGCCTGAGGAAGAGAGTGTTTGAAGACCAGGACCTCAAACCCAGCACCAAGCTCATGGTCTACAGAGCAGCAGTGATACCCGCCCTCCTGTATGCTTCAGAGACATGGACCATGTACAGCAGGCACCTCAAAGCACTGGAGAGGTACCACCAACGCTGCCTCCGCAAGATCCTGCAAATCCATTGGCAGGATAGGCGCACCAATGTCAATGTTCTCGCTCAGGTCAACATTCCCAGCATCGAAGCTTTGACCACGCTCGATCAGCTCCGATGGACGGGCCACATCGTCCGCATGCCCGATACAAGACTCCCAAAACAAGCGCTCTACTCGGAGCTCCGACACGGCAAGAGAACCCCAGGTGGGCAGAGGAAACGCTTCAAGGACACCCTCAAAGCCTCCTTGAAAAAGTGCAACATCCCCACCGACACCTGGGAATCCCTGGCCCAAGACCGCACAAAGTGAAGGAGAAGCATCCGGGAAGGCACCGAACACCTCGAATCTCTTCGTCGGGAGCAAGCGGAAGCCAAGCGCAAACAGCGGAAGGAGCGCACGTCAACCCAAGCACCCCACCCACCCGCCCCTTCAACCACCGTCTGCCCCACCTGTGACAGAGACTGTAGGTCCCGCATTGGACTCATCAGTCACCTGAGAACTCATTTTTAGTGTGGAAACAAGTCATCCTCGATTCCAAGGGACTGCCTAAGAAGAAGACACTCCACCCTATCATGGACTCTACCAACCCATTTAATCTCCTTCTACACATGATGTACAACTTACCCTATCATGGACTCTACCCACCCATTTAATCTCCTTCCACACACCACGTCCACTCCACCCTATCATGGAAACTGTAAATCAGTGGGGGTGTAAATGAGGGAGGTGTAATGGTGAGGATGTATATGAGGGAGGTGTAATGGTGAGGATGTAAATGAGGGAGGTGTAATGGTGAGGATGTAAATGAGGGAGGTGTAATGGTGGGATGTAAATGAGGGAGGTGTAATGGTGAGGATGTAAATGAGGGAGGTGTAATGGTGAGGATGTAAATGAGGGAGGTGTAATGGTGAGGATGTAAATGTGGGAGGTGTAATGGTGGGATGTAAATGAGGGAGGTGTAATGGTGAGGATGTAAATGAGGGAGGTGTAATGGTGAGGATGTAAATGAGGGAGGTGTAATGGTGGGATGTAAATGAGGGAGGTGTAATGTGAGGATGTAAATGAGGGAGGTGTAATGGTGGGATGTAAATGAGGGAGGTGTAATGGTGAGGATGTAAATGAGGGAGGTGTAATGGTGAGGATGGGATGTAAATGAGGGAGGTGTAATGGTGAGGATGTAAATGAGGGAGGTGTAATGGTGAGGATGTAAATGAGGGAGGTGTAATGGTGAGGATGTAAATGAGGGAGGTGTAATGGTGGGATGTAAATGAGGGAGGTGTAATGGTGAGGATGTAAATGAGGGAGTGTAATGGTGAGGATGTAAATGAGGGAGGTGTAATGGTGAGGATGTAAATGAGGGAGGTGTAATGGTGGGATGTAAATGAGGGAGGTGTAATGGTGAGGATGTAAATGAGGGAGGTGTAATGGTGGGATGTAAATGAGGGAGGTGTAATGGTGAGGATGTATATGAGGGAGGTGTAACGGTGAGGATGTATATGAGGGAGGTGTAACGGTGAGGATGTATATGAGGGAGGTGTAACGGTGAGGATGTATATGAGGGAGGTGTAACGGTGAGGATGTATATGAGGGAGGTGTAACGGTGAGGATGTATATGAGGGAGGTGTAACGGTGAGGATGTATATGAGGGAGGTGTAATGGTGAGGATGTATGGGTGCTGAGAGACTAATACAGTTCATTATAGACAGTAATAAAATCACTGTGGGGGGACGTAGATTAATCAAGGCACTGCCTGCATTTGGGCCAAAGGCTACACTTGTACCAGTGGATGATCAAGGTCCAAACCTTCTAGTATTATTAACAAATAAGAAGTAGCTTGTTCTTAGTGAGGGAGTTTTGTGGGAGACAGTCTGTTGAATGAAGCTTTCCAAGGCAGAATGAAGTAATAACAGACAGCTGCCTGGACTGTGTCTGGATTAACAAATTGATTAAAGAACAGCAGTGCAGGTGGAGCCCTTCACTCAGCTTCCCTTCCTCTATTCCCTTGTACAGTATTGCACAGCTTTTGATTATAAATTCATCAATTTGGAGAAATTGCTGTTTATTGACTGGTTTCTTCCTCTTCCTGCTATTGTTGTCATTAACAGTCTTTGGTGTTAGAGAGCAGCTGCCAGACCAGGCCTGGGGTTTAGGGCATGTGCCATCATATATTGTTCTTTGTTACCTCTAGACTCAATTATTCCAATGCTCTCCTGGCCGGCCTCCCATCTTCCACCCTCCATAAACTTAAGCTCATCCATAGCTCTGCTGCCCATATCATAACTCACATTTTGTGTCACACCACACAGCAAGAATTAGAATGAACAAGCCAGGAGATAGCATGGAAAGACGGATAGCTCAGGTTTCAGCAATCTCTGTAAAGTCCCGTTAACCCATCACCTCTGTGCTAACTCATCTGCGTTGGCTCCCGGTCTGGCAACGTCTCAATTTAAAAATTCTCATCCTTGTTTTCAAATCCCTCCATGGCCTCGCCCCTCCCTATCTCCAGCTGTACACCCTCCGAGACCTCTGTGCTCTTCCAATTCTGGCCTCTTGCGCATCCCCTATTTTCATCGTTCCACCATTGGTGGCCGTGCTTTCAGCTGTCTAGGCCCTAAACTCTGGAATTCCCTCCCTAAACCTCGCCGCCTCCCTACCTCTCTCTCCTCCTTTAGGATGCTCCTTAAAACCTACCTCTTTGACCAAGTTTTTGGTCACCTATCCTAATATCTCCTTACATAATATATACTCACTTCCTCCAAATTAAAGGTGTTGCTATGGGAATCCACATGTGCCCAAGCTATGCCTACCTTTTTGTGGGATATGTGGAACATTCTTTGTTCCAGTCCTACTCAGGTCCCCTCCCTCACTTCTTTTTCCAGTACATTGATGACTGTATCGGTGCCGTTTCCTGTTCGTGCAATGAACTTGAAAATTTCATTCACTTTGCTTCCAATTTCCACCCTTCCCTCACCTTCACATGGTCCATCTCCGACTCTTCCCTTCCCTTCCTCGACTTCTCTGTCTCCGTTTCTGGGGATAGACTATCTACAAACATCCACTATAAGCTCACTGATTCCCACAGCTACCTGGACTACACTTCCTCCCACCCCACTTCCTGTAAGGACTCTATTCCATTTCCCAGTTTCTCCGTCTCCGTCGCATTTGTTCTGACGATGTCACCTTCCATACTAGTGCTTCCTTTTTCCTCAACCGAGGATTCCCCTCTACCGTGGTTGACATGGCCCTTGACTGTGTCCATTCCATTTCCCGCACTTCTGCTCTCACCCCTTCCCTTCCCTCCCAGAACCACGATAAGGTTCCCCTTGTTCTCACCTTTCACCCACCAGCCTCCACATTCAACGGATCATCCTTCGCTATTTCCGCCACCTCCAGTGTGATCCCACCACCAAACACATCTTCCTCTCACCTCCCCTTTCAGCATTCTGAAGGGACCGCTCCCTCCGCGACACTCCTCAACCCTCCCTCAACTCTCTCCCTCAACCCTCCCTCAACTCTCTCCCTCAACCCTCCCTCTCAACTCTCTCCCTCAACCCTCCCTTAAGCCTCTCTCAACCCTCTCCCAACCCTCCCTCAACTCTCTCCCTCAACCCTCCCTCAACCCTCTCTCATCTCTCTCCCTCAATCCTCTCAACTCTCTCTCAACCTTCTCTCAGCTTTCTCTTTCAACTCACTCTCTCTCTCACATCTCATATCTGTTTGTCTTTATGTCTGACTAAAAAGATTGCAGCAAGCCCCTGATCTGCTCTTCCATGTCCCTCCACCCGACCAGGATATTGGAGCAAAAGATTTCCCCAAACTCATACACTTCCACATTTATTACTTTTCTCATTCTCAATGTAACTGTTTTCCCTCTAGATTAGGGGAAGAATATTTCACTCAATTTGTACAGAATGTTATATATTAGGGAGATAACTGTACAGTTGCTGATGCCTCTCAGTTGTCTGCTGTCCCTGTGCTTTCTACTGTCAGACTGCGAGTTAAAACATAAGAACATAATAAACAGGAGTAGGCCATTCGGCCCTTCGAGCCTGCTCTGCCATTCAATAAGATCATGGCTGATTCTCTACCTCAACTCCACTTTCCCGCCCGATCCCCATAACCCTTCATTCCCTATAGGAATCAAAGAAGCGGCCATATCGGTCAAACATTCCTCTGCTGTTATATCGGTGCTTCTGTCTGGCCCCATTGCGTGTGATGCTTTTCAAATCATCATCTGAGAGAAGCTACCACACAAAGTCGCTGCTGCTGGACTGCCTGAGAGTAAGTGGATAGATAGCTCCAGTCAGTTCTCTTTAACAGCGATTTTCATAGAATTATGCAATCATATAGTACAGATGGAAGCCATTCGGCCCATCGTGCCTGTGCCGGGTCTTTGAATGAGCTATGCAATTAGACCCACGCCCCTACTCTTGCCCTGTAGCCCAGCAAATTTTTCCCCACCAAGTATTTATCCAATTCCCTTTTGAAAATCACTATTGAATCTGCTTCCACTATCCTTTCAGACAGTGCATTCCAGATCATAACAACTCGCTGTGTAAAAAAAATTCTCCTCATCTCCCCTCTGGTTCGTTTGCCAATTACCTTAAACCTGTGTCTTCTGATTACCGGCCTTCACGCCAGTGGAAACAGTTTCTCCCTATCTACTCTATCAAAACCCCTCCAAATTTTATACACCACTATTAAATCTCCCCTTAACCTTCTCTACTTTAGGAGAACTACCACAGCTTCTCTAGTCTCTCCGCATAACTGAACTCCCTCATCCCTGGTACCATTCTAGTAAATCTCCTCTGCACCCTTTCCAAGGCCTTGACATCCTTCCTAAAGTGTGGTGTGCAGAATTGAACACAATACGTCAGCTGAGGCCTAACCAGTGATTTGTAAAGGTTTAGCACAACTTCCTTGCTTTTGTACTGTGTGCCTCTACTTGTGTTTTTGTTTTGGAAACCAAACCTTCCACCCCATATGCCTGGAGATGGATAGTTGGTGAGCTTTCCCCAGTGGTCTGGTGATGCTGGTTTTCTGCGGTAATCAGAACACCAGGCCTTCATCTCTGATCTCCTTACTGTAGAACCCCAGCGTATTACATTTCAGCAACTTGTTAGTCTTCCCACAAAACTTCCTGCAAATGTTCTTCAGTGAACCTAACACTGCAGGTCTCTAATTGATTGAAACTGCTGTTCAAATCCTGAGCAAGAAACACTTTGGCATCTCTGTGCATGAAAGTTGAAGGAGAAAGTGCTGTCTTCTGAATCAGCCCAGAACCCGAAGGTTTGTAACACTAGTTTTCTCTACACTTGCCGGCATGACCTGCGTTTCTTGTCGCCAGGCCTGTGGAGGCTTCCACATTTGGTGGGAGCCTTGCTGGGGAGATTACAATCTCTGGGCCTACTGATTCAGCTGCCATCACACGCCTGTGTGTGCTGCTGATTCTGGGTATTGCTCTCACTTTCTTCAGCAAGACAAATCGCTCACAAGTGGCAGGCCCAGGCAGGCTGAGGATGGCAGGGAATGAAGAATGAGAGAAACATAGAAACATAGAAGATAGGAGCAGGAGTAGGCCATTCGGCCCCTCAAGCCTGCTCCGCCATTTAATGAGATCATGGCTGATCATCTAAATTCAGTACCCTGTCCCTGCTTTCTCCCCATATCCCTTGATCCCTTTAGCCTTAAGAAATATATCTATAGAAACATAGAAGAGAGAGATAAGAGTATTAATGCTACCCGGCCATCTACTTCCGTCCATGTGACAGCTACGGCTTCCAGCTTTTTTAAAAGGTGTTTGGCTTTGGAGGTCGGTGGCATGTTGGCAAAGCAGGATTTGTCCGATCTTAACAGCTCTGCTTCTCACTTTATGCTTTGGGAGGCAGTATGGGAAGTAAGTGTACACACACACACAAACGAATGTGTACACACACACGTATACACACATATACATATACACAAAACACATGCACACACACACACATATATTTACACACACACACACACACACATAGGCTTCAGGGTTCTGGACTAGCAACCCAGAGATTGTGAATTGAATTCAATAAAGCTGGCACCAGAAAATGACCATTTAAAAAGAAACTGGCTCACCCGTGCTACCCTTACCCGGTCTGACTTATACGTGACTCCAGTCCCACACTACGGGATAGACTACTAACGCCCTCTGAAGTGACCGAGCAAGCCACACAGTTGTAAAAACAATCACCTCTCAGAGCAATTAGGAATGTGCAATAAATGTGGCCTTGTCAGTATCGCCCACATCCTGAAATCACATTTAAAAAAAAGCATTGTGTGATAGCTTTATGTTCAACAGCCAACCACGGAAGTGGTGTTAAGCATACTACAGTGTATAATATTACATTAAACAGCACAGACCATCATTACTGCAAGTTAATAGTCTGTGGCTGCAATACTCCAATCAGTTTGAAACCATGACCCTGTGCGTCTGATAGCCCCGAGTGTGGTAGGCCTCTGTCATTAAGTGCGGTTCTCTTATCCTTTCCGCTCCTCCTCCCTCGCAGTCACTGCAGACTCAGGACTGTTTTGTTTGGGTTCCCGAAGCTCACTGGTATTTCTTCCGGGAATCTCCTCCCTCCACCTCATTTTGAGCCCAGTGCTCCAGGATGTAGGTTTAGAAAATTCCATGCGAAGGAAAATGATTTCAGACTTTATTTCGAACGCCACTTTCTTATTAATCACACCACAGGTCCAATGGACTTGTTCTTGCTTTGACTTGAAGGGTAACTCCTGGGATCTCAGTCCCGATCGGTCTAATGGAGGTGGAGAGCCACCACAAGAGGAACTGGTCTCACAGTTTTGGATTCACACCTGGTTGCTGTGTAGCATGTTCAATTCCATTTTTACATTCATTAATGTCAACGATAATGTGGCTGTCCCTTCGGCTCATTTCCAAAATGTAGCCGGAATGCGGACGCTGCTGAGCATGAGCAGCGTGCAGGCGCCAGTATAACTCTTTGCTGTTGGCTCACATTCCTCTAAAGCTGCCTGTATCCTAACTCGCAACAAGTCCCGTTCACCCATCACCTCTGCACTCGCTGACCTACATTGGCTCCCGGTCTGGCAATGACTCGATTTTAAAATTCTCATTCTTGTTTTCAAATCCCTCCATGGCCTTGCCCCTCCCTATCTCTGTAACCTCCTCCAGCCCTACAACCCTCCGAGATCTCGGCGCTCCTCCAGTTCTGGCCTCTTGCGCGCATCCCCGATTTTCATCACTCCACCATTGGCGGCCGTGCCATCAGCTGCCTCGGCCCTCAGCTCTGGAATTCCCTCCCTAAACCTCCCCGCCTCTCTACCTCCCTCTCCTCCTTTAAGATGCTCCTTAAAATCTACCTCTTTGACCAAGCTTTTGACATGTCCTAATATCTCCTTATGTGGCTCGGTGTCAAATTTTGTTTGATTAAGCTCCTGTGAAGCGCCTTGGGATGTTTTACTACATTAAAGGCGCTATATAAATACATGTTGGTTGAATCAAACCAGTGCTGGCGATATAACAGCCCTGGAATGAATAGACATGGGTCCCATAACTGGTTGTTCTTACCAATCGTACGGAAAATAATAAAGAATGTCGAACTGACCTGTATCTGTAAGAGAGTTAAAAGTTCTGCTGATGGGGAGATGGCCTCTTTAAATTGCGGGTAACAGCTGAGGGCATTGCAAAGTGTCTCCATATGTCAGGCAGGCCAGGGGTACAGGGCTACTGCTGTGCCAGTGCTCTGAGGTGCGGAGCTATCTCCGTGGCATCCCCGAGTGGCAAATTCCCCATCTGCCTTGGCCCATCTGGGTGATTGTCATTCAGAGGCCAAGTGGTTTCTCTTGCTCTCTCACAGGGATACTCGGTCACAAACCTCCACACCGAGCAGCACAGGTCTGTGTGAGCTCGATTCATGACTATTAATGGGCGATCAATCTGGCCTCACTAAGTCTCCTCTTAAAAAAAAATGCCACTCAGCTCCTATTATTCTGATAGATTTGTAATCCATGGTGAAGTCCTACAGGAGTGAAAGAGAGCAAACACGGTGCTTATATTTTAAAAAAGGACAAAGAAACCTGGCTCAGCTGACAACAGGCCCTTTAATATGTTTATTAAGGATTGAAACCATGCTAAGATGTAGGCTGGAAAAGTACCCGTATAGCAATAACTGAATAAAAAAGCAAATCACCGGCATGGATCTCGAAAGGGAAGATCATGTGTGACAAAACTCCGTGACTTCATTGAGAACATGACAGGTAAAAGTAGTTAATGGATCCTCAACAGTGACTACACTTCAAAAGTACTTCATTGGCTGTAAAGCGCTTTGAGATGTCCGGTGGTCGTGAAAGGCGCTATATAAATGCAAGTCTTTCTTTCTCAACCCAGCCCTCACAATGGACTTTCAGAAAGCTTTTGACAAAGTTCCACCTGAAAGTCTTCTGATTAATCTGAAAGGCAGGAATATGGAACCGGATTAAAAAGAATAATATGAAATACAGTGAGAGCTGTAATATTAGAGTGAGGGAAGGTGTTGAGTAGGGTCCTGCCAGGATTGGGGCTCAGATCCCTCTTGTATGTGAGCTGTATCTCGTCACATTTTCAGACAACACTGAAATAGAAAGAGCAACCGAGGCGGAGGATGCAGCTAAAGGTTTGCAGAAGGATTTAGCTCTTAGCAACCAACACCACTATAAACAGGTCATTTATATCATTGCTGTTTGAGGAACCTTGCTGTGTGCAAGTTGGCTGCTGCGTTTCCCTACATTATAACAGTGACCACACTTCAAAAGTACTTCATTGGCTGTGAAGCGATTCCGGACGTCCTGAGGATGTGAAAGGCGCTATATAAATGTTAGCAGCTCGCACTTTCAGCAGGTTACGCTGCAAAAGACATTCGAGCTGAAGGGTGCAGATAAAGTCGAACTAACGGCACACGTCGCGAGATGCCTCGCTCCAGCAAAATCCGGCCCATTATTTACAAAGACTGCAGAGAATGCAGCAAGTTGTCAGCACTCAAATGGTTAAAATATGTGTGAACATTTTACTCGGGGCTGAGGAGCTGACCGATTTTTTAAAATAAAGTCCTTTATTGTCTCCCCACAGATTCCACCCCCCCACCCCTCCCCCCCCCCCATACTGTAATCTGATCACTGCTTCCTTGGCCTCCAGCAGCCTTGGCCCCTCCCGCATTGAGCCTCCTGCTCCCACTTCATCCTGAAGGCTGTTTTGTTTTAGACAAACCCAGCAGTTTTCTGTCTTTTAAATTATTGCCTGATCTCTTTTTAATATTTTGTTTTTTTATATATATTATATTTTTATATATTAGTGACCTAATAGAGGTCTTTAAAATTATGAAGGGGTTCGATAGGGTAGAGAAGATGTT
Source organism: Squalus acanthias (assembly GCA_030390025.1). Lineage (NCBI taxonomy): Eukaryota > Metazoa > Chordata > Chondrichthyes > Squaliformes > Squalidae > Squalus > Squalus acanthias. The sequence goes on from JASTWF010000238.1 coordinate 197,050, forward strand.
TCCAACTTGTAATGGGAGTCTAAAACTAGGGACCATAAATATAAGATAGTCACTAATAAATCTAATAGGGAATTCAGCAGAAACTTCTTTACCCAGAGACTGGTGAGAATGTGGAACTCGCTACCACAAGGAGTAGTTGAGGCAAATAGCATAGATGCATTTAAGGGGAAGCTAGATAAGCCCATGAGGGAGAAAGGAATAGAAGGATATGCTGATAGGGTTAAATGAAGTAAGGTGGGAGGATGCTCATGTGGAGCATAATTTACCTATTACCTACAAATAAAATAAGCTACGAGAATATATGTTTTAATACATAGAGCATAGACCTGTTGGGCTGAAAGGCCTGTTTCTGTGACATTGGAAGTTTGTGGGCTCCTCAACTGATGCCATGAAGAGTGCTCTCAAACATTACAGGTGTCGTAGAGTGCTCCAATTACCTGGTGCCAGTTTCTCTTTGTCCTGCCCTCTGTGCATCGCCCCTGAATGTCATTCCTGTTGGTTGAATTCTTTCCCTTAATATGGTGGTATGGGATGACGGTTTGAGTTACAATTATTGTGGGTTTATTTATCAATTAAAACAGTAGCATTGGCTCACCGTTCTCTGTCATGTGTTCTATCACCACTTTGACATAGTGTCAGCCTTTGATCAGTGGTAGCACTCTCGCCTCTGAGCCTGAAGGTTCAATTCCCGCTCCATAGGCTTGAGCCTATAATCCAGGATGGAATGGTAAATATCTAGGCTGTCACTCCAATGCGATACTGAAGGAGTGCTGCACTGTCCAAGGTGTCACCTTTTGAACGAGATGTTAAACCAAGGCCCCGTCTGCCCTCTAAGGTGGATGTAAAAGATCCCACGGCACTATTTTGATGAAGAGCAGAGGAGTTATCCGCGGTGCCCTGGCTAATATTTATCCCTCAATCAACATAATTAAAAACACATTATCTGGTCATTATCACTTTGCTGTTCATGGGACCTTGCTGTGCGCAAATTGGCTGCCGCGTTTCCTATATTACAAAAGTGACTACACTTTAAAAGTACTTCATTGGCTGTGAAGCGCATTGGGACGTCCTGCGGTTGTGAAAGGCGCTATATAAATGCAAGTCTTTCTTTCCTGCATTGTGTGCAACCTAGTTTGGTCATACGCCATGTGTCATGCTTTGCACTGGACCTTGGAGAAGCTGGAAGCTACGATATCACATTAGGCCTCACCCCACACTGACAGAGCAGCTGGTCAGAACTGGCAATGCTGGGGTAGGAGGGGAAATCATAGATGGTCATCCCACAATGCACTATGTTGAACCATGCATGCCTGGCGCTGCCTCAAAATGAGCGCTATTTGAATGTCAGGTAAAACAAATTTATTTTCCAGTACTTCTAACACGTCTATTCATGAGTTTGGCTTTTGAATTCCTTGTCAGGTTGTCCTCGGGTGTGGGAACTCAAATAAACTCTCCCCATTTCCACTGAAGGATCCTCTTTTCTTTCCCCATTGTGTGGCTTCAGCCACTGGCATCCCTGACCAGACCTGGAGCAGCATTCCTACAGGTTGTAATTATGATCCGGCTTTTGTTGTTGGATTCCATTTTCAGTAATTAAGTGAAGGGTCTGTTAACCTGGTCACACTCTGCTTACAGTCAGGGTTTGCGCCCAGGGTCAGGGGTCACAGGGTTACATAGTTGGAATGATTCAGTGAACAATCAAAGCACCACCTGAGTGAACAACAAATGGATCCATCGCATTGAACCTTCCCAATTGCTGTGTGGCCTTTCTAGTCTCGCAGGCAATGGGGCCTCTGAGCTCGCTTACCTTGCGCGAGTTCTGCCTGAGCAATGAAGGCAGTATTTATCTCGGAGAGACCCACGCGGACTTGAGATCGCAAAGCACCGAGGCTGGGCCGGTGGAGCTCGGTGGTCGTGGAGAATGTGAGCGCGGTTGCAGTCTGCAGAATTTTGGAAGAGTTGTCATTCGTGGAGGCCGGCAAGCAGAGCGTTGGAGAAACCGGGCCTCAAGGAGAGAATGATGTGGGTAAAAGTTTCAGCAGCAGAGAAGAAGAGGTAGAGGCAGGCAACATTTCTGAGCAAAAAGAAAGCAATGTCAGTTAAAAGTCTGCCTGTGGGGCTGAGCTCGGGCTTAGAGCAGTATGTTATCTTTCCATACCTCTCTGGGCTTAGCCTGGGCTGGCAGCAAGGGGGAAGTCAACAGAGTCAAGGTCAGAGGAATGTAGCCATTTGAGGGAGCCAAAAAGGATGGCTTCAGTCTTCTAACATTTAAATGAGAAAACTTCAGCTCATATCCAGGTCGTGAACGTTGGACTGGCAAGAAAGAAAGACTTGCATTTCTGTAGCGCCTTTCACAACTTCAGGACGTCCCAAAGTGCTTTACAACCAATGAAGTACTTTTTGAAGTGTGGTCACTGTTGTAATGTAGGTAGTTGGAGAGAGTGGTAACACCAAGTTTGAAAAGAATAAAATGAAGTAAGAAGCAGTGATTGGATTAGGTTTTGGAAGCCTGAATAGTGCAGAAGGAGGAAGGAAATGCTGAGGGAAGTACGAATAATTGTCAGGCCTGAATGTGAGAAAATTGAAACGGTGGGGTTATAGGGTGCAACTCTGCACTTATCTTATATTTCCTGGAGTATAGAAGATTAAGGTGTGATCTAATTGAAGTGTTTAAGATGATTAAAGGATTTGATAGGGTAGATAGTGAGAAGCTATTTTGTCTGGTGGGCATAACCTTAAAATTAGAGCCAGGCCGTTCAGGGGTGATGTCAGGAAGCATTTCTTCACACAATGGGTAGTGGAAATCTGGAACTCTCTTCCTCAAAAAAGCTGTTTGAGGCTGGGGGTCAATTGAAAATTTCAGAACTGAGATTGATATTTGTTAGGCAAGGGCATTAAGGGTTATGGAACCAAGGCGGGTAGATGGAGTTAAGATACAGATCAGCCATGATCGAACTGAATGGGAGAACAGATTCAAGGCGCTGAATGGCTTATTTCTGTTTCTATGTTCCTATATCCTCTGGCATTTACAGACGTCAAAAATGTCCCAGGTTGGATTTCCTCGGCTAGTTCAGTGTTCTTCCTCTCTGTCAGGTGAGGGTGACCTGTGTGTTTTTTCATGAGTGTGACCGATGTAAGAATCCCCATGGAACTGGAATGCAGAACAGTAATCTCGAAAGTGTGAGGAGGGAACATCACGACAGCTGTAGACTTGGGTAGCATCAAAGACCTTTTTGATTTATGTGGTCACTGGGATTGTCGGTGCTGGGTGAGGGGGGATTAAATTACATAGAATTACATAGTATTTACAGCAAGGCAACAGGCCATTCAGCCCAACTGGTCCCTGTTGGTGTTTATGCGCCACATGAGCCTCCTCCCACCTTACTTCATCTAACCCTATCAACATATCCTTCTATTCCTTTCTATCTCATGTATTTATCTAACTTCCCCTTAAATGCATCTATGCTATTCGCCTCAACTACTCCATGTGGTAGCGAGTTCCACATTCTAACCATTCTCTGGGTAAAGAAGTTTCTCCTGAATTCCCGATTGGATTTGTTAGTGACTATCTTATATTTATGGCTCTGAGTTTTGGTCTCCCCCATAAGTTGAAACAGCTTCTCTACGTCTACCCTATCAAACCCCTTCATAAATTTAAAGACCTCTATAGGTCACCCCTCAGCCTTCTCATTTCTGGAGAAAAGAGTCCCAGCCTGTTCAGTCTTTCCTGATAGTTATAACCTCTCAGTTCTGGGATCACCCTTGTGAATCTTTTTTGAATAGGTCTGTAGCAGCAGTATTCTTTCTCCGATGGGGGTCTAGAATGGCTCATCTCTATTGGACGTTACCGGGCTGTAGTGCTCTCATGCTCAGGATCACTTCACCTCAATGGGGAGCAGGGAAACAGCTGTAACTCAAGGTCTGAGTGCTGACAATCAAAGAAGGCCCTGAAGTGTTCTCACCACACAGCGAGAATTAGAATGAACAAGCCAGGAGATAGCATGGAAAGACGGGTAGCTCAGGTTTAAATAATCTCTGTGAAGTCCCGTTCACCCAGGACCCTGTGCTCGCTGACCCACACTGGCTTCTGGTCCGGCAATGCATTCACTTAAATTCTAATCCTTGTTTCCAAATTCCTCCATGGCCTCGCCTCTCCCTATCTCTGTAACCTCTTCCAGCCCTACAACCCTTTGAGATCTCTGCGCTCCCCAATTCTGGCATCTTGCGCATCCCGATTTTCATCGCTCCACCATTGCTGGCCGTGCCTTCAGCTGCCTGGGCCCTAAGCTCTGGAATTCCCTCCCTAAACCTCTCCGCCTCTCTACCTCTCTCTCGTCCTTTAAGATGCTCTTTAAAACCTACCTCTTTGACCAAGCTATTGGTCACCTGTCCTAATATCTCCTTATGTGGCTTGGTGTCAAGTTTTGTCTGAAAACGCTCCTGTGAAGCACCTTGGGACGTTTTACTATGTTAAAGGCGCTATATATAAAGGTATGTTGTTGTTGCATTGTGCACAGTCAGCTGGATGGGATCAGGCTGATTCATTGGAGAACCAGGGAAACAGGACCCCTCCATATTAAAAGACAAATTCCCCCTCTCCTCTTTCCCCCCTCCTTCTTCTTTGGACTAATTGTTGGGACCAAGTACCAAGGGCACCAGAGGCACTTTGGTCTTCCAAGTCATCATTCTAAATAGGGTTACCAACCCTCCAGGATTGCCCTGGAATCTCCAGGAATTAAAGACTGATCTCCAGGACACTGCTCCAGCAACCCGGGAGAAAAATCAATGGGGCAATAAAAAATGGAGTTGTTTTAAAATTTTCTTTGAACACTTCTGTTTGTTAGTTATAAAAATATCGGACATGGGAGAAAAGGCTGTTTGACTGACAGTCAAGAATCCTCCAATCGGGTAATGAAGTGGCTGTTCACTTTCTGGTTGGCTGAGAAGGCGGGGCAGCGCGAAGATGGACAATAATGGGAGTGTGGGGGTGGGGCACTTAAAGGCAGGAGGTCATGTGATGAAACCTCCAGGAATACGTCCAACCAGAGTAGGCAACCCTAATTCTAAGTGTGTGCATGTATTGGCAGCACATGTGGCCGCACTGGGGATGACAGAGGAGCCTGATTTTGTCCTCCGCTGAGGCCTACACCCAGCAGGGGGTTCCCTGGATAGCGATGCTGTGAAGGGGGCCTGGCCAGTCTTCCCCTTCCTAATCCAGAGTCACTGAGGTCCACTGAGGCAGTCAACCATTGCCTCCCTTGAGATAAGCAAACTCCTCTCCCTGTCCACTGGAGCCTGTGTACCACTCTCCCTGCCCACTGGAGCCTGTGTACCATCCTCCTGTCCACTGGGACCTGTGTACCATCCTCACTGCCCACTGGAGCCTGTGTACCATCCTCCCTGCCCACTGGAGCCTGTGTACCATCCTCCCTGCCCACTGGAGCCTGTGTACCACCCTCCCTCTCCACTGGGACCTGTATACCATCCTCACTGCCCACTGGAGCCTGTGTACCATCCTCACTGCCCACTGGAGCCTGTGTACCATCCTCACTGCCCACTGGAGCCTGTGTACCACTCTCCCTGCCCACTGGAGCCTGTGTACCATCCTCCCTGTCCACTGGGACCTGTGTACCATCCTCACTGCCCACTGGAGCCTATGTACCACCCTCCCTCTCCACTGGAGCCTGTGTACCATCCTCCCTGCCCACTGGAGCCTGTGTACCACCCTCCCTCTCCACTGGAGCCTGTGTACCACACTCCTTGTCCATTGGGGATTCTAATAGAGGCAAGAAAAACTTAGGCAATTCCTCCGCCATTCCAACAGGCAATCAAGGAATCTCCAGAAGGCATGGTTAACCATGACACACCACCAGACTAGCTAAAATAAGTCCCACAGCCCTGACCTTTTCCCTCAGTAACTGCTCAAGCCATATCTTAAAGGAGGATATGCACCAGATGAGTGGTGGAACAGGCTCGAGGGGCTGAATGGCCTCCTCCTCTTCCTATGTCATTAGAATTCCCCGCTCTTCATCGAGTAGTGCCGTGGAATCTCAATTAACGGAACAAGCAGACAGTGCCTCCATCCTACTCTGCTGACGGTGCTGAGTTACAGGTGCTGGCAGCTCTCTGCTACTGCTCCCAAGTGTGAGCGTGGACAGCGAGTATGGTCAGGCTATTCACCCACGGCGGGCATCATGGCCACGCTTAAGTCTCGTCCTTTCTCGAGGCTCACACACAGGCTCCTCCCAGCAGAGGTCACCGGAATCCGCGTACGTTCAGCTCTGCTCACCAGCATGCAGTGTCAACTGGGGTCGGGATCACGAACATGCACTCCTGGGCCAAAAGGTTTCCACTCAGTAATCTGACGCTTCAGTGCAGTGCTGGAGGAGTGCTGCATCGTCAGGGGTACGATTCTTAAAGTGGTGGTGGTGGTGGGGGGGGGGGGGGCGCCTTGTCTGCCTGTTCTGATAATTGAGATTCCGCGGCACTACTCAGGGAATTCTAGGGACAAAGGAACAGGAGGAGGCCATTCAGCCCCTCAAACCTGTTCTGCCATTCAAGTAGATCATGGCTGATCTGTACTTCAACGCCATTTATCCACCTTGGTTTCATAGTAACATGAACATCAAACTGCATTCTCTGTCTCAGGATGTGGGCAAAGCCAAATTCATTGCCCATCCCTAGTTGCTCTGAGGGCATTAAGAATGAAACATGTAGTATGGGACTGGAGTCACAAGTAGGCCAGAGCAGGTATTGGTGGCAGGTTCCCTTCCCTGAAGTACATTAGTGAACCAGATGGGCATTTACATCAACTCAGCAAATTTCATGATAATTTTATCCGGTGCCAGCCCACAAATTACCAGATTTAATTAAATCAATTTTAATAGTTACCATGGTGGGACTTTATTACCAGTACCCTAACCATTAGGCTGCCATCTCCCGGTGTCCTGGCCAACATTCCCCCCTTGACCAACACCGCCAAACGCAGATTAACTGGTCATCTCGATACTGCTAGTGAGGAAGGGCTGCCGCATTTGCCGATGTAACAACAGTCACTGCACGTAGAATCACAAAATCATACCATGATGGATAGAAGGAGGCCGTTCAGCTCGTCATGTCTGTGCCAGCTCTTTGAAAGCGCTAACACATTAGTCCCACTCCCCGTCTCTTTCCCCATATCCCTTTCAAAAGTATTTATCCAATTCTCTTTTGAAAGTTGCTACTGAATCTGCTTCCACCACCCTTTCAGGCAGCGCATTCCAGGTCATAACAACTCGCTGCGAAAAGAGATTTCTCCTCATCCCCCCTCTGGTTCTTTTGGCAATTATCTTAAATCTGTGTCCTCTGGTTACTGACTCGCTACTGGAAACAGTTTCTCCAAAACCCCTCATAACTTTGAACAACTCTTTTAAATCTCCCCTTAACCTTCTCTGTTCCAAGGAAAATTACCCCAGCTTCTTCAGTCTCTCCACATAACTGAAGTCCCTCATCCCTGGTGTCATTCTAGCAAATCTCCTCTGCACCCACTCTAAGGCCTTGACATCCTTCCTAAAGTGTGGTGCCCGGAATTGGACACAATACTCCAGCTGGGGCCCAACCAGTGATGTATAAAGGTTTAGCAAAGTAAATCACCGCCTGATGCGCTGTAAGACGTGATAAGGTGCCAGGTAAATGTAAGTGTTACAAGTATATTATTGAAATGTCATCTATAGTTTCTTTCATTCATTAACATGAAGAGGATTAAAATTATCTTTGAGCAGTCGTGCAGATCATCTTTAATTGGAACTGACTGCAGTTATACCGCAGTCGGTGCAAAGCCGGACTGGTGTGAAGGTGCCTCCTGTTGACAGTGGAGCCACACTGCTTCTGTTAAACCATACTGGGCAGACACTGCACATTCTCTACCAATATGAAGCAGGTTTAATGTCGAACGCTCGCAAAACCGAGCAGCTAAATGGGCCGTACTGCTGCTGTTTGCATTGGGCTTATAATCCCCCTCTGTTCTTATGGTGACTGAGAGGCATTTGTGCTGCAACCTGGAGACACCCGGTTCATTGCCACTGGGACTGTACAGCTATGGGGGAGGAACAAGATTAGTGCTATCGGGGTATGGGAGGGGGGTCAGGCACCTGGTGTTTAGTGTTACTGGCGACAGCCAAGCAGGCACACTGCGCTGAGATAAGAAGCCGTTTTCTGACTCCCTCTCACATCTGAAGGTCCTGCAAAACATTAATGCCACATTTAGAAGAGTGAGCACTGATAGAGAGTGAGGGAGGAAGGTTTTATTTTAATGTGAGTGGTCTTGTCGGAAGTTTAGAATTATCACAAGGTTGGAGGAACACTGCACCATAGACACCCCCAGTGGCCCAGCTGGCAATGGCACCCACTGATGTGCAAATCAAGCAATACATAGAATGACATAAAATTTACAGCACAGAAACAAGCCATTTGGCCCAACAGGTCTCTGCTGATGTTTATGCTCCACACGAGCCTCCTCCCACCGTACTTCATCTCACCCTATCAGCATATCCTTATATTCTTTTCTCCCTCATGTACTTATCTAGCTTCCCCTTAAATGCATCTATACTATTCGCCTCAACCACTCCATGTGGTAGTTCCACATTCTCACCACTCAGACCAAGGTTCCAAATTCAGTAGCTGCTGAGCCAGCTGATCTCCGCAAGGTAGCAGCAGACGGTGAGCTGCTGGTCCCCGCGCCCTTGGTCTGGGGAAGGGATGGCAACAGCCAGATTTCCCACTCCGCCTACACCATCTGGTCACTCCCGAATGCTGAGCCGCATTGGGTTCAGCCGGTGGCACAGTGCAAGCACCCTCTGACATTCGCTGCTTATTCTCACCCATGGCGAATGGATACTCAGGTGAGGTACTGGTGCTAGGGATCAGCAACCTCACCAGATGGTCCCCGGAGTGCCCCGGGAATTACAGATTAATCTCACGGATTATCTGAATTTCCTTTGGAGTGCGACTAAGCGCAAATATAAAAGTAACGGGACTCAGGCTAACTTGCTGCAAAACTCAGATTAAACGAGAATTGAACTCATTTGGTTCTGAATTCTGTTTGCCTGGCTTGAATCACGGTGCCCGGTGTGTTTAAAGAGTTTATGGTAGATTGCCATGTGTCCCTGACTCATGCTGTCACTTCACAGGTTGGTGAAAATTAGAAATTGATCCAGTGCTCAGGTTTAAAGAAAATAGAAGAGAGAGAGGAGGTACGGTGGGGGATGATGGTGAGGGTGGATGTTGCTCGGGCAACCAGGTCCCATAGTGACAGGGCCCCAAGTTCTCAGCAAAGGCTGAAAGTTCGCGGAGAGCTGCCAACGCTTGGCAAATATCTCCACGCGTCCCCGACCAGCTGCGAAATGGCACCCCTCGCTGGAGTGGGGGTGGGGTCAGGCTGCCTGGCCCCGCGGAATGAGGTGGCACCAGGGTGCAAGGCTCCACACTGGGGCTCGAGAGAGAGAATCAATCGCAGGTTCCGAAGCGTCTTCGACACCCTTTCGTCGGCCCTTTCAAGAGCGAGCTGGTAACTCGCCGCTAAATAAAGCAAGTGCTTTTCCACTGGCACACATCACTGAAATGAATCGGTGCAGATTAACCCTTTTGAGTGCTGAATGTCTTTTGGAACTTGCACATTTGTTAACTGCCAATAATCAGCCATGGTTCCCCGATCCTCATTGCCATCCAGTGACCAGCGCTGGAAAGTGCACACAAGCGGATGTTGGGTGAGTTCATGGATCGGGCTTGTCTGGCTATCACCCTATGGACAAACAGCTCATCCACACTACCTAGGCTCAAGCCTGAGTGAGGGACTTGGTACTTATGGAGCTACAACCAGCAAGGAGTCAGTGCCGAGAGGAAAGGAGAACAATTGGAACATAGAAATTTTTGACACAGGTTAAGGACATCTTTGCCCTTCTTGCCTGGGCTGAATTTAGGCGCCTCTCACACATTGTAGATGGTTGACAGTCTGGATCAAGATCTGCAGCTACACTTACTTTCCATTATTTCCTGTCCCGTTGTGTCTCTGTTTGACAATTCCCAGGTGAGGCAGGACCTGAGAAGATCTTGTACTTGCAGTGTCGGGCCTGAAGTTATTCAGTGTCGCCAACTCTGGTTGGACGTATTCCTGGAGGTTTCATCACATGGCCTCCCGCTACCAACCACCCTGCTCGGCCAACCAGCGTTTTCCCCCCACCCCCTCCCGCACCATCTCCAATACTTCTATAACTAGGAAGCGAAACCCTTCAAAGAAAATGAAGAACACACAATTTTATTTTAAAGCCCCAATGATTTTTCTCCGGGTTTTTTGCCCGCAGCAGTGTCCTGGAGATTAACCTCTAATTCCTCAAGACTCCGGGGGAAAAAAAAAATGGTGTGTTTTTAAAAATTTCTTTGCACACGTTGCTTTATTAGTTCTAAAAATACAGGAGTGGGGAAAACAGGCTGCTTGACAGTCAAGAATCATCCACTTGAGTCATGAAGAGTCTGCCCGCTTGCCAATCGATGCGGGGCGCCGTGAGGATTGATGTGTCGGGCGGCCAATGGTGGGAGTGTGGTGGCGGGACAGCGGGATGCGGGACATCATGTGATGAAACCTTCAGGAATATGTCCAACCAGAGTTGGCAACCCCAACGTCACAGCGACCCAGAAGAGACAGCGGTCACTTGGACTTCCCAGTGTTAAATAGGACCTGACTGAGTCGGAATAATACACTGAGTCAGCCCAAGCGTGTCGGAGAGCTGAGTCACTGCTGGTTACAGGCCCAACTCCCAGTTCGCACTATACAGACACGGGCCCTTTGGCTCTTGGCTGTCATTTTCTGTCAGTCTTTTTCAGAGCAGGCTGCTATTTCTGACACCAAAAGCACACATTTAGCGACCGGCAGACACTTCTCTGCACGCGCGAGGGGCTCACTGACAGCTGCAAGCGCACGTACTCTGAGCAAGCCGGCTGAGGTGGCTGCAGCTCGGCAGCTGAAAGCTAAAATCAGTACCTCTTCCCCGAGGAGCTAATCCCACGCACCCTTCGGCCTTCGCGACGAAGCAGACGTTTCACTGCTGGCCAAACTCTGCCGTGCTTTTCATTTTTGCCAACACAAGGCCCTCGACTGCAGCTCATGAGAGAGCAATCCCTGTGTACTTTATTGTTTGGGGGCTGAGAGGCGTGGGATAAAATTGTACCGTCGAGTTAAAGGAGCCAATTTTAAACAGGGGGAGGGCCCAAAGCCACCTCTAGCATCCTCACGCAGTCCGAACTCACGAGCATCAACAACATCCATCTGCATTTATACAGTGCCTTTAACGTAGTAAAACATTCCTAAGGCACTTCACAGGAGTGTAGTCGGACACCGAGACAAAGATGGTAACATTAGGTCCAGTGACCGAAAACTCGGTCAAATAGGTAGGTTTTTAAAGGAGAGGTAGAATGGCAGAGAGGTTTAGGGAGGGAATTCCAGAGCTTAGGGTCTAGACTGAAGGCACGGCCGCCAATTTGGAGTGAATGAAGTGTGAGATGGACAAGAGGCCAGAATTGGAGAGATCTCAGCAGGCTGTCGGGTTGGAAGAGGTTACAGAGATAGGGAGGGGCGAGGCCATGGAGAGATTTGAACACAAATTATGAGAATTTTAAAATCGAGGCGTTGCCGGACCAGGAACCAATGTAGATCAGCGACCACGAGGTGATGGGTGAATAGGACTTGGTGCGAGTTAGGATACAGGCAGCAGAGTTTTGGTCAAATGAAAGGCACCGACATCGTCACACACTACGGCACACGTAGGGTTGCAGACATTGAAAAGTCTCCTTTGAAGGAACCAGAGAGGTTTACTCTACAGGAGGAGACCGTTCAGCCCATTGTGCCTGTGCCAGATTCTTAAGTGTCAGCTTGGCTCACTGGGTAGCGCACTCGCCTCTGAATCGGAAGGTCGTGTGTTCAAGTACCCACTCTAGAGACTTGAGCACAAAATCCAGACTGACACTCCAGTGCAGTACTGAGAGTGCTGTCTTTTGGATAAAACGTTCAACCGAGGCTCCGTCTGCCCTGATAGGTGGATGTAAAAGATCCTGTGACACTATTTGAAGACGACCAGCGGAGTTCTCCCGGTGTCCTGGGCCAACATTTATCCCACAACCAATGCTTTCAAAAACAGATTAACATTGCTGTTTGTGGGAGGATGCTGTGCATAAATATGGCTGCCTGCAAAATAATAAAAATGAGAAGTCACACAACACCAGGTTATAGTCCAACAGATTTATTTAATTTTACAAGCTTTCGGAGCTGTCGCTCCTTCCTCAGGTAAGTTAACTTCTCATTTTTGTCCACCCCAGTCCAACGCCGGCATCTCTGCAAAATAATAGAATACACTTCAAAAGTACCTCATTGGTTGCCAATGCGCTGTGCGACACAAAAGGTGCTACAAAAAGGCAAGTTTGTTTCTTTGACGGAGCAAACCAAAACTAGTCCCGTCAAAGATTATCTTGAAGCCGTTAACTACAGCCCCATAAATCTCGGCCTGGTGGCGGGCTTCCAATAGAACTCTTTTTATTGTATTTGTGGGTCTCGGTCTGAGTCTGTCCCTTTGACAGCAATCAGTATTACTGAGCGCATAAACCATCACCTTTCATTGGTGCCGTTCTGATCCGAAAGAATGACAAAAAGATAAAATAAAGAAATACATATATATATATATATATTTTTTTAAATGACTGTAATAATAACATTTAGAATGCCTTCTGCAGCTCAGTGATTAAACACCCTGATAGAAAATGCTTGAAACCCTTGTGTCTGGGCGGGGGGGGGAGGAATTAAAAAGATGGAAAAAGATTTAATTAATTTTGATTCTTTTACGCTAACTTACCCGGTTAGCTGGGTCGGGTGCGAGGCCCACAGCTTGATGGGGGGTGGGGGCCTCTCCGCAGCTGCGAAAACGCTCCCGATAAATATTTACTGAGTTTGGTGATATCGGCAACAATAATTGTGAGGAAGAAAAATGAAAATGAAAGCAGGAGAGCCACTAGGGAAAGCCCGAGGGGGGAAGCTTGGGCGGCTGCTGGCAGTAGTAGGTAGGCCTTTCCCCCTCAGAGGTGATGAAGGGGGGGGGGGGGGAGGCGGACTTTTGCCGGAGGGCTCGAGCCTGGCGCGCGAGGGCGGGGGGCGGCCTTTCGCTGCAGGGCTCGAGCCTGGCGCGCTGCGCGGGCTTTCGCTGGTGGCGGTTGGCACAGGTGCATCTTTGGGCTGTCAACCCGGAGCCGCGCGAGAGGTCGGTCGGCCGGCCGGCCCCGTCCCCCAGTCACAGGTCGGAACCTAATCAATCAGCGGGAGGCCGCAAACCTGTAATCATTGTTTAATTGTCACCACCCGACCCGATGGTGGCCTCCACTGTTTACTCAGCCCATTGAGAATCAATTGGCAATAAAAGAGCAGCCATAAAGAGAGGTGTGAAATTCCCCAGCTAATTAAACTAATGACTGTTTAGCCTTCCTTGCCTTTCCGGGGGGAAGGGGAGGTGGTCGTCGTCGTCGTCGTCGTCGTGAGAGGACGAGGAATGCCAAGCTATAGCAGCAGCTTTAAGTCAATAGCATCGTTTATACTGAGGCTGATCCTGAATTTTAAAGGACTGTCGCCACCTTGTTAAAAGGCCACTTTACGTCTTCAAGTTTAAAAAAAAAGAACATTTGGCAATCCCCTCTTTTTTTTCCTGGCCAGAGAAGAGCGTGAATCGGGGTGAGTCAATCTCCGCTGATGTTGTTCAAACGAGTGCAAATAAATCGTTTGTCAAGTCTTTTTTTTCAAATTCTCATAAAAGTGATCTTGATATTTCCATTTCGCAGCAGCAGCTATTGTTACCGAATTTGGTTGTGGGACTAACAATACAGTGCCCGGACAGTGTTACACAGAGTTACAGTATTTACAGCACAGAAACAGGCCGTTCGGCCCAACTGGTCCACGCTGGTGTTTATGCTCCACACCAGCCTCCTCTCGCCCTACTTCATCTCACCCTGTCAACATACCTTTCTATTCCTTTCTCCTTCATGTACTTATCTAGCTTCGTCTTAAATGCGTCCATGCGTTTCGCCTCAACCACTGCTTGTGGTAGCGAGTTCCACATTCTCACCACTCTCTGTATTGAGATTGTGTAAAGTTATTTCACATAGCCAGCAAACATGAAGGATGTGAAAGAACAGTGTGCTAATCCAACTCCGGTTGTCGGATGGCCTTTACAACCTCCTGCCGGGCTGGGGTTGTGCTGAGATGGTGGTGGGTAACATGCTGCGGGATGGAGTTGAGGACACTTGCGTCGAAGACAGAGTCTCGGTTAAGGAGATCTTCGAAGTGCTCCTTCCAGTGGGCACTGACTGCCTCCCTGTCCTTGATGAGTACCTCTCCGTTCTTGGCCGGTAGTGGAGTAGGACCTTGGGTGCTTGGGCTGTAGGCGGTCTTGACTGCGCTAAAGAATCCACGCACGTCATGGTTGTCGGCTAGCTGCTGGATCTCCTGTGCTTTCTCTGCCCACCACCTGTTCTTTAGGTCGCGAGTTTTTTTATTGGACCTCGGCCTTCAGGCGTCTGTCGAGCTGCTTTCTTGCTCTCGAGTTGTGTTGCTGTTTCCAGATCGGGGATGCCTTGCGCTTGCGACTTAATAGCTCCTGGATCTCCTGGTCATTCTCGTCGAACCAGTCTTGGTGTTTCCTGGTTAAGTGACCGAGCATCTCTCCACAGGTGCTGATTATGGACAACAAGGCCTCAGGAGCAGATGGAATCCCTGCCGAGGTGCTAAAGCATAGCAGAGAAGCACTACTGGTGCAAATTCATGAACTAATTTCTCTTATCTGGAAGGAGGAGAGCATGCCAGGGGATCTCAAATGCCATAATTGTGACCATCTTCAAGAAAGGTGACAAGTCCGATTGCAGTAATTACAGAGGAGTTTCCCTGCTGTCTGCCACAGGGAAAGTCATCGCAAGAATCCTCCTCAATCGCCTTCTCCCAGTGGCCGAAGAGCTCCTCCCAGTGTCGCAATGCGGATTCCGCCCACTAAGGGGCACAATGGACATGATCTTCACCACGCGCCAACTACAAGAGAAATGCAGGGAACAGCACCAACCGCTGTACATGGCCTTCTTTGACCTCACAAAGGCTTTTCACACTGTCAACCGTGAGGGATTATGGAGTGTCCTCATCAAATTCGGCTGCCCTGAAAAGTTTGTCACCATCCTCCTCCTGCTTCACGACGACATGCAAGCCGTGATCCTGATCAACGGTTCCACCACAGACCCAATTCATGTACGGACTGGGGTCAAGCAAGGCTGTGTCATCGCACCAACGCTCTTCTCGATCTTCCTTGCGGCAATGCTCCATCTCACCCTCAGTAAGCTCCCCGCTGGAGTGGAGCTAATTTACAGAACAAACGGGAAACTGTTCAACCTCCATCGCCTCCAGTCCAGATCCAAGGTCGTCCCTTCCTCTGTCGTCGAATTACAGTATGCAGACGACGCTTGCGTCTGCGCACACTCGGAGGTCGAACTCCAAACCATTGTTAACACCTTCACCGACGCGTACAAGAGCATAGGCCTTACACTAAACATCCGTAAGACAAAGGTCCTCTACCAACCTGCCCCCGCCACACAGTACTGCCCCCCGATTATCAAAATCCATGACAAGGCCTTGGACAACGTGGACCACTTTCCATACCTTGGGAGCCTACTGTCAACAAGGGCAGACGTCGATGACGAAGTCCAACACCGCCTTCAGTGTGCCAGTGCAGCCTTCGGTTGCCTGAGGAAGAGAGTGTTTGAAGACCAGGACCTCAAAGCCGGCACCAAGCTCAAGGTCTACAGAGCAGTTAGTAATACCCTCTCTCCTGTATGCCTCAGAGACATGGACCATGTACAGCAGGCACCTCAAAGCACTGGAGAGGTATCACCAACGCTGCCTCCGCAAGATCCTGCAAATCCATTGGCAGGATAGGCGCACCAACGTCAATGTTCTCGCTCAGGCCAACATCCCCAGCATCGAAGCTTTGACCACGCTCCATCAGCTCCGATGGACGGGCCAGATTTTCTGCATGCCCGATACGAGACTCCCAAAACAAGCACTCTACTCGGAGCTCCGACATGGCAAGAGAGCCCCAGGTGGGCAGAGGAAACGCTTCAAGGACACCCTTAAAGCCTCCTTGAAAAAGTGCAACATCCCCACCAACACCTGGGAATCCCTGGCCCAGACCGTACAAAGTGGAGGAGAAGCATCTGGGAAGGCACCGAGTACTTCGAGTCTCTTTGCTGGGAGCAAGCGGAAGCCAAGCGCAAACAGCAGAAGGAGTGCACGTCAACCCAAGCACCCCACCCACCTGCCCCTTCAACCACCGTCTGCCCCACCTGTGACAGAGACTGTAGGTCCCGCATTCGACTCATCAGTCACCTGAGAACTAATTTTTAATGTGGAAGCAAGTCATCTTCAGTTCCGAGGGACTGCCTAAGAATCCAACTCCACTCCTCCCAGACTCCTTTAAAGATGCACTTATTTTTTGGGGAGCTTACTTATTTTTGTAATTTCTGTTGCCCGTCTTACCGAATATCAAGTGGTTCTGGGCAATGACACTGAGTCGGAGACCCCTAATCTCCGTGTGCCACTCTCCATATTTACTAAAGTAAAAGACTTGAATTTATATCGCGCCTTTCATCACCTCAGAATATCTCTAAGCACTTCACAGCCAATGAAGCACTTTTGAAGTGTAGTCACTGTTGTAATGTGGGAAACGCAGTAGCCAATTTGCACACCGCACAAGGTCCCACAAACAGAAATGAGAAACTGACCAGATAATCTGTTTTAGTAATGTTGGTGGACAGATAAATATTCACTAGAACATCAGGGAGAACTCCCCTGCTCTCTGGAATAGTCATGATGCGGAGATGCCGGTGTTGGACTGGGGTGGACAAAATTGAGAGGTCGCACAACACCAGGTTATAGTCCAACAGTTTTATTTGAAATCACAAGCTTTCGGAGCTATCGATTGCTCCTTCCTCAGGTGAAGTAAATTAGATACAGAATCACCAAAGCATATATAGATAGAGAACAAAGCATATGTACCTTACAATTGCAGACCACTAAATTAAATCATCCTGACTATCTGCCGAGGTGTGATAAAGTTAATCAAGTCAGCCAGGAAGGTACCACATCAAAGACATAGCAAGATACAACTGAGACAATGAGGTGTAGTCGCAGGGGTTCTAACGTGTCAAAAGCTGCCGTCTCCATGGGATCTTTCACGTCCACTTGAAAGGGAAGAAGGGGCCTCGGTTTAACATCTCATCTGAAAGACGGCACCTTCGACAGTGCAGCACTCCCTCAGTACTGCACTGGGAGTCTCAACCTGGAGTTTTACCGTCCAGGTCAGGAGAACACAGCCCTAAGATCCTAATTGCTGAAAGGGCTGTACTTTTCATCTTAACTGGAAACTCGCAGGATTCATGATTGTGGGCTCACTTCTATCACAGAGCTGGTGACTGCAGACTATTGTGTGCCTTGCCCATGTTGGCGGGATGGGATGCTATGAAATCTACTTAAGTGGTATTGGTTCATTAGTCGCTTCCCTGCCACTCCCTCCAATCCCCCTAGAATGGAAAAAAGTGCTGTGCTTAAAAAGGATGTTGGTTTTGTGAGACGCCCTCGTACCTGCATCAGTTCTGACAGCCAACCAGCTTAGCCTGGAAGTTGGGGTAAACAGGGCTGTTGCCTCCTCTGCCTCTCCACAAGTGGCTCACACCCCCTCAACCCAGCAGGTTTACATCTATCCATCAATGTGAAGAGTGACTACAGTTCAACAATCACTGCAGTCTGTAAGCGCTGTGCCTGCAGGCACTCATGCACGCGTAGAAATTTGTTTCTTTAACCTCTATGCACTTGACCACAAGATCCAGGCTGACACTCTCAGTGCAGTACTGAGGGAGTGCTGCACTATCGGAGGTGCCGTCTTTCGGACGAGACGTTAAACTGAGGCCCTGTCTACCATCTCAGGAGAACGTAAAAGATCCCATGGCTCTATTTCGAAGAAGAGCAGAAGAGTTCTCCCCGGCCAATATTTATCCCTCAACCAAAAATACAGATTATCTGGTCATTTATCTCAATGCTGTTTGAGGGACCTTGCTGTGCGCAAATTGGCTGCCGTGTTTCCTACATTACAGCAGCAACTATGCTTCAAAAGTGCTTCATTGGCTGTAAAGCTCTTTGGGACATGTTGAGGTTGTGAAAGGCGCTATATAAATGCAAGTTCTTTCTTTATATTCTCAAATGATCTCCACACAGTGCCCAAATAAGGGTGGGGGGGAAGACACGGAAGATCTGCAGGGTCGTGCGAACCAGCTAGCAACAAGGGAGGGGAGATGACAGTGAAAACTGCTTGTAACCCAAGTTTGAATGTAAAAGAATGACTTTATTAAGGTTCAGCCTCTGTGCATAAGCCTCAGCTTCATGCTCTAGCTGGAGCAGTCTGCCTCAAACTGGTTGTCTGATTGACACATTGTCAGATACGGATTCTCAAGATGTCTCTAAATTATAAACTATTATGAAACACTGGATGGAAAAAAGGAAAGAAAGAATTTGCATTTCTATAGCGCCTTTCACGACCGCGGGATGCCCCAAAGCGCTTTACAGCCAAGGAAGTACTTTTTGAAGTGTGGCCAATGTTGTAATGTAGGAAACACAGCAGCTATTTTGCGCACAGCAAGCTCCCACAAAGAGCAGTCTGATAATGACCAGATAATCTGGTGAAGGCGCAATATAAATCCAAGAACATTTCTTTTTTGGTGTCCTTCTCATGAATGCTTTTGACTTCCATCCCTCCCCTGCCGTCCCCTCCCCCATGGCCCGACATTGCACAAGGTGAGTGTTTATTCAATATCCTGATATTAAAAAAAAAAGCATAAACCTTCAGCAGAATGCAGTAATCATTGTTGATCAGGAAATTACATTTCCTTTTCGATTGAGTGAGTGCCTCTGCTTTACAGCTGTATGTAAATATTGACAATGGCGCACCTCACAGAATTCATTAGCTTCGTGAAGCTTCACGCTGCTTATCTGTATCTTTCTGTTTATCAGCAAGCAGTGTGTTTAAATCAGGACACCTCCCCCGAGATGGCTCAGTGGGTAAATGCACCTTCTGGTGTAGCGATGAGCCCGGGTTTGATCCCTGCTGTCTAACTAGCAGTAAAATCATCCAGGGTTCCCACTCATGGCACCATCCAGTGACTCCTATTGGAAAGTCAGGTGAGGCCAGGGTTGGACTGGACCTGTCGACTAACCTGTCAACACCCAGCCCCAGAGTCTTGAGCACATAATTGACGCTGGCACTTCCAATGCAGAGTTTTTTTTGAAGATATGTTGGGGGATATAGCCCATATCCTAATTCGGACCAAGTCCCGTTCACCCATCACTCCTGTGCTCGCTGACCCACATTGGCTCCCAGTCTCGCTTTTAAAATTATCATCCTTGTTTTCAAATCCCTCCACGGCCTCGCCCCTCCCCATCTCTCTAACCTCCTACAACCCTGTGAGATCTCTGTGTTCCTCAATTCTGGCCTCTTACACATCATTCCCCCATTGGTGGCTGTGCCTTCAGCTGCTTTGGCCCTAAGCTCTGGAATTCCCTCCCTAAACCTCTCCACCTCTCTACCTCCCTCTCCTCTTTTAAGTCGCTCCTTCTGTGGCTCAGTATGAAATTTTGTTTGATAACGCTCCTGTGAAGCACCTTGGGACATTTTACTATGTTAAAGGCGTTCTATAAATGCAAGTTATTATTGTATATGCATTTTCAACAGCTGTTTGACAAGTTGCTGCATTATAAGTTTGTCAATAAAATGTACCCACTTGGTATTAAAAGGAGTATGGTTGCATTGTCAGGGATTTGGTTAAAGGACAGAAAAAAGAGAATAGTGATTAACGGATGTTTTTCAGACTGGAAGGATGTAAACAATGGTGTTCCTTCGGGACCTATAAAGTGATCTAGACTTAAGTATAGGGAATATTTTATATCAAAGTCTGCAAAAATAGGGAGCATCGTTAGCTGTGAAGAGGACTGTAAGTGACTTAAAGAGCACATAGACAGGTTAGTAGATTGTGCAGATAAATGTCTGCTGAAACTCAAGATGGAGAAATATGAGGTAATACATTTTGAGAGGAAGAATAAGGAGAGGACATATAAACTAAATAGTAAAACTTAAAATGGAGCAGAGAGATTTAAGGGTTCAGATACACACATCTTTAGAAATAGGTATCAAAAAATAGGATCTTAAGTTTTGTAAACGGGCATTGAGTTTAGAAGCAAAGAGGCACTGATAAACCTATACAAGTTAACAGTTAGGCTCCAGTTTTGGGCGCCTTACTTTAGAACAGCGTCGTCCAATAGAAATGGCTGACTAGTCACAGGTGTTACTACGGTAACTCTGTATTAGCCACATGCACTCATTTTAGTAGAAAACATCTTACACACAATGCAGGTAAATGCACCTCGTGTATATTTACTGAACAAGCATCTACCACCATTCACTGTGAAACTTATCAGACACAATGTATCTGAAAGAGTTCAATACTACCGTAAGAACTCTCAGGATATTCTGAACAGTTGCTATTTAGAGGGGATCCCGGTAGCTTTAGACTTGTGGATTGCTGTTTCGAGGGTCCCACTGACTCATGCTTGTGCTGGTCTCCTATGCATAGGGCATCCTGGTTGCAGCAGGAAAAGTTGGGCTCCCTATTCATCTTTTAACAACTAAGGAGAATAACAGAATGTATCTGAAGTTATAGGTGTAGTGGTTATGTTACTGGGCTAATAATCCAGTAGAACGTGAGTTTAAATCTCACCCCGCGGCAGTGAGAGAATTTGAATTCAGTTTTTTAAAAATTGCTGGGACGATTGGAGCTTTCAACACTGAGATCAATAGATTTTTGTTTGGTAATGTCATCGAGAGATATGGAGCGAAGGCGTTAATTGGAGTTGAGGTGCAGATCAGCCGTGATCTGACTGAATGGTGGAGCAGGCTGGAGGGGCTGAATGGCCCGCTCTGGTTCCTGATGTTCCTAGACTGCTTGCCAAGTGCTGGACGGATGTCAGTTTTGTGGAACATTGAAGTTACTGGCGGTGATGAACAGGGCTAAGCCTCCTGAAGGATTCTCACGTTCCCACCAGCTTTTCCAGCCACCGCCTTCTGAGGACCCGAGCCTGAAGCCCAATGTAGGCTCATCCGTTACTTGTCAAAGGGCCTCTCGCCTTCTGTAAGGCTCTCCGCCGTCTCCCATCACGCTGTTGGCAGCGATCGGAAATTGAAATCCATTTTTCACATTAATCTCGAGGCTAATCCATTCTTTTCTTCGCCCCAAGAAATAGTCTTAAACAGCCTAAATCTGTACATCTAGTTGCCACGGTGATTTCTATGGCTACTGGCCCCTGACAGGAAATGACAGCCGAATCCAACAGGATATTGCATGCGTTTCTGCTCCCGACCTGGATCCAGAATTGTCCAAAAATTCTGATAAGGAGGCAGCTGCTGCATGGATCTAATAATGAAGTGTCATTTTCTGAATACTTTCAAAGAGATGATACCAGGGAATGTTATCCTGCTGAGTACTTATCAGATCAGGGGGGTGATCCTGCACAGCCAACGCAATATATTACAGAGCTTTAAAAACGACTTTACTGCCTCACTGTGTGCTGCGGCTGTGACTGATGAGATCAGATTATGACTGGGCACTAGGCAGTTATTACTGCAGAGCTATAGCAATCCGCACTCAGCAAAGAATGTATCGGTGGGCTTTGCTAGATTGTTCTTCCTTCCCGAGAAGTCCAGCGTTTGGACAGACTTGGCTAAAAGTGGGAGCTCCTCCACCCGCACCCCTTTGAAACATCAAACTGGTGGGGCCCACCGACTGGCTTAGCGGCTAAACGCGCGTGAGACCAAACCTGGAAAGATCCCAGGTTCCACCTCTGCTCCCAGCTCCCAAAGAGTCGCTGTCAGTTTGACCAGCAGTGGGGCAGGTGCACTACAACAACAACTTGCATTTCCACAGCGCCTTTAACGTAGTAAAATGCCCCAAGGCGCTTCACAGGAGCGCGATCAAAAATCGACAAGGAGTCACATAAGGAGATATTAGGACAGGTGCTTGGTTTAAGGAGCGTCATAAAGGAGGAGAGAGAGGTAGGGAGGCGGAGAAGTTTAGGGAGGGAATTCCAGAGCTTAGGGCCTGGACAGCTGAAGGCACGGCCACTAATGGTGGAGTGATGAAAATCGGGGATGTGCAAGAGGTCAGAATTGGAGGAGTACAGAGGTCTGGGAGGATCTTAGGGCTGAGGGAGGTTATAGAGATGGGGAGGGGCGAGACAATGGAGTGGTTATGAACACGAGGATGAGAATTTTGAATTTGAGGTGTTGCCGGACTGGGAGCCAACGTAGGTCAGCGAGCACAGGGGTGATGGGTGAACGGGAGTTGGTAAGGTTGCCTTTGGTGGCCTGTGCTCGGACGGGGAGAATTCAGCCCCCGATCATTCATCTCACGGCCCCTCAGCTGGCAACTGCCCAAGTGTGGGCATTGGCTGAGGGTAGTATGGCGTTCTGTTTGATACTCCGTGCTTGAATCGATTGCCAGCTATCAGTTGAGGCTTGCACCTGAAGGAATAATCACCTGGGGAAGGTAACAGTGGCCCCTGCCTTTACAGCCATAGAAGGTGTGAATCAGTACCTTCACAGCACAATATAACACTTTTAAAGATGGTCACTTCACCTGACGAAGGAGCAGCGCTCCGAAAGCTTGTGATTTCAAATAAAACTGTTGGACTATAACCTGGTGTTGTGCGACTTCTCACTTTTGTCCACCTTTAAAGATAGCCGTGAAAGGGAAAGAAAATACTTTCTATTTCAGAGTAACTGACTGTATCTCTACTGATGTTACTCCAGCTCCCTCACACTGTCACTCAGTAACCCCTCTCCCCCAGCACCCTGTGTCACTGACTGTATCTCTACTGATGTTAATCCAGCTCCCTCACACTGTCACTCAGTAACCCCTCTCCCCCAGCACCCTGTGTCACTGACTGTATCTCTACTGATGTTAATCCAGCTCCCTCACACTGTCACTCAGTAACCCCTCTCCCCCAGCGCCCTGTGTTACTGACTGTATCTCTACTGATGTTAATCCAGCTCCCTCACACTGTCACTCAGTAGCCCCTCCTCCAGGGCCCTGTGTTAGTCACTAGAGGCTAGAAATTACAGTTGGTGATATTAGTGGGTGAGTACTTAAAGCATTGATGTGACATTTTTCTGTCTGGTGCTCTAACAGAGGCAGTAAAATGTGGTTAACATCTCTGTTAAAATAGAGAACAGAGGAATGTTATATGAATGTGTTAAATGTTCTGCATTATTTTCATTGACAGTAAAATATACGATTACTATATCTACTGATGCTACTGTAACTCCCCTGCATTGATAACGTCTGTAGCCAGTTAGTTACTGGTTGATTTTTAACCAAAATGAGAAGTCGCACAACACCAGGTTATAGTCCAACAGTTTTATTTGAAATTACGAGCTTTCGGAGCTCTGCTCCTTCAGGTACAGTGAGGGAACCCCTCACTGTACCTGAAGAAGGAGCAGAGCTCCGAAAGCTCGTAATTTCAAATAAAACTGTTGGACTATAACCTGGTGTTGTGCGACTTCTCATTTTTGTCCACCCCAGTCCAACACCGGCATCTCTGCATCATGATTTTTAACCAGGTGGCTAAACACAAGTGGGATGAGGAAATGAGATAAAGACTCAATGAAGATAAACTGGTCGGGATCCGGAGGTCAACAGTAGAACATCTTTTTAGTTCCCCTGTGTGAATTGGGCCGTACGGGCGGCACAAACCAAAATGCTCTTTCCAATATAGCCCCCCAGCCCCAGAAACTATCTCGAAGGGTTCAGTAGCACACCGTCAGTCAGTCTAGGCATCCTGTAGAGCTCCTCTCCCGAGGTACCTCCAGTTTGTCACCTTCCTCTCTGCTTGCCAAAGTTTCCTCAACCCCTGTTCTTAGACGGAGGCTCCAGATCCCCCTGCAAGTTGATGTTAGGATACATGGCCGAATCCCAGTGGCCAACTCTCTCTCCATTCTAGCCGCTCCTTCCATTTTAGTCATTTGGAACTGGAGTTGCCAACTCTGGTTGGACGTATTCCTGGAGGTTTCATCACATGACCCTGCCCCTCCAAACGCCCCGCCCCCACACCCCCGTCATTGGTCCCCCGACATGTCCATCCTCGCTGAGCACTGCCTCCCCCCCCCCCCACCGATTGGAGAGTGAACAGACTCTTCGTTACCTGATTGAATGATTCTTGACTAAGTCAAATAACCCCCCGGCCGCCAGTATTTTTATAACTAACATACAAGTGTTCAAAGAAAAAAAATTACACACACTTTTTTAAAGCCCTTGTGATTTTTCTCCTGGGTTTTCTGCTTGCAGCGGTGTCTGGGAGATTAATATTTTATTCCTGGAGACTCCAGGACAATCCTGGAGGGCTGGCAACCCTAGCTGGACCTTCAGTGCACTCTGTACATGTTGTAGGTTGACCTAGTGAGGGAGTGGGGTGGGGGCCTGGGGGGATGTCACCAGGAATCTGGCCATTGCCTGTTGTGATTTGTCGTGAGCAGCATTAGCGCATTACCGAGTGGCATCACCTCCGGAGAACACTGAGGAGTAATCTTCGCTGAACCAGGACCTGGTGAGGGAAGGGAAAAGAGGGAAGCATCCAGTCCAGTTACAATGTCATCCAGTGGCCTCGTGGGTGCTCACTGTCCAGGCCAGAAGATCCCAGCTTCACTTTCTGCTGTGCTGTATTTGCAGATCTCAAAAGTCACAACATGGACACAGGCCGTTCGGCCCAACCAGTCTCTGCCAGCATCTACAATCCACGTGAGCAAATAGTCCAAATCACATTTACCCATCCTCTTCCCATATCCCTGCATCCCCTTTTCCTCTAATCTGAAATGTTGGTCTAGTTTCTGGCCGCAGCCACTAAGCCTGGCAGTGAATTTCACAGCTCTCTGTGTGAAGAGGTTTCTCCTGTCCTCTGTCCTAAATCTCTTCCATTTAATCTTGTATCTATAGCCCCTTGTTCTTGGCCCCTCAACTACTGGAAACAGTCTGATTCTATCTGCCCTGCCCCATCCTTTCACAATTTTGAACACTTCTATCATATCACCCCGTAATCTGCGTTTTTCAAGTCTTTGTATTTGTATTTCCTCATACCAGGCAGCATTCTAGTGAATCTGGGTTTTGTCCTCTCTCAAGCCTGAATATCCTTCCTATAGTGTGGAGCCCAATACTGCATACAGGTCTTAAATAGGCTCATCATTACCGCTTGGCTTATATATTCTATACCTAACCTTCCATTAGCTTTAAGAGCTGGGAGTAGGGACACTACAACAACAATGTGTGCCTTTAACGTTGTAAAACATCCCAAGGTGCTTCACAAGAACATTATGAAACAAAATTTGACACTGAGCCACATAAGGAGGCATTAGGACAGGTGACCAAAAGTTTAGTCAGAGGTAGCTTTTAAGGAGCGTCTTAAAGGAAGAAAAAGATGTAGAGAGGCGGAGAGGTCTGGAGGGAATTCCAGTGCTTAGGGCCAAGATAGCTGAAGGCACGACCGCCAATGGTGGAGCGATTAAAATCGGAGATGGACAAGAGGGCAGGATTGGAGGAGCATAGATATCTCAGAGGGTTGTAGGGCTGGAGAATGCTCCAGACATAGGGAGGGGCGAGGCCATGGAGGGATTTGAAAACAAGGATGAGAATTTTGAAATCGAGGCGTTGCTGGACCGGGAGCCAATGTAGGTCAGCAAGCATAGGGGTGATGGGTGAATGATACTTGGTGCATTTGGTCTCAGCCTTGGGATGGGAAGATCAGCCAGGGTTCCTGCTCCTGTTCACTGTCTGTGACTCTTGTTGGAAAGTGCACATGCAGGGGGAAATCAGAAGTCATGCCCCACCATGACGGAAGAGCTTGGTGACACTCGCTGTCACGTGAGGAAAGGTCACTAAGATGAGGTAACCGAGGGCTCCTCCTGCTCCCAGGGTGGGTCACCACCTTCAGGAGAGGGGTAAGAATTAGCAGGGTAAAATGTATATAAATTGCTGCCCTGTCAGCTCTGGATGGGATTAAAGGGTTCATTCTGCTGAAGTGAATTCTTTAGGATATGCGTGTGTGTAATTTTAGAAACAGAAAGAGATTAAACAAACAAGTATTCAAATACAGAGTGAAACCTGAACTGGATTTGGGCAACAGCGGGGTTTGGCTTTGTTTATGCATCAAGGCCAATGTGCCATCCCTTCAACCTCACCCATTTTCTGAGTGTAAGGTAATACGCTGGCAGGTTCCACCAGGACACGCCAGGGAAATAGAGACAGCGAGAGAGAGCTCGAGAGAGAGAATGAAAGTGAGAGAGGGAGAGAAAGAGAGACAGTGTGAGAGAGAGGGCGAGAAAGGGGGGAGACCGGGGGGGGTGGGGGGGCAGAGAGAGAGAGGGGGGGAGACCCGGGGGGTGGGGGGGGGGGAGACAGAGAGGGGGGAGACAGAGAGAGGGGGGGAGAGAGAGCAGGCGAGAGAGAGGAAGACAGCATGAGAGAGAGTGATAGAGAAAGAGGGTGACGGAGAGGCAGAAGATAGAGACAATGCGAGAGAGAGAGTCAGACACAGAGGAAGCGATACAGTGATAGTGAGAAAGAGAGATAGACAAAGAGGGAAAGTGAGAAAAAGAGTGAGACAGTGAGAGCGACGAATGGAGAGAGACAGCAAGAGAAGGAGAGAAAGAGACTGAGTGAGAGTGTTATTGAGAAAGACAGATGGAGAAAGAGGCAGGCAGCGAGAAAGACAGTGAGAGACAGAGATTGAGACGGAAACAGTAGGAGACAGAATTAGAGAGAGCAGGAGAGACACACATGCAGAGGGCAAGACATCGTTAGCGACAGGCGGTGAGATAGTTGGACACTAAGACAGTTGCGGGGAGAGGGTGAGCCAGTAAGAAACACACAGTAGAAAGAACGATGGTGAGAGACAAACTGAGTGTGTATGAAGAAGAAAATGAGACACAGAAAGCATGGCACAATGAAACAGACAGAGACAGACAACTGGACACATTGCAGGAAGAACTGCTGTGTGCTATGTGTGCTAAAATCATAAAACCATGTAGAAAGAATGGATTTACAATTGTTTTACACACAGGGGAAATTTGCCCCTGCCCTATGGAGAGAGAACCGAGCAAGAGGAGGAGAAATACAAATGCAAGAGTTAGAGATACACAGACAGACATACAACTGGGGGAGAGAGAAAGAAATAAAGAACTTGCATTTATATAGTGCTTTTCACAACCTCAGGACGTCCCAAAGCGCTTTACAGCCAATGAAGTACTTTTGAAGTGTAGTCACTGTTGTAATGTAGGAAACGCGGCAGCCAATTTGCACATAGCAAGCTCCCACAAACAGCAATGTGTTAATGACCAGATAATCTGTTTTATTGATGTTGGTTGAGAGATAAATATTGGCCAGGACACTGGGGAAAACTCCCCTGCTCTTCTTCAAAATAGAGTCATGGGATCTTTTATGTCCACCTGAGAGGACAGATGGGGTTTAATGTCATATCTGAAAGATGGAACCTCTGACAATGCAGCTCTCCCTCAGTACTGCTCAGGGTTGTTAGCCTAAATTTTGTGCTTAAGCCTCTGAAGTGGCGAAAGAGAGAGGCAGATAATAGAGACAGAGGGACAGAGAATTCTGTGCTGCATTCTGTAACTGGGAGTCTTCAAACTTAAAGTGCAGATTGAAACCAACAGTGTGCTTCAAGTCTGATCTCAGAAGAGCGCCCCCTACTAGCACCAGTGTGCCATTTCCTTCTTTGCACCAGTCCCTATTCTTGCTGAGTGAGGTTGCCAATCTGTGCTACACAGAGCTGTGAACTGATTATGTCCTCCCTCTCCCCAGGCTTGTTTCACATAGGACCTTTACATCCTTTGGGCTGGGTTTATACCCAAGCCCCAGCGCTGAAGTGCTAACTCACTGCCCTGCCAAGGCCAGAGGGACAAGTGGTCCCTCATCTTATAGATATAAAAATTTCAGAGAAATGGTTACCTGTCAAGTATTTACTTAAAGGGAAGGAGTGTTTAGAGGGAGCGTGCTCGTGTTCTGATTAAAACAATTGTCGCCAATTTCCTCGGTTGGGGGGGGGTCCCTCCCGACCGGCCAGCGTAACTTCGGCGGAAGTCGCGGTTTCCACGGTTTATCTGCATTTGTGCCGATCCGTTACACCGACCCATCGGGAGAATTCCCTAAAGAAATTCCCGGCCCAAACATATCAAGAATGGGGGTAATTTTCTGCAGCATTTTCAGCTGCTGGCATCTTCTCCCTAGGAGGGTAGGTTGGGTGGGTGGAGTCTGACTGCTCATGATTAACTCCCAGGCTGCCAACTCCTAGACTGCCAACTGTTCTCCTTTAGAGCAAAGAAGATTAAGAGGAGATTAATAGAGGAGTTCAATATTATGAGGGGTTTTGATGGAGTAGATGGGGAGAAACCATTTCCACTGGCAGGAGGGTCAGTAACCAGAGGACACGGATATAAGGTAATTGGCAAAAGAACCAGGGGGGAGATGAAGAGAATTTTTCTTATGTGGCGAGTTGTTATGATCTGGAATGTGCTGCCTGAAAGGGTGGTGGAAGCAGATTCAATAGTAACTTTCAAAAGAGAATTGGATAAATAGTTGAAGAGGAGAAATTTGCAGGGTTATGGGGCAAGGGCAGGGTAGCAGAATTAATTGATAGCTCTTTCAGAGATCTGGCACAGGCATGATGGGCAGAATGGCCACCTTCTGTGCTGTAAGATTCTACTTGTCTATAACATCATCTGGAGAGAAGCAAGACTCAGATGGCGTGGCTCCGCCGGGCAAGAGAATTTTACCCCCAAAAAAATGACAAGGAATATTTTTATAAATCAACATGACTGAGTAAAAAAATAGTCGTGTATTTCAACGTCTCCTTAAAGGAAAGTAATTTGCAGAGTTGAGCCGGTGTTATTTTAATTTTTATTACAAGTTAAACGTCTCGTCAGAAAGCCTGCAGAGTGAGAGCAGCTCTCTCCTCTTTCCACCTCTTTGCCTTTGCAAGCCTGTCAATCTGTGAGCCCTGCCCCCGCCCCCTCCCCCCTCACTCCCTGACCCCTTTGCTGAGAGAGCTAATTCCTCTCCTCTCTGGAGCCACGGCTCCTGAAGTCGCATTCTCCTCGCTCCGCTGGGGGGGCCCCCGAGTCCCACCAGAACCCGGCCAACAAAAACACACTGGCATTCCATGCGACCGAGCCTCTCTGCCGGTTGCCAGGCTCCTGGCAATGGGCATTCAGGCCGGCACAGCGGGTGGGCAGGCAGGAGCAGGAGGAAGCCTCGTCGACCCCCCGCCGCCGAGGCCAGCACTCAGCAACATTCCTGACAACTCTGTCATTTACCTGAGGACTAACAAGCAGTGGCATCGTTAACTTCAGCCCGGGATGGCCGGCGGTGCCAAAAACAAAGTAATCTCATTAAAACTGACAAGACGGCTAGCAGTTCCCCCCACCCCGCCCGAACCAACAAGTGATTTCACCTCCCGAGGCCACAGCAGGATTTCCACGTCCAAGTGAAATTTTAGAAGATTACAGTTTAATTTTACGCTGAGACGTGGCCAATGGCTTGGGATCTTTAATTGCGCTCGTAATATGAAAGTATTCCAGGGGTAAATGACACAAGGGGCTGGAGCCAAGAGCTCACCAAATGGCTAAGTACAGGAAGCAGCTCTCCGATCTTAGAGAAATAGCTGGTGTATTTCCACCTTTGATTCTTTCTTTCCTTTCTTCTTTTATCCCTTTTTCTCTCTATCCTTTATTCTTTCTTTACTTTTTTCCCTCTCTCTTATTCCTTCTTTCTCTTTCATTTCTTCTTTCTCTCTTGACTTTTATTTCATTATTTCCCCAGTTCCTTTTTCTCATTAATTAATTTTTCTCTCTCTCTTTTATATCTTCTTTCTCTCCTGTCTTCTTTTGCTTCTTTCTCTCATTCAGTAATTTAGTTTCTCTCTTTTTATTCCTTCTTTCAGTCCAGTCTTTTTTCTCATTCTTTATCCTGCGTACATTCCTCTCATTCTTTCATTCATTTTTGTCCCTCTCTCCCTTTTTCGCTTCCTTTCTCTCTCTCTCTCCCTCTTTCCTCCTTTGTCCCTCTCTCTGCCACCCTGCTCCATTCTTTGTTCCTTTCTGCTTCTCTTCTTCACTCAACTGACTGATTCCTCATCTGTCCCGGAAAGTGCATATTTTCCCTGTTCTCTCCCCTCCTCCCCTGAAGGTGCTGACTTTTGCTGGGGCACAGCTCTACCGGGACCTAAATCATAGAATCATACAACACAGAAGAAGGCCATTCGACCCATCATGCCTGTGCTGGCTCTTTGAAAGAGCTATCCAATTAGTCCCACTGCCCTGCTCTTTCCCCATAGCCCTGCACTTTTTTTCCTTTTCAAGTATTTATCCAATTTCCCTTTGAAAGCTACTTTTGAATCTACTTCCACCACCTTTTCAGGCAGTGCATTCCAGATCATAACAACTTGCTGTGTAAAAACAATTCTCCTCATCTCCCTCCTGGTTCTTTTGTCAATTATTTTAAATCTGTGTCCTCTGGTTACCGACCCTCCTCGTAGTGGAAACAGTTTCTCCTTATTTATTCTGTCAAAACCCCTCATAACTTTGAATAACTTCTATTAAATCTCCCCTGAACCTTCTCTTTCTAAGGGGAACAATCCCAACTTCTCTGGTCTTTCCACATAACTGAAGGCCCTCATCCCTGGTGCCATTGTAATAAATCTCCTCTGCATCCTCGCCAAGGCCTTGACGTCCTTCCTAAATTGTGGTGCCCAGAATTGGACACAATACTCTGGCTGGGGCCTAGCCAGTGTTTTCTAAAGGTGTAGCATAACTTCCTTGCTTTTGTTACTCTATGCCTCTGGTGTGTGTCAGGGAAAGGTCAAATTAAATAAAATGTTTAAAAAAAATTTAAGGGCATCCCAAATTGTTCAGTGTTTTTATTCAGTGAGTTACTGAGCCATACAGACCACGTTTTATTCCTGGCAAGTGTGGAGTTGGCTGACCTCAGCTAGTGTGGTATTGGTGTGCCACAGCTGGCATCAGTACCCCCAGGCTGGTGAGGGAGGGGGCCAAAATCAGCCAGGGCTCCCGCTCCTCATTACTATTTAGGCACCCCCCACCTCAACCACCCCTCCCTCCACCCGCCCTTGCTGGAAAGTGCGTGTGGATGTCAGAGGAGGGCAGGATAGGGCTTTGCTGTGACATGCCCCACGGTTGAATAGCCCGCTGATGCTCACGCAAAGTGCAGCGACCAGAGGGGTGACTGCACCCTAAAGAGTCGGTGCCTTCAGGGAGAGAGGGGGAAGGAGAGAGGAATGGGGCAAACACAAATAAGGTTTAAAAAATATTGTGTATGATTATGAAATGTTCCCGATTATCTGCTGACATTGCTCAAACACACACAGGAAAATTCAAATGCAACCAGACGTCACAAAGCAAAACAAAACAAATGAATAAAATCAGTCTGGTCTTGGAGCCCCAGAGCAGCCTGGCCAATGAGTTCCAGTCCTTTACACAGAGTCAGGCCTCACACCTTGTGGCCTGTTTCTACGTTCCATTTCCAGCTCGCTGCACATTGCCTAGCAGCTCCTGCCTAAGAGGGAGTCAGGGGTCAGTTGTACTTGTTGCAGGAGGCGGGAGCTACACACTGCTGCTAATCGGGAAGGCATGTAAACCAGGGCTGACACTGAACAGTGGCGACGCTGTTAACCCTCAACAGCCCAAAGGGAGGCACTGACATCGTATCAGTGACTGGAGGCCAGGGTCGGCCAACCCTGGTTGAGTATAAAAGAAAAGAAAGACTTGCATTTATATAGCACCTTTCATGACCACTGGACATCTCAAAGCACTTTACAGCCAATGAAGTACTTTTGAAGTGTAGTCACTGTTGTAATGTGGGAAACGCGGCAGCCAATTTGCGCACAGCAAGCTCCCACAAACAGCAATGTAATAATGACCAGATAATGTGTTTTTGTTATGTTGATTGAGGGATAAATATTGGCCAGGACACCAGGGATAACTCCCCTGCTCTTCTTTGAAATAGTGCCGTGGGATCTTTTACGTCCACCTGAGAGGGCAGACGGGGGCTCGGTTTAACGTCTCATCCTAAAGACGGCACCTCCGACAGTGCAGCACTCCCTCAGCACTGCACTGGAGTGTCGGCCTAGTTTTTTGTGCTCAAGTCTCTGGCGTGGGACTTGAACCCACAACCTTCTGACTCAGAGGCGAGTGTGTCACCCACTGAGTCGCTGGCTGACACTGTGTATAGAAGATTAAGGGACGATCTAATTGAATTGTGTTGAAGATGATTAAAGGACTTGATGGGGTGGATAGAGAGAAATTATTTCCTCTAGTGAGGGAGTCCAGAACAAGGGGGCATAACTTTAAAAATTAGAGCTAGGTTGTTCAGGGGTGATGTCAGGAAGCACTTCTTCACACAAAGGGTAGTGGAAATCTGGAACTCTCTCCCCCAAAACGCTGTGGATGCTGGGGGTCAATTGAAAATTTCAAAACTGAGGTTGGGAGATTTGTATTAGGCAAGGGTATTAAGGTATATTGAACCAAGATGGGTAGATGGAGATAAGATACAGATACAGCCATGATCTAATTGAATGATGAAACAGGCTGGAGGGGCTGAATGGCCTCCTCCTGTTACTATGACATATTTCAGGAGGTTTCACCACGTAACTGCCCACCTCCGCACACCCCTGCCATTGGTTGCGTGGCTCATCTATCCCGTCTTCCCACACCAGTCGGAAAGTGAACAGACTATTCGCCCTGGATATTAACAAGGGCGTATTACATAGGCGGTAGGGTGGGGGCGGGGGCGGAGTTTCACACGGGAAACCCAAAAGTCCGGGTTTCCGCGCATGCTGTGGTGTTTAACTCCATAGAATACGTCTTTTAGCCCGGACAGGTTTCCCGCCCGGAAGTCAGCCTGATTGACAGGCCTGACTTGCAGTTGGGCGGGGAGCAGGCCGCAGGACAAGGGTAGTGTTGGGTGTTACTAAATGTACACAGTCCCTGTAGTGTTGTGTTATTGAATGTACACAGTCCCGGTATTGTTGGGTTTTACTGAATGTAAGGAGACCCTGTACTGTTCACTGGTACTGAATGTACCCAGTCCCTGTAGATTTGTGTTACTGAATGTACCCAGTCCCTGTCGTGATGTGTTACTGAATGTAAACAGACCCTGTAGTGTTGACTGTTACTGAATGTACACTGTAGCTTTAGTGTTGACTGTTACTGAATGTACACAGTCCTTGTAGTGTTCACTGGTACTGAATGTGCACAGTCTCTCTAGTGCTGTGTTACTGAATGTACACAGTCTCTGTAGTGTTCACTGGTACTGAATGTACACAGTCCCTGTCGTGATGTGTTACTGAATGTACACGTTCCCTGTAGTGTTGTGTTACTGAACGTACACAGTCCCTGTCGTGTTGGTTTTTACTGAATGTACACAGTCCTTGTAGTGCTGTGTAACTGAATGTAAACAGACCCTGTAGTGTTGACTGTTACTGAATGTACACAGTCTTGCAGTCCCTGTAGTGCTGTGTTACAGAATATACAGAATCCCTGTAATATTCACAGGTACTGAATGTACACCATCCCTGTAGTGTTGTTACTGAATGTACACTGCAACTGTAGCTTTGACTGTTAATGAATGTACACAGTCCCTGTCGTGCTGTTCTACTGAATGTATACAGTCCCTATACTGTCATGTTTTACTGAATGTCCACATTCCCTGTAGTGTTGTATTACTGAATGTACACGGTCCCTGTAGTGTTGTGTTACTGAATGTACACAGTCCCGTTACTGGATGTACACAGTCCCTGTAGATTTGTGTTACTGAATGTACATAGTCCTTGTAGTGTTGTTTCTGAATGTACACAGTCCCTGTAGTGTTGTGTTACTGAATAAACACAGTCCGTGTAGTGTTGGGTTTTACTGAATGTACACAGTCCTTGTAGTGCTGTGTAACTGAATGTAAACAGACCCTGTAGGGTTGACAGTTACTGAATGTACAGAATCCCTGTAGTGTTGTGTTACTGAATGTACACAGTCCCTGTAGTTTCTATTGTTTCTGAATGTACACAGTCCTGTAGTGTTGTGTTACTGAATGTACACCGCCTCTGTAGTGTTGTTATTGAATGTACACAGTCCTGTAGTGTTGTGTTACTGTCTCTACATAGTCCCTGTAGTGTTGTGTTACAGAATGTCCCCAGTATCTGTAGTGTTGTGTTGCTGAAGGTACATAGTTCCTGTAGTGTTGGGTTTTACTGAATATACATCGTCCTTGTAGTGCTGTGTTACTCAATGTACACAGTCCCTGCAGTGTTGTGTTACTGAATGTATACAGCCGCTGTATTGTTGACTGTTACTGAATGTACACAGTCCCTGTATTGTTGGGTTTAACTCAATGTACACAGTCCCCGTCGTGTTGTGTTTCTGAAAACGCAGTCCGTGTAGTGTAGGTTTTTACTGAATGTACACAGTCCTTGTAGTGCTGTGTAACTGAATGTAAACAGACACTGTAGTGTTGACTGTTAATGAATGTACACAGTCCCTGTAGTGTTCACTGGCACCGAATGTACACAGTCCCAGTAAAGTTGTGTTACTGAATGTACACTGTCGCTTTAGTGTTGACTGTTGCTGAATGTATACAATCCCTGTAATGTTGTGTTACTGACTACACTGTCGCTTTAGTGCTGACTGTTACTGAATGTACACAGTCCTTGCAGTCCCTGTAGTGCTGTGTTACTGAATATACAGAATCCCTGTAGTATTCACTGGTACTGAATGTACACCATCCCTGTAGTGTTGTTACTGAAGGTGTACACCGTTACTGTAGTGTTGTTTTCTTGCATGTACACAGTCCCTGTAGTCTTGTATTACTGAATGTACACAGTCCCTGTAGTGTTGTGTTTCTGCATGTACACAGTCCCTGTAGTGTTGTTACTGAAAGTACACTGTTACTGTAACTTTGACTGTTAATGAATGTACACAGCCCCTGTCATGCTGTGCTACTGAATGTACACAGTCCCTGTAATGTTGTGTTACTGAATGTACAACAGTCTCAGTAGTGTTGTGTCACTGAATGTACACAGTTCCTGTAGTGTTGACTGTTAGTGAATGTACACAGTCCATGCAGTTCTGTTACTGAATGTACACAGTCCCCACAGTGTTGTATTACTGAATGTACACAGTCCCATTACTGGATGTACACAGTCCCTGTAGTTCTGTTGCTGAATGTACACTGTTGCTGTAATTTTGACTCTTACTGAATGTACACAGTCCCTGTAGTGTTGGATTGCAATGAATGTACACCGTCCCTGTAGTGTTGTGTTACTGAATGTACACAGTTGCTGTAGTGTTGTGATACTGAATGTACACAGTCCCTGGAGTGTTGACTTTTAGTGAATGTGTACTGTCCCTGTAGTGAATGTACACAGTCCCATTACTGAATGTGCACAGTCCTTGCCGTGTTGTGTTACTAAATGTACACAGTCCCCATAGTGTTGTGTTACTGAATGTGCACGGTCCTTGCCGTGTTGTGTTATGCATGTACACTGTTGCTGTAGTGTTGACTGTTAGTGAATGTACGCAGTCTCTGTAGTTCTGTTACTGAATGTACACAGTCCCAGTTGTGTTTGTGCACAGTCCTTGCCGTGTTGCGTTACTGAATGTACACAGTCCCTGTAGTGTTGTTAATGAATGTACACAGTCCCTGTAGTGCTGTGTTAATGAATGTACACAGTCGCTGTAGTGTTGTGTTACTGAATGTACACAGCCCCTGTAGCGTTGCATTTTACTTAATGTCCACAGTCCCAGTATTGTTACTGGTTGTACACAGTTCCTGTAGTATTCACTGGTACTGAATGTATAAAGTCCTTGTAGTGCTGTGTTACTGACTGAGCACAGTTACTGTAGTGTTGTTTTACTGATTGTATTCAGTCCCTATAGTGTTGTGGAACTGAATGTACACAGATGCTGTAGTTTTCACTGTTTCTGAATGTACACAGACGCTGTAGTGCTGTTACAGAATACACAGTCTCTGTTGTGTTCACTGGTACTGAATGTACACCTTCCCTGTCGTGCTGTGTCAATGAACGTACACCGCCACTGTAGTGTTGACTGATACTGAATGTACACAGTCCTTGTAGTGTTGTGTTAATTTCTGTACGCCGTCCCTGTAGTGTTGGCTTTTACTGAATGTACACAGTCCCTGTAGTGTTGGGTTACTGTCTCTACACAGTCCCTGTAGGTTTTTTTAATATTCGTTCATGGGATGTGGGCGTCGCTTGCAAGGCCAACATTTATTGCCCATCCCTAATTGCCCTTGAGTAGGTGGTGGTGAGCCGCTGCCTTGAACCGCTGCTGTCTGTGTGGTGAAGGCACTCCCCCAGTGCTGTTAGGTAGGGAGTTCCAGGATTTTGACCCAGCGAAGATCAAGGATTGACGATATACTTGCAAGTCAGGATGGTGTGTGACTTGGAGGTGGTGGTGTTCCTATACGCCTGCTGCCCTTCTCCTTCTAGGTGGAAGAGGTCGCGGGTTTAGGAGGTGCTGCCAAAGAAGCCTTGGCAAGTTGCTGCAGTGCATCTTGTAGATGGTACACACTGCAGCCACGTTACGCCGGTGGTGCAGGGAGTGAATGTTTAAGGTGGTGGATGTGGTGCCAATCAAGTGGGCTGCTTTGTCCTGGATAGTGTTGAGCTTCTTCAGTGTTGTTGGAGCTGCACTCATCCAGGCAAGTGGAGAGTATTCCATCACACTCCTTACTTGTGCCTTGTAGATGGTGGAACGGCTTTGGGGAGTCAGGTGAGACATTTGCCGCAGAATACCCAGCCTCTGACCTGCTCTTGTTGCCACAGTATTTATGTGGCTGGTCCAGTTAAGTTTCTGGTCAATGGTGACCCCCAGGATGTTGATGGTGGGGGATTTGGCGATGGTAATGCCGTTGAATGTCAAGGGGAGGTGGTTCGACTCTCGCTTGTTGGAGATAGTCATTGCCTGGCACTTCTGTGGCGCGAATGTTACCTGCCACTTATCAGCCCAAGCCTGAATGTCGTCCAGGTCTTGTTGCATGCGGGCATGGACTGCTTCATTTATCTGAGGAGTTGTGAATGGCACTGAACACTCTGCAGTCATCAGCGAACATCTCCATTTCTGACATTGTGTTGGAGGGAAGTCATTGATGAAGCAGCTGAAGATGGTTGGGCCTAGGACACTGCCCTGAGGAACTCCTGCCGCGATGTCCTGGGGCTGTGATGATTGACCTTCAACCACCACAACCATCTTCCTTTGTGCTAGGTATGGCTCCAGCCAGTGGAGCGTTTTCCCCCCGATTCCCATTGACTTCAGTTTTACTAGGGCTCCTTGATGCCACACTCGGTCAAATGCTGCCTTGATGTCAAGGGCAGCCACTCTCAGCTCACCTCTGGAATTCAGCTCCTTTGTCCATGTTTGGACCAAGGCTGTAATGAGATCGGGAGCCGAGTGGTCTTGGCAGAACCCAAACTGGGCATCAGTGAGTAGGTTTTTGGTGAGTAAGTGCCGCTTGATAGCACTGTCGATGACATCTTCCATCACTTTGCTGATGATTGAGATTAGACTGATAGGCCGATGATTGGCCGGGTTGGATTTGTCCTGCTTTTTGTGGACAGGACATACCTGGGCAGTTTTCCACATTCTTGGATAGATGCCAGTGTTGTAGCTGTACTGGAACAGCTTGGCTAGTTCTGGAGCACAAGTCTTCAGCACGATAGCTGGGATGTTGTCAGGGCCCATAGCCTTTGCTGTATTCAGTGCGCTCAGCCATTTCTTGATATCATGGAGTGAATCAAATTGGCTGAAGACTGGCTTCTGTGATGGTGGGGAACTCAGGAGTAGGCCGATATGGATCATCCACCCGGCACTTCTGGCTGAAGATGGTTGGAAACGCTTCAGCCTTGTCTTTTGTACTCGCGTGCCGGGCTCCACCATCATTGAGGATGGGAATATTCATAGAGCCTCCTACTCCCGTCAGTTGTTTAATGGTCCACCACCATTTACGACTGGATGTGGCAGGACTGCAGAGCTTTGATCTGATCTGTTGATTGTGGAATCGCTTAGCCCTGTCTATAGCATGGTGCTTCTGCTATTTAGCGTGCATGTAGTCCTGTGTTGCAGCTTCCCCAGGTTGGCACCTCATTTTTAGGTACGCCTGGTGCTGCTCCTGGCATGCTCTTCTACACTCTTTATTGAACCAGGGTTGGTCCCCTGCTTTGGTGGTAATGGTAGAGTGAGGGATATGCTGGGCCATGAGGTTACAGATTGTGGTGGAATACAATTCTGCTGCTACTGATGGCCCACAGTGCCTCATGGATGCCCAGTTTTGAGCTGCTAGTTCTGTTCTGAATCTATCCCATTCAGCACGGTGGTAGTGCCACACAACACAATGGAGGGTGTCCTCAGTGTGAAGGCGGGACTTCGTCTCCACTATGACTGTGCGGTGATCACTGCTACCAATACTGTCATGGACAGATGCATCTGCGACTGGAAGATTGGTGAGGACGAGGTCAAGTAGGTTTTTCCCTCGTGTTGGTTCTCTCACCACCTGTCGCTGGCCCAGACTGGCAGTTATGTCCTTCAGGACTCTGCCAGCTCGGTCAGTAGTGGTGCTACTGAGCCACTCTTGGTGTTGGACATTGAAGTCCCCCACACAGAGTACATTCTGTGCCCTTGCTACTCTCAGTGCTTCTTCCATGTTGAACACCACTTGGAGGAGTACTGATTCATCAGCTGAGGGAGGGCCATAGGTGATAATCAGCAGGAGGTTTCCTTGCCCATGTTTGACCTGAAGCCATGAGACTTCATGGGGTCCGGAGTCAATGTTGAGGACTCTCCTTCCTGACCTGTATACCACCCCTGGTGGGTCTGTCCTGCCAGTGAGACAGGACATACCCAGGGATGGTGATGGATGAGTTTGGGACATTGGCTGAAAGGTATGATTCTGTGAGTATGCCTATGTCAGACTGTTGCTTGACTAGTCTGTGGGACAGCGCTCCTAATTTTGGCACAAGTCCCCAGATGTTGGGGAGGAGGACTTTGCAGGGCTGGGTGTGCCATTGCCGTGTCCGTAGCCGGTGCCGAGGTCGATGCCGCGTGGTCCGTCTGGTTTCATTCTTATTATCTTATGTTTTGTAGTGGTTAGTTACAACTGAGTGATTTGCTAGGCCATTTCAGAGGGCAGTTAAGAGTCAACCACATTGCTGTGGGTCTGGAGTCACATATAGGCCTGACCAGGTAAGGATGGCAGATTTCCTTCCCTAAAGGACATTAGTGAACCAGATGGGGTTTTTATGACAATCTGATAGTTTCATGGTTACTGATGCTAGCTTTTTATTCCAGATTTATTTAATTAACTGAATTAAACTCACGTCTCTGGATCATTAGTCCAGGCCTCTGGATTACTAGCCCAGTGACATTACCATTGTGCTACCATTCCCTTGTGTTGTGTTACTGAATGTACACTGTCACTGTAGTGTTGTGTAACTGAATGTACACAGTCCCTGTCGTGTTGTGTAACTGAATGTACACAGTCCCTGACGTGTTGTGTAACTGAATGTACACAGTCCCTGTCGTGTTGTGTAACTGAATGTACACATTCCCTGTAGTGCTGTGTTTGTGAATGAGGACAGTCCCTGTAGTGTCGCGTTACTGAATGTTCTCGGACCCTGTTGTGTAACTGAGTGTGCACAGACCCTGTATTTTCCACTGTTTCTGAATGTACACTGTCCCTGTAGTTTTGGGATTTACTGAAAGTACACATTCCCTGTAGTGTTGTGTTACTAAATGTACACAGTCCCTGTAGTGTTGTGTTAGTGAATGAACCCAGTCGCTGTAGTGTTGCTTTACTCAATGTTCAGTCCCTGTTGTATTGTGTAACTGAATGTACACAGTCACTGTAGTGTTGACTGTTACTGAATGTAGACAGTTCCGGTAGTGTTGACTGTTACTGAATGTATACATTCCCTGTAGTGTTGTATTACTGTGTGTACATAGTCCCAATGGTGTTGTGTTACTGAGTATACACAGTCCCTTTAACGTTGTGTTACTGAATGTACACCGTCCCTGTAGTTTTGTGTTACTGAATATACACGGTGCCTGTAGTGTTCAGTGGTACTGAATGCACACATTCCCTGTAGTGCTGTTTTAGTGTATGCGCACAGTCACTGTAGTTTTGCGTTACTGAATGTTCTCAGACCCTGTTGAGTTGTGTAACTGACTGTACACAGACCCTGTAGGGTTGATTGTTATGATAGTACAAAGTCCCTGTAATGTTGTTTTACTGAATGTACACAGTCACTAGTCTTGTGTTACTGTATGTACATCGTTCCTATAGTGTTGTGTTTCTGAACGTACACAGTCCCTGTGGTTTAGTTTTACTGAATGTACACAGTCCCTGTAGGGTTGACTGTTATGGTAGTTCAGTCCCTGTAGTGTATTAATAAATGTACTCAGTCCCTGTAGCTCTGTTACTGAATGTACACTGTCCCTGTACTATTGTGTTACCAATTGTACACATAATCTGTAGTGTTGTATTACAGAAAGTATCACAATATGTAGTGTTGCATTACTGAATGTATACAGTCCCTTTAGTGTGTTACAGAAAGTACTCAGTCCATGTAGTGTTGAATGTTACAGAATGTAGATGATCCCTGTAGCGTTGTGTTACTGAATGTACACAGTCTCCGTCGTGTTGTTTTGCTTAATGTACACTGTGCCGGTAGTTTGTTACTGAATATACACAGTCCCTGTAGTGTTGACTCTTATGAATTTACACAGTTCCTGTGATGTTGTGTTACTGAATGCACACAGTACCTGTAGTTTTGTGTTACTGAATGCATACAGTACCTGTAGTGTGTTACGGAAAGTACTCAGTCCCTGGAGTGTTGAGTGTTATTAAATGTGCAAATTCTCTGTAGTGTTGTGTTACTGAATGTGTACACAGTACCTATAATACTGTGTTACTGAATGCACACCGTCCCTGTAGTGCTGTTTTGCTTAATGTACACAGTGCCAGTAGATTGTTATTGAATGTACACAGTCCCTGCAGTGTTGTGTTACTGAATGTACACAGTCACTGTAGTGTTCGATGGTACTGAGTGTACACTGTCCCTGTAGTGCTGTGTTTGTGAATGAGCACTGTTACTGTAGTGTCGCGTTACTGAATGTTCTCAGACCCTGTTGTGTTGGGTAGCTGAATGTACACAGACCCTGTAGTTTCCACTGTTTCTGAATGTACACAGTCCCTGTTGCGTTGACTGTTACTGAATGTACACA
The DNA here is from genome assembly GCA_030390025.1 of Squalus acanthias. NCBI lineage: Eukaryota > Metazoa > Chordata > Chondrichthyes > Squaliformes > Squalidae > Squalus > Squalus acanthias. Next base: position 238,560 of record JASTWF010000238.1, read on the forward strand.
GTCCTTGTAGTGTTGTGTTACTGAATGGACAAGGTCCCTGTAGTGTTGTGTTATTGAATGAGCACAGTCGCTGTAGTGTTGCTTTACTGAATGTTCTCAGTCCCTGTTGTGTTGTGTAACTGTGCACAGTCCCTATAGCGTTGTGTTACTGAATGTACACCGTCCCTGTAGTTTTGTGTTACAGAATATACACAGTGCCTGTAGTGTTCAGTGGTACTGAATGCACACATTCCCTGTAGTGCTGTGTTAGTGTATGAGCACAGTCACTGTAGTTTTGCGATACTGAATGTACACTGTCCCTGTAGGGTTGACTGTTAAGTCGTATGTTTACTGAATGTACACAGTCACTTTAGTCTTGTGTTACTGTATGTACATCGTTCCTATAGTGTTGTGTTTCTGAATGTACACAGTCCCTGTGGTTTTGTGTTACTGAATGTATGTAGTCCCTGTAGGGTTGACTGTTATGGTAGTTCACAGTCCCTGTAGTGTTTTAATGAATGTACTCAGTCCCTGTAGTGTTGCATAACTGAATGCACACAGTCCCTGTAGCTTTGTGTTACTGAATGTACACTGTCCCTGTACTTTTGTGTTACAGATTGTACACACTTTCTGTAACACAACTCTACAGATTATATCACAATACATAGTGTTGCATTACTGAAAGTACTCAGTCCCTGTAGTTTTGTGTTACTTAATGTACACAATCCTTGTCTTGTTGTGTTACTGAATGTACACCGCCCCTGTAATGTTGTTACTGAATGTACTCAGTCGCTGTAGTGTTGTGTAACTGAATGTATACAGACCCTGTATTTTCCACTGTTTCTGAATGTACACAGTCCCTGTGGTGTTGTTTTACTGAATGTACATAGTCCCTGTAATGTGTTATTGAATGTACACAGTCCCTGTATTGATGACTGTTACTAAATGTACACATTCTCTAGTTTTGTGTTACTGAATGTACACAGTCCCTGTAGTGTTGACTATTCCTGAATGTACACAGTCCTTGTAGTGTTGTGTTACTGCAGGTACATAGTCTCTATAGTGTTGTGTTATTAAATGTACACAGTCCCTGCAGTGTTGTGTTACTGAATGTACATGGTCCCTGTAGTGTTCTGTGGTACTGAATGTACACTGTCCCTGTAGTGCTGTGTTTGTGAATGAGCACTGTCACTGTAGTGTCGCGTTACTGAATGTTCTTTGACCCTGTTGTGTTGTGTAACTGAATGTACACCGTCCCTGTAGTGCTGTTTTGCTTAATGTACACAGAGCCGGTAGTTTGTTACTGTATGTACACATTCCCTGTAGTGTTGTTACTATATGTACATAGTCCCTATAGTGTTGTGTTACTGAATGTACAAAGTTCCTTAGTGTCGACTATTACTGAGTGTTCACAGTCCCTGTAGTGTTGCATCATACTGAAAGTACACTGTCCCTGTAGTTACTGAATGTACACAGTCCCTGTAGTTTCCACTGTTTCTGAATGCACACAGTCCCTGTGATGTTTGTGCACATTCAGTAACATGTCACTATAGTGTTGTCACTGAATGTACACGGTTCCTGTAGTGTTGTGTTGCTGTATGTACATAGTCCCTATATTGCCATGTTATTGAATGTACACAGTCTCTGTAGTATTCTGTGGTACTGAATGTACACAGTCACTGTAGTGTCGCGTTACTGAATGTTCTCAGACCCTGTTGTGTTGTGTAACTGAATGTACATGCTGCCTCTGCAAGATCCTGCAATTCCATTGGCAGGATAGGTGCACCAACGTCAGTGTTCTCGCTCAGGCCAGCATCAAAGCTTTGACCACGCTTGATCAGCTCCGATGGACGGGTCACATCGTCCGCATGCCCGATATGAGACTCCCAAAACAAGCACTCTACTCGGAGCTCCGACACGGCAAGAGAGCCCCAGGTGGGCAGAGGAAATGCTTCAAGGACACCCTCAAAGCCTCCTTGGAAAAAGTGCAACATCCCCACCGACACCTGGGAATCCCTGGCCCAAGACCGCACAAAGTGGAGGAGAAGCATCCGGGAAGGCGCCGAACACCTCGAGTCTCTTCGCCGGGAGCAAGCGGAAGCCAAGCGCAAGAAGCGCACGTCAACCCAAACACCCCACCCACCCGCTCCTTCAACCACCGTCTGCCCCACCTGTGACAGAGACTGTAAGTCCCGCATTGGACTCATCAGTCACCTGAGAACTCATTTTTAATGTGGAAGCAAGTCATCCATGGTTCCGAGAGACTGCCTAAGAAGAAGACACAGACCCTGTAGTTATCCACTGTTTCTGAATGTACACAGTCCCTGTGGTGTTTGTGTACATTCAGTAACATGTCCCTGTAGTGTCAGCGAATATACACGGTCCCTGTAGTGTGTTACTGAATGTACACATTCACTGTAGTGTTGTGTTGCTGTATGTACCTAGTCCCTGTATTGTTGTGTTACTGAATGTACACAGTCCCTGTAATGTTGTGTTACTGGATGTACACAGTCCTTGTGTTGTTACTGAAAGTAGACTGTCCCTGTAGTGTTGACTGTTACTGAATGAACACAGTCCCTGTAGTGTTGACTGTTACCGAATGTACACCGTCCCTGTAGTGCTGTATTACCGAATGTACACCGTCCCTGTAGTGCTGTGTTACTGAATATACGCAGTCCCTGTAATGTGTTACTGAATGTACACAACCCCTCTGTCTTGTGTTACTGAATGCACACAGTCCCTGTAGTGTGTTACAGAAGGTACTCAGTCCCTGTAGTGTTGATTGTTACTGAATGTAGATGAACCCTGTAGTGTTGTGTAACTGAACGTACACGGTCCCTGTACTATTGTTACCGATTGTTCACAGGATCTGTAGTGTTGTGTTACTGAAAGTACACAGTCCCTGTAGTGTTGACTCTTATGAATGTACGCAATCCCTGTAATGTTGTTACTAAATGTACACAGTCCTTGTATTGTCGTGTTACTGAATATAAACAGTCCCTGTAGTGTTGACTGTTACTGAATGTACACAGCCCTTCTGTCTTGTGTTACTGAAAGGACAGTCCCTGTAGTGTTGTGTTACCGAATGAACACAGTCCTTGTATTGTTGTGTTACTGAATGCACAGTCCCTGTAGTGTTGACTGTACTGAATGTACACAGTCCCTGTAATATTGTTACTGAATGTACACAGTCCCTATAGTCATGTGTTACTCAATGTACACAGTCCCTGTAGTGTTGTCACTGAATGTACACAGTTCTTGTATTATGTTACTGAATGTACACAGTACCTGTAGTGTTGTGTTAGTGAATGTACACTGTCCCTTAATGTCGACTATTACTGGATGTACGCAGTCCCTGTAGTGTTGTTAGTGAATGTACACAGTTCCTGCAGTGTCGTGTAATGGAATGTACACCGTCCCTGTAGTGGTGTGTTACTGAATGTACACAGTCCCTGTAGTGTTGAATGTTACTGAATGCACACATACCCCGTAGTTTTGTGTTATTGAATGTGCACAGTCCCTGTAGTGTTGTTACTGTATGTACATAGACCGTATAGTGTTGTGTCACTGTACACAGCCCCTGTAGTTTTGTGTTATTGAATGTACACTGTCCCTGTGGTGTTGACTATTACTGAATGTACAAAGTCCCTGCAGTGTTATGTTACTGAATCTGTTACCTAGCACAACGGAAGATGGTTGTGTTGGTTGGAGGTCAATCATCACAGCCCCAGGACATCGCTGCAGTTGTTCCTCACGGCAGTGTCCTAGGCCCAACCATCTCAGCTGCTTCATCAATGACCTTCCCTCCAACATAAGGTCAGAAATGGTGATGTTCTCCAATGACTGCACAGTGTTCAGTGCCATTCGCAACTCCTCAGATAATGAAGCAGTCCATGCCCGCATGCAACAAGACCTGAACGACGTTCAGGCTTGGGCTGATAAATGGCAGGTAACATCTGCGCCACACACCTGCCAGGCAATGACAATCTCCAACAAGCGAGAGTCGAACCATGACCCCTTGATTCAACGGCATTACCATCGCCAAATCCCCCACCATCAACATCCTGGGGGGTCACCATTGACCTGAAACTTAACTGGACCAGCCACATAAATACTGTGGCAACAAGAGCAGGTCAGAGGCTAGGTATTCTGCGGCAAGTGTCTCACCGCCTGACTCCCCAAAGCCTTTCCAACATCTACAAGGCGCAAGTAAGGAGTGTGATGGAATACTCTCCAGTTGCCTAGATGAGTGCAGCTCCAACAACACTCAAGCAGCTCTGCACCATCCATGGCAAAGCAGCCTGCTTAATTGGCACCCAATCCACCACCTTAAACATTCACTCTCTCCGCTACCGGTGTACTGTGGCTGCAGTGTGTACCATCTACAAGATGCACTGCAGCAATTCACCAAGGCTTCTTCGGCAGCACCTCCCAAACCTGCAACCTCTACCACCTAGAAGGACAAGAGCAACAGGTGCATGGGAACAGCACCACCTCCAAGTTTCCCTCCAAGTCACACACCATCCTGACTTTGAAGTATATCGCCGTTCCTTCATCGTCGCTGGGTCAAAATCCTAGAACTCCTTCCCTAACAGCACTGTGGGAGTACCATCACCACACGGACTGCAGCGGTTCAAGAAGGCGGCTCACCACCACCTTCTCAAGGGTAATTAGGGATGGGCAATAAATGCTGGCCTTGCCAGTGATGCCCAGTTCCCATGTACACATTCACTCTTGTTTTGTGTTACTGATTGTACACTGTCTCTGTAGTGTTGTGTTACTGAATGTAGACAATCCCTGTAGTGTTGTGTGACTGAATGTAGACAGTCCCAGTAGTGTTGTGTTACCGATTGTACACAGAATCTGTAGTCTTGTGTTACTAAAAGTACATAGTCCCTGTAGTGTTTACTGTTGCTGAATGTAGCCAATCCCGGATAGAGTTGTTTTACTCAATGTATACAGTCCCTGTAGTGTGTTACTAAATGTACACAGTCCCTGTAGTGTTGTGTTACTGAATGTACACCATCCCTGTAGTGTTGTATAACTGTACACTTAATGACACAGTTTTAAAGAGTGTGCAGGGACAGAGGGACCTGGGAGTTAATGTGCATAGGTCCCTGAAGATGGCAGGACATATTGAGAGCGTGGTTAGCAAAGCATATGGGATCTTGGGTTTCATAAATAGAGGTATTGAGTACAAAAGTAGAGAAGTTATGCTGAACCTTTATAAAGCGCTGGTTAGGCCACAACTGGAGTATTGCGTCCAGTTCTGGTCACCACAAGAGATACAGGGGGATGTGAGGAAAAACTTTTTTACGCAGCGAGTGGTGATGACCTGGAATTCACTGCTGACGGAAGTGGTGGAAGCGGAGACACTCAATTTTTTCAAGGGGAGACTGGATAGGCACTTGAGGGAAATAAACTTGCAGGGCTACGGGGATAGAGTATGGGAATGGGACTGACTGGATTGCACCACAGAGAGCTGGCATAGACTAGATGGGCCGAATGGCCTCCTTCTGTGCCGTGTGACTCTGACTCTAGTGTTCACTGTCTGAATGTACACAGTCCCTGTAGTGTTGTTACTGAATGTACACAGTCCCTGTAGTGTTGTGTTATTGAATGTACTCAGTCCCTGTAGGTTGGCTGTAACTAGCGGGGTACTGCAGGGATCAGTGCTTGGGCCTCAGTTATTTACAATCTATATTAATGACTTAGATGAAGGGACTGAGTGTAACGTATCCAAGTTTGCTGATGATACAAAGTTAGGTGGGAGAGTAAGCTGTGAGGAGGACGCAAAGAGGCTGCAGAAAGATATCAACAGTTTGACTGAGTGGGCAAGAACATTGCAAATGGAATACAATGTGGGGAACTGTGAATTTATCCACTTTGGTAGGAAAATCAAAAAAGCTGAATATTTTTTGAATGGTGAGAGACTGGGAAATGTTTGCACGCAGAGGGATCTGGGTGTTCTTGTACATGAGTCACAGAAAGTTAACATGCAGGTACAGCAAGCAATTAGGAAATCAAGTGGTATGTTAGCTTTTGTTACAAAGGGATTAGATATAAGAGTAAAGAAGTCTTACTACAATTATACAGGGCATTGGTGAGACCACACCTGGAGTACTGTGTACAGTTCTGGTCTCCTTACCTAACGAAAGACACACTTGCTTTAGAGGGAGTGCAGCGAAGGTTCACTAGACTGGTTCCTGGGATGAGGGGATTGCCCTCAGAGAGATTGAGTAGACTAGACCTATATTCCTTAGAGTTTAGAAGAATGAGAGGTGATCTAATTGAAGCATAAAATTCTTAAGGAGCTTGACAGGGTAAATGCTGGGAAAATGTTCCCCCTGGCTGGGGAATCTAGAGCACGGGGTCACATTCACAGAATAAGGGGGCGGCCATTTAGGACTGAGATGAGGTGAAATTTCTTCACTCCAATGGTTGTTAATCTTTGGAATTCTCTACCCGAGAGCTGTGGTTACTCAGTCATTGAGTATATTCAAGACAGAGGTCGATATATTTTTGGGAACTAAGGGAATTAAGGGATATGGGCATGGTGCAGTAAGGTGGCGTTGAGGTCGAAGATCAGCCATGACCTACTCCAGCTCCTATTTCTTATATTGTTATGACTGTTACTGAATGTGCACAGTCCCTGTAGTGTTGTTTGACTGATTGTACACTGTCCCTCTAGTGTTCACTATCTGAATGTACACAGTCGGTGTAGTGTTGTGTTACTGAATGTACACAGTCCCTGTAGTGTCGTGTTATTGAATGTACACAGTCCATGTAGGTTGGTGGGGTACCACAAGGATCACTGCTTGGGCCTCAGCTATTTACAATCTATATTAATGACTTAGATGAAGGGACTGAGTGTAACGTATCCAAGTTTGCTGATGATACAAAGTTAGGTGGGAAAGTAAGCTGTGAGGAGGACGCAAAGAGGCTGCAGAGAGATATAGACAGGTTGACGGAGTGGGCAAGAACATGGCAAATGGAATACAATGTGGGGAACTGTGAATTTATCCACTTTGGTAGGAAAATCAAAAAGGCAGAATATTTTTTGAATGGTGAGAGACTGGGAAATGTTTGCACGCAGAGGGATCTGGGTGTTCTTGTACATGAGTCACAGAAAGTTAACATGCTGGTACAGCAAGCAATTAGGAAATCAAGTGGTATGTTAGCTTTTGTTACAAAGGGATTAGAGTATAAGAGTAAAGGGGGGAAAAATTCGGTTGCTTTGCGCCTCCCATTACCAACTAGCGCCCGGGCGCGGCGTCGCCAAAGCCTCCCGCGAAATTCAGTGGGAGGTTAGTGGCGGCGGTAACCGTTAGTGCCCCATGGTGCTGCGCCGCCAGCAATGATGTCATCACCGTGTGCAGCGCCCCGGCCGCAATCTTCAGTAGCGCCCCCTGACTTACCGCTGGACGCTATGTCCGACGGGGTCAGGGGGGCCTACCTGCGGCCGGGGCGGCGCTAATTAAAGGCGAGGTGCCGGGCGGCCATTTTTGTTGCTGGCCGCCTACCAGCACCTGCCCCTGTTGCCGTCCCCGGCCTCCTGACCAGCACCCCCTCCCCCCACCCCCCGTGGAGTGCCGGCTGCACTCCGTGAACCCGGCACTTCTCTTGAGTGCCGGGCTCTTTTGCTGGTGCTCCGATCCTTGGTGGCCCAGCTGGGCCCCGGGTTGCGCTGCGCAAGGCCCCTCCCCTTTAATAAGGGGAGGAAGGCCTGCAGTACCACGGCACGTAGCGCTGCGATATTCGCTCGCAGCGCCCCAAGAGGGAGACGGGGCACTTCCAGTAGCACCCCGCTTCCGTATTGGGGTGCTACCGGTGAATTTCGGCCGCGGGGAGCACTACTTTTTTCGGGGCTCTAAAAGTAGCGCCTCGGCGAAGTTAGCGCCCCAAAGGGGGCGCGACTCAATTTTCCCCCCAAGAAGTCTTACTACAATTATACAGGGCATTTGTGAGGCCACACCTGGAGTACTGTGTACAGTTCTGGTCTCCTTACCTAACGAAAGATACACTTGCCTTAGAGGGAGTGCAGCGAAGGTTCACTAGACTGGTTCCTGGGATGAGGGCATTGCCCTAAGAGGAGAGATTGAGTAGACTAGACCTATATTCCTTAGAGTTCAGAAGAATGAGAGGTGATCTAATTGAAGCATAAAAAATTCTTAAGGGGCTTGACAGGATTAATGCTGGGAAAAGGTTTCCCCTAGCTGGCGAATCTAGAACACGGGGTCACAGTCTCAGAATAAGGGGTTGGCCATTTAGGACTGAGATGAGGTGAACATTCTTCACTCAAAGGGTTGTTAATCTTTGGAATTCTCTACCCCAGAGAGCTGTGGATTCTCAGTCATTGAGTATATTCAAGACAGAGGTTGATAAATTTTTGGGAACGAAGGGTATTAATGGATATGGGCATAGTGTGGGAAGGTGGAGTTGAGTAGAAGATCAGCCATGATCTTGTTGAATGGCAGAGCAGGCTCGAAGGGCCAAATGGCCTACTCCAGCTCTTATTTCTTATGTTGTTATGACTGTTACTGAATGTACACAGTCCCTGTCGTGTTGTGTTACAGGATGTACACACTCCCTGTAGTGTTGTTTTACTGTATGTACACTGTCCCTGTAGTGTTGTGTTTCTGAATGTACACTGTTCTTGTAGTGTTGGGTGATACTGAATGTACACCGTCACTATAGGTTTGAATGTGACTGTACAAAGACCCTGTAGTGTTGTTACTGTATGTACATCGTCCCTATATTTCTGTTACTGAATGTACACAGTCCCTGTAGTGTGTTACTGTATGTATATAGTCCCTATAGTGTGTTACTGTATGTACACAGTCCCTGTAGTGTTGTGTTACTGAATGTACACAGTCCCTGTAGTATTCAATGTTCCTGAATGTACACAGTCCCTGTAGTGTTGTGCGGTCTGCACAGAGCGGGATTAAATGGAGTGGACTTGAACAGAGTGCTTTATTTGGGAATTTGGAAAGAGTGGGAATTCGAAGAATAGGGGGAAGGAGTTGTTACTTTTTGCCGACACTACTTGTAGTGCTTTGTGTTACAGGTAGATATTTAATTTCAGTACCCTTAACTTAAGCTAGATCAAGTAAGTAGTCAACAAACTACAGGAAACTCTTTATTAACCGGCACCGACGGGACCGGTGTGGTGCCGGTTAATCAAAAAGTCTGGATAATGGAGAGTTATATCTCCCAACGGACGAGAGCCCCGTACACATTGACATGCGCCTGCATTCGGAGCTCCGTCTCCCCGGGGACCGCCAGCTGACCATCTGTCGTGTCCGCTGCCTACCCGGGCTGCACATTCCCCTCCCAATCTACACGCTCCGATACAAGGCAAACGCCTCGGTTTTTTTTAAGTTAATTTTAAACGAGAGATGAAGGAAAACCCTGGTTACCTACTCAAGAATTTTGCCGGTTAAGAGAGATTTCCGGATATTTGGGTGCCGGTTAATAAAGAGTTTCCTGTACACAGTGAACTAATTTACCTAAATACAAATTTAATTACATTTAATTAAATAAAACAAGGTCATATAGGGATGGCAGTGCAGGTGGTGTGCCGCAACTGCAGCATGTGGAGAGCATTGTGATCCCGGACAACCACATTTGCAAAGTGCCTGCATCTTGAGGAACTTCAGCTCAGAGTTTTTGAGCTGGTGTCTGAGGTGCAGACATTGCGGGGCATCGGGGATGGGGAGAGTTACCTGGACACTTTGATCAGGAGGCAGTCACACCCCTTAGGTTAGGTAGTATGGTTTGTAAAGGTCTGGTTTGTGGTCAGGGACAGGAGGGTGTGACTGCAACTCAGGCAGGTAAGGGGACCCCAGGTGCAGTGCTGGAGGAGCCTTTGCCCTTGTCTAACAGGTATGAGCTTCTTGCTGCGTGGATGAAGGGAAAGTCTGCAGGATGGATGAGCAATCTGACCATGACACCATGGTGCTGGAGGCCATTCAAGGGGGGGGGGGGGGGGAGTGAAAGGGAATGTAGTTGTGGTAGGGGACAGTATAGTCAGGGGAGATAGATACTGTTCTCTGCAGCCACGACCGAGAGTTCCGAAGGTTATGTTGCCTGCCCAGTGCCAGGGTTAAAGACATCACCTCGCGGCTGGAGAAGAACTTGGAATGGGAGGGGGAGGATCCAGTTGTCGTGGCCCATGTAGGAACCAACGACATAGGTAGAACTAGGAATGAGGTTCTGGTGAGGGAGTTTGAGGAGCTAGGTTCCAAATTAAAAAGCAGAACCTCAAAAGTAATCTCTGGATTGTTACCTGAGCCATGCGCAAATTGGCACAGGGACAAACAGATTAGAGGTTTAAATGGGTGGCTCAAAGAGTGGTGTGGGAGGAAGGGGTTTCAGTTCATGGGGCACTGGCACCAGTACTGGGGAAAGAGGGAGCTGTTCCGTTGGGATGGGCTCCACTTAAACCAGGCTGGGATCAGTGTCCTGGCGAACCAAATATCTAGGGCAGAAGACAGCACTTTAAACTAATGAAGGGGGCGGGAGGATTCAGGAAAGAGTAAATTTAAAAGCAGCAAGAGAAATGTCGAGGCTCTAGAGTAGAGTTTTGGATAAAAATAAGCAGAGTGGATCAGGAAGGGACAGAGAGTAACAAAGGTAATAAGGCATCAGTGAAAAATAGAAATAAGTCAAAGCTAAAGGCACTATATCTGAATACGCGAAGCATTCGCAACAAAATAGATAATTTCTAGCTGCGCTATTAATTCAACAGGTTTGATCTAATAGCCATAACGGAGATGTGGTTGTAAAGTGGCCCAAACAGTAGTTGTAATGTAGGGCAGAGTATAAATCAGGAAATTAGAGGCGCATGTAACAAGGGATACAGTGATCATGGGGGACTTTAATCTACATAGACTGGGTAAACCAAATTTGCAGTAATAGTGTGGAGGACAAATTCATGGAATGTATGCAAGATAGTTTTCTAGATAAGTATGTTGAGGAACCAACTAGGGAACAGGCTACTTAGATCTAGTATTGCGCAATGAGAAAGGGTTAATTAATAACCTTGTAGTAAAGGGGCCTTTAGGGAAGAGTGACCATAATGTGATCGGTTTAAATGGGTGGCTCAAAGAGTGGTGTGGGAGGAAGGGGTTTCAGTTCATGGGGCACTGGCACCAGGACTGGGGAAAGAGGGAGCTGTGCCACGTGCTAGTCAGAGTAGAAATAGGAGGATATTTCAAATGAATACGTGGCTAGAAGAATGGTGCAAGGGGGAGGGATTCAAATTCCTTGGACATTGGAACCGGTTCTGGGGGAGGTGGGACCAGTACAAACGGGACGGTCTGCACCTGGGCAGGGCCGGGACTGATGTCTTAGGGGGAGTGTTTGCTAGTGCTGTTGGGGAGGGTTTAAACTAAAGTGGCAGGGGGTTGGGAACCTGAGCAGGGAGACAGAGGAAAGGGAAATAAGGATAAAAGCTAAAGACAGGAAGGAGAAAAACAAAAGTAGAAGGCAAAGAACTCAACGGTTTAAATCAAACATGGTCACAGTAAATAATCATTCATATAGGTCTGAGAGCATTAAAAAAACAAGCCTGAAGGCTTTGTGTCTTAATGCAAGGAGCATTCGGAACAAGGTGGATGAATTAGCTGCGCAAATAGAGGTAAATGAATACGATTTGATTGGGATTACAGAAACATGGCTCCAGGGTGGCCAAGGCTGGGAACTCAACATCCAGGGTTATTCAATATTTAGGAAAGATAGGCAAAAAAGAAAGGGAGGTGGGGTAGCATTGCTGGTTAAAGAGGGGATTAACACAATTGAAAGGAAGGATATTAGCTCTGATGATGCGGAATCTGTATGGGTAGAACTGAGAAATAACAAGGGGCAGAAAACGTTAGTGGGAGTGGTATATAGACCTCCAAACAGTAATATGGAGGTTGGGGACAGCATTAAAAGGGAAATTAGAGAAGCATGCAGTAAGGGCACAGCAGTCATCATGGGTGACTTTAATTTACATATAGATTGGGCTAACCAAATTAGTAAAAATACTGTGGAGGAGGAATTCCTAGAATGTTTACGAGATGGTTTTCTGGAACAATATGTCGAGGAACCAACCAGAGATCAGGCCATCTTAGACTGGGTATTATGCAACGAGAAAGGATTAATTAGCAATCTTGTTGTACGAGGCCCCTTGGGTCAGAGTGATCATAATATGATAGAATTCTTCATTAGAATGGAGAGTGAAGTAGTTGAATCAGAGACTAGGGTCCTGAATTTAAATAAAGGAAACTACGATAGTATGAGGCGCGAGTTGGGTAGGATTGATTGGGGAATGTCACTCAAGGGGTTGACGGTGGATAGGCAATGGCAAACATTCAAAGACTGCATGGATGAACTACAGAATTTGTTCATCCCAGTGTGGCATAAGAATAAAACAAAAAGGGTGACTCAACCGTGGCTAACAAGGGAAATTAGGGATAGCATAAGATCCAAGGAGAGGGCATATAAATTGGCCAGAAAAAGCGGTAGCCCTGAGGATTGGGAGCAGTTTAGGATTCAACAAAGGAGGACAAAGGGATTAATTAAGAAGGGGAAAATAGAATATGAAAGTAAGCTTGCTGGGAACATAAAAACTGACTGTAAGAGCTTTTATAGATATGTGAAGAGAAAAAGATTAGTGAAATCAAGTGTAGGTCCCTTGCAGTCAGAAGCGGGGGAAGTTATAATGGGGAACAAAGAAATGGCAGCCCAATTAAATGCATATTTTGGTTCTGTCTTCACAAAGGAGGACACAAATAAGCGGGGGAAGTTATAATGGGGAACAAAGAAATGGCAGCCCAATTAAATGCATATTTTGGTTCTGTCTTCACAAAGGAGGACACAAATAACCTCCCAGAGATGTTGGAGAACATACGGTCTGATGAAAGGGAGGAACTGAAAGAAATCAGTATTTGCAGGGAAATGGTGTTAGGGAAATTGACGGTATTGAAGGCCGATAAATCCCCAGGGCCTGATAATCTACATCCTAGGGTACTTAAGGAAGTGGCCCTAGAAATAATAGATGCATTGCTGATCATCTTCCAACATTCGATGGAATCTGGAACTGTACCCATGGATTGGAGGGTAGCTAATGTTACCCCACTATTCAAAAAGGGTGGTAGAGAGAAAGCGGGGAATTACAGACCGGTAAGCCTGACATCGGTAGTGGGGAAAATGCTAGAGTCCATTATAAAGGATGTAATAGCTGAGCATTTGAAAAACAGTGACAGGATCGGACAAAGTCAACATGGATTTACAAAAGGTAAATCGTGCTTGACTAATCTACTGGAATTTTTTGAGGATGTAACTGGGAAAATAGATAAGGGAGAACCAGTAGATGTGGTGTATTTGGACTTTCAAAAGGCTTTCGATAAGGTCCCGCATAAGAGATTAGCGGGTAAAGTTAAGGCACATGGGATTGGGGGCAAGGTATATTGACTTGGATAGAGAACTGGTTGGCGGACAGAAAGCAGAGAGTAGGAATTAATGGGTCTTTTTCCGAGTGGCAAGCAGTGACTAGTGGGGTACCGCAGGGATCGGTCCTTGGACCCCAGCTATTCACAATATACATTAATGATCTAGATAAGGGAATTAAATGTAATATCTCCAAGTTTGCAGATGACACAAAGCTGGGTGGGAGTGTGTGCAGCGAGGAGGATAGCGAGAAACTCCAGGATGATCTGGACAGGTTGGGTGAGTGGGCAGAAGCGTGGCAGATGCAATATAACGTGGATAAGTGCGAGGTTATCCACTTTGGTGTCAAAAACAGAAAGGCAGACTATTATCTGAATGGCAATAGATTGGGAGAAGGGGAAGTGCAACGAGACCTGGGTGTCCTTGTGCACCAGTCGCTGAAAGTAAGCATGCAGGTGCAGCAGGCGGTGAAGAAGGCAAATGGTATGTTGGCCTTCATAGCGAAAGGGTTTGAGTATAGGAACAGGGATGTCCTGCTGCAGTTGTACAGGGCCTTGGTGAGACCACACCTTGAGTACTGTGTGCAGTTTTGGTCGCCTTATCTGAGGAAGGATGTTCTTGCCATGGAAGGAGTTCAGCGAAGATTCACAAGGCTGATACCTGGGATGGCAGGAATGACCTATGAGGAGAGATTGGGTCGATTGGGCTTATACTCACTGGAGTATAGAAGAATGAGAGGGGATCTCATCGAAACATATAAAATTCTGACAGGTCTGGACAAACTAGATGCAGGAAGAATGTTCCCGATGGTCGGGGAGTCCAGAACCAGGGGTCATAATCTACGGATAACGGGTAAACCATTTAGGACAGAAATGAGGAAGAATTTCTTCACCCAGAGAGTGGTGAACCTGTGGAATTCTCTACCACAGAAGGTAGTTGAGGCGAAGTCATTAAATATATTCAAGGATGAGTTAGATACATTTCTTAAAGCTAAAGGTATCAAGGGATATGGGGAGAAGGCAGGTACAGGGTACTGAGTTTAGATGATCAGCCATGATCTCATCGAGTGGCGGAGCAGGCTCGAGGGGCCGAATGGCCTACTCCTGTTCCTATCTTCTATGTTTCTATGTTTCTATGTTTGAAAGTGATTTTGTTAAATCCGAAACTGGGGTCTTAAATCTAAACAAAGCGAGCTACGTAGGTATGAGGGGCGAGTTGGCTACGATAGATTGGGAAACTACATTAAAAGGTATGAAGGTAGACAAGCAATGGCTAGCATTTAAAGAATTAATACATAATTTATATCAAATATACATTCCTTTAAGGCACAAAAACCCCATAGGAAAAGGGGTCCAACCATGGCTAACAAGAGAAGTTAAAGATAGTATTAGATCAAAGGAAGAGGCTTATAATGTTGCCAAAAAGAGTAGTAAGCCTGAAGATTGGGAGGACTTTAGAATTCAGCAAAGGAGGACCAAGAAATTGATAAAGAAAGGAAAAATAGAATATGAGGGTAAACTAGCGAGAGACATAACAACAGACTGTAAAAGTATGTAAAAAGGAAAAGATTAGCGAAAGTAAACATGGGTCCCTTACAGGCTGAGATAGGAGAAATTATAATGGGGAACAAGGAAATGGAAGGGAAATTAAACAGAGAAATGTGTGTCTGTCTTCACTGAAGACGACGTAAAAAACTTCTCCAAAATAGTGGAGAACCAAGGGTCTAGCGAGAATGAGGAACTGAAAGAAATTAGTAAAAAGATAGTACTAGAGAAATAAATGGGATTGAAAGCTGAAAAATCCCCATGACCTGATGGCCTACATCCTAAGGTTTTAAAAGAGGAGGCTATAGAGATAGTGGATGCATCGGTTGTCATCTTCCAAAATTCCATAGATTCTATAACAATTCCCGCAGATTGGAAGGTAACAAATGTAACCCCACTATTTAAGAAAGGAGGGGGTGAGTAAACGGGGAACTACAGGCCAGTTAGCCTGACATCAGTAGTAGCTAGAATCTATTATTAAGGAAATGGTAACAGGGCACTTAGAAAATAATAATAGGATTGGGTAGAGTCAACACAGATTTATGAAAGGCAAATCGTGTTTGACGAATCTGTTAGAGTTTTTTGAGGTTGTAACTAGCAGAATAGATAAGGGGGAACCAGTGGATGTGGTATATTTGGATTTTCAGAAGGCATTCGATAAGGTGCCACACAAGAGGTTATTAAACAAAATTAGGGCTCATGGGATTGGGGGCGATATACTAACATGGATTGAGGATTGGTTAACGGACAGAAAACAGAGAGTAGGAATAAACGGGTTATTTTTGGGTTTGCATGCTGTAACTAGTGGGGTACCGCAAGGATCAGTGCTTGGGCCTCAGCTATTCACAATCTACATCAATAATTTGGATGAGGGGACCAAATGTAATATATCCAAGTTTGCTGATGATACAAAGCTGGGTGGGACAGTAAGTTGTGAGGAGGATCCAAGGAACCTTCAAGGGGATATAGACAGGCTAAGTGAGTGGGCAAGAACATGGCAAATGAGATATGGGGATAGTGCAGGAAAGTGGAGATAAGGTAGAAGATCAGCCATGATCTTATGGAATGGTGGAGCAGGCTCGAAGGGCCTATTGGCCTACTCCTGCACCTATTTCTTATGTTCTTACTAAACATACACAATCCCTGTAGTGTGGTGTTACTGAAGGTACACAGTCCCTGTAGTGTTGTGTTACTGAAGGTACACAGTCCCTGTAGTGTTGTGTTACTGAAGGTACACAGTCCCTGTACTGTTGTTACAGACTGTACACAGTCCCTGTAGTGTTGTGTTACAGACTGTACACAGACCCTGTGGTGATCACTCTTACTCAATGTACACAGTCACTGTAGTGTCGGAGGTGCCGTCTTTCGGATGAGATGTTAAACTGAGGCCCCGTCTGCTTTCTGAGGTGGACCTAAACGATCCCATAGCATTATTTCGAAATCAAGCAGGGGAGTTCTCCCCGGTGTCCTGTCCAATATTTATCCCTCAATCAACATAACAAAAACATATTATTTGGTTATTATCACATTGCAGTTTGTGGGACCTTGCTGTGCGCAAATTGGCTGCTGTGTTTCCTACATTACAACAGTGACTCCACTTCAAAAGTACTTCATTGGCTGTAAAGCGCTTTGAGATGTCCGGTGGTCGTGAAAGGCGTTATATAGATGCAATTCTTTTTTGTATTACTGAATGTACAAAGTACCTGTTGAGTTCACTGTTACTGAATGTACTCAATCCCTGTAGTGTTGAAGGTTACACAATTTATACAATCTCTGCAGTGTTGACTGTTACTGAAAGTACACAGTCCCTGTAGTCTTGTCTTACTGAATGTCCACAGCCCCTGTAGTGTTTAGTGTTACTGAATGGACACAGTCCCTGTAGTATTGTGTTACTGAATGTACACAGTCCCTGAAGTGCTGTGTTACTGAATGTACACTGTCCCTGTAGTCTTCTTAGGCAGTCCCTCGGAACCGAGGCTGACTTGCTTCCACATTAAAAATGAGTTCTCAGATGACTGATGAGTCCAATGCGGGACCTACAGTCTCTGTCACAGGTGGGGCAGACGGTGGTTGAAGGGGTGGGTGGGTGGGGTGCTTGGGTTGACGTGTGCTGTCTGCGCTTGGCTTCCGCTTGCTCCCGGCGAAGAGACTCGAGGTGTTCGGCACCTTCGCGGATGCTTCTCCTCAACTTTGTATGGTCTTGGACCAAGGATTCCCAGGTGTCGGTGGGGATGTTACACTTTTTCAAGGAGGCTTTGAGGGTGTCCTTGAAGTGTTTCCTCTGCCCACCTGGGGCTCTCTTGCCGTGCCGGAGCTCCGAGTAGAGCGCTTGTTTTGGGAGTCTCGTATCGGGCATGCGGACAATGTGACCCGTCCATCGGAGCTGATCGAGCGTGGTCAAAGCTTCGATGCTGGGGATGTTGGCCTGAGCAAGAACACTGACGTTGGTGCGCCTATCCTGTCAATGGATTTGCAGGATCTTGCGGAGGCAGCATTGGTGGTACCTCTCCAGTGCTTTGAGGTGCCTGCTGTACATGGTCCATGTCTCTGAGGCATACAGCAGGGCGGGTATCACTGCTGCTCTGTAGACCATGAGCTTAGTGCCGGGTTTGAGGTCCTGGTCTTCAAACACCCTCTTCCTCAGGCGACCGAAGGCTGCACTGGCACACTGAAGGCGGTGTTGGACTTCGTCGTCGACGTCTGCCCTTGTTAACAGTAGGCTCCCGAGGTATGGAAAGTGGTCCACGTTGTCCAAGGCCTTGTCGTGGATTTTGATAATCGGGGGGCGGTACTGTGTGGTGGGGGCAGGTTGGTAGAGGACCTTTGTCTTATGGATATTTAGTGTAAGGCCCATGCTCTCGTATGCTTCGGTGAAGGTGTTGACGATGGTTTGGAGTTTGATCTCCGAGTGAGCACAGACGCAAGTGTCGTCTGCATACTGTAATTCGATGACAGGATGGGACGACCTTGGATCTGGACTGGAGGCAACGGAGGTTGAACAGTTTCCCGTTTGTTCTGTAAATTAGCTCCACTCCAGTGGGGAGCTTACTGAGGGTGAGATGGAGCATTGCAGCAAGGAAGATCGAGAAGAGCATTGGTGCGATGACACAGCCTTGCTTGACCCTGGTTCGTACGTGAATTGGGTCTGTGGTGGAACCGTTGGTCAGGATCACGGCTTGCATGTCGTCGTGAAGCAGACGGAGGATGGTGACAAACTTTTGAGGGCAGCCGAATTTGAGGAGGACACTCCATAATCCCTCCGGACTGACAGTGTCGAAGGCCTTTGTGAGATCAAAGCAGGCCATGTACAGCGGTTGGTGCTGTTCCCTGCATTTCTCTTGTAATTGACGTGCGGTGAAGATCATGTCCATTGTGCCCCTTAGTGGGCGGAATCCGCATTGCAACTCTGGGAGGAGCTCTTCGGCCACTGGGAGAAGGCGATTGAGGAGGATTCTTGCGATGACTTTCCCTGTGGCAGACAGCAGGGAAACTCCTCTGTAATTACCACAATCGGACTTGTCACCTTTCTTGAAGATGGTCACAATTACGGCGTCTCTGAGATCCCCTGGCATGCTTTACTCCTTCCAGATAAGAGAAATGAGTACTGAATGTACACAGTCCCTGTAGTGTTTACTGTGACTGAATGTACGCAGTCCCTGTAGTGACCGAATTTACACAGTCCCTGTAGTGTTGTTTTACTGAATGTACACGGTCTCTGTTGTTTTGCGTTACTGAATGTACAGTCCCTGTAGTGTTCACTGTGACCGAATTTACACAGACCCTGTAGTGTTGTTACTGAATGCTCACAGTCCCTGCAGTATTGTTACTGAATGTACACATCCCTGTAATGTTGTGTTACTGAATGTACACAGTCCCTGTAGTGTTCACTGTCACTGAATGTACACAGTCCCTATTGTTTTGTGTTACTGAATGTACACAGTCCCTGTCGTGTTGAATATTACTGAATGTGCACAGTCACTGTAGTGTTGTTACTGAATGTACGCAGTCCCTGCAGTGTTGTATTACTGAATGTACACAGTCCCAGTAGTGATTTGTTATTGAATGTAGACGGCCCCTGTTGTTTTGCATTACTGAATGTACACAGTCCCTTTAGTGTTCACTCTTTCTGAATGCTGTATTGTTACTGAATGTACACTGTCCCTGTGTTGTTGTGTTACTGAATGTAGACAGTCCCTGTAGTATTGACTGTTACTGAATGTACACAGCCCTGTAGTTCTAACTGTGACTGAATGTACACACACTGTACTGCTGTGTGTTACTAAATGTACACTGTCCCTGGAGTGTTCACTATTACTGAATGTATGCAGTTTCTGCAGTGATTTGTTACTGAATGTACACAGTCCCTTTAGTGTTGTTACTGACTGTAGACTATCCCTGTAGTTCCTGAATGTACACTGTCCCTGTAGTGTTGACTGTTATTGAGTGTACACAGTCCCAGTAGTATTGGTTTGCTCAATGTACACAGCCCCTCTATTGTTCTCTTACTCAATGTACATGGTCCCTGTAGCATTGTCTCTTACTCAATGTATACAGTCCCTGTAGTGTTGTCTGTTACTGAATGTACACATTCCCTGTAGTGTTGTGCTACCGAATGTACACCGTTCTTGTAGTGTTCACTGTCACTGAATGCTCACAGTCCCTGCAGTATTGTTACTGAATGTACACAATCCCTGTAACGTTCTGTTACTGAATGCACACTGTCCTTGTATTGTTGTGTTACTGAATGTACACAGTCCCTGTAGTGTTGACTGTTACTGAATATACACAGTCCCTATTGTTTTGTGTTACTGAATGTACACAGTCCCTGTAGTGTTGACTGTTACTGAATATACACAGTCCCTATTGTTTTGTGTTACTGAATGTACACAGTCCCTGTAGTGTTGAATATTACTGCATGTGCACAGTCACTGTAGTGAGGTGTTATTGAATGTACACAGTCCCTGTAGTGTTGAATATTACTGCATGTGCACAGTCACTGTAGTGAGGTGTTATTGAATGTACACAGTCCCTGTAGTGTTGTTACTGAATGTACACAGTCCCTGTAGTGTTGACTGTTACTGAATATACACAGTCCCTATTGCTTTGTGTTACTGAATGTACACAGTCCCTGTAGTGTTGAATATTACTGCATGTGCATAGTCGCTGTAGTGAGGTGTTACTGAATGTACACAGTCCCTGTAGATTTGTGTTATTGAATGTACACAGCCCCTGTAGTGTTGTATTACTGAATGTACATAATCCCAGCAGTGTTGTGTTAATGAATGTAGACCGTCGCTATAGTGTTTGTCACTGAATGTACGCAGTCCCTGTAATGTTGACTGTTACTAAATGTACACAGTCCCTGCATGGTTTACTGTTACTGAATGTATACAGTCTTGTAGTGTTGTGTTACTGAATGTACGCAGTCCCTGTAGTGTTGAATATTACTGAATGTACGCTGTCCCTGTAGTGCTGTTACTGAATGTGTACACAGTCCTTTTGTTTTGTGTTACTGAATTTACACAGTAGTGTTATGCTACTGAATGTACACTGTCCCTGTAGTGTTGTGTTACTGGTTATACACAGTCCATGTCGTGTAGTGTTACTGAACATACACAATTCCTGTTGTGTGGACTGTTACTGAATGTACACTGTCCCTGTAGTGCTGTGTTACTGAATGTACACTATCCCTGTAGTGTTGTGGTACTGCCTGTACACAGTCCATTTAGTGTAGTGTTACTGAATGTACACTGTCCCTGTAGTGCTGTGTTACTGAATGTACACTATCCCTGTAGTGTTGTGGTACTGCCTGTACACAGTCCATTTAGTGTAGTGTTACTGAATGTACACAGTTACTGTAGTGTTGTATTCCCTCTCTCTTAGGCAGTCCCTCGGAACCGAGGGTGACTTGCTTCCACATTAAAAATGAGTTCTCAAGTGACTGATGAGACCAATGCGGGACCTACAGTCTCTGTCACAGGTGGGGCAGACGGTGGTTGAAGGGGCAGGTGGGTGGGGTGCTTGGGTTGACGTGCACTTCTTGCGCTTGACTTCTGCTTGCTCCCATTGAAGTGAATCGAGGTGTTCGGCGACTTCCCGGATGCTTCTCCTCCACTTTGTGTGGTCTTGGGCCAGGGATTCTCAGGTGTCGGTGGGGATGTTGCACTTTTTCAAGGAGGCTTTGATGGTGTCCTTGAAGCGTTTCCTCTGCCCACCTTGGGCTCTCTTGCCCTGTCAGAGCTCCGAGTAGAGCGCTTGTTTTGGGAGTCTCGTATCGGGCATGTGGACGACGTGACCCGTCCATCGGAGCTGATCAAGGTCAAAGCTTCGATGCTGGGGATGTTGGCCTGAGCGAGAACACTGGCGTTGGTGCGCCTATCCTGCCAATGGATTTCCAGGATCTTGCGGAGGCAGCATTGGTGGTACCTCTCCAGTGCTTTGAGGTGCCTGCTGTACATGGTCCATGTCTCTGAGGCATAGAGGAGGGCGGGTATCACTACTGCTCTGTAGACCATGAGCTTGGTGCTGGGTTTGAGGTCCTGGTCTTCAAGCACTCTCTTTGTCAGGCGACCGAAGGCTGCACTGGCACACTGAAGGCGGTGTAGGACTTCATCATCGACATCTGCCCTTGTTGACAGTAGGCTCCCGAGGTATGGAAAGTGGTCCACGTTGTCCAAGGCCTCGTCATGGATTTTGATAATCGGGGGGGGGGCAGGTTGGTCGAGGACCTTTGTATTACGGATGTTTAGTGTAAGGCCCATGCTCTCGTACGCTTCAGCGAAGGTGTTGACGATGGAGGTCGACCTCCGAGTGAGCGCAGACGCAAGCGTCGTCTGCATACTGTAATTCTACGACAGAGGATGGGACGACCTTGGATCTGGACTGGAGGCGACAGAGGTTGAACAGTTTCCCGTTTGTTCTATAAAGGAGCTCCACTCCAGCGGGGAGCTTACTGAGGGTGAGATGGAACATTGCAGCAAGTAAGATTGAGATTGTTGTATTATTGAATGTACACAGTCCCTGTGGTTCTAACCGTGACTGAATGTACACACACTGCAGTGCTGTGTGTTACTAAATGTACACAGTCCATGCAGTGTTCACTGTTACTGAATGTCCACGGTCCCTGTGGAGTTTTGTTACTGAATCTACACATTTGCTGTAGTGTTACTGGACATACACATCCCCTATAGTGTTATGTTAGTAAATGTACACCTTCGCTGTATTGTTGTGTAACTAAATGTACACAGTCCCGGTAGTGTTGTATTACTGAATGTACGCAGTCCCTGTAGTGATTTGTTACTGAATGTACACAATCCCTGTAACGTTGTGTTACTGAATGTACACTGTCCCTGTAGTGTTGTGTTACTGAATGTACTCAGTCCCTGTAGTGTTGTGTTACTGAATGTACACTGTCCCTGCAGTATTGTTACTGAATGTATACGGTCTTCTTGTGTTGTTACTGATTGTACACAGTCCCTGTAGTATTGACTGTTACTGAATGTACACTGTCCCTGTAGTATTGTACAGTCCCTGTAGTGTTGTATTACTGAATGTACACAGTTCCTGTAGTTCTAACTGTGACTGAATGTAAGTATACTGCAGTGCTGTTACTGAATGACCATGGTCCCTGTGGAGTTTTGTTAGTGAATCTAAACATTTGCTGTAGTGTTGTGTTACTGGACATACACATTCCCTGTAGTGTTATGTTAGTAAATGTACACCGTCCCTGTATTGTTGTGTAACTGAATGTACACAGTCTCTGTAGCATTGACTGTTAATGAATATACACATTCCCTGTAGTGTTCTGCAACTGGAAGTACACAGTCCATGTAGTATTGTGTTACAGGTTGTACACAGACCCTGTCGTGTTGTGTTACTGAACGTACATAGTCCCTGTAGAGTGGACTATTACTGAATGTACACGTTCCCTGTAGTGCTGTGTTACTGAATGTACACGTTCCCTGTAGTGTAGACTGTACTGAATGTACACAGTCCCTGTAGTATTGTGCTACTGAATGCACACAGTCCCTATTGTTTTGTTACTGAATGTACACAATCCTTGTAGTGTTGAATATTACTGCATGTGCACAGTCGCTGTAATGTTGACTTGTAAGGGGTGACCTGCGGCTCTGTGCTTAGCCTGGGTGCTAGTGCGGGGTTAGGCCTTGTTGCCTGTTCTGGTCTCCAGCCAGCCTGGTAACACTAGACACCTGTGAGTGGTTCGACCCACTCGCCCTTACGGTTCTGACACTGGACTTAGGTGCGAGAGCAATAATGCAGAGAAAACTCAGGTAGACCCGGTTGAATAGTGCGAAATGGAAAATCTTTATTGCATATTATTCAAGATTACGAGATACATGTCATAAGCACAGATTAATGACAGTACAATCTTACACACAGTTATGAAACTAATTTTAGGGAAACGAGGAGCGCACGACACATCGTAAAAGGGGACACACATTATAATTATCCTTAAAACTTAAACCCTCCCCTATCAATACCTGTCCTAATCTAGATTTGTAGGATCGAGACTCATGCTCACCACTCGTGATAACTCGGAGAATTCCGAAACTCTGCTCGGATGTTTTTACCGCAGCACCTGACTATCCACATGTTGATCAGGGGTCTCTGTATCCCACTTGTTTACTCGTTTCTGCTCCGGCTAGCAGGCTGGACCGTCTGCTGTCATGAAGATCTGTGTTGCCCTCGGAGTTCGGACACCACTCGAAAAAGAGTCTTCCTGTGCCCTACACCAGTTGCCTGTAGAACTCGAAGAAGGGTCTTCCTAGGCCAGTTGTGGAGTAGCCGATAAAATTCAAAGAAGTGTTTATTCGACTTACAGGCGCGGTCGGGGCTTACTGACCGTGGCGATGCGTATTGTCGTCTTCTTCTCATCTCATCTCATCTCATCTCATCTCCTCTCGGGCCTTCGGTTCCAACACCGTTTACCGACTTCTCGGGATGGTGCGCCCGCTTCCAGGCCTCACAGCCCAGTTCTCCACAGATCTTCGCGGCAAGCCACGAGGTTGATCCTAGCGGATCAGAGTCCAGAGCCGTCAGGCAAGAGAAATAAAAGTTCAGCAGCCTTCCAGCGAGTCAAAGCAGCAAGAGAAAGAGGGACGGTTGGGTACTTTACAGTTATAGTGCTGTAATTCCTCTTTTCCCGCCCAATCTTAATGTCTATCTTTTGTCAGGGTTTTGGCGCTCAAACTTCTTGTATGGGGTGATCTCAGTCTTTAATGGGTTTCGGTGACACTTGTAACTGTCTGAGTACCCGTTAATATTTCTCCCATTGTGGAACCGGCTAGTAGTCTCCTTGGAGGGGTTTTGGGGCTTCCAAATGCTTGCTGTAAGTAGCCGCAAACGGCTCTCTCATCGTAGAGCCGTGGGGATTTTGCATATTAATGTCTTTGGATGGGTCCTTGATCGCTCAGTACAATAGCCCTTGTTTGCACCTGGGAGACCGATTCCAGTATTTATGTTTAAAATGCAAACCCATCATGTCTTGTCAATTATCTCAAATGTGCTGAGTCCTGTTCGATCTTGCACAAATGTTTATTGGAACGCCATCTTGTCTGCCCACTGAAAGTCTAGAACTTTCTGCCACGAGGCGTGGTGGCCATTTTACAGGCTGTTTGTGTCCGTTTTGAAACCTGACAGCATTCTGCTGAAATAAAGCTGTTTATACGAAACTTTATGTCTCCTTCTTATTTTATAAAATCGCGATAATTTTGCGAATTCTACAGTCCCTCCTGTTGATGCGAATAACTCCGCTTATCGTATCAAAAAAAAAATTGTGGTGAGCAATATTATCTCGATTCTCCATATCCAAAAATTCCCATAACTTAAAACTATCTAGGGTCTCCGTGTCGTCCTTATTTCCCAGGAAAATTACATTCTTATAACACCGTAGGCAGCATTTGCCTTTAACTTACACCGCGTGCATTTCCTTCCAGGTGTAACCAGGCCGATGCCTCTCGCACCACCTGCATATGCATATTTTTTATTCAAGGAAAAAGAAAACAACAACAACCAAACAATCATATTCAACAACACCAAATCAAAATAATCAAAACCAACTCTTAAACATGTAGAGTTCCAAACTTAATTACAGTTTCTGAGAAAAATCACGATCAATTACAACAATTCCGAGGTGCACGTGGAAAAAACTGGAGTGACGCCATTTTGTCTGTTTGCGCGGTGCTTTCATCGTGCACGCGCACGTAACGTTCTCGCCACTCTCCCGTGTTTTCGTTCTTGGTGAGGCGTTTGCCTCTCTTACAGTGTACGACCAATTACTATATCACAATAAACACTTGGCATACAACTAAAATGTGGGAGGCTATTCTAATCCAGGAAGGCACTTCAATGTTGGTGAACAGATCCCACCACGGTGGAATTACTATGTCCAGAATTTCTGTCCCTATCTCGACAGTCTTTTGTTCTAGGGTGTAAAAATGTTTTTGCGATACCGCGACGGCTTTCAAAAGCTTGGTGAGGTGTTCAGGGAGAGGGGGAATGAGGTATCCGAAATGCGCGACGAATCGCTGCAGGTCGGTGAAGTTCTCTTTTACTGTAAGATGAACAGTGGATGGTTCAGGGATCGGGACAATTTGCTGTTGTGCTACTTGAACTTCCGCCCTGGGTTTAAAACAGAAACTG
The DNA here is from genome assembly GCA_030390025.1 of Squalus acanthias. NCBI lineage: Eukaryota > Metazoa > Chordata > Chondrichthyes > Squaliformes > Squalidae > Squalus > Squalus acanthias. The sequence goes on from JASTWF010000238.1 coordinate 264,179, forward strand.
CTGTCACTCACCGGACACCGGCTACAGTTTCCATGTTGGTAGTGTTGCGCTGCAGTGGTAACACAATATGTTCCACCCCCGATGTATGCTACCTGCGGAGGCACATGATCTTGTGCCATTGCCTCCATGGTGCAATTCATGGGCTTGGCGCCAGCCGTTCTGAACCCGCACTGTGGTGTTAAAAAAGCATTCAAGTGCTGGGGACACAGTATTATGTGTGCTCCCCGGCCACGACAACCAGAGAGATCTGTACCTGTCATCGTTTGCTCCCAGCGGATGACGTAAGGTGGAACCGCTGCAAAGCGAATGTGGGCTCCCCCCTGAATGACACCAATGTTCTCTACCCGATACACCGGGGCGGGCTTTGCTGTGTCGCCCAAAACCGGCATACGTAAAACTACACCTATAATGGTGTGGTTTGATCGTCCGCAGTCCACGGGGACTGGGTATGCTTCTGAAGCTAGCCTGAGCTGGCACGGACTTAATGCGTTCTGAAAAGGGTGGAGCGCCTGCAGGTGTTTGTTACTTATCCAGGACGGGACCAAACCTTGTTTTAAATCCTCCAAATTACTGCGGCCCTCGCCCAGTAACCACGCCCCGTATAGTACGCACACCTCGTTCTGCGCAGCCTGATCGGACGCATTCCGATCTTCCCTAATCAGGGCATTTACCGTACGCGCATGTTTCTCTAGTTCAGCTATTATTTCCTTTAAATGGAGAGTCATGGCCTGGTCCTCGTGTAACCCAGACCCAACCACCTTATTTTCATCTGTGAGAATATTCTTTAATTGTGTTTTTAAGCCATTAATCTGGGTCTGCAGCTCCACGCTGTCTAGAGCGTTGACCACAGATGTACCTGTATTGAAAGCAGTGAACATGTCGTTCACAACACCCCTTCTTTGCCTCCCCACCTGACCCAAAACTTCATGTGGTGCGGTGTACAAACTTGTTTTATCAATTTCCGCAAAATCGAACTCATAAAATTGCCTAAACATCTTGGTCAACAGGACCTGATATAACTGTTCCGTCTCCTTGGGGCACCACTCCGGCAACCGCACCTCGGTGAGGTTTAAAATCACCGAGGCCACCGCGTAATGTACCCCCTGAAATAGTATCTGGTCTGTAGGGACCAATACCAAACCATTCCCGGGTCCCTTACTGGTTTTTGGGCACCCTTCTTCCTTAGCTAGAACCACCGGAATTGTGGGCGGGGCCTTGCGTGGGCGCGTAATGAGTTCAGTGGCATTTACCGGGATTGAAGAGTATGGAGCTCCGCACCCCCTGGTGCTCGCATCCCACCTCATCCCCTGCCCGTTATCCTGCCATTGATTGATGAAAAATATGGAGATGCCTTTGGGGCAAATGTGCTTTGACCCCCACATACATACATAAATTCCCTCATCCGGTTCCCACCATTTGTCCCAACAGACTCTCACTTGTCCGTTTGTCCCCGTAATTGTCCGATGGGTATTATTACCCAGTCGCTCCCACTCGACTGAAGAGTTCCTCATGTTTTTGCTCAGCTTTCGCAGCCACCACCATCGGCTCAATGGGACATTCCCATTACAAGTCAAACAAATCCGTTTGCCGACGGTGACGCTGACTCTGGGTGCGATGATCCTCACTTTGGGGCACATTGTAGGCAAAACCCAATGTACTGGAATACTCAGTGGAATTCGTTCCCAGCCATCCTGGCCACTTTCCCTTGTGGAAATAAGTGGTGGTCTCCTCAGCCTCTCGCCTTCCGGTCCCATCCACCGCGATGGGGGCCGTGTCCCCGGAGCATCCGAACACCACGACATCCTTGGTGCGGCCTCGATAGGCCAATCCACATCCGATTGCCGCGAGCACTACTAGAATTCGTTCCATCCTTCCTTGGTTCCTGTGATCAGATAGAATGAGGTAGCCAGCCTCCCAAGAGTCTCTGGCTTTTGTGAAGGGTGAGTGGGTCCCCTGACCTCGCCTCACGTAAGAAGACATGTGCACTGGATAGACTTTAACTATTCCTATTTCTAACTCCCATCATTTTACCATTTTCTGTTAAAAAAATTAAACTACAAACTTAACCTGATTTAAAACTATAAACTTAAACTTATAAACTCATCCTAAACTTATCACTTATCTTAATAACTGTACAGTGCCGCCCGTTCCCAGGGCGGCCTACTCAAAGTCTGTGAAGGCGGCCACAAGCTTTTCCCAACGGTGGGAGGGCACTGACCCCTTCCTTTGATCTGCCGCAGCCTGTCGCTGCTGCGCTGGGACTGGGATCTCCCTGGGCTGCCTTGACCTTGAACTTACGCCTGGGGGCGTACGGGGGACTTACCCACATCTTTCTGGGCTGGGGTTTCCGACTTGACCTACGGGGAACTACCGGGGGCAGGAACTCCAGGACTGACGGACCGGGTTCCGAGACTTCCACCGTGGCGACCTGTGGTCCCACCACAGTCGCTGGCTCCGCCTCCCCTGACTCCGCCTCCCTGAACTCGGGATCTGCAGCTTGTGGCACCGCCCTACTTGGCCCAGTAGGCGGCCCTTCACTCGCAGTCCCTACCTCCCTCGAGGGCAAGACGTTCAAGGCGGGCGGCTCGGGCTCTGAGGCTTCCATCGCCACGCCCTGTGGTCCCACCACAGCGGCTGGCTCCGCCTCCCCTAGCTCCGACCCCCTGCGTTCGGGACCTGCAGCTTCGGCCTCCACCCTGTGTGGATCTCTATCTGCAGCCTCTGTCTCCCCTATACCTGAATCGGGGGCGACCCTTTCGTCCTCCGATTCCAGCTCCTCTTCGCTTGTGTCACTATGTTCGTTGAGCTCCTCGAGCTCTTCCTCATCTGACTCCCAACCCAAATAAAGGATCCTACATTTTGCTAGGATGTCCTCTCCCCTGATGCATGCTGCTTTGCTTGCCTGTGTGCCCTGTGGCCCTACCCGGGGCTGCGAGTCCCCACTCGCAGGTTTGGCCCCTGTGGTTGGCCCTTGTGCACCCGGCTTATACAGTTTGCACTGATTTACGTGGAACCACTTAGTGCGCCGAGGTACCTTTACGGCGTATACCATGGGACTCGCCTTATCTACAATGCTGTAGGGTCCCATATACAGTGGTTCCAGACTCCCTACTCTGGCATAGTTTCTGACCATGACCTGGTCTCCTACTTCCCACTCCCGCTTCTTGCGGGGTTCCAGCAACAGGCGATTGCCCTGATGCTGCCTTCCCATGTTCCCAGCCGCCTGCTCATAAACCTGCTTCAGGCGCTCCAAGAGGGTCTGGACGAACTTGTCCCTGCTTACCTCTTGGAGCTGACCCTCAGTGAGCACCGGCGCTAGCACATGGGTGGGGGTTCGCATGATCCTCCCAGTCATCACCTCGTGCGAGGAATACCCCGTACTTTTCGACTGACTGGCCCGGACCCCCATGAGGACTAAAGGCAGAACCTCCGCCCATTTTTGGGGCGAGTTCGTAGTCTCTTTCCTCAATTTCTCCTTCAGGGTCCGGTTCATGCGTTCAACAATCCCGGATGACTGGGGATTGTGCGCTACGTGCCATTTCCCTTCAATGCCCAAAAGCATGAGGGTGTTCTGCATCACCTGGCCGGTGAAATGACTCCCTTGGTCTGACTCCACAAAACGGGGGAGTCCCCACCGCGAGAACACTTCCCGGACCAAGATTTTTGCAGTACCCAGTGCCGTAGCTGTTCTACAGGGGAAGGCTTCCACCCATTTGGAAAATACATCCACCAAGACGAGGCAGTATTTATAGCCTCCCTGGGTGGTGGGCAGGGGCCCTATATAGTCGATCTGTATCGACTGCCATGGTCCCTCCACCCTCCTGATGTGCCCCATGGGCACTTTCCTTTTCTGGGGGTCTGGGTTGTTTGCAGCGCACACGAGACAGCTTGCACAGAACTCGCGGACCTTCTCCCTGAGTCCCGGCCACCATCCCGCTTGCTCTACCCGTTGCCAGGTAACCTCGGGCCCGGGGTGCCCTGCCCCCGGTCCCTCATGAGCCAACTGGAGGAATTCCCTCCTGTGCTGCTGCGGCACAACCCACTGCTCCTCGCGGAACAGCATGCCTTCCTTAACGGAGAGGGTTGCCGTACTGTATGGACCCTCTACCTGCTTGCCCTCAGCAATGGTTCTGAGAACTGCTTTTAGGGCGGGATCCTGGTTCTGGACGGTCTTAAGGTCTAGGGGCAATGCTACCCTGGTGTTCCCGGAATTCCCGTCCCTGCCTTGGATCGCTGCCACGGGTCTGGGCCCATAGGGGTCCCAGAAAGTGCCATTACGGGCACCCTCCCTGGCTAGCGCATCCGCCTGCTGGTTGCCCTCCCCATGGGGCTCTGTGGAGGAGTGAGCCTTCACCTTATGGATGAAAATCTCCCCTTCCTCCCCTACTGCTGCTAGGATCTTTTCCAGCAAGGGCTTCACCGTTAAAGGTCGTCTGTCCGCGGAGGTGTATCCACGGCGGGCCCAAATGGCCAGGTATTCTGTACACGAATTGCATGTGAACATACTGTCCGAGCAAATCGTGTATGGGGTTGGGAAAGTTTCTGGGTGGGTAACGACGTACACCACCGCAGACAGCTCAGCCTGCTGCGCGCTCATGGTGCTGGGGAGCTTAATCGCCAGGGCAAGGTTTGCCGCAGGGTCATAAACTCCACACCCTGTGAGTCGTTCGCCAGCGGACACTGTACTGGAACCATCAACATAAATTTCGCGTCCGGTGGGATGTATCCCGGCCCGCAAACCTATGTTGACTTCCCACACCCCTTCCACCGAACACTGGTGGGCTGTACTGGGGTATACCAAATTGGCCGCAAGCCTGGGCTCGCAAAGACCTTTAATTCTAAGATCCATCTGGGAAGGGAGAAGGGTCCAGCGCGCAATTCGAATGCTGCTTACGGTCCCATCCTTAATCCTCCCATCTAGAAGCATCTTAGTTGGTGTGTGATGGGTGAGAAGAGTGATGGGAGAGAGCCCTGTGAAGATCGCTGATCTTTTCACAGCCCAATGCGTGGCTAAAAGGTGCCTTTCGCAATTGGAGATACTTCTCTCCACATCCGTTAACACCCTGGACGAATAGACAACCGGCCTCAGCTTGCCGTGGCGCTCTTGGAGCAGCACAGCGCTCAAGCTGTCTCCGCTGGCAGCTACCTCCAGGAAAAACTCCTTCCCCCCATCTATGGCCCCTAAAGCTGGCGCGGTCTGCAAATCCCTTTTTAACTTCTCGAAGGCTGCCTGGCAGCCCTCGTCCCAAGACCACTCCACTCCCTTATGGAGGAGTCGGAGCAGTGGCGCCGCTGTGGACGCATAGTCTTCGATAAAATCCCTGCAGTAACCGGTCAGTCCCAAAAAGGACCTCACACCCCTTATGGTGTTGGGAATCGGTAACTCTTGCACCGACTCCCTCCTAGCCTTATCTATGGCTCTTTCCCCAGCGCGAATGGTCAGCCCCAGGAATTTTACTTCCTGCTGACCGATACGTGCTTTCTTAGGGTTCACTTTAAAACCCTTTCTCGCTAGCAGCTCCAATAACTCGGCCAGCAGTGGTCCATGCTCCTCCCTTGAGTCCGTAAATAGGAGCAAATCATCCACGTACTGCACTATCTGATTGGGCTGACTAAACTCCTTTAAACTTCCTGCCATACACTGGTGGAAAATACTGGGGCTGTTGTGGAAGAACCCTGTGGCAGACAGTTCCATGTGTACTGTTGTCCTTTGAAAGTAAAGGCAAACTTGTACTGGTCCTCTCGCCGCAGCGGGATGGACCAAAAACCGTTCGAGATATCCAGCACCGTGAACGTGGTCGCGGACGCTGGGATACTCCCTATTAGGTCAGCAACTGCTGCTACCGTGGGCGCGCAGGCGGGAATGTTACTGTTAAGGACTCTGTAGTCCACCGTGGCCCTCCACGAATTATCCGGCTTCCTAACCGGCCATAATGGGGAGTTCACGTGTGTGGCTATCGGCCTCAACACGCCCTGCTGCACCAAGGAGGACATTGCTGTCTCCATATCGGGTTCTGCTTCTTTGGGGAAGTTATACTGCTTTTGGGGCCGGGTCATGGGGTCCCCATCTACGCTGACCTCAAACCCGGTAACCCTCCCACAATCGTGCTTGTGGGTTGCAAACGCGTGCATATTATCTGACACGTACGTTTGCATGTCCGGTGGGACATCCGCGACCATAAGCCCGAGGTCGTAGCCTCCGGATGGCTTCATGGTACACAGGGCCCCTTTACCTTCCTCCCCCGGGATTACCACTACCTCGCCTTTTCCACCCTTAGCTCCCCAGAGACAGTGATTCCTGAGGTCCACGAGGATCCCGTGCCCCGATAGGAGATCTGATCCGAGGATGCCTCTCCCACCCCCCTCTTGCCATTTCATCAGTATGCACTTCCACGTAGTGTGGAGTGCTCCTAAATGAATGGATAGCGGAATGGAGAACGCGCCAGCCTGCTCTTTTCCCGTAAACCCCGCTAATGTGTATGGGACCTTGGTAGATAGCGGTGAGTCAAAAGGGCTATCCGTATGAATCACGGTGCATGAAGCTCCCGTGTCCAACAAATAACTACCCTTCTGCTTTTCTATCTCCATATCCACCAGGGGTCGCTTCCACGCATCATAGCTGAGCGGACACAGGTAGACGGGCTGTGCGGGCTCTAGTCATTGGGTACTGTTGGATGGGGCTGCGGCATCTGCGGGGCCGGTAGCGACTGCCACCCTTCCTTGCGAAATCATGAGGGTGCGCATGGCTCCCAACATTGATTCGATCGCATCGGGATGGATAGGTGCACCAGCTCCCCTATCAGAGACAGGCGCCTGGGCTCGGACTGCGGGATTTTTATCCCTGGACTCCTTCCAAGGATTCCTGCAGTTCTTGCGCCAGTGCCCTGTCTTTCCGCATCCGAAACAAGCATTACTGGCCTGTGGGACGCGATTTCCCTCCTGATGCCACTCCTTTTGAGCCGGGGCTGTGGGCCGCGCCTCATGCACATTTCCCTTAAGGGGACGTGCTCCCGCACTCCTGGTATTACGGTACCCTACCGTGAGTCGATTTAGGACCGACTCCTCTGTTGTGGCGGGGTTAGTGGGATCAAACCACGCTTTGGCCTGCTCCCTGACGGCTGGCAAACTGTTGGCTACCACACACCTGAGCCAATGAGTTAAACCGACACCGTCTATGCGGTGACACGCTGGCGCGCCTGGGCAGCTACGTTGATATACTGGCCACAGCCTGTCGGCGAAAACCTTCGGGGGTTCTCCCTCCATCTGCACTGTTTGTCCCAATCTAACGAACGGACCTTCATCGTCCGCTCCCAACACTTCCAGGACCTCGTCCCTCAATTCCCCATAGGTATTATTTCCCCTCTTGCTCTCGTCTGAGAGACACTGAAGGATCGAGCTGTCTAATGAAAACAACAGCATTTTTGCTTTTTCCCCATCGTCGCAGCCGTTAATGGCTGCGGTTTGCTCTACCTCCCTGAAATGTACGGAAGGGTCGTCTGACTCGGACAGCTTCCGTACGTGACTGATCATAGCCCTCAGCTGGTGTGAGCTGTGAGGCAACACAAGCTGGTTGAGGAGATCCCCCTCTGCCCCACCGTCTCTGTTCGGGCCCCTCTTGATACCCGTGACCGGACACAACGGTCCCGGCTTCACTTCTACCTCAGGGGGCTCTTCCTCTACTTCTACCACTTCCTTCCTTACCCAGGTTGCCGAATAGCTGGGTGGCGCGGAGGGCACAGTGGCAAATACCTCCTCTGTTGTGTTCGGTGGGGATTTCTGAAATTCCCCACCCACCAGCGGCTGGTGTGCTGACGGGCTGATAAGGCACACCATGCCGTGCGCTTTATTCAGGGCCTCTTTAAGGTTCCCTATCTCTCTTTGGCAGACGCTGTGATCGGCCCCCTCATGTTTATCCTCGAGGGCCATCTTATATGCCGCCCTAACCCCCGTTAAGCTCTCTTCCTGGGCTTTTATTTGGGCAGCTAGGCAGGCACATCGTTCCTTTATTCTGCCCTCATTTAACTTTGCCTCAGTGACCTGGCACTCGAGGTAATCTATTTTCGCCTCATGGTGGTTGGCGACTAACTGGCGTTCTTGATGCAACGCATTTAAAGACGCGATGAGCTGCTGCCCCCCCGCGACCTTCTCGTCCATTTCCACCTCTAAACCCTTGATCTGCGCTGCCTACGCTAAGATGACCTGGTCCGAAAGCTGGACTTGTCTTTTAAAGCACATCAGCCAGACCGCTTTCTCTACTGTTTTTTTATGTTCCTTGCTACCTGTCTACCTCACGGCTGCCTCTAGTGGACGTTTATCCACCAGCAGGTCACTTATCCATTTCTTAGTCAAATTCACTTTTCCAAACACATAATCTGCTATTCTCTCTTCCATAACATTTCGCCCATTCATACCAGGGTCTAACACATTATTTTCTCGCTGCCAGTGTCCCTTCGTGGTCACCATTATCTGTAAGGGGTGACCTGCGGCTCTGTGCTTAGCCTGGGTGCTAGTGCGGGGTTAGGCCTTGTTGCCTGTTCTGGTCTCCACCTAGCCTGGTAACACTAGACACCTGTGAGTGGTTCGACCCACTCGCCCTTACGGTTCTGACACTGGACTTAGGTGCGAGAGCAATAATGCAGAGAAAACTCAGGTAGACCCGGTTGAATAGTGCGAAATGGAAAATCTTTATTGCATATTATTCAAGATTACGAGATACATGTCATAAGCACAGATTAATGACAGTACAATCTTACACACAGTTATGAAACTAATTTTAGGGAAACGAGGAGCGCACGACACATCGTAAAAGGGGACACACATTATAATTATCCTTAAAACTTAAACCCTCCCCTATCAATACCTGTCCTAATCTAGATTTGTAGGATCGAGACTCATGCTCACCACTCGTGATAACTCGGAGAATTCCGAAACTCTGCTCGGATGTTTTTACCGCAGCACCTGACTATCCACATGTTGATCAGGGGTCTCTGTACCCCACTTGTTTACTCGTTTCTGCTCCGGCTAGCAGGCTGGACCGTCTGCTGTCATGAAGATCTGTGTTGCCCTCAGAGTTCGGACACCACTCGAAAAAGAGTCTTCCTGTGCCCTACACCAGTTGCCTGTAGAACTCGAAGAAGGGTCTTCCTAGGCCAGTTGTGGAGTAGCCGATAAAATTCAAAGAAGTGTTTATTCGACTTACAGGCGCGGTCGGGGCTTACTGACCGTGGCGATGCGTATTGTCGTCTTCTTCTCTTCTCATCTCATCTCATCTCCTCTCGGGCCTTCGGTTCCAACACCGTTTACCGACTTCTCGGGATGGTGCGCCCGCTTCCAGGCCTCACAGCCCAGTTCTCCACAGATCTTCGCGGCAAGCCACGAGGTTGATCCTAGCGGATCAGAGTCCAGAGCCGTCAGGCAAGAGAAATAAAAGTTCAGCAGCCTTCCAGCGAGTCAAAGCAGCAAGAGAAAGATGGACGGTTGGGTACTTTACAGTTATAGTGCTGTAATTCCTCTTTTCCCGCCCAATCTTAATGTCTATCTTTTGTCAGGGTTTTGGCGCTCAAACTTCTTGTATGGGGTGATCTCAGTCTTTAATGGGTTTCGGTGACACTTGTAACTGTCTGAGTACCCGTTAATATTTCTCCCATTGTGGAACCGGCTAGTAGTCTCCTTGGAGGGGTTTTGGGGCTTCCAAATGCTTGCTGTAAGTACCCGCAAACGGCTCTCTCATCGTAGAGCCGTGGGGATTTTGCATATTAATGTCTTTGGATGGGTCCTTGATCGCTTAGTACAATAGCCCTTGTTTGCACCTGGGAGACCGATTCCAGTATTTATGTTTAAAATGCAAACCCATCATGTCTTGTCAATTATCTCAAATGTGCTGAGTCCTGTTCGATCTTGCACAAATGTTTATTGGAACGCCATCTTGTCTGTCCACTGAAAGTCTAGAACTTTCTGCCACGAGGCGTGGTGGCCATTTTACAGGCTGTTTGTGTCCGTTTTGAAACCTGACAGCATTCTGCTGAAATAAAGCTGTTTATACGAAACTTTATGTCTCCTTCTTATTTTATAAAATCGCGATAATTTTGCGAATTCTACAGACTGTTACTGAGTGTACACAGTCCCTTTAGTGTAGACTGTTACTGAATGTACACATTCCCTCTAGTGTTGTGCAACTGAATGTACACATTCCATGCAGTGTTGTGTTACTGAATGTACACAATCCCTGTAATGTCGTGTGTTGCTGAATGTACACAACCTCTGTAGTGTTATTACTGGTTGTACACAGACCCTGTAGTGTGGACTATTACTGAATGTACCCTATCCCTGTAGTGCTGCGTTACTGAATGTACACATTCCCTGTAATGTAGACTGTTACTGAATGTACACAGTTCCTATAGTGTTGTGTTACTGAATGTACACATTCCCTGTAATGTAGACTGTTATTGAATGTACACAGTCTGTGTAATGTCCACTGTTACTGAATTTACACAGTCCTTATAGCTTTGTTTTACTTAATGTACACACCCTGTGATGTGTAACTGGTTGCACACAGTCCATGTCGTGCTGTGTTACTGAAGGTACACAGTCCCTGTAGTGTTGACTGCAACTGATTAGTCCACAGTCCCTGTAGTGTCGTCTTACTGAATGTACACAGTCCCTGTAGGGTTGTGTGACTGAATGTGCTTAGTCCCTGCAGTGTTGACCGTTACTGAATTTACACAGTCCTTATAGTTTTGTGTTACTGAATGTACCTAGTCCCTATAGTTTTGTGTTACTGTATGTACACATTCGCTTTAGTGTTGTTACTGTCTGTATACAGTTGCTGTACTGTTCAGTTATTGAAGGTACACAATCCCTTTAGTTTTGACGGTTATGCAATGTACCCAGTCCTTGTAGTGTTGAATATTACTGCATATGCATTGTCGCTGTAGTGAGGTGTTACTGAATGATCACAGTCGCTGTAATGTTGTGTTACTGAATGTACACAGTCCCTGTAATGTCCACTGTTACTGAATGTACACAGTCGCTGTAATGTTGTGTTACTGAATGTACACAGTCCCTGTAATGTCCACTGTTACTGAATGTACACAGTCCCTGTAGTGTTGTTTTACTAAATGTACACAGTCCCTGTAATGTCCACTGTTACTGAATGTACACAGACTTTGTAGCTTTGTTTTACTGAATGTACACAGTCCCTGTGATGTTGTATTACTGGTTGTACACAGTCCATGTCGTGCTGTGTTACTGAATGTACACAGTCCCTGTAGTGTTGTCTTGCTCAATGTACACAGCCCCTCTTTTGTTGTCTTATTCAATGTACACAGTCGCTGTAGTGTTGACTGTTACTGAATGTACACAGTCCCTGTAATGTTGTTACTGAATTCACACATCCCCTGTAGTGTTGTCTTGCTCAATGTACACAGTCATTGTAATATTGTGTTACTGAATGTACACAGTCCCTGTAATGTTGTTACTGAATGTACACAGTCCCTGTAGTGTTGTCTTGCTCAATGTACACAGTTCCTGTAATGTTGTGTTACTGAATGTACACAGTTCCTGTAGTGTTGTCTTGCTCAATGTACACAGTTCCTGTAATGCTGTGTTACTGAGTTCACACATTCCCTGTAGTGTTCACTGTTACTGAATGTACACAGCCCCTGCAGTGTTGACCGTTACTGAATATACAAGGTCCCTATAGTTTTGTGTTACTGAATGTACACAGTCCCTGTAGTATTGACTGTTACTGAATGTTCACAGTCCCTGTAGTGTTGTATTACTGAATGTATGCAGTCCCTCTATTGATTTGTTACTGAATGTACACAGTCCCTGTAGTGTTGTATTTCTGAATGTACGCAGTGTAAACCTTTCTCTTACTACGGTTCAGACATCAAGAATAACGAATAAGCGTAACAATGACAGACAAGTATGTGATCAATAAAATTGGTCTTTATTTACACTATAGTTAAAAATTCAAGTGTACATCGCAATCAGCATGTGCCCAATTTACCCATACATTAAAGTATTTCCCAGCAATTTACACGCTACCTCTGGGCGATTTATATTCCAAGTCAACCGTACATAAAAGTACCCCTTTTAACAATATCTAAGCTTTATGTCCGACTTTCATACATACTCCTTTATCTCTGGATGATCGGTCCAGGGAGAGCTTTCCCTGTTTGTCTGTTCTTCCATTCTGTCTTCTCTGTCCCTTCTGTGTTCTGAATTTCCCGCCCCTGGGTTACTTCTGTTATAGTGCCTTTCTGCCGGCCCCACTCATATATCACTGTCTGCCTCCCTCTGATAGGTCAGTTTCACTCCAAACCTTCCCTGATTGGAGTTCCTTCCACATGACACGTTCATGTTCCTGTGAGGTGTGTAGGGGCGAGACTTCCTTGTCAACCCAGTATCTCCTTCCTGTCCATGCGGCCTTTCAAACAAAGGGCCATGCTGACCACCAGGCAAAGGACCTCCTGCTGACTTCTGCCATTTTGTGTCTTCACAAACAAAGAACACATGCTGATTTCCTACATTTTGAATCCGTCTGTAACCATTTCATAATTAATGCTGAACTTCGATCTCCTCACGGGAGCAGCCGTTTTATTACAATTTTCAGAATCTTACAGCAGTCGCTCTATTTTGTTACTGAATGTACCCAGTCTCTGTAGTGTTGTTACTGAATGTACGCTGTCGCTGTCCTGCTGAGTTACTGAACGTACACAGTCCCTGTAGTGTTGACTGTTACTGAGTGTACACTGTCGCTGTGGTGTTGACTGTTACTGAATGTACACAGTCCCTCTAGTGTTGAATATTACTGAATGCATACAGTCCTTGTTGTGTTGACTGTGACTGAATATACACAGTCCCTGCAGTATTATGTTACTGAATGTCCATGGTCCCTGTAGTTATAAGTGTGACTGAATGTACACACACTGCAGTGCTGTGTGTTACTAAATGTACACAGTCCCTGCAGTGTTCACTGTTGCTGAATGTCCATGGTCCCTGTGGAGTTGTTAGTGAATGTACACATTTGCTGTAGTGTTGTGTTACTGAACGTACACAGTCACTGTAGTGTGGACTGTTACTGAATATACCCTGTCCCTGCAGTGCTGTTACTGAATGTACAAAGTCTCTGTAGTGTTGACTGTTACTGAATGCACACAGTCCCTCTAGTGTTGAATATTACTGAATGCACACAGTCCCTGTAGTGTTCACTGTGACTGAATGCACACAGTCACTGTAGTTTTGACTGTTACTGAATGTACACCGTCCCTGTAGTGTTGTGTTACTGGTGGTACACAGACCCTGTTGTGTTGTGTTACTGAATGTACACAGTCCCTGCAGTGCTGTGTTACTGAATGTACACATTCCGTGTAGTGTAGACTGTTACTGAATGTACATATTCCCTGTAGTGTTCACTGTTACTCAATGCACACAGTTCCTGTAGTGTTGTGTTACTGAATGTACACTGTCCCTGTAGTGTTGACTGTTGCTGAATGTACACAATCCCTGTAATTCTAACTGTGACTGAATAAACACACACTGTATTGCTGTGTGTTACTAAATGTACACAGTCCCTGCAGTGTTCACTGTTACTGAAACATAGAAACATTGAAGATAGGAGCAGGAGTAAGCCATTCGGCGCCTCGAGCCTGTTCTGCCATTTAATGAGATCATGGCTGATCATCCAAATTCAGTACCCTGTCCCTGCTTTCTCCCCATATCCCTTGATCCCATTAGCCTTAAGAAATATATCTAACTCCTTCTTGAATATATTTAATGAATTGGCCTCAACTGCCTTTTGTGGTAGAGAATTCCACAGGTTCACCACTCTCTGGGTGAAGAAATTCCTCCTCATCTCAGTCCGAAATGGCTTACCCCTTATCCTTAGACTGTGACCCCTGGTTCTGGACTCCCCCGCCATCGGGAACATCCTTCCTGCATCTAGTCTGTCTAGTCCTGTTAGAATTTTATAAGTTTCAATGAGATCCCCTCTCATTCTTCTAAACTCTAGCGAATATAAGCCTAATCGACCCAATCTCTCTTCATACGTCATTCCTGCCATCCCAGGTATCAGTCTGGTGAATCTTCGCTGCACTCCCTCCATGGCAAGAACATCCTTCCTCAGATAAGGTGACCAAAACTGCACACAATACTCAAGGTGTGGTCTCACCAAGGCCCTGTACAACTGCAGCAAGACATCCTTGCTCCTGTACTCGAATCCTCTCGCTATGAAGGCCAACATACCATTTGCCTTCTTAACCGCCTGCTGCACCTGCATGCATACCTTCAGCGACTGGTGCACAAGGACACCCAGGTCTCGTTGCACTTCCCCTTTTCCCAATCTATTGCCGTTCAGATAATAATCTGTCTTCCTGTTTTTGCCACCAAAGTGGATAACCTCCCATTTATCCACATTATACTGCATCTGCCATGCCTCTGCCCAATCACCCAACCTGGCCAAATCATACTGGAGTTTCTCGGCATCCTTCTCACAGCACACACGCCCACCCAGCTTTGTGTCGTCTGCAAACTTGGAGATAATGGGCCAAAAATTGATGCCGCTACGCGAGAGTACGCACTGCGTACTCTCGCGTATTCTCTCTCCAATTGCCGGTTTTCTGCATGCACTGCGCATGCGCTGAAAACCGGCACTTGGTCTTTGGAAAAGGGGGCGGTTCCTCGGTGCACCGCGTGCGCGCTACAGGCTGCGCGCACGCTGTGCACTTAGTGCTTTGGACGCGCAGTTAAGGACGGAAGATTTTAGAAATGAAAAAAGGAGGAGTAAGACCCACTTTTAACAAGGTAAGTAGTGAATTAAGTATTATTTTGAATTTTTTTTAACAGGTATATCTTTTTTAGAGACTTTAAAGACAGGTAAGTTTATTTTTATAACTTTTTAAAAGATTTTAAATTTTTTCAAAAATTTAATTTTTTATTTAAAATGGTTAATTTATTTAACTATACTTATTTTATTAATGTGATGGTTTTTAAAAAAAATTTAATTGAGGTTTAGCTGTTATTTTGGGGGTGTGTAAGATTCATAGCTTTCACAGCACGTATGTGAAACTTATGAATGGAAGATGGTGTGCTGCCATTGGCTCTAACTGAGTCACGTGATCCCACAGCTCGCACGAATTCACTACGCCGGTGGGATACGCAAGCACTGCCCAGCTGATGTCTAGAACATCAAGTTCGTGCGAGCTGGATCTGAAAAAGCCAACGCGGAGTGAGAGATCGCGCCTGCTCCTTACCCCCGCGGGAACAGAGCGAGATCAATTTCTGGGCCATTACATCTAGTTCCCTCGTCTAGATCATTAATATATATTGTGAATAGCTGGAGTCCTAGCACCGATCACTGCGGTACCCCACTAGTCACTGCCTGCCACTCGGAAAAAGACCCGTTTATTCCAACTCTTTGCTTCCTGTCTGCCAACCAGTTCTCTATCCAAGTCAATACCTTACCCCCAATCCCATGTGCTTTAACTTTGCACACTAATCTCTTATGCGGGACCTTATCGAAAGCCTTCTGAAAGTCCAAATACACCACATCCACTGGTTCTCCCTTATCTATTCTACCAGTTACATCCTCAAAAAATTCCAGCACGGTGGCATAGTGGTTAGCACTGGTGCCTCACAGCGCCAGAGACCCGGGTTCGAATCTGACCTCGGGTGACTGTCTGTGTGGAGTTTGCACATTCTCCCTGTGTCTGCGTGGGTTTCCTCCGGGTGCTCCGGTTTCCTCCCACAGTCCAAAAATGTGCGGGTTAGGTTGATTTGGCTATGATAAATTGACCCTTAGTGTTAGGGGGGGATTAAATATGTGGGGTTATGGGGATAGGATGGGATATGTTAGGGGGAATTAAATACGTGTGGTTACGGGGGTAGTGTGGGATATGTGTACTGTGGGGATTAAAGCAGGGACAGGGTACTGGATTTGGATGATCAGCCATGATCGTATTGAATGGTGGAGCAGGCTCGACGGGCCGAATGGCCTACTCCTGCTCCTAGATTCTATGTCTATGTTTCTATGTCAAGCATGATTTACCTTTTGTCAATCCATGTTGACTTTGTCCGATCCTGTCACTGTTTTCCAAGTGCTCTGCTATTACATCTTTTATAATGGACTCTAGCATTTTCCCCACTACCGATGTCAGGCTTACAGGTCTATAATTCCCCGTTTTTTCTCTACCACCTTTTTGAAATAGTAGGGTTACATTAGCTACCCTCCAATCCATGGGAACTGTTCCAGAGTCTATAGAATTTTGGAAGATGACCAGCAATGCATCTACTATTTCTTGGGCCACTTCCTTAAGTAGCCTAGGATGTAGATTATCAGGCCCTGGGGATTTATCGGCCTTCAATCCCGTCAATTTCCCTAACACCATTTCCCTATAAATACTGATTTCATTCAATTCCTCCCCCTCATTAGACCCTATGTTCCCCGACATTTCTGGGAGGTTATTTGTGTCCTCCTTTGTGAAGGAATGTTCATGGTCCTTGTGGTGTTGTTGGTGAATGTACACATTTGCTGTAGTGTTGTGTTACTGATGGTACACAGACCCTGTAGTGTGTTACTGAATGTACACAGTCACTGTAGTGTGGACTGTTACTGAATGTACCCTGTCCCTGTAGTGCAGTGTTACTGAATGTGCACAGTCCCTGTAGTGTTGTTTAACTGAATGTACATGGTCCCTGTAGTATTATGTTACTGAATGTACAAAGTCCCTGTTATATTGTTTTTTACTGGATGTACACAGACCCTGTAGTGTTGCATACCTGAATGTATGCATTCCCTGTCGTGTTGACTTTTACTGAATGTACACAGTCCCTATAGTGTTGCGAGCTACTGAATGTAAACAGTACCTGTATTGTGTAACTGAATGTACACATTTCCTGTAGCATTCTCTGTTACTGAATGTACACAATCCATGTAGCTTTGTGTTACTGAATGTACACAGTCATTGTAGTGTTGTGTGTTACTGAATGTAAACAGTCCCTGTAGTGCTGTGTTACTGAACGTACACAGTCCTTGTATTGTTGTGTTACTGAATATTCAATGATATTGTTGTGTTGTGTTACTGAATGTACGCAGTCCCTGGATTGTTCACTATTGCTGAATGTACAGAGTCCCTGTAGTGTTGTATTACTGAATGTACACTGTCCGTGTAATGTTGACTCTTAATGAATGTACACAGTCCCTGTAGTGTTCACTGTTACTGAATGTAAACAGTCCTGATAGTGTTCTTACTGATTGCACACAGTCCCTGTAGTGTTGTGTTACTGAATGTACCCATTCCCTGTAGTGTACATCGTTACTGAATATACACAGTCCCTCTAGTGTTGCGTGACACTGAATTTCAACCATACCTGTAGCGTGGTGTTACTGAATGTACACAGTCCCTGTAGTGTTGTGTTACTGGACATACACGGTCCATGTAGTTTTTTGTTACTGAATGTACATGGTCCCTGTAGTGTTGACTGTTACGGAATGTACACAGACCCTAGAGTGTTCTGTTAATGAATGGACACAGTCCCTGTATTGTTGTTAGTGAATGTACACATTCCCTGTAGCATTCTCTGTTACTGTGTACACAGTCCGTGTAGAGTTGTATTACTGAATGTACACTGTCCCTGTAGTGGTGGGTGTTACTGAATGTACACAGTCCCTGTAGTGGTGGGTGTTAGTGAATGTACACAGTCCCTGTAGTGTTGTGTTACTGCATCTACACAATACCTGTAGTGTTGTATTACTGGATGTGCACAACCCTGTAGTGTTCACTGTTACTGAATGTACACAGTCCCTGTAGTGGTGGGTGTTACTGAATGTACACAGTCCCTGTAGTGGTGGGTGTTAGTGAATGTACACAGTCCCTGTAGTGTTGTGTTACTGCATCTACACAATACCTGTAGTGTTGTATTACTGGATGTGCACAACCCTGTAGTGTTCACTGTTACTGAATGTACACAGTCCCTGTAGTGGTGGGTGTTACTGAATGTACACAATCCCTGTAGTGTTGTTACTGAATGTACACAGTCCCTGTAGTGTGTGTTACTGAATGTACACAGGCCCTGTAGTGTTGCCTTTCTGAATGTATACAATTGCTGTAGTGTTGTGTGACTGAACGTACACAGTCGCTATAGTGTTGCGAGTTACTGAATTTAAACAGTACCTGTAGTGTGGTGGTACTGAATGTACACAGTCCCTATAGTGTTGACTGTTATTGAATATGAACAGGCCCCAGCGTGTTCTGTTAATGAATGGACACAGTCCCTGTATTGTTGTGTAACTGAATGTAAACAGTACCCGTAGTGTTGTGTTACTGAATGTGAACAGTCCCTTTAGTGTTGTGTTAGTGAATGTACACAGACCCTGTAGTGTTGTCTTACTGAATGTACGTTGTCCCTGTAGTGTTCGCTGTTACTGAATATGAATAGTCCCGATAGTGTTGTGTTACTGAACGTACACAGTCCCTGTAGTGGTCGGTGTTACTGAATGTACACTGTCCCTGTAGTGTTCACAGATACTGAATGTACGCAGTCCCTGTAGTGTTGCGTGTTACTGAATGTACACAGTCCCTGTAGTGGTCAGTGTTAGTGAATGTACACAGGCCCTGTAGTGTTGTGTGTTATTGGATGTGCAGAATCCCTGTAGTGTTGCCTTTCTGAATGCATACAATCGCTGTAGTGTTGTGTGACTGAACGTACACAGCCCCTAGAGTGTTGCAAGTTACTGAATTTAAATAGTACCTGTAGTGTGGTGTGTTACTAGATGTACACAGTCGCTGTAGTGTTGACTGTTATTGAATGTAAACAGGCCCTAGAGTGTTTTGTTAATGAATGGACACAGTCCCTGTATTGTGTAACTGAATGTAAACAGTACCCGTAGTGTTGTGTGACAGAATGTATCCAGTCCCTGTATTGTTGTTACTGAACATACACTGTCCCTATAGTGTTGTGTGTTACTGGATGTACACAATCCCTGTAGGGTTGTGTGACTGAATGTAAACAGTCCCTGTAGTGTTACTGAATGTAAACAGTAACTGTGGTGTTGGGTTTTACTGAATGTACACAGTCCCTGTATTGTTGTGTTTCTGAATGCACACAGACCCTGTAGTGTTGTCTTACTGAATGTACACAGTCCCTGTATTGTTGTGTAACTGAACATACACTGTCCATGTAGTGTTCGCTGTTACTGAATGTGAACACACCCTGTAGTGGTCGGTGTTAGTGAATGTACACAGGCCCTAGAGTGTTCTGTAAAGGAATGGACACTGTCCCTGTAGTGTTGCGTGTTACTGAATTTATGCAGGACCTATAGTGTTGTGTTACTGAATGTACACAGTCCCTGTAGTGTTGTTACTTAATGTAAACAGACCCTGTAATATTCACTGTTACGGTATGTACACAGTCCCTGTAGTTTTGACTGTTACGGTATGTACACGGTTGCTGTAGTGGTGGGTGTTACTGAATGTAAACAGTCCCTAGAGTGTTCTGTTAATGGACACAGTCCCTGTATTGTTGTGTAACTGAATGTAATCAGTACCCGTAGTGTTGTGTTACTGAATGTACGCAGTCACTGTAGCGTTGTGTTACTGGACATACACTGTCCAGTGTTGTGTAACTGAATATACACAGACCTAGTGTTGTATTACTGAATGTACATTGTCCCTGTAGTGTTCGCTGTTACTGAATGTGAATAGTCCCGATGGTGTTGTGTTACTGAATGTACACAGTACTGTATGGTTGTGTAACTGAATGTACACAAAACCTGTAGTGTTCACTGTTAGTGAATGTATACAGTCCCTGTAGCATTGTTACTGGATATACACAGTCCATGTAGTGTTGTGTAACTGAACATACACAGTCCCTGTAGTGTGTGTTACTGTGTGTATACATTCTCTGTAGCATTCTCTGTTACTGACTGTACACAGTCCATGGTAGTGTTGATGGTAACTGAATGTACACAGTCATATAGTGTTGCTTGTTACTGAATGTAAACAGTCCCTGTAGTGTTGTGTTACTGAATGTACACAGTCATATAGTGTTGCTTGTTACTGAATGTAAACAGTCCCTGTAGTGTTGTGTTACTGAATGTACACAGTCCCTGTAGTGTTGTGTTACTGCATCTACACAATACCTGTAGTACTGTATTACTGAATGTATACCATCCCTGTAGTGTTGTATTACTGAATGTACACAGTCCCTGTAGTGTTGCATGTTACTGAATGTAAACAGTCCCTGTAGTGTTGTGTTACTGGACATACACAGTCCATGTAGTTTTTTGTTACTGAATGTACACGGTCCCTGTAGTGTTGACTGTTACGGAATGTACACAGTCCCTATAGTGGTGGGTGTTACTGAATGTAAACAGTCCCTAGAGTGTTCTGTTAAAGAATGGACACAGTCCCTGTATTGTTGTGTAACTGAATGTAATCAGTACCCATAGTGTTGTTACTGAATGTACGCAGTCCCTGTAGCATTGTGTTACTGGACATACACTGTCCATGTAGTGTTGTGTAACTGAACATACACAGTCCCTGTAGTGTTGACGGTAACTGAATGCACACAGTCCCGAAGTGTTGCTTGTTACTGAATGTACACAGTCTCTGTATTGTTGTGTTACTGAATGTACACTGTTCCTGTAGTGTTGTGTTACTGAATGTACACTGTCCTTGTAGTGTTCACTGTTACTGAATGTACACAGTCCCTGTAGTGGTGGGTGTTACTGAATGTACACAGTCCCTGTAGTGTTGTGTTGTGTTACTGCATCTACACAGTACCTGTAGTGCTGTATTACTAAATGTACACTGTCCTGGTAGTATGTTGCTGAATGTACACAGTCCCTGTAGTGTTGTATTACTGAACGTACACAGTCCCTGTAGTAATGTACACAGTCCCTGTGGTGATGGGGGGTTACTGAATTTACACATTCCCTGTAGTATTGTGTTTCTGAATGTACACAGTCCCTCTAATGTTGACTTTTACTGAATGTACAGAGCCCCTGTATTGTTACTGAATGTACACAGTCCCTCTAATGTTGACTGTTACTGAATGTACACAGTCCCTGTATTGTTACTGAATGTACACTGTCCCTGTAGTAGTGGATATTAGTGAATGTACACAATCCCTGTAGTGTTGACTTTTACTGAATGTACACAGTCCCTGTAGTTTTCACTGTTACTGAACTGTACACGGTCCCTGTAGTTTTTTGTGTTACAGGATGTACACAGTCCCTGTAGGGTTGTGTGCCTGAATGTACACATGCCATGTAACATTCTATGTTACTGAATGTATACAGTTCCTTTTGCGTTGTGTGTTACTGGATGTAAACAATCTCTGTAGTGTTGTGTTACTGAATGTACACAGTCCATGTAGTGTTCACTGTTACTGAATGTACACAGTCCCTGTAGTGTTGTGTGTTACTGAATGTACACAGTCCCTGTAGTGTCATTTTCCTGAATGTACACACACCCTGTGTAGGGTTCATAAGAACATAAGGAGCAGGAGTAGGCCATACGGCCCCTCGATCTATTCAATAGGATCTTGGCTGTTCATCAATCTCAACTCCATCTTCCAGCCTGATCTCCATATCCCTTGATTCCACTGGATTCCAAAAATCTATCTATCTCAGCCTTGAATATACTCAAAGACTCAGCATTCACAGCCCTCTGGGGTACAGAATTCCAAAGATTCACAACCCTCTGAGTGAAGAAATTCCTCATCCCAGTCTTAAAAGGCCTTCCCCTTATCTTAAGACTATGCCCCCTAGTTCTAGACACTCTAGCCAGGGGAAACAACCTCTCAGCATCTACCCTGTCAATCACCTTCAGAATCTTGTATGTTTCAATGAGATCACCTCTCATTCTTCGAAACTTCAGAGAGTATAGGGCCATTCTACACAATCTCTCATCATAGGAATCAATCTAGTGAACCTTCGTTGCACCACCTCCAAGGCATTTATATCCTTCCTTAGATAAGGAGACCAAAACTATGGACAGTACTCCAGGTGTGGTCTGACCAAGGCCCTGTACAATTGTAGCAAGACTTCCTTACTCTTATACTCCAACCCCCTTGCAATAAAGGCCAACATGCCATTTGCCTTCCTTATTTCTTGCTGTACCTGCATGCTAGCTTTCTGTATTTCCTGCACGAGGACACCCAAATCTCTCTGAACACCAACATTTGAAAGTTTCTCACCATTTAAAAAATATTGTGTTTCTATTCTTCCTACCAAAGTGAATAACCTCACGTTGCCCTATATTATACCCCCTCTGCCACCTTACTGCCTACTCACTTAGTCTATCTATATCCCTTTGCAGACTCTCTGTGTTCTCCTCACAGCTTACTGTCCCACCTAGCTTTGTATCGTCAGCAAACTTGGATACATTACACTCGGTCCCTTCATCTAGACATTAATATAGTTTGTAAATAGCTGAGGCCCCAACACTGATCCTTGCGGCACCCCACTAGTTACAGCCTGCCAACCTCAAAAAGACCCGTTTATCCCTACTCTCTGTTTTCTATCCGTTAACCAATCCTCTATCCATGCTACTATATTACCCCCAACCCCATGAGCCCTTATCTTGTGTAATAACCTTTTATCTGGCACCTTATCGAATGCCTTTTGGAAATTCGAATAAGCTACATCCACTGGTTCCCCTTTATCTACCCTGCTAGTTACATCCTCAAAAATCTCTAATAAATTTGTCAAAAACGATTTCCCTTTCATAAAACCATGTTGACTCTGCCTAATCATGTTATGATTTTCTAAGTGCCCTGATACCACTTCCTTAACAATGGATTCCAGCATTTTCCCGACGACTGATGTCAGGCTAACTGGCCTGTAGTTCCCTGTTTTCTCTCTCCCTCATTTCTTGAATAGCGGTGTTATATTTGCTACCTTCCAATCCGCTGAGACCGTTCTAGAATCTAGGGAATTTTGGAAGATCAAAACCAATGCATCCAGTATCTCTTCAGCCACCTCTTTTAGAACCCTAGGATGTAGGCCATCAGGTCCAGGGGATTTGTCGGCTTTTAGTTCCATTAGTTTCTCTAGTACTTTTTCTCTACTTATATTAATTACATTAAGTTCCTCACCCTCATTAGACCCTTGGTTCCCCACCACTTTTGGTATGCTTTTTGTGTCTTCTACTGTGAAGACAGAGACAACATTTTTGTTTAACGTTTCTGCCATTTCCTTATTCCTTGTAATAATTTCTCCTGTCTCAGCCTCTAAGGGACTAACGTTTACTTTTGCTACTCTCTTCCTTTTTACATACTTTTAGAAGCTCTTACAATCTGCTTTTATATTTCTTGCTAGTTTTCTTTTTTTTCCCTTTTTATCAATTTTTTGGTCATTCTTTGCTGGTTTCTGAAACTCTCCCAATCCTCAGGCTTACTGCTATTCTTAGCAACATTATAAGCGTCTTCTTTCAATCTAATGCTATCCTTAACTTCTTTAGTTAGCCAGGGTTGGATCACTTTTCCCATGGAGTTTTTGTTTCTCAATGGAATGGAATTTTGTTGAGAATTATGAAATATTTCTTTAAATGCTCACCACTGTTTATCTACCGCCATACCTTTTAATCTATTTTAACAATCTACCTTAGCCAACTTGCCCCTCATACCTATGTAATTGGTTTTATTTAAGTTTAAGTGCTGGATTTTCAATGACCCGTGGAGTTGGGTTTTGAGGCATGTGGGGGGTTAAAGTTGCAGATTCGGGGGTCCCGACCCCATCCCGACTCCATTCCGCCTCCACGCAATTTTGACAAAATCGGTCGCGGGGTTCCCGACTCCGTCCCGCCTCCAAGAGGCGGGAGAGGCCATTAAAGCCCTTAACAAGCCCTAAATTGGCTCTGTAATGCCATTTTGAAATGTTTTAGCTAGTTTAACCCTTTTCCGACGTGAAGTACGCCTGATGTGAAACACGCCAGTGAAACCTGGCGGGAGCACAAGTGGATAGCTGACTACCAGCTGCAGGTCCACTATTACAACGGAGATGTGATGAAGGTAGTAGTAGTATTAGGTCTGAAAGTCACCTCTGATGCTGCTGCATTGAATGTCTTCAGAGACTGCCTGGGAGGACTTGGTTGCAAAAAAAATTCTCTCTCTCTCACTCACTCACTCACTCACTCACCTCACTCACTCACTCACACAGCAAAGGCCAGGCAGTCTCTGACCTGCAATGATGACATCATCAGAGGCGACTTTCAGACTGAAACCACTAATTGGTTCATGGGTTCCCACATGCTGGAACTCAATTGCCCAATTAAGTGAAAATTGCATCAATCTCCCACATCCACTTGCAGGCGGGTGGATAACACGAAATGCGGATGACATGACCCCAACCCGCCCCAGTATCAAAATCCAGCCCTAAGACTCTAGTTTCGAACTTAGGCAAGTCACTCTCAAACTTAATGTGCAATTCTATCATATTATGATCAATCTGCCCCAGAGGATCCTTTACTATGAGATTGCGAATTAACCCTGTCTCATTACACAATACAAGATCTAAAATAGCCTGTTCCCTGGTTGGTTCCATGATGTATTGTTATCGGAAACTGTCCCGAATGCATTCCATGAACTCGTCCTCCAGACTACCTTTGCCAATTTGATTTGTTCAGTTGATATGAAGATTAAAGTCCCCCACGATTATTACATTACCTTTGTTGCAAGCTCCTACTGTTTCTTGATTAATATTCTGTCCAACGGTATATCTACTGTTAGGGGGCCTATATACTGCACCCACCAGTGTTTTCTGCCCCTTGTTATTCCTTATCTCAACCCATACTGATTCTACTTCCTGATCTTCCGAGCCGAGATCCTTTCTCTCTACTGTCCTTATGTCATCCTTTTATTATCAAGGCTACTTCCCCTCCTTATCCATTCTGTCTTTCTTTTTGAAATGTCAAGTACCCTGAAACATTTAGTACCCAACCTTGGCCACCTTGCAACCACATCTCTGTATTGGCTATTAGATCAAACTCATTTATCTCTATTTGTGCCACTAGTTCATCTATCTTGTTATGAATGCTTCGTGCATTCAGATAAAGAGCCTTTAATTTAAATTTTTTACCATTATTCCCTGCTTTGAACTTATTCTCTGTTGCGCTGCTACCGTTAAACTCTCTGTCCCTTCCTGTCATACTCTGCTTATTTTTACCCAAATCGCTACACTGCTCTATTGCCTTGACCTTTGTCTTTCGATTTCTAAATTTCCCCTCACCTGACCCCTCCCCACCTTTTTTAGTTTAAAGCCCTATCTACAGCCCTAGTTATTCGATTCACCACAATGCTGGTCCCGACGGAACAGCCCCCTCTTTCCCCAGTACTGGTGCCAGTGCCCCATGAATTGAAACCCCTTCTTCCCACACCGCTCTTTGAGCCACGCATTTAACCCTCTGATCTGCTTGACCCTATGCCAGTTTGCGCATGGCTCAGGCCAGAGATTATTACCCTTGAGGTTCTGCTTATTAATTTAGATCCTAGCTCTTCAAACTTCCTCAGCAGAACCTCATTCTTAGTTCTACCTATGTCGTTAGTTCCTACATGGACCACGACAACTGGATCCTCCCCCTCCCACTCCAAGTCCTTCTCCAACCATGAGGAGATATCCTTAACCCTGGCACCGGGCAGGCAACACAACCTTCGGGACTCTCTTTTGCGGCTGCAGAGAACTTCTACTGAAAGTACACAGTCCCTGTAGTTTTGTGTGACTGAATGTACACAGTCCACGTCATGTTCACTGTTACTGAATGTACACAGTTCCTGTTGTATTGCATTACTGAATGTCCCTGTAATGTTGACAGTTCCTGGAGGTACACAGTCGCTGTAGTGTTGTGTTACTGAATGTACAAAGTCCCAGTAGTATTGTGAGTTACTGGATGTATACAGTCCCTGTAGTATTGTCTGTTACTGAATGTACACAGTCTCAGCAGTGTTGTTACTGAATGCACACAGTCTCTGTCGCATTCTCTGTTACTGGATGTTCACAGTCCCTGTTATTTTGTGCTACTGACCGTACACAGTCCCTATAGTTTTGTGCTACTAAAAGGCATTTCGGTGGATAGGCAATGGCTAACATTTAAGGAACAAATGCATGAATTGCAACAGTTATACATTCCTTTCTGGCGCAAAAACACAGAAGGAAAAGCGGTCCAACCATGGCTAACAAAAGAAATTAAGGATTAGATCCAAAGAGGAGTCATATAATGTTGCCAGAAAAAGTAGCAAGCCTCAGGATTGGGAGCAGTTTAGAGTTCAGCAAAAAAGGACCAAGAGATTGATTAAGAGGGGGAAAATAGAGTATGAGAGTAAACTTGCAAGGAACATAAAAGCGGACTGTAAAAGCTTCTACAAGTATGTAAAATGAAAAAGATTAGTGAAGACAAATGTAGGTCCCTTACAGTCAGAAACGGGAGAATTTATAATGGGGAACAAGGAAATGGCAGAGCAATTAAACAAATACTTTGGTTCTGTTTTCACGGAAGAGTACACAAATAACTTCCCAGAAATGCTAAGTAGCCAAAGGTCTAGTGAGAAGGAGGAATTAAAGGAAATTAGTATTAGTAAAAAAAATAGTGCTGGAGAAATTAATGGGACTGAAAGCCGAGAAATCCCCAGGGCCCGATAATCTGCATCCCAGAGTACTAAAAGAGGTAGCCATGGAAATAGTGGATGCATTGGTTGTCATCTTCCAAAATTCTATAGATTATGGAACAGTTCCTGCAGATTGGAGGGTGGCAAATGTAACCCCACTATTTACAAAAGGAGGGACAGAGAAAACCGGGAACTACAGACTGGTTAGCCTAACATCAGTAGTAGGGAAAATGCTAGAGTCTATTATAAAGGATGTGATAACAGAACACTTAGAAATTATCAACGGGATTAGACAAAGTCAACATGGATTTATGAAAGGGAAATCGTGTTTGACAAACTTACTGGAGTTTTTTGAGGATGTAACTGGTAGAATAGATAAGGCAGAACCAGTGGATGTGGTGTATTTGGATTTTCAGAATTCCTTTGATAAAGTCCCACATAAGAGGTTAGTGTGCAAAATTAAAGCACATGGGATTGGGGGTAATATACTGGCATGGATTGAAAATTGGTTAACAGACAGGAAACAGAGAGTAGGAATAAATGGGTCTTTTTCTGGGTGGCAGGCGGTGACTAGTGGGGTACCACAGGGATCAGTGCTTGGGCCCCAGCTATTCATAATATATATCAATGATTTGGATGAGGGAACCAAATGTAATATTTCTATGTTTGCTGACGACAGGAAACTAGGTGGGATTGTGAGTTGTGAGGAGGATGCAAAGAGGTTTCAAGGCGATTTAGACAAGTTGAGTGAGTGGGCAAATACATGGCAGATGCAGTATAACATGGATAAATGTGAAGTTATCCACTTCGGTAGGAAAAACAGAAAGGCAGAGTATTATTTAAATGGTGATAGATTGGAAAATGTTGATGTACAAAGGGACCTGGGTGTCCTTGTACACCAGTCACTGAAAGCAAACATGCAGGTGCAGCAAGCAGTTAGGAATGCAAATGGTATGTTGGCCTTCATTGCAAGAGGATTTGAGTACAGGAGCAAGGATGTCTTACTACAGTTATACAGGGCCTTTGTGAGACCACACCTGGAGTACTGTGTGCAGTTCTGGTCTCCCTACCTAAGAAAGGATATACTTGCCATAGAAGGGAGTGCAGCGAAGGTTCACCAGACTGATTCCTGGGATGGCAGGACTGTCGTATGAGGAGAGATTGGGTCAACTAGGCCTGTATTCACTAGAGTTTAGAAGAATGAGAGGGGATTTCATTGAAACGTATAAAATTCTGACAGGGCTAGACAGACTGGATGCAGGGAGGATGTTTCTCCTGGCTGAGGGCTCCAGAATGAGGGGTCACAGTCTCAGGATACAGGGTAGGACATTTAGGACTGAGATGAGAAGAAATGTCTTCACTCAGAGGGTGGTGAACCTGTGGAATTCTCTACCACAGAAGGCTGTGGAGGCTAAGTCACTGAATATATTTAAGAAGGAGATAGATAGATTTCTAGACACCAAAGCATCAAGGGGTATGGGAAGAGAGTGGCAATATGGTATTGAGATAGAGGATCAGCCATGATCATATTGAATGGCGGAGCAGGCGCGAAGGGCCGAATGGCCTACTCCTGCTCCTATTTTTCTATGTTTTTCTATGTTTCTATGTAAACAGTATCTGTAGTGTTTTGTTATTGAATGTACACACTCCCTGTACTGTTGACTGTTACTGAATGTAAACCATCCCTATAGTGTTGTAACTGAATGTACACAGTCCCTGTAATGTTGACTGTTACTGAAGGAACACAGTCCCCGTAGTGCTGTGTATTACTGAAGGAACACAGTCCTCATAGTGTTGTATTGCTGAATGTACAAAGCCCGTGAAGTATTGTTACTGGATTTACACAATCCCTGTTGTGTTGTGTTACTGAATGTACAGAATCCCTGTAGTGTGCACTGTTACTGCATGTACACGGTCCCTGTAGTTTTATGTTACTGAATGTACACAGTTGCTGTACTGTTGACTGTTACTGAATGTACACAGTCCCTGTAGTGCTGTGTGTTACTGGATGTAAACAGCACCTGTAGTGTTTTTTACTGAATGTACACACTCCCTCTAGTGTTGACTTACTGAATGTAAACCGTCCCTATAGTGTTGTGTTACTGAATGTACACAGTCCCTGTAGTGGTGCGTGTTAGTGAATGTACACAGTCCCTGTAGTGTTGTGTAACTGAATGTACACAGTCCCTGTAGTATTGTGTTGCTGAATGTACAAAGTCTGTGAAGTATTGTGTGTTACTGGATGTACACTAGCCCTGTAGTGTTGTGTGTTCCTGGATGTACACTATCCCTGTAGTGTTGTGTGTTCCTGGATGTACACAGTCACTGTAGGGTTGTGTGTTACTGAATGTAAACAGTACCTGTAGTGTTTTCTTACTGAATTTCACAGTCCTTAGTGTGTTCAATGTTACTGAAGGTACACAGTCCCTGTAGTGCTGTGTGTTACTGAATGCACACAGTCCCTGTAGTATTGTGCTCTGAGCGAGCGGACCTGCGGCAGGAATGGAGTCGGAGACCGGGGATAAAGGCAACGTGGAGCAGAGGCCTGGGAGTCTGAGCGAGCGGACCTGCGGGAGGAACGGATTCGGAGACAGGGTATAAAGGCAGCGCGGAGCAGAGATGTGGGAGTCTGAGTGAGCGGATCTGCGGCAGGAACAGAGTCAGAGACCGAGGATAAAGGCAGTGCGGAGCAGAGGCCTGAGAGTCTGAGTGAGCGGACTACTTGCGAGGGAGACAGTCGGCAAGCGGCACAACGAAGGAGTGATGTCAGAATTCAAAGGTGTTGCTGGCACAAGGGAGCGGAGAGGTGAGTATAGGGTGCGTATTTGTGCTAAGTTTTTTTTTTGTTCTGTTTGAGTATATTTCTGCTAATTAGATCATAGCCTATCTAATAGAGGGAAGTGCTGATTGGTGGGTAGCTGTTGAGTGTTTCTTGTTAGGTTTTAAGTTTATTTCTGCTAAATTAACTCCATAGTCTGGTAAATAGAGGCATGGCAGGGCAGTTCAGTCCCGTGATTTTTTTAAATTCATTTTATGGGATGTGGGAATCGCTGGCAAGGTCAGCATTTATTGCCCATCCCTAATTGCCCTCGAGAAGGTGGTGGTGAGCATACTTCTTGAACCGCTGCACTCCGTGTGGTGAAGGTACTCTCACAGTGCTGTTAGAGAGGGAGTTCCAGGATTTTGACCCAGCGACGATGAAGGATCAGCGATATATTTCTAAGTCAGGATGGTGTGTGACTTGGAGGGGAACTTGGAGGTGGTGGTGTTCCCATGTGCCTGCTGCCCTTGTCCTTCCAGGTGGAAGAGGTTGTGGGTTTGGGAGGTGCTGCCGAAGAAGCCTTGGCGAGTTGCTGCAGTGCATCTTGTAGATGGTACACACTGCAGCCACGGTACACCGGTGGTGGAAGGAGTGAATGTTTAAGGTGGTGGATGGGGTGCTAATCAAGTGGGCTGCTTTGTCCTGGATGGTGTCGAGCTTCTTGAGTGCTGTTGGAGCTGCACTCATCCAGGCAAGTGGAGAGTATTCTATCACACTCCTTACTTGCGCCTTGTAGATGGTGGAAAGGCTTTGGGGAGTCAGGAGGTGAGACACTCGCCGCAGAATACCTAGCCTCTGACCTGCTCTTGTTGCCACAGTATTTATGTGGCTGGTCCAGTTAAGTTTCTGGTCAATGGTGATCCCCAGGATGTTGATTGTGGGGGATTTGGCGATGGTAATACCGTTGAATGTCAAGGGGAGGTGGTTAGACTCTCGCTTGTTGGAGATAGTCACTGCCTGGCACTTCTGTGGCGCGAATGTTACCTGCCACTTATCAACCCAAGCCTGAACGTCGTTCAGGTCTTGTTGCATGCGGGCATGGACTGCTTCATTATCTGAGGAGTTGTGAATGGCGCTGAACACTGTGCAGTCATCAGCGAACATCCCCATTTCTGATCTTATGTTGGAGGGAAGGTCATTGATGAAGCAGTTGAAGATGGTTGGGCCGAGGACACTGCCCTGAGGAACTCCTGCCGCGATGTCTTGGGGCTGTGATGATTGACCTTCAACCACCACAACCATCTTCCTTTGTGCTAGGTATGACTCCAGCCATTGGAGCGTTTTCCCCCTGATTCCCATTGACTTCAGTTTTACTAGGGCTCCTTGATGCCACACTTGGTTAAATGCTGCCTTGATGTCAAGGGCAGTCACTCTCACCTCACCTCTGGAGTTCAGCTCTTTGTCCATGTTTGGACCAAGGCTGTAATGAGGTCTGGAGCTGAGTGGTCTTGGCAGAACCCAAACTGGGCATCAGTGAGCAGGTTATTTGTGAGTAAGTGCCGCTTGATAGCACTGTCAATGACACCTTCCATCACTTTGCTGATGATTGAGAGTAGACTGATGGGGCGGTAATTGGCCGGGTTGGATTTGTCCTGCGTTTTGTGGACAGGACATACCTGGGCAGTTTTCCACATTGTCGGATAGATGCCAGTGTTGTAGCTGTACTGGAATAGCTTGGCTAGAGGCGCGGCTAGTTCTGGAGCACAAGTCTTCAGCACGATAGCCGGGATGTTGTCGGGGCCCATAGCCTTTGCTGTATCCAGTGCGCTCAGCCGTTTCTTGATATCACATGGAGTGAATCGAATTGGCTGAAGACTGGCTTCTGTGATGGTGGGGATCTCAGGAGTAGGCCAATATGGATCATCCACTCGGCACTTCTGGCTGAAGGTGGTTGCAAACACTTCAGCCTTGTCTTTTGCACTCACGTGCTGGGCTCCACCATCATTGAGGATGGGGATATTCTTGGAGCCTCCTCCTCCCGTTAGTTGTTTAATTATCCACCACCATTCACGACTGGATGTGGCAGGACTGCAGAGCTTTGATCTGATCCGTTGATTGTGGGATCGCTTATCCCTGTCTATAGCATGCTGCTTCTGCACATCCTGTGCCATGTGGGATATCCTGGACACGTCTTGCGGCCTGGACAACCATGTGTGCAGGAAATGTCGCCAACTACAGCAACTCGAGCTCCGGGTTTTAGAGCTTGAGCGGCAGCGGGAGTCACTACAGTGCATCTGCGAGGCTGAGAAATACTTGGAAAGCACGTTTCTAGAAGTGGTCACCCCGCAGCCTCAGAATGTGCAGGCAGAGAGGGAATGAGTGACCGCCAGACAGAGAAGGAGGACCAGGCAGGTAGGGCAGGAGTCCCCAGAGTGCATCTTGCTCGCTAACCGGTTCACAGTTCTGGAAACTGGTGGGGGTGATGGCTCCTCTGGGGAGAGCAGCCAGAGCCAAGGCCACGGCACCACGGGTGGCTCAGCTGCACGGGGGGGAGGAAGAAGAGTGGAAGAGCAATAGTGATAGGGGATTCATTGGTTAGGGGAACAGATAGGCGTTTCTGTGGATGCAGACGTGACTCCAGGATGGTATGTTGCCTCCCTGGTGCCAGGGTCAAGGATGTCACTGAGCGGCTGCAGGACACTCTGAGGGGGGAGGGTGAACACCCAGAGGTCGTTGTCCATATCGGTACCAATGACATAGGCAGAAAGAGGGATGAGGTCCTGCAGGCAGACTATAGGGAGCTAGGGGAGAGATTAAAAAGCAGGACCTCAAAGGTAGTAATCTCCGGATTATTCCCGGTGCCACGTGCTAGTGAGTACAGGAATAGGAGGATAGAACAGATGAATGCGTGGCTGGAGAGATGGTGCAGGAGGGAGGGCTTTAGATTCCTGAGGCATTGGGACCATTTGTGGGTAAGGTGGGACCTGTACAAGCTGGACGGGTTACACCTCAACAGAGCCGGGACCAATATTCTCGCGGGGAGGTTTGCTAGTGCTGTTGGGGAGGGTTTAAACTAGCTTGGCAGGGGGATGGGCACCAGCATATAGGAGTAGAAAAGAGGAATAAGGTGCATAAAAGAGTGAGTGTGTTGGATAGTACTAGAGCAGAAAGTAGTACTAAAGGCAGAAGTAGTACCATATTAGATAGGAGCAGACTAAGAAAGACTACGAAAAATTCAAAAATGGGTTTAGAATGCATGTACATAAACGCACAAAGCGTGGTGAATAAGGTTGGTGAGCTACAAGCACAATTAGCCGTGTGGCAATATGATGTGGCAATAACGGAAACGTGGCTTAAAAATGGTGAGGACAGGGCACTTGATATTCAAGGGTACAAGGTGTTCAGAAAAGATAGGGAAGGAAAAAAGGGAGGTGGGGTGGCAGTGCTGATTAAGGAAGACATTGTAGTGTTGGAAAGGGAGGATGTTTTTGAGGGGACAAGGACAGAATCCATTTGGTTAGAGTTGAGGAGCAAAAAGGGTATGATCACGCTATTGGGGGTATTCTACAGGCCTCCAAATAGTGAGAGGGAGGTAGAGGAGCAAATCTGCAGGGAAATCGCAGAGATATGCAAGAGCTATAGAGTGGTGATATTGGGGGACTTTAATTATCCAAATATCGATTGGGATAATTCAAGGGTAAAGGGAAAGGAGGGGGAGGACTTTCTGAAATGTGTTCAGGAGAATTTCCTTGACCAGTATGTTCTTGGCCCAACTAGGAAGGAGGCATTGCTGGATCTGGTGCTGGGGAATGAGGTGGGCCAGGTCGACCAAGTGTCTGTGGGAGAACACTTGGGTACGAGTGATCATCGTATCATAAGATTTAGATTAGCAATGGAGAGGAGCAAGGAACAATCTAGAGTGGAACTTCTAAACTGGAATAGGGCTAACTTCAATGGGATGCAAAAGGATCTAGCCAGAGTAAAATGGAACCAAAGACTGACAGGAAAAACTGTAATGGAACAATGGGAGATCTTTAAGGAGGAGATGTTCCAAGTACAGGCTAGGTACATTCCAACAAGAGGGAAGGGTAAGGGAACCAAAGCAAGGGCTCCTTGGACGACAAGGGAGATAGAGAAGATGATGAAACAAAACAGAGTGTATGATGACTGTCAGGTGAATTCTTCAAGGGAGAACCAGACCAAATACAATAAGTTGAGAGGGGCAGTGAAGATGAAAATAAGATTAGCAAAGAGAGAATATGAGAGTAGAATGGCGGTTAACATAAAAGGGAATCCAAAAATCTTCTACCGGCATGTAAACAGTAAACGGGTAGTAAGAGGCAGGGTGGGGCCTATTAGGGACAAAGAAGGTGATATATGCTTAGAGGCACAGGGCAAGGCTAGAATACTCAATGAGTACTTTGTATCGGTGTTCACTAAGGAGGTGGATGCTGACAAAATATCAGTAGAAGTGGAAAAGGTAGAAGCAATAGAAGGGGGGAAAATTGATAGACAGGATGTACTGGAAAGGCTGGGTATGCTTAGAGTGGATAAGTCGCCTGGTCCAGATGGCTTGCATCCCAGGTTGCTAAGGGAATTGGGGGAGGAGATAGCGGAAGGGCTTGCCATAATTTTCCAATCTTTCCTAGATGCGGGGGAGGTGCCTGAGGATTGGAAAGTGGCAAATGTGATACCATTGTTCAAGAAAGGGTGTAAGGACAATCCTAGTAACTACAGGCTGGTCAGTTTAACATCAGTGGTGGATAAAGTTTTAGAAAAAATAATCAAGGAAAAAATTAACGTGCACCTGGAAAGGTTTAAGCTAATTAAGGAGAGCCAACACGGATTTGTAAAAGGCAGAACGTGTTTGACTAATCTAATTTAATATTTTGATGAAGTAACAGGGAGGATTGATGAAGGGAATGCAACGGATGTTGTCTACATGGATTTTTGGAAGGCGTTTGACAAAGTACCACATAGAAGGCTGGTTAACAAAATTGAGGCTCATGGAATAGGTGGGTCAGTGGCAGCTTGGATAAGGAATTGGCTTAAGGACAGAAAACAGTAGTTGTGGTAAATGGCTGTTTTTCAGACAGGAGGATGGTAGACAGTGGTGTTCCCCAAGGGTCAGTGCTGGGGCCACTGCTTTTTTTGATATATATAAATGACCTGGATATTGGAATACAGAGTAGAATTTCTAAATTTGTCGATGACACCAAACTTGGGGGTGTGGCAAACAGTGATGATGATACCAATCATCTGCAACAGGACATAGAAAGGCTAGCAGAATGGGCAGACAAGTGGCAGATGGAATTTAATACAGAGAAGTGTGAGGTGATGCATTTTGGCAGAAGGAACAGGGAGAGGCAATATACACTTAATGGCACAGTTTTAAAGAGTGTGCAGGGACAGAGGGATCTGGGAGTTAATGTGCATAGGTCCTTGAAGGTGGCAGGACATATTGAGAGAGTGGTTGGCAAAGCATATGGGATCTTGGGCTTCATAAATAGAGGTATTGAGTACAAAAGTAGAGACGTTATGCTGAACCTTTATAAAGCGCTGGTTGGGCCACAACTGGAGTATTGCATCCAGTTCTGGTGGTCACACTTTAGGAAGGATGTGAAGGCACTTGAGAGGGTGCAGAGGAGATTTACCAGAATGGTTACGGGGATGGGGGATCTTAGCTACAAGGACAGGTTGGAGAAGCTGGGTTTGTTTTCATTAGAGCAAAGGAGATTGCGGGGTGATTTGATAGAGGTGTACAAGTTTATGACGGGTTTGGATAGGCTAGACAGGGAAAGGCTTTTCCAACTAGTTGATGGTACAAGGACTAGGGGACACAGATTTAAGGTCTTGGGCAAGAGATACAGGGGGGACGTGAAGAAAAACTTTTTTACGCAGCGAGTGGTGAGGACCTGGAACTCGCTGCCGACGGAAGTGGTGAAAGTGGAGACACTCAATGTTTTCAAGTGGAGACTGGATAGGCACTTGAGGGAAATAAACTTGCAGGGATAGAGCGGTGGAATGGGACTGACTGGATTGCTCTACGGAGAGCTGGCATGGACTCGATGGGCCGAATGGCCTCCTTCTGTGCCGTTATTACTCTATGACTATACAAAGTCCGTGAAGTATTGTGTATTACTGAATGTACACAATCTCTGTAGTGTTGTCTGTTACTGAATGTACACAGTCCCTGTAGTGTTCTGTGTTACTGGATGTACACAGTCCCAGTAGGATTATGTGACTGAATGTACACAGTCCCTGTAATGTTGACTGTTACTGAAGGAACACAGTCACCGTAGTGCTGTGTGTTGCTGAATGCACACAGTCCCTGTAGTGTTGTGTTGCTGAATGTACAAAGTCCGTGAAGCATTGTGTGTTACTGGATGTACACAATCCCTGTGGTGTTCATTGTTTCTGAATGTACACAGTCCCTGTAGCATTCTCTGTTACTCAATGTACACATTCCCTGTAGTGTTGACTGTTACTGAATGTACACAGTTCCTGTAGTTTTGTGTAACTGAATGCACACAGTCTCTGTAGTGTTGACTGTTACTGAATGTGCACAGTCCCTGTAAAGTTGTGTGTTACTGCATGTAAACAGAACGTGTAGTGTTGTGTTACTGAATGTACACAGTCCTGTATTTTTGTATAACTGTACGCTTTCCCTGCAATGCTGTTTTAGTGCATGTAGACAGTCCTGGTAGTTTGTACTGAATGTACACAGTCCCTGTAGCATTGACTGTTACAGAATGTACACAGTCCCTGTAGAGTTGTGTTACTGAATGTAGATAGTCATTGTAGTGTTGTGTTACTGAATGTACACACTCCCTGTAGCATTGTGTTACTGAATGTACACAGTCCCTGTAGTGCTGTGTTACTGAATGTACACACTCCCTGTAGCATTGACTGTTACAGAATGTACACAGTCCCTGTAGAGTTGTGTTACTGAATGTAGATAGTCATTGTAGTGTTGTGTTACTGAATGTACACACTCCCTGTAGCATTGTGTTACTGAATGTACACAGTCCCTGTAGTGCTGTGTTACTGAATGTACACACTCCCTGTAGCATTGTGTTACTGAATGTACACAGTCCCTGTAGTGCTGTATTACTGAATGTACGCACTCCCTACAGTGGTGGTTGTTATTGAGTGTACACTAAACCTGTTGTGTTGTGTTACTGAATTTACACTGTCCCTGTAGTCTTCACTGTTACTGAATGCACACAGTCACTCTAGTGTTGTGTAACTGAATGTACACACACACCGGTAGTGTTCACTGTTACTGAATGTACACACTCCTTCTAGTGTTGACTGTTACTGAATATAAACCGTCCCTACAGTGTTGTGTGACTGAATGTTCACAGTCCCTGTAGTGTTGTTATTTTGTATATATAGTCCTTTTAGACCTGTGTTTGTGAATGTAGACACTCCCTTGTGTTGTGTGTTACTAGATGTACACATGTCCCTGTAGTGCTGTGTTACTGAATGTACACATTCCCTGTAGCATTCTCTGTTACTGCATGTACACAGTTCCTGTAGTTTTGTGTTATTGAATGTACACAGTCTCTGTGGTGTTGACTGTTACTAAATGGGCACAGTCCCTGTAGAATTGTGTGTTACTGCATGTAAACAGCACGTGTTGTGTTACTGAATGTACACAGTCCCTGTAGTCTTGTGTTACTGAATGTCCCTTTAGTATTGTGTGTTACTGGTTGTACACGGTACCTGTAGTGGTTTTACTGAATGTACACAGTCCTGTAGTGTTGTGTAACTGAAATACACAGTCCCTGTAGCTTTGTCTTTCTGAATGAACACAGTCCCTGTAGATTTGTCTTACTGAATGTACACAGTCCCTGTAGCATTCTCTGTTACTGAATGTACACAGTTCCTGTAGTTTTGTGTTACTGAATGTACACAGTCCTGTATTCTTGTATAACTGAATGTATGCTTTCCCTGCAGTGCTGTTTTACTGCATGTACACAGTCCTGGTAGTTTGTTGCTGAATGTATACCATCCCTGTAGTGTTGTGTTACTGAATGTACAAAGTCCCTGCAGTGTTGTGTAACTGAATGTGCACAGTTAATGTAGTGTTCATGTTTACTGAATGTTCACAGTCCCTGTAGTATTGTTTTATTGAATGTACACAGTAGTGGTGGCTGTAGCTGAATGTACACAGTCTGTGTAGTGTTGATTGTTACTGAAGGTACACCGTTCCTGTAGTGTTGTGTGTTACTGAATTCATGCAGTCCCTGCCGTGTTGTTACTGACCGTACAAAATCCCTGTAGTGTTGTGTTACAGAACGTACACAGTCCATGTAGTGTTGTGATAATGAATGTACAATTCCCTGTAGCATTCTCTGTTACTGAATGTGCACAGTCCCTGTAGTGTTGTTACTGAATGTACACAGTCCCAGTCGTTTTGACTGATACTGAATGTACACCGTCACTGTAGCATTGTGTTATTAATATAAACAGTCCATGTAGTGTTGTGTAACTGAATGTACACATTCCCTCTAGTGGTGTTTTACAGAATGTATACATTCCCTGTAGCATTCCGTTACTGAATGTGCACAGTCCCTGTAGTGCTGACTGTTATTGAATGTACACAGTCCCTGTAGTGTTGTTACCAAATTTACACAGTCCTTGGAGTGTTCACTGTTACTGAATGTACACAGTCCCTGTAGTGGTGGGTGTTACTGAATGTACACAGTTCCTCTAGCGTTCTGTAACTGAATGTACACAGACACTGTAGTGTTGTGTTACTTAATGTACACATTTCTTGCAGGCGTATTGGTTTCTGAATGTACACAGTCCCTATAGTGCTGTTGCTGAATGTAGACAGACCCTGTAGTGTTGTCACTGAATGTACACAGTCCTTGTAGTGTTGTGTTACTGAATATGCACAGTTGTTGTGGTGTGTTACTGAATGTACACAGTCCCTGTAGTGTTGTGTTGTGTGTATATAGTCCTTTTTAGTTCTGTGTTTGTCAATGTAGACACTCCCTTGTGTGTTACTGGATGTACACAGTACTGAATGTACTAAGTCCTTGTGGTATTGTATGTTACTGGATGTACTCATTCCCTGCAGTGCTCAGTTACTGAATGTACACAGTCCCTGTAGTGTTGTGTTACTGATTGTACACAGACTCTGCGGTGCTGTGTTACTGAAAGTACAGAGTCCCTGTAGCATTGTGTTACTGAATATAAACAGTCAATGTAGTATTGTGTAAGTGAATGTACACAGACTCCGTAGTGTTCACTTTTACTGCATGTACACAGTCCCTGTAATGTTGTGTTACTGAAGATACACAGTCCCAGTAGTGGTGTTTTACTGTATTCTCTGTAGCATTCCCTGTTACTGAATGTACACAGTCCCCGTAGTATTGTGTAACTGAATGTACACAGATCCTGCAGTTTTGTGTTAGTGAATGTACACAGTCCCTGTAATGGTGGCTCTTACGGAATGTACACAGTCCCTGTAGTGTTGTGTGACTGAATGTACAAAGTCACTGTATTATGTGTGTTACTGAAAGTACACAGTCCCTGTAGTGCTGTGTTACTGAAGATACACAGTCCCTGTAGTGGTGTTTTACTGAATGTACACATTCCCTGTAGCATTCTCTGTTACTGAATTAACACAGTCCATGTAGCATTTCCTGTTACTGAATGTACACAGTCCCTGTAGTGTTCACTGTTACTGAATGTAGACAGTCCCTGTAGTGTTGTTACTGAATGTATGCAGTCCCTGTAGTGTTCTGTAACTGATTATAAACAGACTCTGTATTGTTGTGTTATGGAATGTACACAGTCCCTGTAGTGATGTGTTACTGAATGTACACAGTCCCTGTAGTGTTGTTATTGTGTGTATATAGTCCTTTTAGTTCTGTGTTTGTGAATGTAGACACTCCCTTTTGTGTTGTGTGTTACTGGATGTACACAGTCCCTGTAGTAGTCGTCTTCTTCTTGGGCAGTCCCTCGGAACCGAGGATTACTTGCTTCCACATTAAAAATGAGTTCTCAGGTGACTGATGAGTCCAACGCGGGACCTACAGTCTCTGTCAGAGGTGGGGCAGACGGTGGGTGGGTGGGGTGTTTGGGTTGACGTGCACTCCTTGTGCTGCTTGCGCTTGGCTTCCGCTTGCTCCCGGCGAAGAGACTCGAGGTGTTCGGCGCCTTCCCGGATGCTTCTCCTCCACTTTGTGCGGTCTTGGGCCAGGGATTCCCAGGTGTCAGTGGGGATGTTGCACTTTTTCAAGGAGGCTTTGAGGGTGTCCTTGAAGCGTTTCCTCTGCACACCTGGGGCTCTCTTGCCGTGTCGGAGCTCTGAGTAGAGCGCTTGTTTTGGGAGTCTCGTATCGGGCATGCGGACGATGTGACCTGTCCATCAGAGCTGATCGAGCGTGGTCAAAGCTTCGATGCTGGGGATGTTGGCCTGAGCAAGAATATTGACGTTGGTGCGCCTATCCTGCCAATGGATTTGCAGGATCTTGCAGAGGCAGCGATGGCGGTACCTCTCCAGTGCTTTGAGGTACGTGCAGTACATGGTCCATGTCTCTGAAGCATACAGGAGAGCGGGTATTACTACTGCTCTGTAGACCATGAGCTTGGTGCTGGGTTTGAAGTCCTGGTCTTCAAACACTCTCTTCCTCAGGTGACCGAAGGCTGCACTGGCACACTGAAGGCGGTATTGGACTTCATCATTGACTTCTGCCCTTGTTGACGGTAGGCTCCCGAGGTTTGGAAGGTGGTCCACGTTGTTCAAGGCCTTGTCGTGGATTTTGATAATCGGGGGGCGGTACTGTGTGGTGGGGGCAGGTTGGTAGAGGACCTTTGTCTTACGGATGTTTAGTGTAAGGCCCATGCTCTCGTATGCTTCGGTGAAGGTGTTGACGATGGTTTGGAGTTCGACCTCAAGTGAGCGTAGATGCAAGCATCGTCTGCATACTGTAATTCGACGACAGAGGATGGGACGACCTTGGATCTGGACTGGAGGCAACGGAGGTTGAACAGTTTCCCGTTTGTTCTGTAAATTAGCTCCACTCCAGTGGGGAGCTTACTGAGGGTGAGATGGAGCATTGTAGCAAGGAAGATCAAGAAGAGCGTTGGTGCGATGACAGCCTTGCTTGACCCCGGTCCGTACATGAATTGGATCTGTGGTGGAACCGTTGGTCAGGATCACGGCTTGCAAGTCATCGTGAAGCAGTAGGAGGAAGGTGACAAACTTTTGAGGGCAGCGGTTGGTGCTGTTCCCTGCATTTCTCTTGTAATTGACGTGCGGTGAAGATCATGCCCATTGTGCCCCTTAGTGGGCGGAATCCGCATTGCGACTCTGGGAGGAGCTCTTCGGCCACTGGGAGAAGGCGATTGAGGAGGATTCTTGCGATGACTTTCCCTGTGGCAGACAGCAGGGAAACTCCTCTGTAATTACCGCAATCGGACTTGTCACCTTTCTTGAAGATGGTCACAATTACGGCGTCTCTGAGATCCCCTGGCATGCTCTCCTCCTTCCAGATAAGAGAAATGAGTTCATGAATTCGCGCCAGTAGTGCTTCTCCGCTATGCTTTAGTGCCTCGGCAGGGATTCCATCTGCTCCTGAGGCCTTGTTGTTTTTCAGTTGTCGGATGGCCTTTTCAACCTCATGCCGGGCTGGGGTTGTACTGAGATGGTGGCGGGTAGCATGCTGCGGGATGGAGTGCTGTTACTGAATGTACGCATTCCCTGTAGCATTCTCTGTTACTGAATGTACACAGTTCCTGTAGTTTTGTGTTACTGAATGGACACAGTCTAGTAGTGTTGACTGTTACTGAATGTACACATTCCCTGTAGTGTTGTATTACTGTATGTACATAGTTCCTGTAGCTTTGTCTTGCTGAATGTACACATTCCCTGTAGCATTTTCTGTTACTGAATGTACACAGTCCCCGTAGTGTTGACTGTTATTGAATGTACACGGTCCTGTATTCTTGTGGAGCTGAATGTACGCTTTCCCTGCAGTGCTGTTTTACTGAATGTACACAGTCCCTGTAGTTTGTTACTGAATGTACACAATCCCTGTAGTGTTATGTAACTGTGCACGGTCAATGTAGTGTTCACGGTTGCTGAATGTTCACAGTCCCTGTAATGTTGATTGTTACTGAATGTACACCGTCCCTATAGTGATGGGTGTTACTGAAGGTACACTGTTCCTGTAGTGTTGTGTGTTACTGAATTCATGCAGTCCCTGCCGTGTTGTGTTACTGAATGTACAAAGTCCTTGTGGTATTGTATGTTACTGGATGTACACATTCCCTGTAGTGCTCAGTTACTGAAAGTACAAAGTCCCTGTCGTGCTGTGTAACTGAATGTACACAGACCCTGTGGTGCTGTGTTACTGAATTCACACAGTCCCTACAGTGTTGTGTTACTGAATGTACTAAGTCCCTGTGTTATTGTATGTTACTGGATGTACTCATTCCCTGTAGTGTTGTCTGTTATTGAATGTACACAGTCCCTGTAGTGCTCAGTTACTGAATGTACACAGTCCCTGTCGTGCTGTGTAACTGAATGTACACAGTCCCTGTAGTGTTGTGTTACTGAATGTACACAGTCCCAATCGTTTTGACGGTTACTGAATGTGCACACTCCCTTTGGTGCTGACTGTTACTGAATGTACACAGTCCCCGTGGTGTTGTGTTACTGAATGTACAGAGTCCCGGTAGTGTTCACTGTTGCTAAATGTACACAGTCCCTGTAGTGTTCTGTAACTGATTGTACAGAGTCTCTGTAGTGTTGTGTTATTGTGTTTATATAGTCCTTTTAGTTCTGTGTTTGTGAATGTAGACACTCCCTTTTGTGTTGTGTGTTACTGGATGTACACATTCCCTGTAGCATTCTCTGTTACTGAATGTACGGAGTCTCGGTAGTGTTCAATGTTACTGAATGTGCACAGTCCCTGTAGTGTTGTGTTACTGAATGTACACAGTTCCTGTAGTGTTGTGTTACTGAATGTACACAGTTCCTGTAGTGTTGTGTTACTGAATGTACACAGTTCCTGTAGTGTGTTACTGAATGTACACAGTTCCTGTAGCTTTGTCTTTCTGAATGTACACAATCTCTGTAGTGTTGTTTGACTGAATTTTCAAAGTTCCTGTAGTGTTGTGTAACTGAATGTAACTAATCCTTAGTGTTATGTTACTGTATGTACACAATCCCTGTAGTGTTCACTGTTACTGAATGTACACAGTCCCTATAGTGTTGCATTACTGAATGTACATAGTCCCTGTAGTGTTCTGTAACTGATTGTACACAGACTCTGTAGTGTTGTGTTATTGTGTTTATATAGTCCTTTTAGTTCTGTGTTTGTGAATGTAGACACTCCCTTTTGTGTTGTGTGTTACTGGATGTACACAGTCCCTGTAGTGCTGTGTTACTGAATGTGCGCATTCTCTGTTACTGAATGTACACAGTTCATGTAGTTTTGTGTTACTGCATGTAAACAGAATGTGTAGTGTTGTGTTACTGAATGTACACAGTCCCTGTAGTGTTGACTGTTATTGAATGTACAGTCCTGTATTTTTGTGTAACTGTACGCTTTCCTTGCAGTGCTGTTTTACTGAATGTACACAGTGCCAGTAGTTTGTTACTGAATGTACAAAGTCCCTGTAGTGTTGTTCTACTGAATATACGCAGTCCCTGTAATGGTGGCTGTTGCTGAATGTACACACTCCCTGTAGTGTTGTGTTACTGGATGTACGCAGTCCCTGTAATGTTGATTGTTACTGAAGGCACACCATTCCTATAGTGTTGTGTGTTACTGAATTCATGCAGTCCCTGCAGTGTTGTGTTACTGAATGTACAAAGTCCCTGTGGTATTGTATGTTACTGGATGTACACATTCCCTGTAGTGCTCAGTTACTGAATGTACACAGTCCCTGTCATGCTATTTAACGGTATGTACACAGACCCTGTGGTGTTGTGTTACTGAATGTGCACAGAAGGTATGAGGAGTGAGTTGGCTATGATAGATTGGGGAGCTTCATTAAAAGGCATGACGGTGGATAGGCAATGGCTAACATTTAAGGAATGAATGCATGAATTGCAACAGTTATACATTCCTTTCTGGCGCAAAAACACAAAAGGAAAAGCAGCCCAACCATGGCTAACAAAAGAAATTAAGGATAATATTAGATCCAAAGAGGTGTCATATGAAGTTGCCAGAAATGTAGCAAGCCTGAGGATTGGGAGCAGTTTAGAATTCAGCAAAAAAGGACCAAGAGATTGATTAAGAGGGGAAAAATAGAGTATGAGAGTAAATTTGCAAGGAACATAAAAGCGGACTGTAAAAGCTTCTACAAGTATGGAAAAAGAAAAAGATTAGTGAAGACAAATGTAGGTCCCTTACAGTCAGAAACAGGAGACTTTATAATGGGGAACAAGGAAATAGCAGAGCAATTAGAACCAAAGTATTTGTTTGTCTTCACGGAAGAGGGCACAAATAACTTCCCAGAAATGCTAGGGAACCAAGGGTCTAGTGAGAAGGAGGAATTAAAGGAAATTAGTATTAATAAAAAAATAGTGCTGGAGAAATTAATGGGACTGAAAGCCGATAAAACCCCAGGGCCCGATAATCTGCAACCCAGAGTACTAAAAGAGGTAGCCATGGAAATAGTGGATGCATTGGTTGTCATCTTCCAAAATTCTATAGATTATGGAACAGTTCCTGCAGATTGGAGGGTGGCAAATGTAACCCCATTATTTAAAAAAGGAGGGGGTGAGAAAACAGGGAACTACAGACCGGTTAGCCTAACATCAGTAGTAGGGAAAATGCTAGAGTCTATTATAAAGGATGTGATAACAGGACACTTAGAAAATATCAACAGGATTAGACAAAGTCAACGTGGATTTATGAAAGGGAAATCATGTTTGACAAACCTACTGGAGTTTTTTGAGGATGTAACTGGTAGAATAGATAAGGGAGAACCAGTGGATGTGGTGTATTTGGATTTTCAGCATTCCTTTGATAAAGTCTCACATAAGAGGTTAGTGTGCAAAATTAAAGCACATGGGATTGGGGTAATATACTGGCATAGATTGAAAATTGGTTAACAGACAGGAAACAGAGAGTAGGAATAAATGGGTCTTTTTCGGGGTGACAGGCGGTGACTAGTGGGATACTGCAGGGATCAGTGCTTGGGCCCCAGCTATTCACAATATATATCAATGATTTGGATGAGGGAACCAAATATAATATTTCCAAGTTTGC
The DNA here is from genome assembly GCA_030390025.1 of Squalus acanthias. Lineage (NCBI taxonomy): Eukaryota > Metazoa > Chordata > Chondrichthyes > Squaliformes > Squalidae > Squalus > Squalus acanthias. Next base: position 308,789 of record JASTWF010000238.1, read on the forward strand.
TGACGACACGAAACTAGGTGGGATTGTGAATTGTGAGAAGGATGTGAAGAGGCTTCAAGGTGATTTAGACAAGTTAAATGAGTGGGCAAATACATGGCAGATGCAGTATAACGTGGATAAATGTGAAGTTATCCACTTCGGTAGGAAAAACAGAAAGGCAGAGTATTATTTAAATGGTGATAGATTGGAAAATGTTGATGTACAAAGGGACCTGGGTGTCCTTGAACACCAGTCACTGAAAGCAAACATGCAGGTGCAGCAAGCAGTTAGGAAGGCAAATGGTATGTTGGCCTTCATTGAGGATTTGAGTACAGGAGCAAGGATGTCTTACTACAGTTATGATGCGGAGATGCCGGTGTTGGACTGGGGTGGACAAAATTGAGAGGTCGCACAACACCAGGTTATAGTCCAACAGTTTTATTTTAAATCACAAGCTTTCGGAGTTACAACTCCTTCGTCGGGTGAAGTGAGGAGATACAGAATCGTCAAAGCATATATAGATCGAGAACAATGCATGTGTAACTTACAATTGCAGACAACTGAATTCAATCATCCTGACTGTTTATCTGCCGAGGTGTGATAAAGTTAATCAGGTCAGCCAGGAAGGTACCACATCAAAGACATAGCAAGATACCACTGAGACAATGAGGTGGAATCGCATGGGGTCTAACGTGTCAAAAGCTGCCGTCTGTATGTAAAACGATTAACTTTAAATTTTTACTTTTTTCCTGGGAATCACATCTGTGAAACAAGCCAACGACACAGTTATACAGGGCCTTGGTGAGACCACACCTGGAGTACTGCATGCCGTTTTGGTCTCCCTACCTAAGAAAGGATATACTTGCCATAGAAGGGAGTGTAGCGAAGGTTCACCAGACTGATTCCTGGGATGACAGGACTGTCGTATGAGGAGAGATTGGGTCGACTAGGCCTGTATTCACTAGAGTTTAGAAGAATGAGAGGGGATCTCATTGAAACGTATAAAATTCTGACAGGGCTAGACAGACTGGATGCAGGGAGGATGTTTCTCCTGGCTGGGGGGGTCTAGAATGAGGGGTCACAGTCTCAGGATACGGGGTAGGACATTTAGGATTGAGATGAGGAGAAATTTCTTCACTCAGATGGTGGTGAACCTGTGGAATTCTTTACCACAGAAGGCTGTGGAGGCCAAGTCGCTGAATATATTTAAGAAGGAGATAGATAGATTTCTAGACACAAAAGGCATCAAGGGGAGAGAGCAGGAATATGGTATTGAGATAGAGGATCAGCCATGATCATAGTGAATGGCGGAGCAGGCTCGAAGGGCCGAATAGCCTACTCCTGCACCTATTTTTATATGTGTGTATGTTTCTATGATTGTAGTGTTGTGTTACTGAATGTACACAGTCCCTGTGGTGCTGTGTTACTTGATATAAACAGTCCATGTAGTGTTGTGTAACTGAATGTACACAGACTCTGTAGCATTCCCTATTACTGAATGTACACAGTCCCTGTGGTGTGTTACTGAACGTACACGGTCCCAGTCGTTCTGACTGTTACTGAAAGTGCACAGTCCCTGCAGTGCTGACTGTTACTAAATGTACACAGTCCCTGCAGTGGTGGGCATTACTGAATGTACACAGTCCCGGTAGTGTTGTGTTACTGAATGTACACAGTCCCGGTAGTGTTGTGTAACTGAAAGTACACAGTCCCTGTAGTGTTGTGTCACAGAATGTGCACAGTCACTGTAGTGCTGTGTTACTGAATGTACATTGTCCCTGCAGTGGTAGCTGTTACTGAATGTGCACAATCTCTGTTCTGTTACTGTGTGTTCACAGTCCCTGTAGTTTTGACTGTTACTGAATTTACTCAGGCTAGATTTAACATTTGATTTTGATGATCTTTCATCAGAACTGGAAAGTGATGGATATGTTACAGATTTTAAGCAAGTACAGAGGCGGGGAAAGTATCGGGGAAGTGGAGGAAATAGCAAAAGGAATGATCTATGATAGAAATGCTGCAAATAATCAGCAGGTCAGGCGGCATCTGTGGAGAGATTAACAGAGTTAATGGGTTGAAAAACGGGTGCGTTGGGGTCTGACACTCCACCCAGCCGCCTACGTAACCTGTTGATATCCAGGCCAATGTTTCAGGTCGATGACCTTTCATCAGAACTGGGCTGTGAACGGGTGGATATCCGTTTAATATTCTGTATTTGGATATAAATTTTCCGACTCTGCCCTGGCATGGAGCTTCACCCACAGGGAGCACGTGGCAGGAATACCGTATGCATGCAGCCCATGTTCATTAGAAATAATGGATAGAAAATTGGGCTGCGCGCGTGTGCAAGTTCGCAATTTATCTTTCCCGTGCATGAGGTTCCGTGCATGAGGGTTTGCACTATCAGCATGCATTTAATAAATGTAGTATGTTTTTGGTTAGTCTGCATGTGTATATGTGGGGCAGTCTTTCTGAAGACAGGGGAAACTCTTAGGCCTTCTATGCTCACCAATGGTGAGGGATTTTAATCCTGGGGGACGGAATGTTTTTCCAGTTTTGTCACTGTGTGGGAAAGGTTTCCCCTGCGCACTCTACGTAGTGAAAGGGTTCTTTCTCAACACCTTCCCCTTTTTGTTACACTCAGATTACAAAGGAAACCTTCCCTTCCTGTGCTGGTATCAAGCGTTCCCAGGGTGGGAATAACATGCTCTGTAAATCGGGGAGATCGGGGTAGGCTGAAGGGACTGATTCTGCAATCGGATGCTTCCAGCAAGGACCGGAGCTCACAAAGATGGCAGCCAGTGATTTCCAGTCTATAACAGACAGGAAACCTTCTGTTACGGTCCTGTGACTTCCTGGCCTGTCATCCTTGCAAGCCCTAGTCATTGCTACAATCACCGATTGTGGAATCAACCCTCATCCATGCCTTTGTTACCTCCGTACTCGACTATTCTATTGCTGTCCTGGCCTGCATCCCATCTTCCATCCTCCATAAACTTGAGCTCATCCAAAACTCTGCTGCCCATATCTTAACTCGCATCAAGTCCCATTCACCCATCTCCCCTGTGCTCGCTGACTTACATTGACTCCCGGTTAAGCAACGCCTCGATTTTAACAAAGAAAGAAAAGAAGAAAGAAAGACTTGCATTTATATAGCGCCTTTCACGACCATCGGATGTCCCAAAGCGCTTTACAGCCTATGAAGTCCTTTGCAGTGTAGTCACTGTTGTAATGTAGGAAACGCGGCAGCCAATTTTGTGCACAGTAAGCTCCCACAAACAGCAATGTGATAATGACCAGATAATCTGTTTTTAGTGATGTTGATTGAGGGATAAATATTGGCCCAGGACACCGGGGATAACTCCCTTGCTCTTCTTCAAAATAGTGCCATGGGTACTTTTACGTCCACCTGAGAGAGCAGACGGGACCTCGGTTTAATGTCTCATCTGAAAGACGGCACCTCCAACAGTGCAGCACTCCCTCACCACTTCACTGGAGTGTCAGCCTAGATTTTTGTGCTCAAGTTCCTGGAGTGGGACTCTGAACCCACAACCTTCTGACTCAGAGATAAGAGTGCCACAGCCGACAGTAAATTCTCATCCTTGTTTTCCAATCCCTCCATGGAGCATGAAGGTGAGCTTGGAATTAACAATGGAATAAGTGATCAAAACCTGACCGGACAGAGTGACATGAAATTGGTAGACACCTTTCCCTACACTACAACAGTGGCTACACTTCAGAAGTACTTCATTGGCTGTAAAATGCTTTGGGACAGCCTGAGGTAATGACAGGTGCTATATAAAGTATTTCTTTCTTGCCGCCACTGCTGCGCAAGAAAGGCTGTCAGTATGGGAGGAAGGGTTTTCAGCCAATCACCAATGGCTGTTCTTTGCGCTTGGGCAATGAGAGTATTCAGCTGTGGAAGATTTCACAGCCTGACCTGATGGTGTCCTCAGCTGGTTTGCTGTCTTGTGATGCCTGCTGGAAAGTGCTGATGTGTGGATGTTGGGTGGGCGACGATGTCTCCTCAATTGTTGAATAGCCCCTAACATTCCTTTTCCAGGCTCCTATATGACAAATAACCATGTACCAGAGGGTTGTCGGAACCCAAGGAACTGCACCCCAGCACAAACCAGCACCTTCAGGAGAGACGGGGGGGCACCCACTTCCATATGTAGATTATTCAGATTGACATCTGTTAGGCGTAACAATTACTCATTCCAATTTAAAATGGTTATCTATTTTGACATATGTCACACTTAATAGTAAACATATATCTCCATTTGTTTTAATGGGTTTGTAGCCTGCATTGATCCTGTTGATTTTAACTGTCACTCCAAACGTTTCCCTGATGTCGACAGCTCTGCTCGCGACCATTGACAGGAGTTTGCTCGGTTTCGGGGACTAGCGCACTGATACAAGGAGTCCAGTGAAGATTTGTGTAGGGTGCTTGTTTTTCTTTGTGCAGAACTGGCACTTGTGCTATTCCGTTGTTCCAGTATTTCATGTGAGGCTTCCAACTGCTACTAGGCCGTAACCCAAGCCTCAAGTTCCTGAAAAATGCCATTACGGCCTAGTGCCAAAATGAAACTCAGCACAAACACACTGCCAGGGGTGTAGGGGAGTGAGCGCAGCGATAGCGGACTAGGTTGAAGCCGCAGGGGGATTTAAGTGTGCTGAAGAGGCCAAGGCTAGTTTTGGCTTATCCCATGTACGCACGTTATTGTTGGGACCCTGCAGTTATTTGGCCGTCTAGGGATTACGCTGTATTACAGAGGCCCGATTATTTAGATAGGCTTCAGTTAGTATGCAGCCAGTCTGACTCTGAGCAAGGTGTGTGTATCCAGCACTGAGCTGCCAATTCCCTTCAGAGTCCCGCTGATGAATTCGAAATCTGCAACTTTTTGCTATTCAAGTTTCTTATTTGCACTTTAAACTCTCTTAAGTTTAGCCAGTTGATTTAAAAAAAAAAGAAATTTAAACCAGGAGACTTAATCTTCCTTTCTATATTAAAGATTCCAATACCACTGAATCCTGAAAAGTGTGTTATATTGCAATGCATTTGTGCAAAAATCAGAATTGTGTTGAGACTGGGACTTCCATATTGCATAAGGGCATCAGGCTGGAAATTTGATCAGTTTGACTTCCAGTTGAACCCTAATTTATCCCTTATAAACACAGTTTTAAGAAACTTTGGCTTACAGTTGGGAATCACCATTCATCCCTGTGCTCGGGAGAGGGATAAATCAGCCAGGCTTCAACTCCCAAGCTGTAGCAGTGGAGGCTGGGGTCTCCTCATGGAGAAGAAGGCACGGAAAGATGGGAGAGTCTGCACCAGGGCAGTTTTTCACAGTCTTGTAGGCCCTCAGCTCCAACTCCCCACCTCAAATGATTCATGGGCTCGGAGGAACTATTGAGGGGACAGTGATTGAAATTTGGCTGCTCTGCACATCAAGGTGTCTGTGTGTCTATGTGTATGTAAATGTGTCATGTGGCTGTGTGTGTGGGGGTATGTTTGTGTGTGGGTAGGTAGCTGTGTGTGTGTATGTATATATTTTGTGTGTGCCTGCATATTGTGTGTCTGTGCATGTCTGTGTAGATATCTGCGTATGTCTGTGTGTCGACATGTATATGTTTGCGTGTGTGCCTGAGCACGTCTGTGTGTATATAGTTGTGTAGATGTGTGTGTGTGTGTGTATATATAGGTGTCTGTCAAAGGTGTGTGTGTGTGTCTGTGTCTCTTTAGGTGTGTGTCTATAGGTGTGTGTGTGTCTATAGGTGTGTGTGTGTGTCTGTGTGTGTGTCTATAGGTGTGTGTGTGTGTCTGTGTCTATGTGTGTGTGTCTATAGGTGTGTGTGTGTCTATAGGTGTGTGTGTGTGTCTGTGTCTATGTGTGTGTGTCTATAGGTGTGTGTGTGAATGTGTCTAAAGGTGTGTGTGTGTCTGTGTGTGTGTGTCTATAGGTGTGTCTGTGTGTCTATAAGTGTGTATGTGTGTCTGTGTGTCTGTAGGTGTGTGTGTGCCTGTAGGTGTGTGTCTATAGGTGTGTCTGTAGGTGTGTGTCTATAGGTGTGTGTGTGTCTGTGTCTATAGGTGTGTGTGTGTCTGTAGGTGTGTGTCTATAGGTGTGTGTGTCTGCGTGTCTATAGGTGTGTGTGTGTCTGTGTCTATAGGTGTGTGTGTGTCTGTGTCTATAGGTGTGTGTGTGTCTGTGTGTCTATATGTGTGTGTGTGTGTGTCTGTGTCTATAGGTGTGTGTGTGTGTCTGTGTGTCTATAGGTGTGTGTGTGTCTTTGTGTCTATAGGTGTGCGTGTGTCTGTGTGTGTGTCAATAGGTGTGTGTGTGTCTGTGTCTATAGGTGTGTGTGTGTCTGTGTGTCTATATGTGTGTGTGTGTGTGTCTGTGTCTATAGGTGTGTGTGTGTGTCTGTGTGTCTATAGGTGTGTGTGTGTCTTTGTGTCTATAGGTGTGCGTGTGTCTGTGTGTGTGTCAATAGGTGTGTGTGTGTCTGTGTCTATAGGTGTGTGTGTCTGTATGTGTGTCTGTGTCTATAGGTGTGTGTAGATGTGTGAGGGTGTCAAATTTTTTGTTTATTAACACTCCTGTGAAGTGCATTGGGATGTTTTACTACATTAAAGGTGCTATATAAGCTCAAGTTGTTGTTGTTGACTGTGTGTGAGTGTGTCTGTTTGTATATAGGTGTGTGAATGTGTCTGTGTGTAGATGTGTGTGTGAGTGTATCTATGTGACAGTGTCTCTGTGTGTGGTCTGCTCCACTTCTGAGTTTTGTACTGTAAGTAATGAAGTGACCGAATCACCTGCAGCTCGACTGATGGTATTAACCCGAGAGGTGACCTGTTTCATTTGTAGAGCAAGCGTCAGTATTTGCTGTTGCATCATTAAAGGCACTTACCCTGCAGCGACAAGACTCACTAACTCTGGGGATCAGGACTGTGCTCAGTCTTTTAAAACAAAATCTTTATCAACTCTTGAGAAGCTTGTGGTCTGTGCACCCCGCAAGTGTTGCAAGCTTGTGGTCTGTGCACCCCCCCAAGTATTGCAAGCTTGTGGTCTGTGCACCCCCCCAAGTATTGCAAGCTTGTGGTCTGTGCACCCCCCAAGTGTTGCAAGCTTGTGGTCTGTGCACCCCGCAAGTGTTGCAAGCTTGTGGTCTATGCACCCCCAAGTGTTGCAAGCTTGTGGTCTGTGCACCCCCAAAGTGTTGCAAGCTTGTGGTCTGTGCACCCCGCAAGTGTTGCAAGCTTGTGGTCTGTGCACCCCCAAGTGTTGCAAGCTTGTGGTCTGTGCACCCCCCAAGTGTTGCAAGCTTGTGGTCTGTGCACCCCCCAAGTGTTGCAAGCTTGTGGTCTGTGCACCCCCCAAGTGTTGCAAGCTTGTGGTCTGTGCACCCTGCAAGTGTTGGTAGCTCTGCCATTTTTATACATCACAGATTGATCGAGTTGTGTCTGTGGCATAAACATGCCAACCCTTTTGAACTTCTGATTGGTTTGAAAACTACCCTTTGGAACCATTGTTTATCTTCCTTACCCAATCAAATCCATTTTTCTAAAAGTTGCTCCGACCTCCAAAATGAATGGTGAGCACCAGGAGGAAGAAAGATAGAAAGTAAGGATACTCTCTTATTGGTTTTGTAAATAAATAAGGTATTGAAAGGATAGATTATTTTGGAAAAATAAAATCCACAAGAAGCAGGGAATGGGAATTTGGACACAAGTATTCCACTGGATGTCAACCCAGTATTCAAATGCTGGGAAACTGGTCTCTTGCCCGACTTGTTTATATCACATTCCCTGTTTATATCACCCCCTCCCTGTTTTTATCACCCCCTCCCTGTTTATATCCCCCCTGTTTATATCCTCCACCTGTTTATATCCCCCCTGTTTATATCCCCCCTGTTTATATCCCCCCTGTTTATATCCCCCCTGTTTATATCCCCCCTGTTTATATCCCCCCTGTTTATATCCCCCCTGTTTATATCCCCCCTGTTTATATCCCCCCTGTTTATATCCCCCCTGTTTATATCCCCCCTGTTTATATCCCCCCTGTTTATATCCCCCCCTGTTTATATCCCCCCTGTTTATATCCCCCCTGTTTATATCCCCCCTGTTTATATCCCCCCTGTTTATATCCCCCCTGTTTATATCCCCCCCTGTTTATATCCCCCCTGTTTATATCCCCCCTGTTTATATCCCCCCTGTTTATATCCCCCCTGTTTATATCCCCCCTGTTTATATCCCCCCCTGTTTATATCCCCCCCTGTTTATATCCCCCCCTGTTTATATCCCCCCTGTTTATATCCCCCCTGTTTATATCCCCCCTGTTTATATCCCCCCCTGTTTATATCCCCCCTGTTTATATCCCCCCTGTTTATATCCCCCCTGTTTATATCCCCCCTGTTTATATCCCCCCCTGTTTATATCCCCCCCTGTTTATATCCCCCCTGTTTATATCCCCCCCTGTTTATATCCCCCCTGTTTATATCCCCCCCTGTTTATATCCCCCCTGTTTATATCCCCCCCTGTTTATATCCCCCCTGTTTATATCCCCCCTGTTTATATCCCCCCTGTTTATATCCCCCCTGTTTATATCCCCCCTGTTTATATCCCCCCTGTTTATATCCCCCCTGTTTATATCCCCCCTGTTTATATCCCCCCTGTTTATATCCCCCCTGTTTTATATCCCCCCTGTTTATATTGCCCCCCCTGTTTATATCCCCCCTGTTTATATCCCCCCCTGTTTATATCCCCCCCTGTTTATATCCCCCCTGTTTATATCCCCCCTGTTTATATCCCCCCTGTTTATATCCCCCCCTGTTCCCCTGTTTATATCTACCCCCTGTTTTTATCCCCCTGTTTATATCCCCCCTGTTTATTCCCCCCCTGTTTTATATCCCCCTGCTAACTGTTTATATCCCCCCTGTTTATATCCCCCCGTTTAAATCCCCCCCTGTTTATATCCCCCCCCTGTTTATATCACCCCCCTGTTTATATCCCCCCTGTTTATATCCCCCCTGTTTATAACCCCCCTTTATTCCCCCCCTGTTATATCCCCCCCTGTTTATATCCCCCCTGTTTATATCCCCCCTGTTTATATCCCCCCTGTTTATATCCCCCCTGTTTATATCCCCCCTGTTTATATCCCCCCTGTTTATATCCCCCCTGTTTATATCCCCCCTGTTTATATCCCCCCTGTTTATATCCCCCCTGTTTATATCCCCCCTGTTTATATCCCCCCTGTTTATATCCCCCCTGTTTATATCCCCCCTGTTTATATCCCCCCTGTTTATATCCCCCCTGTTTATATCCCCCCTGTTTATATCCCCCCTGTTTATATCCCCCCTGTTTATATCCCCCCTGTTTATATCCCCCCTGTTTATATCCCCCCTGTTTATATCCCCCCTGTTTATATCCCCCCTGTTTATATCCCCCCTGTTTATATCCCCCCTGTTTATATCCCCCCTGTTTATATCCCCCCTGTTTATATCCCCCCTGTTTATATCCCCCCTGTTTATATCCCCCCTGTTTATATCCCCCCTGTTTATATCCCCCCTGTTTATATCCCCCCTGTTTATATCCCCCCTGTTTATATCCCCCCTGTTTATATCCCCCCTGTTTATATCCCCCCTGTTTATATCCCCCCTGTTTATATCCCCCCTGTTTATATCCCCCTGTTTATAACCCCCTCTGTTGATATCCCCCCTGTTTATATCCCCCCCTGTTTATATCCACCCCGGTTTATATCCCCCCCTGTTTATATCCCCCCCTGTTTATATATCCCCCCCTGTTTATATCCCCCCTCTTTATATCCCCCCCCCGTTTATATCCCCCTCCCTGTTTATATCCCCCCTTCTTTATATCCCCCCTGTTTATTCCCCCCCCCCCGGTTATATCCCCTCCCTGTTTATATCCCCTCCCTGTTTATATCTTCCCCCCCCCCCCTCTTGTCTGTATCACTGCCCCTCCTTATTTCTATCCCAGCCCCGTATTGTTCCACCGTTTTTCCTGCAGATGTAACACTGTGAATGAGAGAGTGAGGTGCTGGAGCTGGTTGGAGTCAGGAGTGAGTTAAAACAAGTTCTCAGTCATTCACCAGGCTCTGCTCCAGTCTGTGATTGCAAACTCTCAGTGATCACCTCCTGAAAACTCCTTCAGAGCTGTAGGTGGTGCTGTGGTGTTGATACATGGCTGAAGATACTTGGCATCAGAAGTGTAAATATTTAGTAACAAGTCTCATTCTTTTGTGTGTACTCCTGGAGCTGCGGAGAGGGTTCAGGTTGGGAGAATCTCTTACATTTCTTAGCATACGGCTATTGAGAGCTTAATTATTATGTCAACTATAAATATCTTGGGTTTAACTATTTGTAAAGTTGCTTTCACATTTCGAACACTGAAAGACTCCATAAAACAGTGGGATCGCTAATACATGATGCGGAGATGCTTTGTTCTCTATCTATATATGCTTTGGCGATTCTGTATCTAATTTACTTCACCTGAGGAAGGAGCAATCGATAGCTCCGAAAGCTTGTGATTTCAAATAAAACTGTTGGACTATAACCTGGTGTTGTGCGACCTCTCAATCGCTAATACAGGCATAGGAAGTTATGCTAAACCTTTATAAAACACTAGTTCGGCCCCAGCTGGAGTTTTGTGTCCAATTCTGGGCACCACACTTTAGGAAGGACGTGAAGACTTTGGAGAGGGTGCAGAAGAGATTTTCTGGAATGGTTCCAGGGATGAGGGAATATAGTTACGTGGATAGACTGGAGAAGCTGGGGTTGTTCTACTTAGAGTAGGGAAGGCGAAGAGGAAATTTGACAGAGGCGTTCAAAATCATGAAAGGTTTAGATAGAGTAAATAAAGAGAAACTGTTTCCAATGGTTGAAGGGTCGATACGAGAGGGCACAGATTTAAGGTGATTGGCAAAAGAACCAGAGGCGACATTGAGGAAAAACTTTACGTAATGAGTGGTTAGGATTTGGAATGCACCGCCTGATAGGGGGGTGGATACAGATTCAATGGTTGCCTTCAAAAGGGAATTGGATAAATACTTGAAGGAGAAAAAATTGTAGGGATATAGGAATCAGCGGGGGAGTGGGACTAACTGGATCGCTCTTTGAAAGAGCTGGGGAAGACTCGATGGGCCAAATGGCCTCCTTCTGTTCTGTACTATTCTATGATTCTATGAACCCTCCACCAATGTTCCCTCTAATTTTTTGGGGGCGCGTGGCCCCCTTCAACGGACTGCGCGGCCCATTCAAATTTTCGTGCCTGCGCGGTTTTTCTATTCAGTTGCAGCTTAATGGGAACATTGCCCTCCACTACTCATTCCCTGCTCCCCCCGCTCCTCCACTTTCTTGCCCCACCCCCATTGCAGACCACCCTGTCAAAATCCCTTCACCTCACCACCTCCCTCCCTGCCATCAAAAATCTCCACAAACTCCTTTTCTTTCACTGTGCCCTCCATCTAACCCTTTTGGTTATCCCTTTTTTCCCTCGTGCTCAGCATTTGTCCTCTTTAATGTAAGGCGATTCACATGTATGAAGGCTACTATAGAAATGCTTGCTGTTGTTTACAGGGATGGATGAATATTCTGGAGTTTACTTGATGATCTTTTGCGATCAATTAGTATTATATAGAACATCCCCTCAGGAAATTAAATGGGTGGGTAGAGTCCATGATAGGGTAGAGTGGACATGGTGTGTGGAAGGAGATTAAATGGGTGGGTAGAGTCCATGATAGGGTGGAGTGGACATGGTGTGTGGAAGGAGATTAAATGGATGGGTAGAGTCCATGATCGGGTAGATTGTACATGGTGTGTGAAAGGAGATTAAATGGGTGGGTAGAGTCCATGATAGGGTAGAGTGGACATGGTGTGTGGAAGGAGATTAAATGGGTGGGTAGAGTCCATGATAGGGTAGAGTGTACATGGTGTGTGAAAGGAGATTAAATGGGTGGGTAGAGTCCATGATAGGGTAGAGTGTACACAGGCTGGGTAAGAAATGGGATTGATGAGCCAAATGGCCTTTTCTTGCTCCAGGCTGCCTTATATCCCTTGGAGTAATTGTGTCTCTATTTATTCTTGCCTTTAATTACATTGATGACTATCAGCTGCCTCATCTGTGCATGTGTGAGGGGGAGGGAGATCAGTATGTCACATAGGTGGAGTCAAAGTGTGTGTGGCAAGGGCAACTAAAGAGAATGGGTCATCCAGGCAGGGAACTGAAGGGAGTCTGTTGGGGATAAATAGTTTGTGAATGTGTGAAGTGTGAGTTATATCTGTGACTGCACTTGGAAAGTAATGGATTGGCTGTGAAGCATTTGGTGAGGGCATGGTTTGGCACTATGAACTAAAATTTCTTTCTGCACTCCTGCAAGGTTTGACTTCTTAAGGAATATGAAGAGAAAATTGAGGAAAAGCATGTTGCCGTCTCATATTCCCCTGCCCCCTCCACTTTCTAGCTTCAAATCTCCATGATATTAGTTGCTAAGGAAGTAAACTACACATTATACAAATTGTCAGGAAGTCTCCCATTACCCACGCGAGGCTCAGGTTTGAATATATTAACCTCAATTTCACACTGAACTTGACCTCATGTGACCTCATATTGCTACTTCCCACATCATAGGACAGGCAAGTGTTAAAGGTTCCTCAATCATCCTCAACAATTGGAACAAAACTTCAAACTTCATAAAACAGGATCATTCAACCTGTAGCTCTTTCGTTAGTCTGTCAACAAAAACTAAAGGAAATGATTCATTGTTAGGGTGTGTATAGATATTAATGTTGTACTGATAGATAATATGCAATGTTCCAAATTACGTTTCCTAGCCACCAACTCCATCCCTCTCCTTGGCCACTGTCTGAGGCTGAACCAGACCGTTTGCAACCGTCCTCTTTGAACCTGAGCTGAGCTTCCGACCCCATATCGTCTCTATCACCAAGATCGCTTACTTCCATCTCCGTAATATGGCTCTTCTCTGCCCCTTCCTCAGCTCATCAGCTGCTGAAACCCTCATCCATGCCTTTGTTACCTCTAGACTAGGCTATTCCAATGTTCTCCTGGCCGGCCTTCCACCTTGCACCCTACATAAACTTGAGCTCATCCAAAACTCTGCTGCCTGTGTGCTAACTCGCACCAAATTCTGTTCACCAACCACCCCTGTGTTCGCTGACCTACATTAGCACTTGGTCAGGCAACGACTCGATTTTAAAATTCTCATCCTTGTTTTTAAATACCTCCATGGCTTCGCTCCTCCCTATTTCTGTAACCTTCTCCATCCCCACAACCCCCCGAGATATCTGCGCTCCTCCAGTTCTGGCCTCTTGCACATCCCCAACTTTCATCACTCCACCATTGGCGGCTGTGCCTTCAGCTGTCTAGGCCCTCAGCTCTGGAATTCCCTCCCTAAACCTCTCCACCTTGCTACCTCTCTCCTCCTTTAAGATGCTCCTTAAACCCCACCTCCAACTGTCCTAATATCTTATTATGTGGCTCGGTGTCAAATGTTGTTTGATAATCGCTCCTGTGAAGCGCCTTGGGACGTTTTACTACATTAAAGGCGCTATATAAATACAAGTTGTTGTTATTGTTCATTGGTGGAGTGTGTATAAATATTAATTTTGTACTGATGGATGTTAGTGTTCAATGTTAGATTGTCTATCGATAGTGGCCCAGATTTTGTTGAACGGCGTCTGAACAACGCATGGCGATATTAATGCACAAATCGTCCAGCAACTTGTGGCGAGGAAGAGGTACCACGTGAATTGCGAATCGCCACACATTGCTGGATGAGATGCCCTGCTCCAGCAAAACCTGGGCCAAGAATGTCGTACAGATGGATATTAGTGTTGAATGTTAGATTGTGTACAGGTTTTTATATACTTATAGATGATGATGTTCAGCGTAGTGTGTGTATAGGTATTAATGTAATGCTGGATGTTAGTGTTCAATGTTAGATTGTGTATTGGTATTAATGTTGTACTGATGGATATTAGTGTTCAATGTTAGATTGTCTGTAGGTATTAATGTTGTACTGATGTATGTTGGTGCTCAGTGTTTGATTGTTTATAGGTATTAATGTTGTACTGAGGTATATTAGAAACATAGGAACAAGAGGAGGCCATTCAGCCTCTCGAGCCTGTTCCGCCATTCGATGAAATCATTGCTGATCTGCATCCTAATTCCATCCACCCACCTTGGCTCCATATCCTTTTATACCCTTGTCTGGCAAAAATCTAGCAATCTCAGATTTAAAATTATTAATTGTGCTAGCATTTACTTCCAGCGGAAAAAGTTTCTCTCTATCTACCCTATCAATTCCTTTCAAAATCCTAAAAACCACAATAAAATCACCCTCTACCTTCTATATTCCAGGGAATACAAGCCTAGTTTCTGTAATCTCTGTCATAATCTAACCCTTGGAGTCCTGGTAACATTCTGGTGAATCTGCGCTGCACTCCTTCCAAGGCCAATATATCCATTCCACGGTGCGGTGCCCAGAACTGTACGCAGTACTCCAGAAGTGAACTAACTAGGGCTTTGTATAGCTGTAGCAAAAGTTCCTCCCCTTTATATTCCAGCTTTCTAGTTTAAAGGCTATCATCTCGTTAGCTGTTTTGATTAGTTTTTGTACCTGACCAGTACATTTTAGTGATCTCTGTACATGGACTGCTAAATCTGTTTGGCCCTCCACTGTTCCTAGCTTTTCGCCATTTAAAAAATAATCGGATCTATCCTTTTTTGGTCCAAAATGGATGACCTCACACTTACTCGCGTTGAAATCCATCTGTCACACTTTTGCCCACTCACTTTGTGTATAGAAAGCGTTTCCACTTGTGGGGAAGAGCATAACTAGAGGCCATCAATATAAGATAGTCACCAAGAAATCCAATAAGGAATTCAGAAGAAACTTCTTCACCCAAAGAGTGGTGAGAATATGGAACTCACTACCACAGGGAGTAGTTGAAGCGAATAGTATGGGTGCATTTAAGGGGAGGCTGGACAAGCATATGAGGGAGCAGGGAATAGGGGGTTATGCTGATAGATTTCGATGAGGAAAGACTGGAGGAGGCTCGAGTGGAGCATAAACACCAGCATGGACTGGTTGGGCCGAATGGCCTGTTTCTGTGCTGTATATTCTGTGTAATCCTATGTAATAGGTATTAATGTTATACCAATGTATATTAGTGTTCCATGTAAGAGTATGTATAGGTATTAATGTTGTAATGATGGATATTAGTGTTCAGTGTAGTGTGTATAGGTATTAATGTTATACTGATGGATATAATAGAATCATAGCATCATACAACATAGAAGGAGACCATTTGACCCATCCTGCCTATGCCAGCTTTTTGAAAGAGCTATCTAGATAGTCCCACTCACCTAATCTTACCCCATAGCCCTGCAAATATTTCCTTTTCAAGTATTTATCCAATTCCATTTTGAAAGTTACTGTTGAATCTGCTTCCACCACCCTTTCAGGTAGTGCATTCCAGATCATAACAAATCGCTGTGAAAAAAATTCCCCTCATCTCCTGCTGGTACATGAGCTAATTAGCTTAAATCTGGGTCCTCTGGTTACCAACATTCCTGCCAGTGGAAACAATTTCTCCTTATTTACTCAATAAAATCCCCTCATTATTTTGAACACCTGCATTAAATCTCCCCTTAACCTTCTCTACTGTAAGGAGAACAATCCCAGTTTCCCTAGTCTCTCCACATAACTGAAGTCCCTCATCCCTGCTACCATTCTAGTAAATCTCTGCTGTATGCTCTCCAAGGCCTTGACATCCTTCCTAAAGTGTGGTGCTCAGAATTGGACACAATACTCCAGCTGAGGCCTAACCAGTGATTTATAAAGATTTAGCATAACTTCCTTGCTTTTGTACTCTATGCCTCCATTTATAAAGCCAAGGATCCCGTATGCTTTTTTAACAGATGAGACACGGGCTGCACCAGGTCCTGCTGGGGCCTCAACTGCCCTATGACGAGGGTCCACCTCAGACCCCAAAGGCTCCTGGAGGAAAACAACAGCCAGACACTTCAAACGTCCTGCCCTGTGAGTGAAATGTGGGAGATTAGGGTTGAAGGGAACACAATTACAGGTACCCAAGGAGGAGACACACAGAACTGTGATCATTTAAAGAATTGTTAGCCCAGATTTATAACACGTACATAGTTGTCGGTGAGGTGGGGGCATGCCTTGGACAATCCCTTGCAAAATGGTACACATGGTTTGTTGTATTTGGTGACAGGACTGTTTGTGCAGTGGCCACAGGTAAATCTTGGGAAAAGGAATCTCTTATGAGCTGCTAACAAAGACGGCCTTCTTTCACCTCCATAACATCACCCATCTCCGCCCCTCCCTCAGCCCATCTGCTACTGAAACCCTCATCCATAATTTTGTTACCTCAAGACTCAACTATTCCAATGCTCTCCTGGTCGGCCTCCCATCTCCCAACCCTATAAACATGAACTCATCCAAAACACTGCTGCCCATACTAACTCACACCAAGTTCTGGTCACCTATATTAACATTCAGTGTTAGATTGTGTATCGGCATGACTGCAGTACTGATGGATATTAGTGTTCAGAGTTAGATTGTGTATTGGTATTAATGTTGCACTGATGAATATTAGTGTTCAGTGTTAGATTGTGTATTGATATTAATGTTGTACTGATGGATATTACTGTTTAATGTTTGTTACATAGAATTATATAGAATTTACAGCACTGAAACAGGCCATTCGGCCCAACAGGTCTATGTTTATGCTCCACACGAGACTCCTCCCACCCTACTTCATCTCACCCTATCAGCATATCCTTCTATTTATTTCTCCCTCATGTGTTTATCTAACTTCCCCTTAAATGTATCTATGCTATTTGCCTCAACCACTCCTTGTGGTAGCGAGTTCCACATTCTAACCACGCTCTCTGGGTAAACAAGTTTCTCTTTAATTCCTTATTGGATTTATTTGTGACTATCTTATATTTATGTTTAGTTTTGGTCTCCCCCACAAATGGAAACATCTTCTGTACATCTACCCTATCAAACCACTGCATAATTTTAAAGACCTCCATCAGGTCACCCCCCAACCTGTTCAGTATCGTGTGTGTGTGTGTGTATAGGTATTAATATTGTAATGATGGATATTGGTGTTCAATGTTAGATTGTGTATCGGTATTAATGGGCTGGATTTTGCTGTAAAAAAAATAATGGTGAGACTAACTGCGCTCACCGTTATTTACGTGGAAATCGAACAGCAACTTCCAGTGACCGCACATGCGCAGTTAAATCCGTCAATTCAGAAGTTGCTGTCCAAGATGCCCTGTTTCTCCAAAAGCTGCACGAAAACAACATTTTGCTGTTTGACTCCCCATTCAAATACATTGAACGGCATGAGGTTCCTGTACTTGCCCCATAGATACGGACTAAAATAGCCAGAAAAAGTTTGGGTTTATCCATTCCAGTGTAAGAATCCTTTTAATGGTGTGATAAGTCTTAATTACTGCCAAACAACCTCTCTGGCACTGAAAATTAACTTTTACAAGTGTGGAGTCTCATTCCTTCAGCTTTTAATTAATGTTGGAGATTTATTAGTCTTCAATGTTAGATTGTACAGGTATTAATGTTGTACTGATGGATATTAGTGTTCAATGTTAGATTGTGTATTAATGCTGTAATTATGGGTATTAGTGTTCAGAGTTAGATTGCGTATTGATATTAATGTTGTACTGATGGCTATTAGTGTTCAATGTTAGATTGTGTATAGGTATTAATGCTGTAATTATGGGTATTAGTGTTCAGAGTTAGATTGTGTATAGGTATTAATGTTGTACTGATGGATATTAGTGTTCAGAGTTAGATTGTGTATAGGTATTAATGTTGTACTGATAGATATTAGTGTTCAGAGTTAGATTGTGTATAGGTATTAATGTTGTACTGATGGATATTAGTGTTCAGAGTTAGATTGTGTATAGGTATTAATGTTGTACTGATGGATATTAATGTTCAGTGTTAGATTGTGTATAGGTATTAATGCTGTAATTATGGGTATGTCTTCAATGTTGGATTGTGTATAGGTATTAATGTTGTAATGAAGATGTATCTCCACGTTGGGAATGTTAATCCTATGTTTAATTATAATATATTGGTGTGTGAATGTCTGGAACATGAGTCTGTCCCCTTCGTAATGATCAACATTACTCAAATTGAGGAGAAAGTTTGAGAGACTGATGGTATGTGGATCAAAGGTACTAAAGCAGACAGCAGCAGCTCAGCATGTCGTGTCTATGGGGCTTGCCTCTTGACTAAAGCTTGTGAAAACTAATCCTGTTGCCGAGGGCAGAATGGGATACCTGTCAGGTCAGGAAGAGGCGAAGGTTCCTCTTCGAACACAAAACTCTGGCTCTCAAAGCTTGGCGAATAAAGGAACAGCATTGATGGGGGAATCACAATTGGATTCGGCCCAGCTGAATGACGGCACATGGGAGAATTTGCAGGAAATGGCATGTTTGTACAGGAAACTTTTGTTTATCCGGCACCCAAATATCCGGAATTCTCGCTTAACCGGCAAAAATCATCCTCTGAAAACTCCTCTCAAATAACCGGCAATGTTGCCGAGTCGCAGTCGAGTCTCCGCGAACGCCGAGTACTCCGAAAACTCCTCTCAAATAACCGGCAATGTTGCCGATCCCGAGTCTGCGAACGCCGATTTAGTCAGTAGGGGTAGTTTTCAAAAGTGCCACTACTCGGCCTCCTGGCGCTGTCGGAAGTATACTGCACATTTCTTGATTTATTTATTTTTCTTTGTTAAAAATAGCCTCGGTAGATATAACTCTCCGTTATCCGGTACTTTCGATAAACCGGCACCACGCCGGTCCCGTCGGTGCCGGTTAATAAAGAGTTTCCTGTACTCCCCGCAAATATGAAGTCCTCGCAGCACCAAGCAATCTTACCTGTTTTCAAAATCTGTTCACCTCCTTTAAACCTTTCGCCACTGTCGACCCAGATTCTGGTTCTTACAGGGTGGAATCCAGACACCAAAAACGTATAGCTCTGCCTGGATTTGTTTTCTTTCAAGAATTTCATGAGCTGTACATATCTATAAATGTGTGAAATGTCCACATGCACTTCCTGTTTACAAAACCATACCTCCTGTTATCAACTTTGCCCATTGTGAATCATTATGTCCATATTTATAATCAAAACTGCCTATGTAAATTTGTCACGGTGTAATTACATACTCCTGCCAGCGGTTGGGCTGTAGCGCCTCATTTTTGTACCTCCCCTGTCCTTAGCCTGTTTCTGCAAAGAAACTGTGGTGCTCCAACCAACTTTACCTCTATGATTCCCAAATTGCTCATAAGTTTTGTTATTAAGTGAGAAATTGATATATTAAAATATTACGAGTGCACTTCCTGTCTGTACCATTTGACTTCAAGTTGTCACAGTTTTGCCGCGCATTTTGTGTCAACTTTTCCCCATTATAAAATCGTATAAAGAAAGAACTTGCATTTCTATAGTGCCTTTCACAACCTGAGGACGTCCCCAAGCACTTTGCAGCCAATGAAGTACTTTTTTGAAGTGTAATCACTGTTGTAATATAGGAAACAGTAGTGAGATAATGACAAGATAATCTGTTTTAGTGATGGTTGAGAGGGCAGACGGGGCCTTGGCTTAATGTCTCATCCGAAAGACAGCACTTCCGCCACTGAGCCGCAGCTGACACTTATGCCCATATTCATAATGTATTTTGGCTATGTAAACCTGTCACGCTGGTGTAATTACACAGTCTGGTCATTAGTTGGCTTCGCAGCCGGACTGTGAATATGATCAGGGAGTCCTTCTGTGGAAGATTTCAGAGCCTGGGGCCAAAATATTGGTCTATAAGTGATTATCATTTCAATGTAAGTTTTCTACCAGTTATGGAATAAATCATCCTGACCCTTGATTAAAATTTACTCTCCCATCTCCCTGAGCCACCATATCTCATTGTCATTGACCCAAAATAAGAGGATTTGCACCAAGGTGGGACTTATACTTTTATGAAAGGGAAGTCTTGCTCTGTATTTGAAGCTTTAGTATCCACTGTGGTTCCGTGGGTGGCACTCTCATCTCTGAATCAGAAGGTTGTGGGTTTAAGCCCCACTCCTGAGACTTGAGCACAAAATCTAGGTTGACACTCCAGTGCAGTACTGAAGGGAGTGTTGTACTGTTGGATGTGCCGTCTTTCGGATGAGATGGTAAACCTGAGGTAGACGTAAAAGATCCCATGGCACTATTCAAAGAAGAGCAGGGGAGTTATTCCCGGTGTCCTGGCCAATATTTATCTCTCAACTAACATCACAAAAAACAGATTATCTGGTCATTTATCCCATTGCTGTTTGTGGGAGCTTGCTGTGTGCAAATTGGCTGCCGCATTTCCTGCATTACAACAGTGACTACACTTCAAAAGTACTTCATTGGCTGTGAAGCGCTTTGGGGCGTCCTGAGGTTGTGAAAGGCGCTATAGAAATGCAAGGCTTGCTTTCTTTTTCCATGCCAGCTCGGTGTAACGGGGATTGACCCCACGACACAGTCCCCGAGAAAGCAAGCCGAGCACAGACACACCATTTCAGTCTAGCACGCAGCTAGTAACGGTGCTCGCCACTGATTCCAGTCCTGGCACATCCCGCAACATGCATTAAAATAGTGACCCTCCCCCCCGCACCCACAACGGAACGTGAAATCGGTAACTCAGCCCCCCGCACTGAACACTGAACTGAGACCCCCATCCCTGAGTGTCAAATTCGTAGTTAAGCCCCCACTAAACAGGAAATTGGGAACCTCTCACTGCACCTCCCCTCCCTCACTGATGTTGTCCTTCTCATGCTTCTTACCCTTCGACATTCGCCAAAGCCCCTCCTCCCCTGCTGTGCAAGGAATCCTGCAGTTTGACCCCATCAATCTCCTCCCCTTGCTCCTTCTTCCCCTGCATCCCTTACCCATCCACATTATCCCCTCTAAACCCACTTGGCCTATGAACTACACTTGGTCTTGACTCCAAGGGGGGAATTTTCCCAGCCCTGGAGAGGCGGGACTGCCGGGAAAATGGCAGAAACTGGGAGTGGGTACCAAACCCACTTCCAACACGCTTCTGTGCTATCTTCCCGGGAGGTGGGTCCCCGACTCACGCAGAGACCCGTCTCCTCGAGGCAGGAAGGGAATTACAGCCAATTAACTGCCAGTTAACAGGCAGTTTTGAGGTTTATCCCCATTTTACCCCTGCAAGTGCGGGCTTCCCAACGGCTGTGAACCTCGCCAGGGTCAGTGAGACGAGCAGTGAGTCTGCGGGGGTGAGAGAGATCGAAAAGTCCGCTGTGGAGGTGAGTGATGGGTGCAAGTGTGGAGAGGTAAGTATGAGAGGTGATTGTAAAGTGTTAGAAAAAGTTTACTTACCTTTGCTTCTTCCTGCAGGCTTCAACCCTTGGGGATCCGGAGGTGCCTCATCTCAAAGGCAGAGATGACAGAATGGCTGCTGCATTCTCAGCTTCTGAATGCTGTCAAACGCTGACAATTCATCTGTCAAAAATTTTTCGACAGATGAAACGTTGACATCCTCTGTCACCGGCTTTCCCTTAATTGGCCGGCTAAGTCCGCAGGGCGGGCTTAACAAGGTTAATCAAGGGAAATAGCATGGGTTGGCTGGACGTCGTTGGGGGCAGGACTGAAAACCCAACAACCAGCAGACGCGCCCCCATTGACAAAATCCAGCCCCTAGTGTGCAATTGCAATGGGAGATTAGCCAGTATTTTTCAATGTTTTCTTTTCACGCCCTCAGTTTTCTCCTGCTCCTCTCCTGAAGACACTGACTGCTGCTGGGGTGTGTTTCCACAGGTGCTGGAGGAGAGACCCTCTGGTACCACACAGCGGAGGGGGCCTATCTTCGTGTGCGAGCCTGGATAATGAGTGTCAGCAGGTTATTCCACGGACGGAGGAGCATTAGTGATCAGGCTGACCCCCTTGCAACCAATGCTCTCACACGCACTCCCCACTGGATGGTGATCAGCAGTGAGAATCCGGCGTGATTTATCTTTCTCACCTTTCCAGAGCCCAGGAACATTGAGACCACCAGTAGTGCCTCCTACTGCTATGACAACTGAGATCAGAGCATATTGAAAGAAAAATCATGCATTTATATAGCGACCTCCTGACATCCCAAAGCACTTTACAACCAATTAAGTACTTTGGAAGTGTAGTCACTGTTGTAATGTAGGAAATGTGGCAGCCAATTTACACACAGCAGGATCCCACAAACAGCAATGTGATAATGACCAGAAAATCTGTTTTCAAGATGTTGGTTGAGGGATAAATATTGGCCAGGACACTGGGGAGGACTCCTCTGCTCTTCTTCGAAATTGTGCCGTGGGACCTTTTACGTCCACCTGAGAGGGTAGACAGAGCCTCCGTTTCAACATCTCATCTGTAAGATAGCAGCATCCAACAGTACTACACTGGAGTGTCAGCCTGGATTATGTGCTCAAGTCTCTGAAGTGGAACTCTGAACCCACGACCTTCTGCCTCAGAGGCGAGAATGTAACCCACTGAGCCGTGGCTGACACAACAGCTGCAATCCCGTATTGGGGGTTAAGACTGGACACCTTCCTGGTCTGCATGCTTCAGCACAACACCGGGTGTTGCATTTACAAAGTGTGCTGTAAAATCCTGTAATACTTCTCACATTGCTGGACCGAGCCCTTATAAATCGGTTGTAATATGTCTCCTTCGATAGTGAAGAAGATTACTCATGCAACTCTGTTCCTTTGGCCAATGAGAAGACGGTAACACCCTTGTGGGTTCCTGGTTTGCTTTCTCATGTCACTCGAGTGAGCTGAGACTTGCCCGGCTGGTAAAATATCATTTAATCCCATGGAATAAAAATCTTTAATTTGTGTGCCAAAACTCATTATCCTTGGATCAAGACGTGTAGTCCTAGACAGTCGAAAGTACAGGCTGCATTCCCAGAGTGTGACATGCAATGCATTCACAACTGATTCCAGAAGACCGCTGCCAAAAGCAGACGTTAGAAAGGAAGGAAATATTTTGAAGATTTAATGATGCCTCGAAGAGATTCAGAACCCAGTTATATAGAGACATGAGAGAAACTGGGATTGTTCGCCTTACAGCAGAGAAGGTTAAGTGGAGATTTAATAGAGGTGTTCAAAATTATGAAGGGTTTTGATAGAGCAGATAGGAAGAAACTGTTTCCACTGGCAGAGGACACAGATTTAAGGTAATTGTCAAAAGATCCAGAGGGGAGATGAGGAGAATTTTGTTTTACGCACCGATCTGAATGCACTGCCTGAAAGGGTGGTGGAAGCAGATGCAAAAGTAACTTTCAAAAGAGAATTGTATAAATACTTGGAGAAAAATTTCAGGGCTGTGAGGAAAGAGCAGGGGAGCGGGACTAATTGGATAGCTCTTTCAGAGAGCCGGCACAGGCACGACGGGCCGAATGGCCTCCTTCTGTGCTGTATGATTTTATGGGATCGGTCCAGCAATGTGATTTTATGAAATCTGTAGGTGATTTTGTTCTGTGGGGTTTCTGCAGTTCAGCTTGTGGGAGAGTGATATCCATGAATCGGCTTAAATCCGATTCCCTTCTCCCCACGACTGAATTACTGAACCACATTGTTGTAGATCTACAATTCTACCTTGGTGATCAGGAGTTTAACGCTGTAAAAATGGATGCCAGCCTCCTGCGATCCGAACCACTAAACAAAGTCAAACGTAAAAATACCTCATCACTTCAATGAATTTTTACCTTCATCTGGATTGAACTTTGATATTTTTAGTGAATGCCCTGTGACGTTGCTCATGGTTCATTGGAGGAAGTGGTGTCCGCCAGCTGTGTTTGTTGTTGAAGGCTGAGAATGGTGACAGCACCACCTCTGGAGCAAGTTTAGAACCACAGGCATTCTTGTCACACTGTATTTTTTTAATGTGAGAAGTCGCACAACACCAGGTTATAGTCCAACAGTTTTATTTGAAATCACAAGCTTTCGGAGCGCTGCTCCTTCGTCAGGTGACGAAGGCTTGTTCACAGATGTGATTCCCAGTAAAAAAGTAAAAATTTGAAAGCTTTTCGTTTTACATACAGACGGCAGCTTTTGACATGTTAGAACCCCTGCGACTACACCTCATTGTCTCAGTTGTATCTTGCTATGTCTTTGATGTGGTACCTTCCTGGCTGACCTGATTAACTTTATCACACCTCGGCAGATAGTCAGGATGATTTAATTTAGTGGTCTGCAATTGTAAGGTACACATGCTTTGTTCTCTATCTATATATGCTTTGGCGATTCTGTATCTATTTACTTCACCTGAGGAAGGGGCAATCGATAGCTCCGAAAGCTTGTGATTTCAAATAAAACTGTTGGACTATAACCTGGTGTTGTGCGACCTCTCAACTTTGAAATAAGAATAGCAGGCTTTACTGTTACAGTGATAAGAACTTGCACTTATAGAGCACCTTTCAGGAGCTCCGCACGTCCCGAAGCTCTTCACAGCTGATTAACTAACTACTTTTGAAGTGTAGTCACTGCTGTAATGCAGGAAATGTGGCAGCCAATTTGCGCACAGCAAGGTCCCATAAACAGCAATGAGATTATCTATTTTAGTGATCTGGGTTGATATTGAAATGTTGGCCAGGACAACAGGAGGACTTCCCTGCTCCTCTTTGAATCGTGCCATAAGATCTTTTACATAAAAACATAGGAACAAGAGTAGGCCATTCAGTCCCTCAAGCCTGTTAAAATAGATCATGGCTGATCTGCGCTCCATTTACACACATTTGTTCCCTATCCCTTGATACCTTTACCTTACAAAAGTATATCAATCACAGTCTTGGAAATTTCATTGGATGCCCAGCACCCATAGCCTTCTGAGGAGAAAGCTCCAGATTTCCACTAGCCTTTCTTCGAAAAAATGCTTCCAGATTTCACTTCCTTTGTTCTTGATTCCCACACCAGAGGAAATAGTTTCTCTCTATCGACCCTATTGAATTCTTTCATCATTTTAAAGACCTGAATTAGATCACCCCTCAACCTTCTAAACTCAAGGGAATACAAACCAAGGGAATATTCAACCTGTCCTCATAATTTAACTCTTTAGGCCCCGGTATCATTCTGATGAATCTGCGCTGTACCCCCTCCAAGGCCAATATATTCTTCCTGGGACGCAGTGCTCAAAACTGAACGCAGTACTCCAGATGGGGTTTAACCAGAGCTGTGTACAACTGAAGCATAACTTCCTCCCATTTGTATTCCAGCCCCTTTTGAGATAAAGGCTAACAGTCCAATAGCCATTTTGATTACTTTTTGTACCTGTCTACTAGCTTTTAATGATTTGTGCACATGGACGCCATTTGCTCCTCCACAGCTCCTAGTCTCTCCCCATTAGGAAAATATTCCGAATGATCTTTCTTGGATCTAAAGTGGATGATCTCACACTTCCCCACATTGAACTCCATCTGCCACTGTTTTGCCCAGTCATTTAGTCTGTCTATGTCTCTTTGTAACTTCCTGCTCCCATCTACACAACATACTGTGCATCCTAACTTAGTGCCATCTGCAAACTTGGATATACAACTCTCTATTCCTTTGTCCAACAACCACCTGAGAAGGCAGATGGGGCCTCGGTTTAAAGTCTCACCCAAATAAAGGCACCTCTGACAGTGCAGCACTCCCTCAGTACTCCACTGGAAGTGTCAGCCTGAAGTAGGTGCTCAAGTCTCTGGACTGGGACTTGAACCTACGACTCCAGTTGGAGTGACAACATTACCAAATCAGCAATTGTATATATTGTTTGCACCCCCTCCTCTCCTGACTCTTGGTGGGTGCAGAATTCTGCAGAAGTAGCTGCCCTCTAGGGGTATTCCCCCATGGGGGACCACCACAGCCATGTCAAATCTTACCATCACCCCAAACATCCCCACAGTCACATTTTCCAGCCTGCATCACAGGATGGTGCAGGAGTTGTCGGATCTCAGCTTGGTCAGTGTTGGGTACACTGCAAAGTTAATTTTAAAAGAAAGATCGAGCTGGTATGTTTAAAGGCTGCTGTACCTCATGTCAAGTGTGGCGTGTGGCACTCCTGCCATCTAAATGCCAACACCTGAATCTGGACACACCCAGTGGCGGTGCCACTTCGTGTTCTGGCATCTGCTCAGTGACTTCCTCCTTTGGCCAGCTAAACCGGCTCCGCTAGTTTGTGTGCCAGCAAAATAGTGGCTAGACAGGAGCCCGCACACACACACAGCTCAGCTTGGTGTCACTTCCCATTGCGTTCCATTGGCTCAGCGAAATGTAACGGGGCCTGGTTGGAGAATTGGCGCTATCTTGTAGCTCTCGCCTCCGAACCGCGCCTCCTTTGACCGTTGCTTCTGGCTGGGAACACAGGCTCGATGAACTCGCTTTATAATTCGATAGCAAAATACTGCGGATGCTGGAAATCCGAAAAAACAACAGAAAATGCTGGAAAAACTCAGCAGGCCAGGCAACATCCGTGGAGAGAGAAACAGAGTTAACGTTTCAGGTCGAAACCCTTCGTCGGAACTGAGAGAAAAGCAAGAAATTAAACAGATAAAAATGCAAGGGGGAGGCTGGGGGGAGGAATAAAAGAACAAAAGGGTTGGTCTATGGTAAGTAGAGACATTAAGAGATGCTCAAGGCAAGACGAGATGGTAATGGGACAGGTTAAGAAACAAAAACTGAGGTGTGAAAAGCTGGCAGAATGAGACAGCTGCCGTAGGGGAGAGAGAGAAAAAAAAAGGAAAAAGGCACGGACCAAAAGGGGTGGATATATATGTGGGAGGGGCCGGGGTTATGATCTGAAATTGTTGAACTCGATATTGAGTCCGGAAGGCTGTAAAGTGCTTAAACGAAAGCTCGAGGAACAGCACCTCATCTTTCGTTTAGGCACTTTACAGCCTTCTGGACTCAATATCGAGTTCAACAATTTCAGATCATAACCCCGGCTCCTCCCACATATATATACATTTTATCCACCCCTTTTGGTCCGTGCCTTTTTCCTTTTTTTTTCTCTCTCTCCCCCTACGGCAGCTGTCTCATTCTGCCAGCTTTTCACACCTCAGCTTTTGTTTCTTAACCTGTCCCATTACCATCTCGTCTTGCCTTGAGCATCTCTTAATGTCTCTACTTACCATAGACCAACCCTTTTGTTCTTTTATTCCTCCCCCCAGCCTCCCCCTTGCATTTTTATCTGTTTAATTTCTTGCTTTTCTCTCAGTTCCGACGAAGGGTTTCGACCTGAAACGTTAACTCTGTTTCTCTCTCCACGGATGTTGCCTGGCCTGCTGAGTTTTTCCAGCATTTTCTGTTGTTATTTCGCTTTATAATTCCTTTCATTCAAAATTATTTTTTTTTAAATTGTTAATCAGTGTAAGATGGGGATATATGACACACGATGGTGGTTGGGTTATACAGGGGTCATGGTTGGGTTACACGGGGGTCGTGGTTGGGTTGCACGGGGTCGTGGTTGGGTTACATGGGAGTCGTGGTTGGGTTACACGGGGGTCGTGGTTGGGTTACACGGGGGTCGTGGTTGGGTTACATGGGGGTCGTGGTTGGGTTACACTGGGGTCGTGGTTGAGTTACACGGGGGTCGTGGTTGG
The DNA here is from genome assembly GCA_030390025.1 of Squalus acanthias. NCBI lineage: Eukaryota > Metazoa > Chordata > Chondrichthyes > Squaliformes > Squalidae > Squalus > Squalus acanthias. The sequence goes on from JASTWF010000238.1 coordinate 336,467, forward strand.
GTTACATGGGGGTCGTGGTTGGGTTACATGGGGGTCGTGGTTGGGTTACATGGGAGTCGTGGTTGGGTTACACGGGGGTCATGGTTGGGTTACACGGGGGTCGTGGTTGGGTTACACTGGGGTCGTGGTTGAGTTACACGGGGGTCGTGGTTGGGTTGCACGGGGTCGTGGTTGGGTTACATGGGGGTCGTGGTTGGGTTACATGGGGGTCGTGGTTGGGTTACACGGGGGTCGTGGTTGAGTTACACGGGGGTCGTGGTTGGGTTACACGGGGCAATGTTCACCTTCCCTATCTGCTCCTTTATAGAACCCGCCCAATTTTCATCTCATTGATTGACCAGCCAGGAGGTGACGGTGAAAATGACCCCCAGAATGACACAAAAATAGAAAAATTCTTGGTGATGCCCAGAGACCAGACTTTTATAAAGAATATATATATTATGCTTTAGATGTGGATTTAGTAATTAAATGCCTGCATTGATCGGAAATTCCACACAATAGCAGTGAACGGGAAGACTCCTGACATGTTGTGACTTTCGGTCTGTGGGCATGTAGCGGAGTACAGCTCCCTGAGTGGTAGGATAAAGAAATGCGACTGACACTTCAATTGGGAATGAAAGGTGAGATAGGGTGGGTGCAGAGGAGAGAGGGGCGGGGTGGGTGTGTGTCATGACCTGAGAAACTAGCAATTATAATCTTTAATAACGTGCTAAAACTGCCTTTGGGGACAGAGCACAAAGAAGATAATCCTGTTAAACCGGCCAACAGCTCTTAAACAGCACAAAAACAGCACAATGACACAATTTCAAGGAATTACCATTGGACAAGCACAGTGTCTTTGTGTGGGAAGTTGTGTAGGAGTACCTGAGGCTACAGCAGCCAGGCAGTGGGAGGTTTAAGGCCTCTTGTGTGATGTGCTGAAAGGGTAAGCAGTGAGCAGGCCAAAAACCTCAGCTTCTTGTCCGATGTCAGTTGCCTCTGTTTCAAATGGCGTGATTTGGGTCCTTAATGTTCAACACTGGTGCACAGCAGCAAGCGGGTAGGGCCATCGTTGTTTCGCCGAGTGTGAGGTGCCAATGATGGGGGGCCCGCCTTGCGTCTGAAGGCAGAGGACCTCCCTTGAATGCTTGGTTTTCCCACGTGCTCCCGATGCACACCCATTGATGGAATCAAGGGTTCCCCGACTGTTCAAGGGAGCAAGGTTGGCTCCTGAGAGACGTGGCTTAACCACTGCTAAGATGGCCGATGACGCAAGACCCCCTCAAAGGAAAAGCCTATCAAGACGTTCAGTCATGTGACAGCAATTTAATAGCGGAGACTTTTGCTTTATTCAAGTAACGTTCTGATGGGTCTCTATGTGGGTGCCTTGTGGAATGGTTATAATATGCAGGTTACACAATATTACCAACAACAACAACATGCATTTACACTGCGCCTTTGACGTAGTAAAAAGTCCCAACATGCTTCACAGGAGCGATTTATCGAACAAAATTTGATACCAAGCCACATAAGGAGATGTTAGGACATGTGACCTAAAGCTTGGCCAAATAGGAAGATTTTAAGGAGTGTGTTAAAGAAAGAGAGGTAGAGAGGCGGAGAGGTTTAGGGAGTGAATTCCGAGCTTAATGCTGAGGTAGCTGAAGACACGGCCGCCAACAGTGGAGCGAAGGAAATCAGGGATGAGCAAGACGCAACCATATACCCTTTTTGAGGTCTGCTCAGGGCTTTTTCTGCAAAGTAAGAAACTTTGTAAAGACATAAGTTGCTTGACCATTTGGTTTTCTTTACTCCAAGATTAAGTGTTCTTTAAAATTTTCATGGCAAAAAAATCAGGTATTACTTTTTCACATGTTAAACATTTAATTTAAGAGTGTATGTTTAATATGATGCACTGCTGTCAGAGTTATCTGTGCATAAAGTTAGTCAACAATCTTTGCTAGTTTCAACTTCATGTTCATTTTTCTAGCCTGCTGTACCACTTCTGAAATATCTTAATTGCATTTCTTTCTCCTCCCATTCCAGCAAGTTACTGGGTTAATTCCGGTTATCCAGATTCCTTCGTGAAACTGTTCAAGCCAACGGGTTTCTAACATGCAGCCTCCGTGGATAGCCATACCTAGTAATGGAATTTAGCCATGGCTCAGTCGGCAGCGCTCTTGTCTCTGAGTCAGAAGTTGTGGGTTTGAGACCCACTCCAGGACTTGAGTACTAAATCAAGGCTGATACTCCAGTGCAGTACTGAGGGAGCACTGCACTGTCAGAAGGGCTGTCTTTCGGATATGATTTTAAACCGAGGCCTCGTCTGCCCTCTCGGGTGAAGGTAAAAGATCCCATTGCACTATTTGAAGAACAGAGGAGTTCTCCCGGATCCTGGCCAATATTTATTCCTCAACCAACATCGCTTATACAGATTATCTGGTCATTATCACTTTGCATTTTGTGGGACATTGCTGTGTGGTTGCCGTGTGGCTACAACACTTCTAAACTAATTCAATGGTGTGTAAAGCGTTTTGGTACATCCTGAGGTTTGTATAAGATGCTATTAAATGAAAGTTCTTTCTTAACAGACAAACCCATATGTAGCAGCAAAAGCAAATTGGTGGTCATGTTTATTGTTGTCAGGGCTCAATTGGTAGCACTCATGCCTCTGAGTCATTAAGGTTCAATCCCCACTCCAGGACTGGAGCACATAATCTAGGTGATACATCAGTGCAGTAGTGAGGGAGTGCTGTTTCTGAGAGACATGATAAGGTGTTATATAAATACAACTCTTTCCTCCTTTTATTGCATATTTCTTCAAATCAGACCTCTTCTGCACATTCTTCCAAGTGCAGCAGGTAAGCAGGGTCCACATTAACCCTCCGCCAGGTAGAACATTCTCATGCCTACTGCACTACCTTCTCAGCCAATTGCCCTTTGACAGTGGACATTATTAACAAATTGCCTTTTAACAGTGAACATTATTAACAAATTGCCCTTTAACAGTGAACATTTTTAACAAATTGCCCTTTGAAAATGGACATTATTAACAAATTGCTCTTTGAAAATGGACATCATTAGCAAATTGCCCTTTGACAGTCAACATTATTAACAAATTGCCCTTTTGACAGTTGACATTATTAACAATACAATAGCAAAATACTGCAGATGCTGGAAATCTGAAACAACAACAGAAAATGCTGGAAATACTCAGCAGGTCAGGCAGCATCATGGAGAGAGAAACAGAGTTAACATTTCAGGTCGATGACCCTTCGTCAGAACTGGAAAAAGTTGGCGAAGTAACAGATTTTTAAGCAATTGTGGGGCAGGGAAAGGGGGGAGGGGAGGAAAGAACAAAGGGAAGGTCTGTGATAGGCTGGAAGGCAGGAGAGACTAAGAGACAAAAGGGATGATGGTGCAAGGCAAAAGGAGATGGTAATGGGACAAGTTAAGAAACAAAAGATGACTCTAGATGAGGTGTAAATGGCAATGGCAGAATCATCAACAGCTGCCATGTGAGAGAGAAAAGAAAACATAGGGGCCGAGGTTATGATTTGAAATTGTTGAACTTGATGTTGAGTCCAGGAGGCTGCAAAGTGCCTAATTGAAAGATGAGGTGCTGTTCCTTGAGCTTATGTTGAGCTTCGTTTGAATAGTGTAAGAGGCCGAGGACAGAGTGGGAGTGGAGCGGAGAATTAAAGTGACAGGCGACCGGAAGCTCAGGGTCACGCTTACGGACTGAACGGAGCTGTTCCGCAAAGCGGTCACCCAATCTGCATTTGGTCTCCTCAATGTAGAGGAGACTGCACCGTGAGCAGCGAATACAGTATACTAAATTGCAAGAAATACAAGTAAATCGCAGTTTCACCTGGAAGGAGTGTTTGGGGCCCTGGACAGTGGGAAGGGAGGAAGTAAAAGGGCAGGTGTTACATCTCCTGTGCTTGCACGGGAAGGTGCCGTGGGGAGGGGAGGGGCTGTTGGGGGTGATTTAGGAGTAGACCAGGGTGTCGCGGACGGAGCGGTCCCTTCGGAATGCTGAAAGGGGAGGGGAAGATGTGTTTGATGGTGGGATCACGCTGGAGGTGGCGGAAATGGCAGAGGATGATCTGTTGAGTGTGGAGGCTGGTGGGATGAAAGGTGAGGACAAGGAGAACCCTATCATGGTCTGGGAGGGAGGGGAAGGGGTGAGAGCAGAAGTGCAGGAAATGGAACGGACACGGTCGAGGGCCGTGTCAACCACGGTAGAGGGGAAATCCTCGTTTGAGGAAAAAGGAAGACATATCGGAAGCACTATTATGGAAGGTGGCATCGTCGGAACAGATGCAGCGGAGACGGAGAAACTGGGAGAATGGAATAGAGTCCTTACAGGAAGCGGGGTGGGAGGAAGTGTAGTCCAGGTAGCTGTGCGAGTCAGTGGGCTTATAGTGGATGTTTGTCGATAGCCTATCCCCAGAGATGGAGACAGAGAAGTTGAGGAAGGGAAGAGTCGGAAATGGACCATATGAAGGTGAGGGAAGGGTGGAAATTGGAAGCAAAGTGAATGAAATTTTCTAGATCAGGGCGAGAGCAGGAAACGGCACCAATACAGTTATCAATGTACCGGAAAGAGGTGAGGGAGGGGACCTGAGTAGGACTGGAACAAAGAATGTTCCACATATCCCACGAAAAGGCAGGCATAGCTAGGGCCCATGCAGGTTCCCATAGCAACACCTTTAATTTGGAGGAAGTGAGTGGAGTCAAAGGAGAAGTTGTTCAACGTGAGAACAAATTCAGCCAGGCGGAGGAGGGTGGTGGAGGAAGGGGACTGGTTGGGCCTCTGTTCAAGGAAGAAGCGGAGCGCCCTCAGGCCGTCCTGGTGAGGGATGGAGGTGTAGAGGAATTGGACGTCCATAGTGAAAAGGAGATGGTTGGGGCCAGGAAACTGGAAACTGTTAAAGTGGCGGAGGGCGTCGGAAGAGTTGCGAGTGTAGGTGGGAAGAGACTGGACAAGGAGAGAAAAAATAGAGTCTAGATAGGAAGAAATCAGTTCCGTGGGGCAAGAACAGGCTGAAACGATGGGTATACCAGGGCAGCCCTATTTGTGGATCTTGGGAAGGAGGTAGAAGCGGGGTTGGGGGACTATGAGGTTGACAGCTATGGAGTGAAGATCTCCAGAGGAGATGAGGTCAGTGACAGTATTGGAAACAATGGCTTGATGTTTGGTAGTGGGGTCATGGTTCAGCGGGAGGTAGGAGGAGGCGTCACAGTTGACTTTCAGCCTCCGCACGGTAGAGGTTGGTTCGCCAAACAACAACATCACCACCCTTGTCAGCAGGTTTAATGACAATATTAGGGTTAGATCGGAGAGAACGGAATGCTGCAAGTTCAGAGGGAGGTAGGTTGGAGTGAGTGAGGGGAGCAGAGAAATTGAGATGGCTGATGTCACACCAGCAGTTAGCAATGAAAAGATCTAGAGAGGGTAAGAGCACAGAGGGAGGGGTCCAGGTAGAACGAGAATTCTGAAAGCGGGAGAAAGGGTCCGCTGTGCGGGGGGGAAGCTTCCTGGCCAAAGAAGTGGGCACAGAGACAAAGGCAATGGAAAAAGAGCTTGGCACCGTGCCAAGCTCGAAATTCATTGAGATGGGGGCATAAGGGGATGAAGCTCAGGCCTTTGCTGAGGACTGATTGTTCGGGGTTAGAGAGGGGAAGGTCAGCGGGGAAAGTGAAAACATGGCCTGGGGTGAGATATGAAGAAGCGATGGGGTCAGAGGGAATTGAAGGGGAAGTAGGTTCCGGAGGGGCATTATCAACAAATTGCCTTATTGACAGTGCCCTTTGATAGTGGACATTATTAACAAATTGCCCTTTCACAGTGATCATTATTAACAAATTGCCCTTTAAAAAGGAACATGATTAACAAATTTCCCTTTGACAGTGGACATTATTAACAAATTGCCCTTTGACAGTGGGCATTATTAACAAATTGCCCTTTGACAGTGGACATTATTAACAAATTGCCCTTTGACAGTGGGCATTATTAACAAATTGCCCTTTGACAGGGCACATTATCAACAAATTGCTCTTTGAAAATGGATGTTATTAATAAATTGCTCTTTGAAATTGACGTTAATAAATGTCCCTTTGACAGGGGACATTATGAACAAATTGCCCTTTGACACTGGACATTATTAATAAATTGCCCTTTCACAGAGGATGTTATTAACATTGCACTTAGACAATGGACATTATTAACAAATTGCCCTTTGACAGTGGGCATTATTAACAAATTGCCCTTTGACAGTGGACATTATTAACAAATTGCCCTTTGACAGTGGGCATTATTAGCAAATTGCCCTTTGACAGTGGACATTATTAACAAATTGCCCTTTGACAGTGGACATTGTGAACAAATTGACTTTTGACATTGGTCATTGTTAACAAATTGCTCTTTGACAGTGAACATTATTAACAAATTGCCCTTTGACAGTGAACATTATTAACAAATTGCCCTTTGACAGTGGACAATATTAACAAATTGACCTTTGACATTGGACATTATTAACAAATTGACCTTTGACATTGGACATTATTAACAAATTGCTCTTTGACAGTGAACATTATTATCAGATTGCCCTTTGACTATGGACATTAATAAGAAATTGACCTTTGACATTGGACATTATTAAAAAATTGCCATTTACCAGTAGACATTAATAACAAATTGCCCTTTCACTGTGAACATTATTAACCAATTGCCCTTTGACAATGTACATTATTAACAAATTGCCCTTTGACAATGAACATTATTAACAAATTATCTTTGTCAATGGACATTATTAACAAATTGCCCTTTAACAGTGAACATTATTAACATTGCCCTTTTGTCAATGGACATTATTAACATTGCCCTTTTGTCAATGGACATTATTAACAAATTGCCCTTTGACAATGGACATTATTAACAAATTGCCCTTTGACAATGGACGTAATTAACAAATTGCCCTTTGACAATGGACATTATTAACAAATTGCCCTTTGACAGTGGACATTATTAACAAATTGCCCTTTGACAATGGACATTATTAAAAAATTGCCTTTTGACAATGGACATTATTAAAAAATTGCCCTTTGACAATGGACATTATTAACAAATTGCCCTTTGACAATGGACATTATTAACAAATTGCCCTTTGACGGTGGCATTATTAATAAATTGACCTTTGACAGTAGACAATATTAACAAATTGCCCTTTGTCAAATGACATTATTAACCAATTGCCCTTTTGACAGTGGAGATTATTAACAAATTGCTCTTTGACTTGACTGTGGACAAAATTAATAAATTGCTCTTTGACATTGGACTTTATTAACAAATTGCCATTTGACAATGGACATTATTACCAAATTGCCATTTGACACTGAGCATTATTAGCAAATTGCCCTTTGACAGTGGACATTATTAACAAATTGCCCTTTGACAGTGGACATTATTAACAAATTGCCCTTTGACAGTGGATATTGTGAACAAATTGACTTTTGACAATGGACATTATTAACAAATGCTCTTTGACAGTGAACATTATTAACAAATTGATCTTTGACTTTGGACATTATTAACAAATTGCTCTCTGACAGTGAACATTATTATCAAATTGCCCTTTGACTATGGACATTAATAAGAAATTGATCTTTGACATTGGACATTATTAATAAATTGCCATTTGACAGTAGACATTAATAACAAATTGCCCTTTCACCGTGAACATTATTAACCAATTGCCATTTGACAATGTACATTATTAACAAATTGCCCTTTGACAATGAACATTATTAACAAATTATCTTTGTCAATGGGCATCATTAACAAATTGCCCTTTGACAGTGGACATTATTAACATTGCCCTTTTGTCAATGGACATTATTAACAAAATGCCCTTTGACAATGGACATTATTAACAAATTGCCCTTTGACAATGGACATTATTAACAAATTATCTTTGTCAATGGACATTATTAACACGTTGCCCTTTGACAATGGACATTATTAACAATTGCCTTTTGTCAATGGACATTATTAACAAACTTGCCCTTTGACAGTGACATTATTAAAAATTGCCCTTTGACAGTGAACATTATTAACAATGCCTTATTTGACAGTGGACATTATTAAAAAATTGCCCTTTGACAATGGACATTATTAACAAATTGCCCTTTGACAATATACATTATTAACAAATTGCCCTTTGACAATGGACATTATTAACAAATTGCCCTTTGACAATGGACATTATTAACAAATTGCCCTTTGACAATGGACATTATTAATAAATTGCCCTTTGACAATGGACATTATTAACAAATTGCCCCTTTGACAGTGAACATTATTAACAATTGCCCTTTTGTCAATGGACATTATGAACAAATTGCCCTTTGACAATGGACATTATTAACAAATTGCCCTTTGACAGTGGACATTATTAACAAATTGCCCTTTGACAGTGGACATTATTAACAAATTGCCCTTTGACATTGGACATTATTAAAAAATTGCCCTTTGACAATGGACATTATTAACAAATTGCCCCTTGATAGTGGACATTATTAATAAATTGCCATTTGACAGTGGACAGTATTAACAAATTGCCCTTTGACAGTGAACATTATTAACAAATTGCCCTTTGACAGTGAACATTATTATCATTGCCCTTTTGTCAATGGACATTATTAACAAACTGTTATTTGACAGTGGACATTATTAACAAACTGTTATTTGACAGTGGACATTATTAAAAAATTGCCCTTTGACAATGGACATTATTAACAAATTGCCCTTTGACAATATACATTATTAACAAATTGCCCTTTGACAATGGACATTATTAACAAATTGCCCTTTGACAGTGGACATTGTGAACAAATTGACTTTTGACATTGGTCATTGTTAACAAATTGCTCTTTGACAGTGAACATTATTAACAAATTGCCCTTTGACAGTGGACAATATTAACAAATTGCCCTTTGACAGTGGACATTAACAAATTGACCTTTGACATTGGACATTATTAACAAATTGCTCTTTGACAGTGAACATTATTATCAGATTGCCCTTTGACTATGGACATTAATAAGAAATTGACCTTTGACATTGGACATTATTAAAAAATTGCCATTTACCAGTAGACATTAATAACAAATTGCCCTTTCACTGTGAACATTATTAACCAATTGCCCTTTGACAATGTACATTATTAACAAATTGCCCTTTGACAATGAACATTATTAACAAATTATCTTTGTCAATGGACATTATTAACAAATTGCCCTTTAACAGTGAACATTATTAACATTGCCCTTTTGTCAATGGACATTATTAACATTGCCCTTTTGTCAATGGACATTATTAAAAAATTGCCCTTTGACAATGGACATTATTAAAAAATTGCCCTTTGACAATGGACATTATTAACAAATTGCCCTTTGACAATGGACATTATTAACAAATTGCCCTTTGACAGTGGACATTATTAACAAATTGCCCTTTGACATTGGACTTTATTAAAAAATTGCCTTTTGACAATGGACATTATTAAAAAATTGCCCTTTGACAATGGACATTATTAACAAATTGCCCTTTGACAATGGACATTATTAACAAATTGCCCTTTGATGGTGGCATTATTAATAAATTGACCTTTGACAGTAGACAATATTAACAAATTGCCCTTTTGACAGTGGAGATTATTAACAAATTGCTCTTTGACTTGACTGTGGAAAAAATTAATAAATTGCTCTTTGACATTGGACATTATTAACAAATTGCCATTTGACAATGGACATTATGACCAAATTGCCCTTTGACAGTGAGCATTATTAGCAAATTGCCCTTTGACAGTGGATATTGTGAACAAATTGACTTTTGACAATGGACATTATTAACAAATGCTCTTTGACAGTGAACATTATTAACAAATTGACCTTTGAGTATGGACATTAATAAGAAATTGATCTTTGACATTGGACATTATTAATAAATTGCCATTTGACAGTAGACATTATTAACAAATTGCCCTTTGACAGTGGACATTATTAACATTGCCCTTTTGTCAATGGACATTATTAACAAAATGCCCTTTGACAGTGAACATTATTAACAAAATGCCCTTGACAATGGACATTATTAACAAATTGCCCTTTGACAGTGAACATTATTAACAAATTGCCCTTTGACAATGGACATTATTAACAAATCATCTATGTCAATGGAAATTATTAACAAATTGCCCTTTGACAGTGAACATTATTATCATTGCCCTTTTGTCAATGGACATTATTAACAAACTGTTATTTGACAGTGGACATTATTAAAAAATTGCCCTTTGACAATGGACATTATTAACAAATTGCCCTTTGACAATATACATTATTAACAAATTGCCCTTTGACAATGGACATTATTAACAAATTGCCCTTTGACAATGGACATTATTAACAAATTGCCCTTTGACAATGGACATTATTAATAAATTGCCCTTTGACAGTGGACATTATTAACATTGCCCTTTTGTCAATGGACATTATGAACAAATTGCCCTTTGACAATGGACATTATTAACAAATTGCCCTTTGACAGTGGACAATATTAACAAATTGCCCTTTGACAGTGAACATTATCAACAAATTGCCCTTTGACAGTGGACATTATTAACATTGCCCTTTTGTCAATGGACATTATGAACAAATTGCCCTTTGACAATGGACATTATTAACAAATTGCCCTTTGACAAAGGACATTATTAACAAATTGCCCTTTGACATTGGACATTATTAACAAATTGGCCTTTGACAGTGGACATTATTAGCAAAGTGCCCTTTGACAATGTACGTAATTAACAAATTGCCCTTTGACAATGGACATTATTAACAAATTGCCCTTTGACAGTGGACATTATTAACAAATTGCCCTTTGACAATGGACATTATTAAAATATTGCCTTTTGACAATGGACATTATTAAAAAATTGCCCTTTGACAATGGTCATTATTAACAAATTGCCCTTTGACGATGGACATTATTAACAAATTGCCCTTTGACGGTGGCATTATTAATAAATTGACGTTTGACAGTTGACAATATTAACAAATTGCCCCTTTGACAGTGAACATTATTAGCAAATTGCCCTTTGACAGTGGACATGATTAACAAATTGCACTTTGACAGTGGACATTATTAACAAATTTCCCTTTGATAGTGGACATTGTGAACAAATTGACTTTTGACATTGGTCATTGTTAAAAAATTGCCATTTACCAGTAGACATTAATAACAAATTGCCCTTTCACTGTGAACATTATTAACCAATTGCCCTTTGACAATGTACATTATTAACAAATTGCCCTTTGACAATGAACATTATTAACAAATTATCTTTGTCAATGGACATTATTAACAAATTGCCCTTTAACAGTGAACATTATTAACATTGCCCTTTTGTCAATGGACATTATTAACATTGCCTTTTTGTCAATGGACATTATTAACAAATTACCCTTTGACAATGGACATTATTAACAAATTGCCCTTTGACAATGGACGTAATTAACAAATTGCCCTTTGACAATGGACATTATTAACAAATTGCCCTTTGACAGTGGACATTATTAACAAATTGCCCATTGACATTGGACATTATTAAAAAATTGCCTTTTGACAATGGACATTATTAAAAAATTGCCCTTTGACAATGGACATTATTAACAAATTGCCCTTTGACAATGGACATTATTAACAAATTGCCCTTTGACGGTGGCATTATTAATAAATTGACCTTTGACAGAAGACAATATTAACAAATTGCCCTTTGTCAAATGACATTATTAACCAATTGCCCTTTTGACAGTGGAGATTATTAACAAATTGCTCTTTGACTAGACTGTGGACAAAATTAATAAATTGCTCTTTGACATTGGACATTATTAACAAATTGCCATTTGACAATGGACATTATTACCAAATTGCCATTTGACAGTGAGCATTTTTAGCAAATTGCCCTTTGACAGTGGACATTATTAACAAATTGCCCTTTGACAGTGGACATTATTAACAAATTGCCCTTTGACAGTGGATATTGTGAACAAATTCACTTTTGACAATGGACGTTATTAACAAATGCTCTTTGACAGTGAACATTATTAACAAATTGACCTTTGACATTGGACATTATTAACAAATTGCTCTCTGACAGTGAACATTATTATTAAATTGCCCTTTGAGTATGGACATTAATAAGAAATTGATCTTTGACATTGGACATTATTAATAAATTGCCATTTGACAGTAGACATTAATAACAAATTGCCCTTTCACCGTGAACATTATTAACCAATTGCCATTTGACAATGTACATTATTAACAAATTGCCCTTTGACAATGAACATTATTAACAAATTATCTTTGTCAATGGGCATCATTAACAAATTGCCCTTTGACAGTGGACATTATTAACATTGCCCTTTTGTCAATGGACATTATTAACAAAATGCCCTTTGACAGTGAACATTATTAACAAAATGCCCTTGACAATGGACATTATTAACAAATTGCCCTTTGACAGTGAACATTATTAACAAATTGCCCTTTGACAATGGACATTATTAACAAATTATCTATGTCAATGGAAATTATTAACAAATTGCCCTTTGACAGTGAACATTATTATCATTGCCCTTTTGTCAATGGACATTATTAACAAACTGTTATTTGACAGTGGACATTATTAAAAAATTGCCCTTTCACAATGGACATTATTAACAAATTGCCCTTTGACAATATACATTATTAACAAATTGCCCTTTGACAATGGACATTATTAACAAATTGCCCTTTGACATTGGACATTATTAACAAATTGGCCTTTGACAGTGGACATTATTAGCAAATTGCCCTTTGACAGTGGACATGATTAACAAATTGCACTTTGACAGTGGACATTATTAACAAATTGCCCTTTGACAGTGGACATTGTGAACAAATTGACTTTTGACATTGGTCATTGTTAACAAATTGCTCTTTGACAGTGAACATTATTAACAAATTGCCCTTTGACAGTGGACAATATTAACAAATTGCCCTTTGACAGTGGACATTATTAACAAATTGACCTTTGACATTGGACATTAATAAGAAATTGACCTTTGACATTGGACATTATTAAAAAATTGCCATTTACCAGTAGACATTAATAACAAATTGCCCTTTCACTGTGAACATTATTAACCAATTGCCCTTTGACAATGTACATTATTAACAAATTGCCCTTTGACAATGAACATTATTAACAAATTATCTTTGTCAATGGACATTATTAACAAATTGCCCTTTAACAGTGAACATTATTAACATTGCCCTTTTGTCAATGGACATTATTAACAAATTACCCTTTGACAATGGACATTATTAACAAATTGCCCTTTGACAATGTACGTAATTAACAAATTGCCCTTTGACAATGGACATTATTAACAAATTGCCCTTTGACAATGTACGTAATTAACAAATTGCCCTTTGACAATGGACATTATTAACAAATTGCCCTTTGACAATGTACGTAATTAACAAATTGCCCTTTGACAATGGACATTATTAACAAATTGCCCTTTGACAGTGGACATTATTAACAAATTGCCCTTTGACAATGGACATTATTAAAAAATTGCCCTTTGACAGTGGACATTGTGAACAAATTGCCCTTTGACGGTGGCATTATTAATAAATTGACCTTTGACAGTAGACACTATTAACAAATTGCCCTTTGTCAAATGACATTATTAACCAATTGCCCTTTTGACAGTGGAGATTATTAACAAATTGCTCTTTGACTTGACTGTGGACAAAATTAATAAATTGCTCTTTGACATTGGACATTATTAACAAATTGCCATTTGACAATGGACATTATTACCAAATTGCCATTTGACAGTGAGCATTATTAGCAAATTGCCTTTGACAGTGGACATTGTGAACAAATTGACTTTTGACAATGGACATTATTAACAAATGCTCTTTGACAGTGAACATTATTAACAAATTGACCTTTGACATTGGACATTATTAACAAATTGCTCTCTGACAGTGAACATTATTATCAAATTGCCCTTTGACTATGGACATTAATAAGAAATTGATCTTTGACATTGGACATTATTAATAAATTGCCATTTGACAGTAGACATTAATAACAAATTGCCCTTTCACCGTGAACATTATTAACCAATTGCCATTTGACAATGTACATTATTAACAAATTGCCCTTTGACAATGAACATTATTAACAAATTATCTTTGTCAATGGGCATCATTAACAAATTGCCCTTTGACAGTGAACATTATTATCATTGCCCTTTTGTCAATGGACATTATTAACAAACTGTTATTTGACAGTGGACATTGTTAAAAAATTGCCCTTTGACAATGGACATTATTAACAAACTGTTATTTGACAGTGGACATTGTTAAAAAATTGCCCTTTGACAATGGACATTATTAACAAATTGCCCTTTGACAGTGAACATTATTATCATTGCCCTTTTGTCAATGGACATTATTAACAAACTGTTATTTGACAGTGGACATTGTTAAAAAATTGCCCTTTGACAATGGACATTATTAACAAATTGCCCTTTGACAATGGACATTATTAACAAATTGCCCTTTAACAGTGAACATTATTAACATTGCCCTTTTGTCAATGGACATTATTAACAAATTACCCTTTGACAATGGACATTATTAACAATTTGCCCTTTGACAATGGACATTATTAACAAATTGCCCTTTGACAGTGGACATTATTAACAAATTGCCCTTTGACATTGGACATTATTAAAAAATTTCCCTTTGACAATGGACATTATTAACAAATTGCCCCTTGATACTGGACATTATTAATAAATTGCCATTTGACAGTGGACAGTATTAACAAATTGCTCTCTGACAGTGAACATTATGATCAAATTGCCCTTTGACTATGGACATTAATAAGAAATTGATCTTTGACATTGGACATTATTAATAAATTGCCATTTGACAGTAGACATTATTAACATTGCCCTTTTGTCAATGGACATTATTAACATTGCCTTTTTGTCAATGGACATTATTAACAAATTACCCTTTGACAATGGACATTATTAACAAATTGCCCTTTGACAATGGACGTAATTAACAAATTGCCCTTTGACAATGGACATTATTAACAAATTGCCCTTTGACAGTGGACATTATTAACAAATTGCCCTTTGACAATGGACATTATTAACAAATTGCCCTTTGACAATGGACATTATTAACAAATTGCCCTTTGACGGTGGCATTATTAATAAATTGACCTTTGACAGTAGACAATATTAACAAATTGCCCTTTGTCAAATGACATTATTAACCAATTGCCCTTTTGACAGTGGAGATTATTAACAAATTGCTCTTTGACTAGACTGTGGACAAAATTAATAAATTGCTCTTTGACATTGGACATTATTAACAAATTGCCATTTGACAATGGACATTATTACCAAATTGCCATTTGACAGTGAGCATTTTTAGCAAATTGCCCTTTGACAGTGGACATTATTAACAAATTGCCCTTTGACAGTGGACATTATTAACAAATTGCCCTTTGACAGTGGATATTGTGAACAAATTGACTTTTGACAATGGACATTATTAACAAATGCTCTTTGACAGTGAACATTATTAACAAATTGACCTTTGACATTGGACATTATTAACAAATTGCTCTCTGACAGTGAACATTATTATCAAATTGCCCTTTGAGTATGGACATTAATAAGAAATTGATCTTTGACATTGGACATTATTAATAAATTGCCATTTGACAGTAGACATTAATAACAAATTGCCCTTTGACAATGAACATTATTAACAAATTATCTTTGTCAATGGGCATCATTAACAAATTGCCCTTTGACAGTGGACATTATTAACATTGCCCTTTTGTCAATGGACATTATTATCAAAATGCCCTTTGACAGTGAACATTATTAACAAAATGCCCTTGACAATGGACATCATTAACAAATTGCCCTTTGACAGTGAACATTATTAACAAATTGCCCTTTGACAATGGACATTATTAACAAATTATCTATGTCAATGGAAATTATTAACAAATTGCCCTTTGACAGTGAACATTATTATCATTGCCCTTTTGTCAATGGACATTATTAACAAACTGTTATTTGACAGTGGACATTATTAAAAAATTGCCCTTTGACAGTGAACATTATTAAAAAATTGCCCTTTGACAATGGACATTATTAACAAATTGCCCTTTGACAATATACATTATTAACAAATTGCCCTTTGACAATGGACATTATTAACAAATTGCCCTTTGACAATGGACATTATTAACAAATTGCCCTTTGACAATGGACATTATTAATAAATTGCCCTTTGACAATGGACATTATTAACAAATTGCCCTTTGACAGTGGACAATATTAACAAATTGCCCTTTGACAGTGGACATTATTAACATTGCCCTTTTGTCAATGGACATTATGAACAAATTGCCCTTTGACAATGGACATTATTAACAAATTGCCCTTTGACAATGGACATTATTAACAAATTGCCCTTTGACATTGGACATTATTAACAAATTGGCCTTTGACAGTGGACATTATTAGCAAATTGCCCTTTGACAGTGGACATGATTAACAAATTGCACTTTGACAGTGGACATTATTAACAAATTGCCCTTTGACAGTGGACATTGTGAACAAATTGCCCTTTGACGGTGGCATTATTAATAAATTGACCTTTGACAGTAGACAATATTAACAAATTGCCCTTTGTCAAATGACATTATTAACCAATTGCCCTTTTGACAGTGGAGATTATTAACAAATTGCTCTTTGACTTGACTGTGGACAAAATTAATAAATTGCTCTTTGACATTGGACATTATTAACAAATTGCCCTTTGACAGTGGACATTATTAACATTGCCCTTTTGTCAATGGACATTATTAACAAAATGCCCTTTGACAGTGAACATTATTAACAAAATGCCCTTGACAATGGACATTATTAACAAATTGCCCTTTGACAGTGAACATTATTAACAAATTGCCCTTTGACAATGGACATTATTAACAAATCATCTATGTCAATGGAAATTATTAACAAATTGCCCTTTGACAGTGAACATTATTATCATTGCCCTTTTGTCAATGGACATTATTAACAAACTGTTATTTGACAGTGGACATTATTAAAAAATTGCCCTTTGACAGTGAACATTATTAAAAAATTGCCCTTTGACAATGGACATTATTAACAAATTGCCCTTTGACAATATACATTATTAACAAATTGCCCTTTGACAATGGACATTATTAACAAATTGCCCTTTGACAATGGACATTATTAACAAATTGCCCTTTGACAATGGACATTATTAATAAATTGCCCTTTGACAATGGACATTATTAACAAATTGCCCTTTGACAGTGGACAATATTAACAAATTGCCCTTTGACAGTGGACATTATTAACATTGCCCTTTTGTCAATGGACATTATGAACAAATTGCCCTTTGACAATGGACATTATTAACAAATTGCCCTTTGACAATGGACATTATTAACAAATTGCCCTTTGACATTGGACATTATTAACAAATTGGCCTTTGACAGTGGACATTATTAGCAAATTGCCCTTTGACAGTGGACATGATTAACAAATTGCACTTTGACAGTGGACATTATTAACAAATTGCCCTTTGACAGTGGACATTGTGAACAAATTGCCCTTTGACGGTGGCATTATTAATAAATTGACCTTTGACAGTAGACAATATTAACAAATTGCCCTTTGTCAAATGACATTATTAACCAATTGCCCTTTTGACAGTGGAGATTATTAACAAATTGCTCTTTGACTTGACTGTGGACAAAATTAATAAATTGCTCTTTGACATTGGACATTATTAACAAATTGCCATTTGACAATGGACATTATTACCAAATTGCCATTTGACAGTGAGCATTATTAGCAAATTGCCCTTTGACAGTGGACATTGTGAACAAATTGACTTTTGACAATGGACATTATTAACAAATGCTCTTTGACAGTGAACATTATTAACAAATTGACCTTTGACATTGGACATTATTAACAAATTGCTCTCTGACAGTGAACATTATTATCAAATTGCCCTTTGACTATGGACATTAATAAGAAATTGATCTTTGACATTGGACATTATTAATAAATTGCCATTTGACAGTAGACATTAATAACAAATTGCCCTTTCACCGTGAACATTATTAACCAATTGCCATTTGACAATGTACATTATTAACAAATTGCCCTTTGACAATGAACATTATTAACAAATTATCTTTGTCAATGGGCATCATTAACAAATTGCCCTTTGACAGTGGACATTATTAACATTGCCCTTTTGTCAATGGACATTATTAACAAATTGCCCTTTGACAGTGAACATTATTAACAAAATGCCCTTTGACAATGGACATTATTAACAAATTGCCCTTTGACAGTGAACATTATTAACAAATTGCCCTTTGACAGTGGACATTGTGAACAAATTGACTTTTGACAATGGAGATTATTAACAAATGCTCTTTGACAGTGAACATTATTAACAAATTGACCTTTGACATTGGACATTATTAACAAATTGCTCTCTGACAGTGAACATTATTATCAAATTGCCCTTTGACTATGGACATTAATAAGAAATTGATCTTTGACATTGGACATTATTAATAAATTGCCATTTGACAGTAGACATTAGTAACAAATTGCCCTTTCACTGTGAACATTATTAACCAATTGCCCTTTGACAATGTACATTATTAACAAATTGCCCTTTGACAATGAACATTATTAACAAATTATCTTTGTCAATGGACATTATTAACAAATTGCCCTTTAACAGTGAACATTATTAACATTGCCCTTTTGTCAATGGACATTATTAACATTGCCTTTTTGTCAATGGACATTATTAACAAATTACCCTTTGACAATGGACATTATTAACAAATTGCCCTTTGACAATGGACGTAATTAACAAATTGCCCTTTGACAATGGACATTATTAACAAATTGCCCTTTGACAGTGGACATTATTAACAAATTGCCCTTTGACAATGGACATTATTAACAAATTGCCCTTTGACAATGGACATTATGAACAAATTGCCCTTTGACGGTGGCATTATTAATAAATTGACCTTTGACAGTAGACAATATTAACAAATTGCCCTTTGTCAAATGACATTATTAACCAATTGCCCTTTTGACAGTGGAGATTATTAACAAATTGCTCTTTGACTAGACTGTGGACAAAATTAATAAATTGCTCTTTGACATTGGACATTATTAACAAATTGCCATTTGACAATGGACATTATTACCAAATTGCCATTTGACAGTGAGCATTATTAGCAAATTGCCCTTTGACAGTGGACATTATTGACAAATTGCCCTTTGACAGTGGACATTATTAACAAATTGCCCTTTGACAGTGGATATTGTGAACAAATTGACTTTTGACAATGGACATTATTAACAAATGCTCTTTGACAGTGAACATTATTAACAAATTGACCTTTGACATTGGACATTATTATCAAATTGCCCTTTGAGTATGGACATTAATAAGAAATTGATCTTTGACATTGGACATTATTAATAAATTGCCATTTGACAGTAGACATTAATAACAAATTGCCCTTTCACCGTGAACATTATTAACCAATTGCCATTTGACAATGTACATTATTAACAAATTGCCCTTTGACAATGAACATTATTAACAAATTATCTTTGTCAATGGGCATCATTAACAAATTGCCCTTTGACAGTGGACATTATTAACATTGCCCTTTTGTCAATGGACATTATTATCAAAATGCCCTTTGACAGTGAACATTATTAACAAAATGCCCTTGACAATGGACATTATTAACAAATTGCCCTTTGACAGTGAACATTATTAACAAATTGCCCTTTGACAATGGACATTATTAACAAATTATCTATGTCAATGGAAATTATTAACAAATTGCCCTTTGACAGTGAACATTATTATCATTGCCCTTTTGTCAATGGACATTATTAACAAACTGTTATTTGACAGTGGACATTATAAAAAATTGCCCTTTGACAATGGACATTATTAACAAATTGCCCTTTGACAATATACATTATTAACAAATTGCCCTTTGACAATGGACATTATTAACAAATTGCCCTTTGACAATGGACATTATTAACAAATTGCCCTTTGACAATGGACATTATCAATAAATTGCCCTTTGACAATGGACATTATTAACAAATTGCCCTTTGACAGTGGACAATATTAACAAATTGCCCTTTGACAGTGGACATTATTAACATTGCCCTTTTGTCAATGGACATTATTAACAAATTGCCCTTTGACAATGGACATTATTAACAAATTGCCCTTTGACATTGGACATTATTAACAAATTGGCCTTTGACAGTGGACATTATTAGCAAATTGCCCTTTGACAGTGGACATGATTAACAAATTGCACTTTGACAGTGGACATTATTAACAAATTGCCCTTTGACAGTGGACATTGTGAACAAATTGACTTTTGACATTGGTCATTGTTAACAAATTGCTCTTTGACAGTGAACATTATTAACAAATTGCCCTTTGACAGTGGACAATATTAACAAATTGCCCTTTGACAGTGGACATTATTAACAAATTGACCTTTGACATTGGACATTATTAACAAATTGCTCTTTGACAGTGAACATTATTATCAGATTGCCCTTTGACTATGGACATTAATAAGAAATTGACCTTTGACATTGGACATTATTAAAAAATTGCCATTTACCAGTAGACATTAATAACAAATTGCCCTTTCACTGTGAACATTATTAACCAATTGCCCTTTGACAATGTACATTATTAACAAATTGCCCTTTGACAATGAACATTATTAACAAATTATCTTTGTCAATGGACATTATTAACAAATTGCCCTTTAACAGTGAACATTATTAACATTGCCCTTTTGTCAATGGACATTATTAACAAATTACCCTTTGACAATGGACATTATTAACAAATTGCCCTTTGACAATGTACGTAATTAACAAATTGCCCTTTGACAATGGACATTATTAACAAATTGCCCTTTGACAGTGGACATTATTAACAAATTGCCCTTTGACAATGGACATTATTAAAAAATTGCCTTTTGACAATGGACATTATTAAAAAAATTGCCCTTTGACAATGGACATTATTAACAAATTGCCCTTTGACAATGGACATTATTGACAAATTGCCCTTTGACGGTGGCATTATTAATAAATTGCTCTTTGACAGTAGACAATATTAACAAATTGCCCTTTGTCAAATGACATTATTAACCAATTGCCCTTTTGACAGTGGAGATTATTAACAAATTGCTCTTTGACTTGACTGTGGACAAAATTAATAAATTGCTCTTTGACATTGGACATTATTAACAAATTGCCATTTGACAATGGACATTATTACCAAATTGCCATTATTATTAGCAAATTGCCCTTTGACAGTGGACATTATTAACAAATTGCCCTTTGACAGTGGACATTATTAACAAATTGCCCTTTGACAGTGGACATTGTGAACAAATTGACTTTTGACAATGGACATTATTAACAAATGCTCTTTGACAGTGAACATTATTAACAAATTGACCTTTGACATTGGACATTATTAACAAATTGCTCTCTGACAGTGAACATTATTATCAAATTGCCCTTTGACTATGGACATTAATAAGAAATTGATCTTTGACATTGGACATTATTAATAAATTGCCATTTGACAGTAGACATTAATAACAAATTGCCCTTTCACCGTGAACATTATTAACCAATTGCCATTTGACAATGTACATTATTAACAAATTGCCCTTTGACAATGAACATTATTAACAAATTATCTTTGTCAATGGGCATCATTAACAAATTGCCCTTTGACAGTGAACATTATTATCATTGCCCTTTTGTCAATGGACATTATTAACAAACTGTTATTTGACAGTGGACATTGTTAAAAAATTGCCCTTTGACAATGGACATTATTAACAAATTGCCCTTTGACAATGGACATTATTAACAAATTGCCCTTTAACAGTGAACATTATTAACATTGCCCTTTTGTCAATGGACATTAACATTGCCCTTTTGTCAATGGACATTATTAACAAATTACCCTTTGACAATGGACATTATTAACAATTTGCCCTTTGACAATGGACATTATTAACAAATTGCCCTTTGACAGTGGACATTATTAACAAATTGCCCTTTGACATTGGACATTATTAAAAAATTTCCCTTTGACAATGGACATTATTAACAAATTGCCCCTTGATACTGGACATTATTAATAAATTGCCATTTGACAGTGGACAGTATTAACAAATTGCTCTCTGACAGTGAACATTATTATCAAATTGCCCTTTGACTATGGACATTAATAAGAAATTGATCTTTGACATTGGACATTATTAATAAATTGCCATTTGACAGTAGACATTAGTAACAAATTGCCCTTTCACTGTGAACATTATTAACCAATTGCCCTTTGACAATGTACATTATTAACAAATTGCCCTTTGACAATGAACATTATTAACAAATTATCTTTGTCAATGGACATTATTAACAAATTGCCCTTTAACAGTGAACATTATTAACATTGCCCTTTTGTCAATGGACATTATTAACATTGCCTTTTTGTCAATGGACATTATTAACAAATTACCCTTTGACAATGGACATTATTAACAAATTGCCCTTTGACAATGGACGTAATTAACAAATTGCCCTTTGACAATGGACATTATTAACAAATTGCCCTTTGACAGTGGACATTATTAACAAATTGCCCTTTGACAATGGACATTATTAAAAAAATTGCCCTTTGACAATGGACATTATTAACAAATTGCCCTTTGACGGTGGCATTATTAATAAATTGACCTTTGACAGTAGACAATATTAACAAATTGCCCTTTGTCAAATGACATTATTAACCAATTGCCCTTTTGACAGTGGAGATTATTAACAAATTGCTCTTTGACTAGACTGTGGACAAAATTAATAAATTGCTCTTTGACATTGGACATTATTAACAAATTGCCATTTGACAATGGACATTATTACCAAATTGCCATTTGACAGTGAGCATTTTTAGCAAATTGCCCTTTGACAGTGGACATTATTAACAAATTGCCCTTTGACAGTGGACATTATTAACAAATTGCCCTTTGACAGTGGATATTGTGAACAAATTGACTTTTGACAATGGACATTATTAACAAATGCTCTTTGACAGTGAACATTATTAACAAATTGACCTTTGACATTGGACATTATTAACAAATTGCTCTCTGACAGTGAACATTATTATCAAATTGCCCTTTGAGTATGGACATTAATAAGAAATTGATCTTTGACATTGGACATTATTAATAAATTGCCATTTGACAGTAGACATTAATAACAAATTGCCCTTTGACAATGAACATTATTAACAAATTATCTTTGTCAATGGGCATCATTAACAAATTGCCCTTTGACAGTGGACATTATTAACATTGCCCTTTTGTCAATGGACATTATTATCAAAATGCCCTTTGACAGTGAACATTATTAACAAAATGCCCTTGACAATGGACATTATTAACAAATTGCCCTTTGACAGTGAACATTATTAACAAATTGCCCTTTGACAATGGACATTATTAACAAATTATCTATGTCAATGGAAATTATTAACAAATTGCCCTTTGACAGTGAACATTATTATCATTGCCCTTTTGTCAATGGACATTATTAACAAACTGTTATTTGACAGTGGACATTATTAAAAAATTGCCCTTTGACAATGGACATTATTAACAAATTGCCCTTTGACAATATACATTATTAACAAATTGCCCTTTGACAATGGACATTATTAACAAATTGCCCTTTGACAATGGACATTATTAACAAATTGCCCTTTGACAATGGACATTATTAATAAATTGCCCTTTGACAATGGACATTATTAACAAATTGCCCTTTGACAGTGGACAATATTAACAAATTGCCCTTTGACAATGTACATTATTAACAAATTGCCCTTTGACAATGAACATTATTAACAAATTATCTTTGTCAATGGGCATCATTAACAAATTGCCCTTTGACAGTGGACATTATTAACATTGCCCTTTTGTCAATGGACATTATTAACAAATTGCCCTTTGACAGTGAACATTATTAACAAAATGCCCTTTGACAATGGACATTATTAACAAATTGCCCTTTGACAGTGAACATTATTAACAAATTGCCCTTTGACAGTGGACATTGTGAACAAATTGACTTTTGACAATGGAGATTATTAACAAATGCTCTTTGACAGTGAACATTATTAACAAATTGACCTTTGACATTGGACATTATTAACAAATTGCTCTCTGACAGTGAACATTATTATCAAATTGCCCTTTGACTATGGACATTAATAAGAAATTGATCTTTGACATTGGACATTATTAATAAATTGCCATTTGACAGTAGACATTAGTAACAAATTGCCCTTTCACTGTGAACATTATTAACCAATTGCCCTTTGACAATGTACATTATTAACAAATTGCCCTTTGACAATGAACATTATTAACAAATTATCTTTGTCAATGGACATTATTAACAAATTGCCCTTTAACAGTGAACATTATTAACATTGCCCTTTTGTCAATGGACATTATTAACATTGCCTTTTTGTCAATGGACATTATTAACAAATTACCCTTTGACAATGGACATTATTAACAAATTGCCCTTTGACAATGGACGTAATTAACAAATTGCCCTTTGACAATGGACATTATTAACAAATTGCCCTTTGACAGTGGACATTATTAACAAATTGCCCTTTGACAATGGACATTATTAACAAATTGCCCTTTGACAATGGACATTATTAACAAATTGCCCTTTGACGGTGGCATTATTAATAAATTGACCTTTGACAGTAGACAATATTAACAAATTGCCCTTTGTCAAATGACATTATTAACCAATTGCCCTTTTGACAGTGGAGATTATTAACAAATTGCTCTTTGACTAGACTGTGGACAAAATTAATAAATTGCTCTTTGACATTGGACATTATTAACAAATTGCCATTTGACAATGGACATTATTACCAAATTGCCATTTGACAGTGAGCATTATTAGCAAATTGCCCTTTGACAGTGGACATTATTAACAAATTGCCCTTTGACAGTGGACATTATTAACAAATTGCCCTTTGACAGTGGATATTGTGAACAAATTGACTTTTGACAATGGACATTATTAACAAATGCTCTTTGACAGTGAACATTATTAACAAATTGACCTTTGACATTGGACATTATTATCAAATTGCCCTTTGAGTATGGACATTAATAAGAAATTGATCTTTGACATTGGACATTATTAATAAATTGCCATTTGACAGTAGACATTAATAACAAATTGCCCTTTCACCGTGAACATTATTAACCAATTGCCATTTGACAATGTACATTATTAACAAATTGCCCTTTGACAATGAACATTATTAACAAATTATCTTTGTCAATGGGCATCATTAACAAATTGCCCTTTGACAGTGGACATTATTGGCCCAGAAATTGATCTCGCTCTGTTCCCGCGGGGGTAAGCCTTTCCCGCGATGTCTCACCTCGCTTATGCTTTTTCTGATCCAGCTCGCACGAAATTGATGTTCCAGACATCAGCTGTGCTGGGCTTGCGTATCCCAGCGGCGTAGTTAATTCGTGCGAGCTGTGGGATCACGTGACTCAGTTAGAGCCAATGGCAGCACACCATCTTCCATTCATAAGTCTCACAGCATGGCTGAGAGACTTATGAATCTTACACCCCCCCAAAATAACAGCTAAACCTCAATTAAATTTAAAAAAAAACCCATCACATTAATAAAATAAGTATAGTTAATTAAATTAACCATTTTAAATAAAAAATTAAATTTTTGAAAAAATTTAAAATCTTTTAAAAAGTTATAAAAATAAACTTACCTGTCTTTAAAGTCTATAAAAAAGATATACCTGTAAAAAAAAATTCAAAAAAATACTTAATTCACTACTTACCTTCTTAAAAGCGGGTCTTACTCCTCCTTTTTACATTTCCAAAATCTTCAGTACTTACCTGCGCGTCCAAAGCATGAAGTGCACAGCGTGCGCGCAGCCTGTAGCGCGCACGCGATGCACTCCGGCCCCGCCCCCTTTTCGGAAGAGCAATTGCCGGTTTTCAGCGCATGCGCAGGGCATGCAGAAAACCGGCAATTGGAGTGGGAATACGCGAGAGTATGCAGTGCGTACTCTCGCGTCCCGGGATCAATTTTCGGCCCAATAACATTGCCCTTTTGTCAATGGACATTATTATCAAAATGCCCTTTGACAGTGAACATTATTAACAAAATGCCCTTGACAATGGACATTATTAACAAATTGCCCTTTGACAGTGAACATTATTAACAAATTGCCCTTTGACAATGGACATTATTAACAAATTATCTATGTCAATGGAAATTATTAACAAATTGCCCTTTGACAGTGAACATTATTATCATTGCCCTTTTGTCAATGGACATTATTAACAAACTGTTATTTGACAGTGGACATTATTAAAAAATTGCCCTTTGACAATGGACATTATTAACAAATTGCCCTTTGACAATATACATTATTAACAAATTGCCCTTTGACAATGGACATTATTAACAAATTGCCCTTTGACAATGGACATTATTAACAAATTGCCCTTTGACAATGGACATTATTAATAAATTGCCCTTTGACAATGGACATTATTAACAAATTGCCCTTTGACAGTGGACAATATTAACAAATTGCCCTTTGACAGTGGACATTATTAACATTGCCCTTTTGTCAATGGACATTATGAACAAATTGCCCTTTGACAATGGACATTATTAACAAATTGCCCTTTGACAATGGACATTATTAACAAATTGCCCTTTGACATTGGACATTATTAACAAATTGGCCTTTGACAGTGGACATTATTAGCAAATTGCCCTTTGACAGTGGACATGATTAACAAATTGCACTTTGACAGTGGACATTATTAACAAATTGCCCTTTGACAGTGGACATTGTGAACAAATTGACTTTTGACATTGGTCATTGTTAACAAATTGCTCTTTGACAGTGAACATTATTAACAAATTGCCCTTTGACAGTGGACAATATTAACAAATTGCCCTTTGACAGTGGACATTATTAACAAATTGACCTTTGACATTGGACATTATTAACAAATTGCTCTTTGACAGTGAACATTATTATCAGATTGCCCTTTGACTATGGACATTAATAAGAAATTGACCTTTGACATTGGACATTATTAAAAAATTGCCATTTGCCAGTAGACATTAATAACAAATTGCCCTTTCACTGTGAACATTATTAACAAATTATCTTTGTCAATGGACATTATTAACAAATTGCCCTTTAACAGTGAACATTATTAACATTGCCCTTTTGTCAATGTACGTAATTAACAAATTGCCCTTTGTCAATGGACATTATTAACCAATTGCCCTTTGACAATGTACATTATTAACAAATTGCCCTTTGACAATGAACATTATTAACAAATTATCTTTGTCAATGGACATTATTAACAAATTGCCCTTTAACAGTGAACATTATTAACATTGCCCTTTTGTCAATGTACGTAATTAACAAATTGCCCTTTGACAATGGACATTATTAACAAATTGCCCTTTGACAGTGGACATTATTAACAAATTGCCCTTTGACAATGGACATTATTAAAAAATTGCCTTTTGACAATGGACATTATTAAAAAATTGCCCTTTGACAATGGACATTATTAACAAATTGCCCTTTGACAATGGACATTATTAACAAATTGCCCTTTGACGGTGGCATTATTAATAAATTGACCTTTGACAGTAGACAATATTAACAAATTGCCCTTTGTCAAATGACATTATTAACCAATTGCCCTTTTGACAGTGGAGATTATTAACAAATTGCTCTTTGACTTGACTGTGGACAAAATTAATAAATTGCTCTTTGACATTGGACATTATTAACAAATTGCCATTTGACAATGGACATTATTACCAAATTGCCATTATTATTAGCAAATTGCCCTTTGACAGTGGACATTATTAACAAATTGCCCTTTGACAGTGGACATTATTAACAAATTGCCCTTTGACAGTGGACATTGTGAACAAATTGACTTTTGACAATGGACATTATTAACAAATGCTCTTTGACAGTGAACATTATTAACAAATTGACCTTTGACATTGGACATTATTAACAAATTGCTCTCTGACAGTGAACATTATTATCAAATTGCCCTTTGACTATGGACATTAATAAGAAATTGATCTTTGACATTGGACATTATTAATAAATTGCCATTTGACAGTAGACATTAATAACAAATTGCCCTTTCACCGTGAACATTATTAACCAATTGCCATTTGACAATGTACATTATTAACAAATTGCCCTTTGACAATGAACATTATTCACAAATTATCTTTGTCAATGGGCATCATTAACAAATTGCCCTTTGACAGTGGACATTATTAACATTGCCCTTTTGTCAATGGACATTATTAACAAACTGTTATTTGACAGTGGACATTGTTAAAAAATTGCCCTTTGACAATGGACATTATTAACAAATTGCCCTTTGACAATGGACATTATTAACAAATTGCCCTTTAACAGTGAACATTATTAACATTGCCCTTTTGTCAATGGACATTAACATTGCCCTTTTGTCAATGGACATTATTAACAAATTACCCTTTGACAATGGACATTATTAACAATTTGCCCTTTGACAATGGACATTATTAACAAATTGCCCTTTGACAGTGGACATTATTAACAAATTGCCCTTTGACATTGGACATTATTAAAAAATTTCCCTTTGACAATGGACATTATTAACAAATTGCCCCTTGATACTGGACATTATTAATAAATTGCCATTTGACAGTGGACAGTATTAACAAATTGCCCTTTGACAGTGAACATTATTAACAAATTGCCCTTTGACAATGGACATTATTAACAAATTATCTTTGTCAATGGACATTATTAACAAATTGCCCTTTGACAGTGAACATTATTATCATTGCCCTTTTGTCAATGGACATTATTAACAAACTGTTATTTGACAGTGAACATTGTTAAAAAATTGCCCTTTGACAATGGACATTATTAACAAATTGCCCTTTGACAATATACATTATTAACAAATTGCCCTTTGACAATGGACATTATTAACAAATTGCCCTTTGACAGTGGACATTGTGAACAAATTGACTTTTGACATTGGTCATTGTTAACAAATTGCTCTTTGACAATATACATTATTAACAAATTGCCCTTTGACAATGGACATTATTAACAAATTGCCCTTTGACAGTGGACATTGTGAACAAATTGACTTTTGACATTGGTCATTGTTAACAAATTGCTCTTTGACAGTGAACATTATTAACAAATTGCCCTTTGACAGTGGACAATATTAACAAATTGCCCTTTGACAGTGGACATTATTAACAAATTGACCTTTGACATTGGACATTATTAACAAATTGCTCTTTGACAGTGAACATTATTATCAGATTGCCCTTTGACTATGGACATTAATAAGAAATTGACCTTTGACACTGGACATTATTAAAAAATTGCCATTTACCAGTAGACATTAATAACAAATTGCCCTTTCACTGTGAACATTATTAACCAATTGCCCTTTGACAATGTACATTATTAACAAATTGCCCTTTGACAATGAACATTATTAACAAATTATCTTTGTCAATGGACATTATTAACAAATTGCCCTTTAACAGTGAACATTATTAACATTGCCCTTTTGTCAATGGACATTATTAACATTGCCCTTTTGTCAATGGACATTATTAAAAAATTGCCCTTTGACAATGGACATTATTAAAAAATTGCCCTTTGACAATGGACATTATTAACAAATTGCCCTTTGACAATGGACATTATTAACAAATTGCACTTTGTCAATGGACATTAATAACAAATTGCCCTTTGACGGTGGCATTATTAATAAATTGACCTTTGACAGTAGACAATATTAACAAATTGCCCATTGTCAAATGACATTATTAACCAATTGCCTTTTGACAGTGGAGATTATTAACAAATTGCTCTTTGACTTGACTGTGGACAAGATTAATAAATTGCTCTTTGACGTTGGACATTATTAGCAAATTGCCATTTGACAATGGACATTATTACCAAATTGCCATTTGACAGTGAGCATTATTAACAAATTGCCCTTTGACAGTGGACATTGTGAACAAATTGACTTTTGACAATGGACATTATTAACAAATGCTCTTTGACAGTGAACATTATTAACAAATTGACCTTTGACATTGGACATTATTAACAAATTGCTCTCTGACAGTGAACATTATTATCAAATTGCCCTTTGACTATGGACATTAATAAGAAATTGATCTTTGACATTGGACATTATTAATAAATTGCCATTTGACAGTAGACATTAATAACAAATTGCCCTTTCACCGTGAACATTATTAACCAATTGCCATTTGACAATGTACATTATTAACAAATTGCCCTTTGACAATGAACATTATTAACAAATTATCTTTGTCAATGGGCATCATTAACAAATGGCCCTTTGACAGTGGACATTATTAACATTGCCCTTTTGTCAATGGACATTATTAACAAATTGCCCTTTGACAGTGAACATTATTAACAAAATGCCCTTTGACAATGGACATTATTAACAAATTGCCCTTTGACAGTGAACATTATTAACAAATTGCCCTTTGACAATGGACATTATTAACAAATTATCTTTGTCAATGGACATTATTAACAAATTATCTTTGTCAATGGACATTATTAACAAATTATCTTTGTCAATGGACATTATTAACAAACTGCCCTTTGACAGTGGACATTATTAACAAATTGCCCTTTGACAATGCACATTATTAACAAATTGCCGTTTGACAGTGGACATTATTAACAAATTGCCCTTTGACAGTGGACATTATTAGCAAATTGCCCCTTGATAGTGGACATTATTAATAAATTGCCATTTGACAGTGGACATTATTAACAAATTGACCTGTGACAGTGGACATTATTAATAAATTGCCCTTTTTCAGTGGGCATTATTAACAAATTGCCCTTTGTCAGTGAACATTATTAACAAATTGACCTTTGACAGTGAACATTATTAATAAATTGCCCTTTGACAGTGGACATTATTAACAAATTACCCTTTGACATTGGACATTATTAAAAATTTGCCCTTTGACATTGGACATTATTAAAAATTAGCCCTTTGACAATGGACATTTTAACAAATTGCCCTTTGACAATGAATATTATTAACAAATTGCCCTTTGACAATGGACATTATTAACAAATTACCCTTTGACAGTGGACATTATTAACAAATTGCCCTTTGACAATGGACGTAATTAACAAATTGCCCTTTGACAATGGACATTATTAACAAATTGCCCTTTGACAATGGACGTTATTAACAAATTGCCCTTTGACATTGGACATTATTAAAAAATTGCCTTTTGACAATGGACATTATTAAAAAATTGCCATTTGACAATGAACATTATTAACAAATTGCCCTTTGACAATGGACATTATTAACAAATTGCCCTTTGACAGTGGACATTATTAATAAATTGACCTTTGACAGTAGACAATATTAACAAATTGCCCTTTGTCAATTGACATTATTAACCAATTGCCCTTTTGACAGTGCAGATTATTAACAAATTGCTCTTTGACATTGGACATTATTAACAAATTGCCCTTTGACAATGGACATTATTTACAAAATGCCATTTGACAATGGACATTATTACCAAATTGCCATTTGACAGTGAGCATTATTAACAAATTGCCATTTGACAGTGGACATTATTAACAAATTGCCCTTTGACAGTGGACATTGTGAACAAATTGACTTTTGACAATGGACATTATTAACAAATGGCCTTTGACAGTGAACATTATTAACAAATTGACCTTTGACATTGGACATTAATAAGAAATTGACCTTTGACATTGGACATTAATAAATTGCCATTTGACAGTAGACATTAATAACAAATTGCCATTTCACCGTGAACATTATTAACCAATTGCCATTTGACAATGAACATTGTTAACAAATTATCTTTGTCAATGGGCATTATTAACAAATTGCCCTTTGACAGTTGACATTATTAACATTGCCCTTTTGTCAATGGACATTATTAACAAATTGCCCTTTGACAGTGAACATTATTAACAAATTGTCCTTTGACAATGGACATTATTAACAAATTCTCTTTGTCAATGGACATTATTAACAAATTGCCCTTTGACAGTGAACATTATTATCATTGCCCTTTTGTCAATGGACATTATTAACAAACTGTTATTTGACAGATGACATTATTAAAAAATTGCCCTTTGACAATGGACATTATTAACAAATTGCCCTTTGACAATGGACATTATTAACAAATTGCCCCTTTGACAGTGAACATTATTAACATTGCCCTTTTGTCAATGGACATTATGAACAAATTGCCCTTTGACAGTGGACATTATTAACAATAATCCCTTTGACAGTGGACATTATTAACAAATTGCCCTTTGACAATGCACATTATTAACAAATTGCCGTTTGACAGTGGACATTATTAACAAATTGCCCCTTGATAGTTGACATTATTAATAAATTGCCCTTTGACAGTGGACATTATTAACAAATTGCCCTTTGACAGTGAACTTTATTAATAAATTGCCCTTTGACAGTGAACTTTATTAATAAATTGCCCTTTGACAATGGACGTTATTAACAAATTGCCATTTGACAGTGAACAATATTAACCAATTGCCCTTTGACAATGGACATTATCAACAAACTGCCCTTTGACAGTGGACATTATTAACAATTTGCTCTTTAACTTGACAGTGTACATTATTAAAAAATTGCTCTTTGACAGTGGACATTATTAATAAATTGCCCTTTGACAGTGGACATTATTAACAAATTGCCCTGTGACAGTGGACAATATTAACAAATTGACCTTTGACATTGGACATTATCAACAAATTGCCCTATGTCAAATTACATTATTAACAAATTGCTCTTTGACATTGGACATTATTAATAAATTGCTCTTTGACAGTGGACAATATTAATAAATTGCCCTTTGACAGTGGACAATATTAACAAATTGCCCTTTGACAGTGGACATTATTAACAAATTGCCCTTTGACAGTGGACATTGTGAACAAATTGACTTTTGACATTGGTCATTATTACCAAATTGCTCTTTGACAGTGAACATTATTAACAAATTGACCTTTGACATTGGACATTATTAACAAATTGCTCTTTGACAGTGAACATTATTAACAAATTGCCCTTTGACAATGGACATTAATAACAAATTGACCTTTGACATTGGACATTATTAATAAATTGCCATTTGTCAGTAGACATTATTAACCAATTGCCCTTTGACAATGTACATTATTAACAAATTATCTTTGTCAATGGATGTTATTAACAAATTGCCCTTTGATAATGGACATTATTAACATTGCCCTATGACAATGGACATTGTCAACAAATTGCCCTTTTGAAACTGAACATTATTAACATTGCCCTTTTGTCAATGGACATTATTAACAAATTGCCCTTTGACAATGGACATTATTAACAAATTGCCCTTTGACAATGGACATTATTAACAAATTGCCATTTGACAGTGGACATTATTAAAAAATTGCCCTTTGACAATGGACATTATTAATAAATTGCCCTTTGTCAATGGACATTATTAACAAATTGCCATTTGACAGTGGACATTATTAACAAATTGACCTGTGACAGTGGACAATATTAACAAATTGCCCTTTGACAATGGACATTATCAACAAATTGCCATTTGACAGTGGACATTATTAACAAATTGACCTGTGACAGTGAACTTTATTAATAAATTGCCCTTTGTCAATGGGCATTATTAACAAATTGCGCTTTGACACAGGACATTATTAACAAATTGCCCTTTGACAGTGAACAATGTTAACCAATCGCCCTTTGACAATGGACATTATCAACAAACTGCCCTTTGACAGTGGACATTTTTAACAAATTGCTCTTTGACATTGGACATTATTAACAAATTGCCCTATGTCAAATTACATTATTAACAAATTGCCCTTTTGACAGTGGACATTATTAACAAATTGCTCTTTGACATTGGACATTATTAATAAATTGCTCTTTGACAGTGGACAATATTAATAAATTGCCCTTTGACAGTGGACAATATTAACAAATTGCCCTTTGACAGTGGACATTATTAACAAATTGCCCTTTGACAGTGGACAATGTGAACAAATTGACTTTTGACATTGGTCATTTTTAACAAATTGCTCTTTGACAATGGACATTAATAACAAATTGACCTTTGACATTGGACATTATTGATAAATTACCCATTGACAATGTAAATTATTAACAAATTATCTTTGTCAATGGACATTATTAACAAATTGCCCTTTGACAATGGACATTATTAACAAATTGCCCTTTGACAATGGACATTATTAACAAATTGCCCTTTGACAATGGACATTATTAACAAATTGCCCTTTAACAGTGGACATTATTGACAAATTGACTTTGACAATGGACATTATTAACAAATTACCCTTTGACAGTGGACATTATTAAAAAATTGCCCTTTGACAATGGACATTATTAACAAATTACCCTTTGACATTGGACATTATTAATAAATTGCCCTTTGACAGTGGACATTATTGACAAATTGCCCTTTGACATTGGACATTATTAACATTACCCTTTGACATTGGACATTATTAATAAATTGCCCTTTGACAGTGGACATTAATGACAAATTGCCCTTTGACATTGGACATTATTAAAAAATTGCCCTTTAACAGTAGACATTATTAACAAATTGCCCTTTGACAGTGGACATTATTAAAAAATTGCACTTTGACAATGGACATTATTAACAAATTGCCCTTTGACAATGAACATTATTAACAAATTGCCCATTTGACAATGGACATTATTAACAAATTGCCCTTTGATAATGGACATTATTAACAAATTGCCCTTTGACAGTGGCCATTATTAACAAATTGTCCTTTGCCAATGGACATTATTAACAAATTGCCCTTTGACAGTGGACATTATTAACAAATTGCCCTTTGACAATGGACATTTTTAACAAATAGCCCTTTTACAATGGACATTATTAACACATTGCCCTTTGACAGTGAACATTATTATCATTGCCCTTTTGTCAATGGACATTATTAACAAACTGTTATTTGACAGTGGACATTATTAAAAAATTACCCTTTGACAATGGACATTATTAACAAATAGCCCTTTGCCATTGGGCATAATTATCAAATTGCCCTTTGACAATGGACATTTTTAACAAATTGCCCTTTGACAATGGACATTATTAACAAATTGTTATTTGACAATGGACATTATTAAAAAATTGCCCTTTGACAATGGACATTGATAACAAATTGACCTTGACATTGGACATTATTAACAAATTGCCATTTGTCAGTAGACATTATTAACAAATTGCCCTTTGACAACGTACATTATTAACAAATTATCTTTGTCAATGGACATTATTAACAAATTGCCCTTTGACAACGTACATTATTAACAAATTATCTTTGTCAATGGACATTATTAACAAATTGCCCTTTGATAATGGACATTATTAACATTGCCCTATGACAATGGACATTGTCAACAAATTGCCCTTTTGACACTGAACATTATTAACATTGATCTTTTGTCAATGGACATTATTAACAAATTGCCCTTTTGACACTGAACATTATTAACATTGATCTTTTGTCAATGGACATTATTAACAAATTGCCCTTTGACAATGGACATTATTAACAAATTGCCCTTTGACAGAGAACAATATTAACCAATCGCACTTTGACAATGGACATTTTCAACAAACTGCCCTTTGACAGTGGACATTATTAACAATTTGCTCTTTGACTTGACAGTGTACATAATTAATAAATTGCCCTTTGACAGTGGACATTTTTAACAAATTGCTCTTTGACATTGGACATTATTAACAAATTGCCCTATGTCAAATTTCATTATTAACAAATTGCCCTTTTGACAGTGGACATTATTAACAAATTGCTCTTTGACAGTGGACAATATTAACAAATTGCCCTTTGACAGTGGACATTATTAACAAATTGCCCTTTGACAGTGGACATTGTGAACAAATTGACTTTTGACATTGGTCATTATTAACAAATTGCCCTTTGATAATGGACATTATTAACATTGCCCTATGACAATGGACATTATCAACAAATTGCCCTTTTGACACTGAACATTATTAACATTGTCTTTTTGTCAATGGACATTATTAACAAATTGCCCTTTGACAATGGACATTATTAACAAATTGCCCTTTGACAATGGACATTACTAACAAATTGCCCTTTGACAGTGGACATTATTGACAAATTGCCCTTTGACATTGGACATCATTAACAAATTGCCCTTTGACATTGGACATTATTAATAAATTGCCCTTTGACAGTGGACATTATTGACCAATTGCCCTTTGACATTGGACATTATTAACAAATTATCCTTTGACAATTGACATTATTAACAAATTGCCATTTGACAGTGGACATTAATAACAAATTGACCTTTGACATTGGACATTATTAATAAATTGCCATTTGTCAGTAGACATTATTAACAAATTGCCCTTTGACAATGTACATTATTAACAAATTATCTTTGTCAATGGACATTATTAACAAATTGCCCTTTGATAATGGACATTATTAACATTGCCCTATGACAATGGACATTATCAACAAATTGCCCTTTTGACACTGAACATTATTAACATTGTCTTTTTGTCAATGGACATTATTAACAAATTGCCCTTTGACAATGGACATTATTAACAAATTGCCCTTTGACAATGGACATTACTAACAAATTGCCCTTTGACAGTGGACATTATTGACAAATTGCCCTTTGACATTGGACATCATTAACAAATTGCCCTTTGACATTGGACATTATTAATAAATTGCCCTTTGACAGTGGACATTATTGACCAATTGCCCTTTGACATTGGACATTATTAACAAATTATCCTTTGACAATTGACATTATTAACAAATTGCCATTTGACAGTGGACATTATTAACATTACCCTTTGACATTGGACATTATTAACAAATTGCCCTTTGACAATGGACATTATTAACAAATTGCCCTTTGACAATGGACATTATTAACAAATTGCCCTTTGACAGTGGACATTATTAACAAATTGCCATTTGACAGTGGACATTATTAAAAAACTGCCCTTTGACAATGGACATTATTAATAAACTGACCTTTGACAGTCGACATTACTGACAAATTGCCCTTTGACATTGGACATTATTAACAAATTGACCTTTGACAGTAGACATTAATGACAAATTGACCTTTGACAGTGGACATTTTTAACAAATTCCTCTTTGACCGTGAATATTATTAATAAATTGCCTTTGACAATGGACATTATTAACAAATTGCCCTTAGACAATGGACATTATTAACAAATTGCCCTTTGACAGTGGATATTATTAATAAATTGCCTGTTAGTCAGTCGACATTTTTAACAAAATGCCCTTTTGTCAGTGGACATTCACTTTTTTTTATTCGTTTATGGTATCTGGGCGTCGCTCGCAAGGCCAGCATTTATTGCCCATCCCTAGTTGCCCTTGAGAAGGTGGTGGTGAACCGCCGACTTGAACCGCTGCAGTCTGTGTGGTGATGGTACTCCCACAGTGCTGTTAGGTAGTGAGTTCCAGGATTTTGACCCAGCGCTGATGAAGGATCGGCGATATACTTCTAAGCAAGGATGGTGTGTGATGTGGAGGGGAACTTGGAGGTGGTGGTGTTTCCATGCGCCTGCTGCCCTTGTCCTTCTAGGTGGAAGAGGTCACGGATTTGGAGGAGCTGCCGAAGAAGCCTTGGCGAGTTGCTGCAGTGCATCTTGTAGATGGTACACACTGCAGCCATGGTATGCCGGTGGTGGAGGGAGTGAATGTTTAAGGTGGTGGATGGGGTGCCAATCAAGCGGGCTGCTTTGTCCTGGATGGTGTCGAGCTTCTTGAGTGTTGTTGGAGCTGCACTCATCCAGGCAAGTGGAGAGTATTCCATCACACTCCTTACTTGTGCCTTGTGGATGGTGGAAAGGCTTTGGGGAGTCAGGAGGTGAGACACTCGCCGCAGAATACCTAGCCTCTGACCTGCTCTTGTTGCCACAGTATTTATGTGGATGGTCCAGTTAAGTTTCTGGTCAATGGTGACCCCTCAGGATGTTGATAGTGGGGGATTCGGCGATGGTAATGCCATTAAATGTCAAGGGGAGGTGGTTAGACTCTCGCTTGTTGGAGATAGTCATTGCCTGGCACTTCTGTGGCGCGAATGTTACCTGCCACTTATCAGCCGAAGCCTGAACGTCGTCCATGTCTTGTTGCATGCGGGCATGGACTGCTTCATTATCTCTGGAGTTGTGAATGGCACTGAACACTGTGCAGTCATCAGCGAACTTCCCCATTTCTGACCTTATGTTGGAGGGAAGGTCATTGATGAAGCAGCTGAAGATGGTTGGGCCTAGGACACTGCCCTGAGGAACTCCTGCAGCGATGTCCTGGGGCTGT
Source organism: Squalus acanthias (assembly GCA_030390025.1). Lineage (NCBI taxonomy): Eukaryota > Metazoa > Chordata > Chondrichthyes > Squaliformes > Squalidae > Squalus > Squalus acanthias. Next base: position 375,439 of record JASTWF010000238.1, read on the forward strand.
GACGATTGACCTTTAACCACCACAACCTTCTTCCTTTGTGCTAGGTATGACTCCAGCCAGTGGAGCGTTTTCCCCCTGATTCCCATTGACTTCAGTTTTACTAGGGCTCCTTGATGCCAGACTCGGTCAAATGCTGCCTTGATGTCAAGGGCAGTCACTCTCACCTCACCTCTGGAATTCAGCTCCTTTGTCCATGTTTGGACCAAGGCTGTAATGAGGTCGGGAGCCGAGTGGTGTTGGCGGAACCCAAACTGGGCATCAGTGAGCAGGTTATTGGTGAGTAAGTGCCGCTTGATAGCACTGTCGATGACACCTTCCATCACTTTGCTGATGATTGAGAGTAGACTGATGGGGCGGTAATTGGTTGGATTTGACCTGCTTTTTGTGGACAGGACATACCTGGGCAGTTTTCCACATTGTTGGGTAGATGCCAGTGTTGTAGCTGTACTGGAACAGCTTGGTTAGAGGCGCGGCTAGTTCTGGAGCACAAGTCTTCAGCACGATAGCCGGGATGTTGTCAGGGCCCATTGCCTTTGCTGTATCCAATGTGCTCAGCCGTTTCTTGATATCACGTGGAGTGAATCGAATTGGCTGAAGACTGGCTTCTGTGATGGTGGGGACGTTGGGAGTAGGCCGATATGGATCATCCACTCGGCACTTCTGGCTGAAGTTGGTTGCAAACGCTTCAGCCTTGTCTTTTGCACTCACGTGCTGGGCTCCACCATTATTGAGGATGGGGATATTCTTGGAGTTTCCTCCTCCCGTTAGTTGTTTAATGGTCCACCACCATTCACGACTGGATGTGGCAGGACTGCTGAGCTTTGATCTAATCCGTTGATTGTGGGATCGCTTAGCCCTGTCTATAGCATGCTGCTTCTGCTTTTTAGCATGCATGTAGTCCTGTGTTGCAGCTTCCCCAGGTTGGCACCTCATTTTTAGATACGCCTGGTCCTGCTCCTGGCATGCTCTTCTACACTCGTTGTTGAACCAGGGTTGGTCCCCTGGCTTGGTGGTAATGGTAGAGTGAGGGATATGCCGGGCCATGAGGTTACAGATTGTGGTGGAATACAATTCTGCTGCTGCTGATGGCCCACAGCGCCTCATGGATGCCCAATTTTGAGCTGCTAGATCTGTTCTGAATCTATCCCATTTAGCACGGTGGTAGTGCCACACAACACGATGGAGGGTGTCCTCAGTGTGAAGACGGGACTTCGTCTCCACAATGACTGTGCGGTGGTCACTGCTGCCAATACTGTCTTGGACAGATGCATCTGCGACAGGTAGATTGGTGAGGACGAGGTCAAGTAGGTTTTTACCTCGTGTTGGTTCTCTCACCACCTGTCGCAGGCCCAGACTGGCAGTTATGTTCTTCAGGACTCGGCCAGCTCGGTCAGTAGTGGTGCTACCGAGCCACTCTTGGTGATGGACATTGAAGTCCCCCACCCAGAGTACATTCTGTGCCCTTGCTACTCTCAGTGCTTCTTCCAAATGGTGTTCAACATGGAGGAGTACTGATTCATCAGCTGAGGGAGGGCGGTAGGTGGTAATCAGCAGGAGGTTTCCTTGCCCATGCTTGACCTGAAGCCATGAGACTTTATGGGGTCCGGAGTCAATGTTGAGGACTCCCAGGGCCACTCCTTCCCGACTGTATACCACTGTGCCACCACCCCTGGTGGGTCTGTCCTGCCGGTGGGTCAGGACATACCCAGGGATGGTGATGGAGGAGTTCTGGACATTGGCTGAAAGGTATGATTCTGTGAGCATGACTATGTCAGGCTGTTGCTTGACTAGTCTGTGGGACACCTCTCCCAATTTTGGCACAAGTCCCCAGATGTTGGTGAGGAGGACTTTGCAGGGTTGACTGGGCTGGGTGTGCTGTTGCCGTGTCCATAGCCGGTGCCGAGGTCGTTGCCGGGTGGTCCGTCTGGTTTCATGCTTATTACTTTGTTTCGTAGCGGTTAGTTACAACTGAGTGACTTGCTAGGCCATTTCAGAGGGCAGTTAAGAGTCAACCACATTGCTGTGGGTCTGGAGTCACATATAGGCCAGACCAGGTAAGGATGGCAGATTTCCTTCCCTAAAGGACATTAGTGAACCAGATGGGTTTTTACGACAATCCGATACAACCACCAGATGGGTTTTTACGACACCCCGCACCATAACAACAACCACAGCTATCAATTATGTAGCGCATTTAAAGTAGTAAAACATCCCAAAGCGTTCCACAGGAGCATTATCAAATCAAATTCGACACCCGGCCACACAAGGAGATATTAGGACAGGTGACCAAAAGCTTGGTCAAAGGGGTAAGTTTTAAGGAACGTTTTAATGGAGGAAAGTGAGATTGAGAGTTTTAGGGAGGGAATTCCAGAGCTTAGGGTCTCGGCAAGTGAAGGCAGAATTGGCTCCCACCACACTGCCCAAGTCAAACACTTCCAGATCAGGTACACACAGGGCACCTTGGCTATTCCTCGTGTATGAACCTGGAGCGTGAGTGGCAGCGGGACATTTAACAGCTCGATTCTAACGTCTACATAAGAGTACCTTTCGCGGTGAAGTGGGGGGTCACTGTATTACAACCAGGTCTAGGGGAACCCTGCCTGATTTTTTTCCCCCTTCCTTTACCCAAAGAAGCTAAGTCCTACTGTAACCCCGCCTTATTGTTCCCCTCCCTGAGACCTGCTAAATCAGGCACAAAGGGGGAATTAAACCAGTCGCCTTCCTGGCCTGTACTGGTCAGTCCCATTGAGGCAGTAGGTGAGCTGGTGCTTGGCCTTTCTTGCTAGTTACTGTGCAAGTTTTATTGTGCGGCTGATTTTTATAGAATGCTTAGTGCGCCTATTGGGAGGTGGTTGCTATGGTTACAGCTAATGCTGGCTGCAGGTGAGACTAAGAACCCACCTGTTGCATTTTTTTTCTAAATGCCAATGGTTCAGGGTGAGAAGCCTCGACAAGGTTATTTTCTCACGTAGGTGGAATGAAATGCTTTGTAACAACACTATTCATGCCACCAATTTATTTTCTACATAATGCAAACAGTTTTAAAACTGATCATTTATCATTTCAGGCACCATGTGTCGACACTGAGGACTCCTAGGTTAGGTACAACCTGGGTTAGATACAGAGTAAAGCTCCCTCTACACTGTCCCATCAAACACTCCCAGGGCAGGTACAGCACGGGTTAGATACAGAGTAAAGCTCCCTCTGCACTGTCCCATCAAACACTCCCAGGGCAGGTACAGCATTAGTTGGTAACAGAGTAAAGCTCCCTCTACACTGACCCATCAAACACTCCCAGGGCAGGTACAGCACGGGTTAGATACAGAGTAAAGCTCCCTCTACACTGTCCCATCAAACACTCCCAGGGCAGGTACAGCATGGGTTAGATACAGGGTAAAGCTCCCTCTACACTGTCCCATCAAACACTCCCAGGGCAGGTACAGTACGGGTTAGATACAGAGTAAAGCTCCCTCTACACTGTCCCATCAAACACTCCCAGGGCAGGTACAGTACGGGTTAATACAGAGTAAAGTTCCCTCTACACTGTCCCATCAAACACTCCCAGGGCAGGTACAGCACGGGTTAGATACAGAGTAAAGCTCCCTCTACACTGTCCCATCAAACACTCCCAGGGCAGGTACAGTACTGGTTAGATACAGAGTAAAGCTCCCTCTACACTGTCCCATCAAACGTTCCCAGGGCAGGTACTGCACCAGTTAGATACAGGGTAAAGCTCCCTCTACACTGTCCCATCAAACACTCCCAGGGCAGGTACAACATGGGTTAGATACAGAGTAAAGCTCCCTCTACACTGTCCCATCAAACACTCCCAGGGCAGGTACAGCACGGGTTAGATACAGAGTAAAGCTCCCTCTACACTGTCCCATCAAACACTCCCAGGGCAGGTACAGCACGGGTTAGATACAGAGTAAATCTCCCTCTGCACTGTCCCATCAAACACTCCCAGGGCAGGTACAGCATTAGTTGGTAACAGAGTAAAGCTCCCTCTACACTGACCCATCAAACACTCCCAGGGCAGGTACAGCACGGGTTAGATACAGAGTAAAGCTCCCTCTACACTGTCCCATCAAACACTCCCAGGGCAGGTACAGCATGGGTTAGATACAGGGTAAAGCTCCCTCTACACTGTCCCATCAAACACTCCCAGGGCAGGTACAGTACGGGTTAGATACAGAGTAAAGCTCCCTCTACACTGTCCCATCAAACACTCCCAGCGCAGGTACAGTACGGGTTAATACAGAGTAAAGCTCCCTCTACACTGTCCCATCAAACACTCCCAGGGCAGGTACAGCACGGGTTAGATACAGAGTAAAGCTCCCTCTACACTGTCCCATCAAACACTCCCAGGGCAGGTACAGTACTGGTTAGATACAGAGTAAAGCTCCCTCTACACTGTCCCATCAAACGTTCCCAGGGCAGGTACTGCACCAGTTAGATACAGGGTAAAGCTCCCTCTACACTGTCCCATCAAACACTCCCAGGGCAGGTACAACATGGGTTAGATACAGAGTAAAGCTCCCTCTACACTGTCCCATCAAACACTCCCAGGGCAGGTACAGCACGGGTTAGATACAGAGTAAAGCTCCCTCTACACTGTCCCATCAAACACTCCCAGGGCAGGTACAGTACGGGTTAGATACAGAGTAAAGCTATTGTACACCAAGCCAGAATGTCAGGCTCTCCGATACAACACTTTCTCTATTTTGCACCTTGTTCTGACTTCAGAACAAGTTCTACACAGAGGCCCATTGCCCATGAGTAATACAACCTTTTTGCTCCTCCACATTGCGAGGCAGCTATGTTTTTGTCTCTCTAAGAGGAATAAATGGAATTGTTTGAAGTTTTGTGGGGCAGACCTCCTGGGACGAGGGCTCCAATTACCAATGTACTCGAGTGTCTGTGATAACTGAGAGTGGGAACAGGCTGCTGGAGCCTAGCTGACTCTGTGTACCAACCTCACCCTCTTACACATTAAAGCCACTGAACGTTGGTGTAATCTTCTCGAGAGGCCCTTAATCCGAATAGTAAACTACACTGAAGCACTCCATCCTTGCAATGACATCCAGCTACGAGAGTACTTCAAGAGGGATTGCATTCCTTCAAACCACTGTGTACTTCTGAACTTCAAAAGACCGCTGACTTCTGTCGGTCTGTCCTCCATGGTCCCTGGGTGCTCTGGTTTATAACTGTTATGATGCGGAGATGCCGGTGTTGGACTGGGGTGGACAAAATTGAGAGGTCGCACAACACCAGGTTACAACACCTGAGGAAGGGGCAATCGATAGCTCCGAAAGCTTGTGATTTCAAATAAAACTGTTGGACTATAACCTGGTGTTGTGCGACCTCTCAATTTTATAACTGTTAGTCAGAGGCTGTCTTGGAGCAGAACCTTTTCCTCACTTTCTCTCTCCTCTCCTGCGGGTATGGTTCCCTGGGCGTCAACAACCCCCCTCACCTCATTACCTAAGTGGCTATTTTTCATGTGTGTGCCAAGAGAGAGAGTGTCAGCAGGCGCTTTGACCAGGGAAGGCATCGCAGCTGAGCCCAATCATGATCTTAGCCAATAACCAAACATAAACACTTCCCAGACGTCACCATCGAACCGCTATTGGTGGTGCAAATACTAGATGGGACAGTGTAGAGGGAGCTTTACTCTGTATCGAACCCGTGCTGTACCTGCGCTGGGAATGTTTGATGGGACAGTGTAGAGAGAGCTTTACTCTGTATCGAACCCGTGCTGTACCTGCGCTGGGAGTGTTTGATGGGACAGTGTAGAGAGAGCTTTACTCTGTATCTAACCCATGTTGTACCTGCCATGGGAGTGTTTGAGGGGACAGTGTAGAGGGAGCTTTACTCTGTATCTAACCCGTGCTAACCTGTGCTGGGAGTGTTTGATGGGACAGTGTAGAGGGAGCTTTACTCTGTATTTAACCCATGTTATACCTGCCCTGGGAGTATTTGTTGAAATTGAGAGGTCGCACAACACCAGGTTATAGTCCAACAGTTTTATTTGAAATCACAAGCTTTCGGAGCTATCGATCGCCCCTTCCTCAGGTGAAGTAAAGAAATACAGACTCGACAAAGGAGGGAGCTTTACTCTGTATCTAACCCGTGCTGAACCTGCCCTGGGAGTGTTTGATGGGACAGTGTAGCGGGAACTTTACTCTGTATCTAACCTGTGCTGTAGCTGCCCCGGGAGTGCTTGATGGGACAGTGTAGAGGGTGCTTTTCTCTGTATCTAACCCGAGCTGTACCTGTTCCTGTCCCTGGGAGTGTTTGATGGGACAGTGTAAAGGGAGCTTTACTCTGTATCTAACCTGTGCTGTACCTGTCCTGGGAATGTTTGATGGGACAGTGTAGAGGGAGCTTTACTCTGTATCTAACCTGTGCTGTAGCTGCCCTGGGAGTGTGTGATGGGACAGTGTAGAGGGAGCTTTACTCTTTATCTAACCCGTGCTGTACCTGCCCTGGGAGTGTCTGATGGGGCAGTGTAGAGGGAGCTTTACTCTTTATCTGACCCATGCTGTATCTGCCCTGGGAGTGTTTGATGGGACAGTGTAGAGGGAGCTTTACTCTGTATCTAACCCGTGCTGTACCTGCCCTGGGAGTGTTTGATGGGACAGTGTAGAGGGAGCTTTACTCTGTATCTAACCCGTGCTGTACCTGCCCTGGGAGTGTCTGATGGGGCAGTGTAGGGGGAGCTTTACTCTTTATCTGACCCATGCTGTATCTGCCCTGGGAGTGTTTGATGGGACAGTGTAGAGGGAGCTTTAATCTTTGTTTGAACCAATTTATAATCCGGATGTGATTTAAAATAAAACAACAGACACAAATAATGCACAGACCAAGCATACATTGGATCCACAGAAAACAAAATACAGTGTAAAGTTAAAGAGATCAGCTGTTACTCTCAGTTGAAGGTGCCTTTACATTAGCATGCAGCCAGTGCCACCTTGCCATGCAGCCTGTCAGCTGCTCTGACTATTGCCAGTGAAAATACAGAGTTAAATCCACCTGTTGCAGCTAAGCAAACATGGGGAGCTATAACAGCCCATTCCAAATGGCATGTTTTGTTTTCTCGATCTCCTAGGAATGTTAAACTGTGCCTTGATCTGTCACCAGGAACTGATTTGTACTGTGGTTTGGCTGCATTTAAAAAAAAACTTTTCCTTTTTTTATATTTACGTAGAATTACAAAGAAATGACACAAAAGTGTTTACCCATCGCACGAACAGTAGTTCTAATCCCACGTTCCCACTCTGTTCCCATATCCCTTTATCATCCTCCCTTTCCCTCAGCCACCTATCTAACCTATTCTTCAATGTTGACATGGTCCCTGCTTCAATCACTAACTCAGGTACTGAATTCCACAGCCCCACAACCCTCCGTGTACATGAGTTTCTCCTGCTCTCCATCCTCTGTGGCTCAGTGGGTAGCACTCTCGCCTGCGTCAGTAGTTTGTGGGTTCAAGCGCCCACTACAGAGACTTGAGCACCAAAATCTAGGCTGAAATTCCAGTGCAGTACTGAGAGTGCTGCACTGTGGTATCTTTAAACCGAGGGCCCCGTCTGCCCTCTTAGGTAGACATAAAAGATCCCATGGTGCTATATTGAAGAAGAGCAGGGGAGTTATCCCTGATGTCCTGGCCAATATTTACCCCTCAATCAACATCCCTAAAACAGTTTATCTATTCATTAGCTCATTGCTGTTTGTGGGAGCTTGCTGTGCACAAATTTGCTGCTGTGTTTCCTACCTTACAACAGTGACTACACTTCAAAAAGTACTTTGTTAGCTGTAAAGTGCTTTGGGATGTTCTGAGGTCATGAAAGGCGCTATATAAATGCAAGTCTTTTTCTTTTTAAATCTCTTACATTTCATTTTATATCTATGTCCCCTTGTTCTAGACCCCTGAACCACTGGGCACAGTCTGTTTCTATCTCCTATGTCCCATCCCTTCATTATTTTAAAAGCTCTATCGAATCGCCCTTCAATCTCCCCTGTTCCTAACGAATATCCCAGGTGAAAACACAAGGAGCGCGAGAACATACTTGCGATGGAGCAAGCAGTAAGCTTCGGGTGTGTGGTTCTGCAGGAAGCCTATTCTTAGTGTATTGTGGGAGAGCTGTAATGTGGTTTATGCTCTGTGTTGCTGATCTGGTGCTCGAGCAGTAGGATTCTACCTTTCACAGTCAGGTCTCCATCGCTGACCGACACCTAATGCCAAACGCAAAAAGTGGAGTGGGGAGAAACGGCCCGAGGAGGTTACTCCCCTGAGAAGAGAATCAAAAAATAGGAAGTGTATAGACAGTTTAAGACTGGCAAAAAATGTAACCACTCTGGTGTATTTGGCGGAGATATCACTGCCTATAAATCTATCCTCAGCTCCAATCGGTAATGCCATTTGGTACAGGGGTTAGTGGAAACAGCTGAAGATTCAAGATCTATCTGTCAACGCACCATATTTACAAACGGCACCAAGTTTTACCCGAATGTGATCGCTAATGGATCTCCCTATCTCTGTAACCTCCTCCAGGCCTACAACCCGCTGAGATCTCTGCGTTCCTCTAACTCTGGCCTCTTGTGCATCCCCCACTTCATTCGCCCCACCATTGGTCTTCAGCCGGCTAGGCCCTAAGCACTGAAATTTCCTCCCTAAACCTCTTCGACCCTGTTCTCACCTAATGCTGATACACACACGCTATCCAGCAGGGTCACAGGATATCAAGCAGGAGTGGAAACCCTGTTTAATTCCTCCCTCACCCAGCCCCATTAGGATCAACTGTAGCAGCCCCCACCAGTCTGACCAGCTGTTTTGATCTGGAATGCACTGCCTGAATGGATGGTGGAAGCAGATTCAATAGTAACTTTCAAAAGGGAATCGGGTTTGCAGGGCTATGGGGAAAGAGTGGGACTAATTGGATAGCTCTTTAAAAGTGGATTTGCATGTTTTTCTGATCGGGGTTATTGATTATGGGGTATTTATTGATCCAGTGTTGTATGAATTGTGGTACACAGGCATGATGGGCCGAATGGCCTCCTTCTGTGCTGTATGATTCGGTGACTGTGAGACTTAGTCTTGTGTAACCTCACACCGGACAGCAGACTGAGCAGGCGGGGATGTGGAGTTCTCATTATAATGAGTGCCCTGGGAGTGGGGGCACAAGGAGTGAGGATTGCGACGGGTGCCCGGCTCCTCTCATGCCATCGTTGCTGAGGTGTCAGGAGGGCCCACTCCCGGAAGTCCTGGCTGGACCTCAGTGCCGGGAGACCTCGGCCCTCTCACCTCACCCTTGGGGGTACAAAGGAAGCTCAACCTTAGCTGAAACCCTGAGCTCGTCAAGCGGCGACGCTTGGTCATACTCTACCTCCCTTAGTTATCAAATATCAAAACTGGCTGCAAGTGTAATCCCGTACTAGTGATTAGAAATGATTGATTGCCAGCCATGTTTCATTAATCAGATCTTTAAATATTGTCACTCTCCGTCCCCTCCCCCGGCCTGTTGCTAAGCTTTGAGCTTTGGAAGAAATTCCACACTTGCTTACTTAACAATGGCGCAGATTATGCAGCAGCTTCTTAAACAGATTAGCGAGGGTCGATTAAACAGATTAAGGAGGGGGTGTAGGTCTGCAGAAGCATATTTTCTTTTTATTAAACTGGGTTTGCCGTCTCCATGGCGACGCAGCTAATAACACATGTTGGGCGAGCGGGGACTGTGTGAGGCTTCCTTTTCTCCCGTCTGTCTCCTGTAATTTAAATCGCGCTGACATTCAGCTCAGCGGGGGAGGGGCCGGCTTGTAGGAGCTGGAAACCCGGGACCTTGCCGCATGGCACATACAGAACACACAAACCCCACAGGGTGGTTGTGGGAGAGGCGCACGGTGTGCCCAGTGCACCACCACAGTGGGGTTCAAGCAGTCCTGCTACTTGGCATTTGTAGAATTTGTTCCTAACAGGAGTGAATCATTCCCTTTTACCTGGTGTGTATTGTTCATGTAAAGGAGCTGACACTGAGAAACACACAAGCCATACAGTGATAGACGGGAGTGAATCGTTCCCTTTTACCCAGTGTGTGCTGTTCATGTACAGGAGCTGACACTGGGACACACACGGGCCATACAGTGACAGACGGGAGTGAATCGTTTCCTTTTACCCGCTGTGTACTGTACATGTACAGGAGCTGACACTGGGACACACAAGGGCCATACTGTGACAGAGGGGAGTGAATCGTTCCATTTTACCTGGTGTGTACTGTACATGTACAGGAGATGTTACTGAGACACACACTGGCCATACAATAGCAGATGGGAGTGGATCGTTCCCTTTTACCCAGTGTGTACTGTGGAATGTAAAATGGAATATGAGCACAAACTGCAAAAAATATAAAAACGGATTGTAAAAGCTTCTATAAGTATGTGAAAAGGAAAAGACAGGCGAAGGTAAATGTAGGTCCTTTACAGTCAGAGACGGGAGAATTTATAATGGGGAAATGGCAGAGAAATTAAATAATACTTTGTTTCTGTCTTCACGGAGGAAGACACAAAAAACCTCCCAGAAATACGAGAAAACCAAGTGTGTGGCGAGAATGAGGTCATAAAGAAATTATTGTTAGTAAAAAAACAGTACTAGCAAAATTAATGGAACTAAAAGTCGATAAATCCCAAGGACCGGATGACCTACATCCTAAGGTTTTGAAAGAGGTGGCCATTGGGATAGTGGATGCATTGGTTGTCATCTTCCAAAATTCGATTGATTCTGGAACGGTTCCTGCAGATTGGAGGATAGCAAATGTAACCCCATTATTTAAGAAAGGAGGGAGAGAGAAAACGGGGAACTACAGACCTGTTAGCCTCACATCAGTAGTTGGGGAAAATGCTGGAATCTATTATAAAGGATGCAATAACTGGGCACTTAGAAACTAATAGTAAGATTGGGCAGAGTCAACATGGATTTATGAAAGGGAAATCCTGTTTAACAAACCTATTGGAGTTCTTTGAGGATGTAACTAGTGGAGTAGACAAAGGGGAACCGATAGATGTGGTGTATTTGGATTTTCAGAAGGCCTTCGATAAGGTCCCACACAAGAGGTTGGTGAACAAAATTAGGGCACATGGAATTGGAGGTAATATACTAGCATGGATTGAGAAAACAAAGAGTAGGGATAAACGGGTCTTTTTCAGGATGGCAGGCTGTGACTAGTGGGGTACCACAAGGATCGGTGCTTGGGCCCCAGCTAGTCACAATCTATATCAATGATTTGGATGAGGGGACTAAATGTAACATTTCCAAATTTGCTGATGATACAAAGCTAGGTGTCAGTTGTGAAGAGGATGTGAAGAGGCTTCAAGGGGATCTTGACAGGCTCAGTGAGTGGGTGAGAATATGGCAGATGGATTATAATGTGGATAAATGTGAAATTATCCACTTTGGTAGAAAAAACAGAAAGGCAGAGTATTTCCTAAATGGTGAAAGATTGGGGAATGCAGATGCTCAAAGGGACCTGGGTGTCCTTGTACATGAGTCACTGAAAGTGAATGTGCAGGTGCAGCAAGCCATTAGGAAGGCAAATGGAATGCTGGCCTTCATTACAAGAGGATTTGAGTACAGGAGTAAAGAAGTCTTACTCCAATTATATAGGGCCTTGGTGAGACCACACCTGGAGTACTGTGTACAATTTTGGTCTCCTTACCTATGGAAGGATATACTTGTCATAGAGGGAGTGCAACGAAGGTTCACGGGATTGATTCCTGGGATGGCGGGACTGTCGTATGAGAAGAGATTGAGTAAACTAGGTCTGTATTCTCTTGAATTCAGAAGAATGAGAAGGGATCTCATTGAAGCATACAAAATTATTACAGGGCTTGATAGGGTGGATGCTGGGAGAATGTTTCCCTTGGCTAGGGAGTCTAGAACCAGGGGCCACAGCCTCAGGATAAAGGGTAGGCCATTCTGGACCGGGATGAGAAGAAATTTCTTCACACAGAGGGTGGTGAATCTTTGGAATTCTCTACCCCAGAGGGCTGTGGAGGCTCAGTCATTGGGTATATTCAAAACAGAAGCCAATAGATTTCTGACTAGTAAGGGCATCAAGAGATATGGCGATAGTGCCGGTGAATGGAGTTAAGGCAGAAGATCAGCCATGATCTCATTGAATGGTGGAGCAGGCTCGAAGGGCCGAATGGCCTACTCCTGCTCCTATTTCTTATGTTCTTATGTACATGTACAGGAGCTGACACTGAGATACACACGGGCCATACAGTGACAGATGGGAGTGAATCGTTCCCTTTTACCTGGTATGTACTGTACATGTACAGGAGATGTTACTGAGACACACACGGGCCATACAATACCAGATGGGAGTGAATTGTTTCCTTTGACCCAGTGTGTACTGTACATATACAGGAGCTGCCACTGAGACACACACGAGCCATACAGTACCAGACGGGAGTGAATCGTTCCCTTTTACCCAGTGTGTGCTGTACAGGTACGGGAGCTGACACTGAGACACACATGGGCCATACAGTACCAGACGGGAGTGAATTGTTCTCTTTTGCTTGGTATGTACTGTAAAGTAAAGGAGCTGACACTGAGATAAACATGAACTACATGTACCAGAAGACATAGGACGTAGGAGCAGGAGTAGGTCATTTGGCCCTTCGAGCCTGCTCCGCCATTCAATAAGATCATGGCTGATCTGATCTTGGCCTCAACTCCACTTCCCTGCCTGCTCCCCATAACCCTCGACTCCCTTACCTTCCAAAAATCTGTCTATCTCCACCTTAAGTATATTCAATGACCCAGCCTCCACAGTTCTCTGGGGAAGAGAATTCCAAAGATTCAGGACCCTCTGAGAAAAGAAATTCCTCCTCATTTCTGATTTAAATGGGTGCCCCCTTATTCTGAAATTATGCCCCCTAGTTCTAGATTCCCACACGAGAGGAAACATCCTCTCTGCATCTACCCTGTCAAGCCCCTTCAGAATCTTATATGTTTCAATAAGTTCCCCTCTCATTCTTCTAAACTCCAATGAGTATAGGCCCAACCTGCTCAACCTTTCTTCATAAGACAACCCCTTCATCTCCGGAATCAACCTCGTGAACCTTCTCTGAACTGCCTCCAATGCAAATATATCCTTCCTTAAATAAGGAGACCAAAACTATACGCAGTACTCCAGGTGTGGTCTCACCAATGCCCTGTACAGTTGTAACAGGACTTCCCTACTTTTAGACTCCATTCCCTTTGAAATAAAGGCCAACACTCCATTTGCCTTCCAAATTACCTGCATGCTAACTTTTTGTGCTTCATGTACAAGGACCCCCAGATCCCTCTGTACCTCAACATTTTGTAATCTCTCCCCATTTAAATAATAATTTGCTTTTTTATTTTTCCTGCCAAAGTGGATAACCTCGCATTTTCCCACATTCAACTCCATCTGCCAGATTTCTGCCCACTCACTTAGCCTATCTATATCCCTTTGGAGATTCTTTGCGTCCTCCACACAATTTGCTTTCCCACCTATCTTTGTATCATCAGAAAATTTGGCTACATTACACTCAGTCCCTTCATCCAAGTCATTAATATAGATTGTAAATAGTTGAGGCCCCAGCACTGATCCCTGCGGCACCCCACTAGTTACAGTTTGCCAACCTGCAAATGACCCATTTATCCCGACTCTCTGTTTTCTGTTAGTTAGCCAATCCTCTATCCATGCTAATATATTACCCCCAACCCCGTGAGCTCTTATCTTGTGTAGTAACCTTTTATGTGGCACCTTATCGAATGTCTTCTGGAAATCCAAATACATGACATCTACTGGTTCCCCTTTATCCACCCTGCTCGTTACATCCTCAAAGAACTGCAGCAAATTTGTCAAACATGATTTCCCTTTCATAAAACCATGCTGACTCTGCTTGACTATATTATTATTTTCTAAATGTCCTGCTATCACTTCCTTAATGATGGGCTCCAGCGTTTTCCCAATGACAGATGTTAGGCTAACTGGATGATAGTTGCCTGCTTTCTGTCTCCCTCCTTTCTTAAATAGGGGCGTTACATTTGTGATTTTCTAGTCCGCTGGGACCTCTCCAGAATCCAGGGAATTTTGGTAGATTACAACCAATGTATCCACTATCTCTGCAGCCACCTCTTTTAAGACTCTCGGATGCAGGCCATTAGGTCCAGGGGACTTGTCCACCTTTAGTCCCATTAGTTTGCCTAGTACTTTCTCTCTAGTGATAGTGATTGTTTTAAGTTTCCCCCCCCACCGCAATAGCACCTTGATTTTCCATTATTGGGATGTTTTTAGTGTCTTCTACCGTGAAGACCGATACAAAATATTTGTTTTAAGTCTCTGCCGTTTTCCATTATTAATTCCCCAGACTCATTCTCTAGGGGACCAACGTTTACTTTAGCTACTCTCTGCCTTTTTATTTACCTGTAGAAGCTCTTACTGTCTGTTTTTATATTTCTTGCTAGCTTACTCTCATAAGCTATCTTCTCTATCATTTTTTTAGTCGTCCTTTGTTGGTTTAAAAAAATTTCCCAATCCTCTGGCCTTTCACTATTCTTCGCAACATTGTATGCTTTTGTTTTCAATTCGATACCATCCTTTATTTCCTTAGTTAGCCACGGATGGTTCATCCTTCTCTTAGAGTCTTTCTTTCTCACTGGAATATATCTTTGCTGCGAGTTATGAAATATCTCCTTAAATGTTTGCCACTGCTTTTCTACAGTCTTACCCTGTAATATATTTTCCCAGTCCACTTTAACCAAGTCTGCCTTCATACCTTTGTAATTACCTTTATTTAAGTTCAGGACACTAGTTTGAGACCGAGCTTTCTCACCCTCAAACTGAATTTGAAATTCTACCATGCTATGATCATTCTTCCCAAGAGGATCCTTCACTTCGAGATCATTAATTAATCCAGCCTTGTTACACGTTACCAGATCTAAAATAGTCTTCTCCCTGGTTGGTTCCACAACGTATTGTTCCAAAAAACCATCCTGTATACACTCTAAGAACTCTTCCTCAAGTCTACCTTTGCCAATTTGCTTTGTCCAATCAATATGAAGAATAAAATCTCCCATGATTATAGCCGTACCTTTCTTACAAGCCTGTATTATTTCTTGATTTATACTCTGTCCTACAGTGTGGCTACTGTTTGGGAGCTCGCTTTCGGTGTACTCTATTTATGTTGGAGATATGTATTATTTGTGATTTTTCTATCTCATATATTTGATTAAAAAAGATACACAATAAAATATGAATAATATACTGTCTGTAAGTGAGGCGCTGGATAAAATTCACACTGTCTATGCAATCAGCAGTGAAATAATGTCTAGAAAAATATTGATCTACCTGTAACAATTTAACATTAATCACTCAGTCAGTTATTGAAATGAACTACTTTCAACTTAAAATCAAATGCCACTGTCTGCCTCTTTAATTAGAAAGGGAACGGAGCAATTTTAAACTTGTGACAAGGATGTTAAAACCAAGCTTGAAGTTTTTTCTTCATTCCCAAGTGTCTTGTGTTGTATTCTTGGCTACATTTCTAACCAAGGCACAGTGTAGCCACAATTCTATGCAGCAGGAACATGGGAAAATACGGAACAAGGAGAGGCCCATTTGTTTGATTGACTCGGCTCTATCCAACAGGTTGCACTGCTGTGGAATCTACCTAATCTCCTGAGGGAGGCAAACAGAGAAGGTTAAGGTTCGCACAATGTCTTCCTGACCTCCAAAGTTAGCCAAGATAAACGGCAGTCCTGTTCCACAGGTGATATTCCTATAGTCCCAACAGGACTGGGGCCATAGTGTGATACAAAGGACTTGCTCTTCACTACTTATCCTCATTACTTTCAATCCCATCTTTATTCATGATTAATTTGCCCCCTTCCCCAATTTTCTCCCCTTCTTTCCCAGAGGCGCTGACTCTTCCTGGGGGCTTCGGGTCCATGGCTGCAGACAGCCCTCTGTTATCTTGCCCAATTGAACGTTCTTCATCCATGAACCTAGACACTGAGGGGGAGAAATTCGGTATCGCCCCGTTTGGGGCGCAATTATCGGCCGGGCGCAAAGTTTAGCGCCTGGCGCTAATTATCGCCTCCAACTGCAAACTTGGCTTCTATCGCCCCTGGAGGTCTTTGGAGCACTAAATCTCTCTTAAGGCGCTACACACCTCTCTTAAGGCGCTAATGCCGAGGAGCGAGGCGCTACCTCAGAGCGCTAGCGAAGCTCATGTGATGTCAGTCAGCAATGGAACACAGACACATTGGCGCCGGCCAGTTCTTAAAGGGGAGGGTCGATCTTGCTCTCCATCCACACCCTGCTCATTGCAGCCTTGAATCGCGGCCTGGAGAGACCTGTACATCAAATCTGCTGGAAAGAACAATGGAGAGGCCCAGGGAAAGAGCTCGGAGTGCAGCCCCCAAAGTCTCTTCTAAATCGATTCAAGGCAGATCAAATCAAAATGAACCTGCAAAGTGCTGCTCAGTACCCAAAACTCCACAACACAGCGTTGAATATCTCCAGAAGTCTTTCTCTCTCACTCAGAATGCGTGGTGCAAA
The DNA here is from genome assembly GCA_030390025.1 of Squalus acanthias. NCBI lineage: Eukaryota > Metazoa > Chordata > Chondrichthyes > Squaliformes > Squalidae > Squalus > Squalus acanthias. The sequence continues at coordinate 392,028 of JASTWF010000238.1, forward strand.
AATGTTGCCGACAAAAAAAGGCAGGAAGCGGTCACCTTTAAATAGCGCTCCCCCAGTCCCTTCCCGACTGCAAAACGCTCCCCTCAACCTGTCGTTGCTAGCGGCAGTCGGTAGGACAGGGGGCGCCACTCAATATCTGGTCCGGGGCGCTACCGGGGCGTTGCACGCTCAACTGACATCACGATCTGTGGGTGCAGGAGATCGTGGCAGTAGTGTTTAGCGCCGCTGCAAAATGTCTGGTCAATTTCGGGAGCGGCGCAAACATCGCCGCACCCAGGCGCTAGTTGCTTTGCGCCTCATTAGCACCCTCTTAAGTTGCTAACGGGAGGTGCAAACCAACTGAATTTTTCCCCCTTAGTGTCAGCAGGCTATTCCACCACAGAAGTTATTACAGATGAACCCGATTCTTGTTCTCATCCCACCCCACACCTATTCCCCTCTCCCACAAACGCACATTTTCCAGGAGACTTCACGGGAGAGCCATCGGGAGCAGGAATGCCGGCTGACTTTTCCACCCGCCATCTCTAGACCAGGGGCACCGAGGCTGTTTGGAGCCCTCTTCAAATACCACTTGAAAGTAGCCCACCTTCGAGTACCACTTTGTTCATGATTAATGTGCCCCCCTCAATTAATTTTGTGGTGGCTTTGAAAAAATCGTTCCTTGAAGTATTGATTTATGAGGAGGTGGAGTTTCCTGCAGAATGCACATCAGTCCAAGAACAGTCCATATACCCACTGTAGCAGCACGGCCTCATGAGGCCTTATTGCAATGCTCTCCTGGCCGGCCACCCACCTTCCACCCTCCGTAAACTTCAGCTCATCCAAAACTCTGCTGTCCATATCCTAACTCGCACCAAGTCCTGTTCATCCATCACCCCTGTGCTAGCTGACTTACATTGGCTCCCGGTCCAGCAATGCCTCGATTTACAAATTCTCATCCTTGTGCTCAACTCCCTCCCTGGCCTCGCCCCTCCCTACCTCTGTAACCTACTCTAGCCCAATATCCCTTCGAGATCTCTGCACTCCTCCAATTCTGGCCTCTTGCGCAACCCCGATTTTAATCAGAAATAAAAACAGAAAATGCTGGAAATACTCAGCAGGTCAGGCAGCATCTGTGGAGAGAGAAACAGAGTCAACGTTTCAGGTCAATGACCCTTTGATTTTAATCACTCTGCCATTGGTGGCCGTGCCTCCAGTTGTCTAGGCCCCAAGCTCTGGCATTCCCTCCCTAAACCTCTCTGCCTCTCTACCCCTCTCTCCTCCTTTAAGACACTCCTTAAAACCTACTTCTTTACCAGGCTTTTGGTCACCTGTCCTAATATCACCTTAAGCCCCTTTTTAAGCCTGAGTCCCAGCTGAGATCAGCTAACTCTGCACAGATTGCGACTCAGCCCTGGAACTATCTGATCTGCACGGTTTAGTGCTATGATCACTAACGTGGAGCCTTTTAAAATAAAACCTTTCTTAACAATGTACTTGCCCGGCTTGTGTTTGAAGGCAATAAACGTGAGCGTTAGCTGCTGTTGATGGAAGTCTATATCACATAGTCGTACTAATCTCTAGTCTTAATTTAAGGCTTAGGTATTGTGCACTTACATCCTCTAATCCTGCGATCACATGGAACATCTGCTTTCCAAATCAGACAAGCCGTATTTGCTGGTTTGAAGCAGGATAACTGATGATGAGACAATGAAAAGGCGATGGGAATGACAGCTGCCGTTCTGATGACTTGGGTTGGCAGCAGAGTAATGGCATAAGAAATGTAAAGTGCTGGGTGTGACAGGTGCTTCATTGTGATGTGTGACAGCGTGGTGGGATAACAGGTTTATGCCTGTGGTACCTCATCTACTAAGAACGGGATCCCAGGTCATAGGGATAGACACAGGTGCTGCAAATACTCGATAGAACACTCGTGCGTTGGTTGGGTGAGTCACCTGGCCACAGTTGAATAGTGCTGTATTGAAAGGCTGGATTCATCCTCTGGAGTTTTGCTTCATTGCCTTTTGGGGTTGGGGAGAATTTATCACCCTGGCTGCTGTACCTCTGATTGGTTGTCTCCCTCAGAAAATCAAGCGGATTATATGATCGTATAAATTGACTCACGTCAACCTAGTAAAATCTGACCAACAGGTCTAGGAAACAACTCAGTACCAGTCGTGAATATTGGCCTATGGCCTGTAGTTACACTGAGTGCAATGGAACTATTATAGCTATGTATTAGAACTCATTGTTACTAATCCTGATTGTTAAATTGCTGTCTATTGTAGATATGTAATGGTATTCTCTGTTACTAAATCTGATTGTTAAATTGAGGGCTATTGTGGATATATATTGATACTCTTGGGCGTAGATTTTTACTTTCAGTGGTAGCGGATCAGCCGCTCGTTATGCACCCCGCCCGATTTTCCTTCACATTGACTATTGCTCACAAGCGCAGACCTGCGGACACTCGGTCTGAAATGCTAGCTGTCCATGTGAATGCGGATTGTTGGCACGTATGCAACTAACTTTGGGCTGTTGGGCCAAAAATCCTTTGCTCATACCGTTGATGGAGGCCTACCATTTTCCCACAGGGAACGGAGTGGGGAGGGGGGGCTGTGGAAGTCACCCTCCTGGGCAGTTCTTGTACACCTCCCAGCAGCTCGACGAAGAGCTGATTTGGGAGAGGCCTGAGAGGGAAAATGAGATGAGGGCAGATCTAAAAAGAAAGAAGATAAAATAAGCTAAAAAGGAAAGTAAAAAGTGTGACAATGTGAAGGACATTATCTGCACCAATACAACGTGGTTCCACACTCAACCAGCTCTTTGTTCTTGGGTCCGCAGGCTTTTTGCAGCCAAGTGCAGTGGCTGCATGGAGGCCATCGCCCCCACCGAGTTCGTCATGCGGGCACAGAAGAGCGTTTACCACCTGCACTGCTTCTGCTGCTGCGTGTGCGAGCGGCAGCTCCAGAAAGGAGATGAGTTTGTGCTGAAAGAGGGGCAGCTGCTCTGCAAGAGCGACTACGAGAAGGAGCGGGAGCTGCTGAGCCTGGTCAGTCCGGCCGCCTCGGACTCAGGTAACCGAAATCCCCAATCGGCCACGAGCCAGAATCCTTGGCCAACTCCTTTTTTGACAGTACAGCGAAACAAAGTGGGGAAAGAGTTGGGGGCAGGGCGGGGGTGGAATCTAATTGGATAACTCTTTCAAAGAGCTGGCACAGACACAATGGGCTGAATGGCCTCCTTCTGTGCTGTATGATTCAATATGTATGATATATTTATGAAGGAGGTTGTTGCATGGTTTAGTGTTTGGGGCGGGGGGTGGGGGGAATTGTCTTCACGATGAGGTATAATTCTAGAGCTCAACACTACTAACTGGGTAAGGTTATCTTTCTGTCCTTCTCCGTCACTCAACATTGACTGAAAAAGTCGACCCCAAACAGATTGGACCCAGTTTATTTTTTGTTCATTCACGGGATGTGGGCGTTGCTGGCAAGGCCATTATTTATTGCCCATCCCTAATTGCCCTTGAGAAGGTGGTGGTGAGCCGCCTTCTTGAACCGCTGCAGTCTGTGTGGTGAAGATACTCCCACAGTGCTGTTAAGGAGTTCCAGGATTTTGACCCAATGACAATGAAGGAACGGCGATATATTTCCAAGTCAGGTGTGTGACTTGGAGGGGAACTTGGAGGTGGTGGTGTTCCCATGCGCCTGCTGCCCTTGTCCTTCTAGACGGTAGAGTTTGTGGATTTGGGAGTTTCGTGTTGTCACTACTGCGACAGAGGCCCGATACCTGAGCATAGCCTTAATTGGATTTAAAAGGGACTCTGCTCTCTCGCCGGAGGTAGCTTGGACTGAAATGAGTTTGGGGAGGACTCCTCTTGAGTTCTGAGGTCAATAGAAGAAGGAGCGCCCATAATTTGGCACAGTTTTGGACTCGCAAAGGCCACAGAGATGGCTAGGAGGTAGAGCCCCCTTTTCAGCCTGCAGGATATTGCACATTGTTGTAGCTACCTGTACCATACCCGAGCTGGGACCTGATGCTAACTGTGGATGCCATAGATGGATAGTTTCCCGATAGGTTGTCTCAGTGGGTAGCACTCTCGCCTCTGAATCAGAAGGTTGTGGGATCGAGTCCCACTCCAGAGACTTGAGCATATAATCCAGGCTGACACTCCAGTGTAGAACTGAGGGAGTGCTGCATTGCCAGAGGTGCCATTGTTCAGATGAGATGTTAAATCGAGGCCCCGTCAGCCCTCTCAGTGGATGTAAAAGATCCCATGGCACTATTTCAATGAAGAGCAAGGGCGTTCTCCCTATGTCCTGGCCAATATTTATCCCTCAAACAAAATCACAAAGCAGATTATCTGGTCATTATGTTTGTGGGACCTTGGCTGCCATGTTTCCTACATTACAACTGTGCTACTACACAAGTACTTCATTGGCTACAAAGTGCTAAAGTGCTTTGGGGCATCCGGCGGTCGGGAAAGGTGCTATATGAATGCAAGTCTTCCATTTTCCCTTTCTTTCTTTCTTTCTTTCTTTCTCTCTTTCTCTCTCTCTTTCTCTCTCTCTCTCTTTCTTTCTTTCTCTCTCTCTCTTTCTCTCTCTCTTCTCTCTTTTTCTCTCTTTCTCTCTCTTCTTTCTCTCTCTCTTTCTTGCGAGTGCTGCAGATACTGTCAGTGGTACTTGAAGGCGGGTACTGATCCATAGAAACATAGAAGATAGGAGCAGGAGTAGGCCATTCGGCCCCTCGAGCCTGCTCCGCCATTCAATGAGATCATGGCTGATCATCCAAATTCAGTACCCTGTCCCTGCCTTCTCCCCATATCCCTTGATCCCTTTAGCCTTAAGAAATATATCTAACTCCTTCTTGAATATATTTAATGAATTGGCCTCAACTGCCTTCTGTGGTAGAGAATTCCACAGGTTCACCACTCTCTGGGTGAAGAAATTCCTCCTCATCTCTGTCCTAAATGGCTTACCCCTATCCTTAGACTATTTTAGATGTGTTAACATAATACTGGCAGGAATTTGGTGCCTTAGAGCGCTGGCACGAACAAATCGTGTGTTTGGAAATTCCCCTCAACATCTTTTTCCTGGCACACTCATCCCTCAGTTTGAAAAAGGGCAAGCCTCAACCCTTTCAAAAAAAAACGCTGTTCGATCGTGGTAGAATTGAATGCATCAAATGGACGAAACATAATTGTCGGCAGGAATTTACAGGAAGGGCACCCCTGGCGATAACTGAAAAGAATTGTAATTTTTTAATTTTGTGGTGACTTTGAAGAAATCGTTCCTTGAAGTATTGATTTATGAGGAGCTGGAGTTTCCTGCAGAATGCACACCAGTCCTAGAACAGTCCATATATCCACTGCAGCAGCTTGGCTTCATGAGGCCTTATTGTAATGCTCTCCTGGCCGGCCTCCCATCTTCCACCCTCCGTAAACTTGAGCTTATCCAAAACTCTGCTGCCCATATCCTAACTCGCACCAAGTCCCGTTCTTCCATCGCCCCTGTACGCGCTGATCTACATTGGCTTCCCGGTCCAGCAATGCCTCGATTTTAAAATTCTCATCCTCGTGTTCAAATCCTTCCATGGCCTCAATCCTCCCTGTCTCTGTAAACTCCTCCAGCCCCACAACCCTCCGAGAACTCCGCGCTCCTCCAATTCTGGCCTCTTGCGCATCCCTGATTTTCTTTGCTCCACCATTGGCAGCCGTGCCTTCAGCTGCTTCGGCCCCAAGCTCTGGAATTCCATCCCTAAACCTCTCCGCCTCTCTACCCCTCTCTCCTCCTTTAAGACGCTCCTTAAAACCTACCTCTTTGACCAAGCTTTTGGTCACATGTCCTAATATCTCCTTATGTGCCTCTCTTGGCATCCTCTGAAAGGCCCACCATGGCACTCGTCGCTGCCTCCTCACAAGCAGCAACCCCAATTGTCCCATCCTACTCTCTTGCCGACCTTCCCGCCCAGCGCACCCGCTGGGGGCTAATCTTGCCAATCTCCTCCCCGTCCAACTCAACCCTCTCAACGCTGACCCTGTGGACGCTGGCAGTGGGTCAGCCGTCACCGACCCTCCCCGCGTCTCCCTCCAGAATGTCCATTCACTCGCGAACAAGGCCCTTGCCATTCACGAGCTTATCCTGGATGATTGCATTGAGATCATGGTCCTGACGGAAACCTGGCTGAGGGGTGATGACACCTTACCCTTAAATGAAGCCTCCCCGCCTGGCTATACCTTCCACCACTTGCCCTGCCCAGACTGCCATGGTGGCGGTGTGGATCTCATCACCAAATCACACTTTGGTCTGTCCCCCTATTCCTCCGGTACTTTCTCCTCCTTTGAGCATCTCACCTTGTTCCACCCCCCCCTCAGCTCTCATTTAAAATTCTCATTCTCTACCATCCACCCATGTACCATAAAAAATTTATTAGTGAGATATCTTCACTGCTTTCCTCCCTCAGCTTCTGCACCGAGCGACTTCTCATCCTCGGTGATTTCAACCTCCATCTCAATTCATGAAGCTCTCTCTCCTCTGAGTTCACAACCCTCCTGTTCTCCCTTAATCTCTCCCTCCATGTAAACGCTCAAACCCATATTCATGGCCACCCCCTCGACCTTGCCAACTTTCATGGCCTCGCTACTCCCATCGTGTCAATCGCAGATAAGGCCATCTCTGACCATTTCCTCGAATCGCTTTCCACCCACATCCCCCCCACCCCCAACACCTACTTCCTTCCGTGTCTGACCTGGAAAAAACCCTCTCCCAACTCTCTTACAACTGCATTTATGAAATCCCAACTGTCCAGCCTTTGGCCCTCCATTCACCATGATATTTCTGCAGCTACCGATCTGCTCAACCACACCCTCACCAGCACCTTTGATGCCCTAGTTCCTATTAAAACAATTACCCTCTATCACCCTGGCCATTCCCCCTGGCATGGCCCTCATCTTTGCTCCCTTAAGTACAAGGGACGCAGACTTGAACGGATATGGTGGACAACTGGTTTAACCATTCACCGCCAGATCTGGCTGGATCACATAAAGCATTATTGGGTCCTGCTCTCATCTGCCAAAACTGCTCACTATTCCAGAAGCATTCTGGAATGCAAAGATAAACCCCAGCTCCTATTCTCTACTGCTAGCCATCTTCTTAAACCCTTCTCTCCTGTCTCCTCCACCCTCACCTCTGACAACAAATATGAGGAGCTCATGGACTTCTTTGTCTCTAAGATTGAGACCATCTGTTCAGCTGCCTCTGCCACTTCCCTTCCTTCCCCTAGCCCACTGGGCCAAACTTCCTCTAAGGTTGCCCCCTGCCCTAGCCCTGAACTTACATCTTTCTCCAGTTTCTCTCCGATCTCCCCTCATGACCTCTCCACGCTCATCTTGTCCATGAGACTCATTTCCTGCTTCTTCGACCCTATTCCCACCAAACTGCTGACCACCCAACTTCCTTTTCTGGCTCCCATGTTAGCTGACATTGTTAACGGTTTTCTCTCCTCAGGTACTGTACCCCTCTCCCTCAAATATGCCGTCATCACCCCTCTCCTCAAAAAAACAACCCTTGACCCCCCTCCATCCTTGCAAACTACCACCCCATCTCCAACTTCCCTTTCCTCTCCAAAGTCCTTGAACGTGTTGTCGCCTCCCAAATCCGTGCCCATCTTTCCCAGAACTCCACGTTTGAATCCCTCCAATCAGATTTCCGCCCCTGCCACAGTACCGAAACGGCTCTCATCAAAGTCACAAATGACATTCTTTGTCACTGTAATCTATCCCTCCTCGTCCTTCTTGACTTGTCTGCAGCCTTTGACACGGTTGACCACTCCATCCTCCTCCAACGCCTCGCCACCATTGTCCAGCTGGAAGGGACTGCACATGCCTGGTTCCATTCTTATCTATCTGATCATAACCAGAGAATCACCTGCAATGGCTTCTCTTCCCGCTCCCGCATCATTACCTCTGGTGTCCCCCAAGGATCTATTCTTGGCCCCCTCCTATTTCTCATCTACATACTGCCCCTTGGCGACATCATCCAAAAACGTAGATACAATAGCAAAATACTGCGGATGCTGGAAAACTGAAATAACAACAGAAAACGCTGGAAAAACTCAGCAGGCCTGGCAACATCCGTGGAGAGAGAAAAAGAGTTAACGTTTCAGGTCGAAGACCCTTTGTCAGAACTGAGAAAAAAGCAGGAAATGAAACAGATAAAAAAGCAAGTAGGAGGCTGGGGGAAGGAATAAAAGAACAAAAGGGGAGGTCTGTGATAAGTAGAGACATTAAGAGATGCTCAAGGCAAGACGAGATGGTAATAGGACAGGTTAAGAAACAAAAGATGGCTCAGAAGATTGGCGACATCATCCAAAAACATAGCGTCAGTTTCCACATGTACACTGATGACACCCAGCTCTAGCTCACCGCCACTTTTCTCGACCCCTCCACTGTCTCTAAATTGACATCCAGTACTGGATGAGCAGGAATTTTCTCCAATTGTATATTGGGAAGACCGAAGCCATTGTTTTCAGTCCTCGCAACAAACTCCGTTCCCTAGCCACTGACTTCATCCCTCTTCCTAACATCTGTCTGAGGCTGAACCACACTGTTCACAACCTTGGTGTCATATTTGACCTTGAAATGAACTTTCGACCACATATCCGCGGCATAACTAAGACCGCCTATTTCCACCTCCGCCCCTGCCTCAGCTCATCCACTGCTGAAACCCTCATCCATGCCTTGTTACCTCTAGACTTGACTATTCCAATGCACTCCTGGCCGGCCTCCCACGTTCTACCCTACGTAAACTTGAGGTCATCCAAAACTCAGCTGTCCGTGCCCCTAACTCGCACCAAGTCCCGTTCACCCATCACCCTTGTGCTCGCTGACCTACATTGGCTCCTGGTTAAGCAACGCCTCGATTTCAAAACTCTCATCCTTGTTTTCAAACCCCTCCATGGCCTCACCCCCTCCCTATCTCTGTAATCTCCTTCAGCCCCACAACCCCCCCTGAGATATCTGCGCTCCTCTAATTCTGCCCTCGAGCATCCCTGATTATAATCGCTCAACCATTGGTTGCCTAGGCCCTAAACTCTGGAATTCCCTCCCTAAACCTCTCCACCTCTCGACCTGCCTTTCCTCCTTCAAGACACTCTTTAAAATCTACCTCTTTGACCAAGCTTTTGGTCATCTGCCCTAATTTCTCCTTATGTGGCTCGGTGTCAAATTTTTGTCTTTCATACTCCTGTGAAGTGCCTTGGGAGGTTTTACTGCATTAAAGGCACTATATAAATACAAGTTGTTGTTGTTATGTGGCTAGGTGTCAAAATTTGTTTGATAATCGCTCCTGTGAAGTGGCTTGGGACATTTTACTGAAGTTAAAGTGTTTGAAGGACACTCTAAGTGTTGATGTAAAAATAAGGTAGTTTGGTATCTTCTTAACACGAGCATCAAATTTCCACCCTTGACAAGGCCTGCAGCTTGATATCTCTGGACCGCCTCTTGGGATGTGGAGGTGCCAACTGCATCTTTGATGGACGCCGTTCATTTTAATGGGGGCCGGGGGGTGGAGGGGCTTTAAAAAAAAATTGATGTTTATTTCATGTTCTTTGAATACTTTTGTTTATTAGTTAATGGGGGAAAAAATGCTTGTTTGACTACACAGGGCCGTGAGAGGTGGGAGGTCATGTGATGAAACCTCCAGGAATACGTCCAACCAGAGTTGGCAACCCTAGTTTTCCTCCACATTCAACGGATCATCCTCCGCCATTTCCGCCACCTCCAATGTGATCCCACCACCAAACGCATCTTCCCCTCACCTCCCCTTTCAGCATTCCGAAGGGACCGCTCCCTCCACGACACCCTGGTCCAACCCCTTCACCCGGCACCTTCCCGTGCAAGCGCAGGAGATGCAACAACTGCCCTTTTACCTCCTCCCTTCCCACTGTCCAGGGCCCCAAACACCCCTTCCAGGTGAAACAGCGATTTACTTGTACTTCTTGCAATTTAGTATATTGTATTCGCTGCTCACGATGCGGTCTCCTCTACATTGGGGAGACCAAACGCAGATTGGGCGACCGCTTTGCGGAACACCTCTGTTCAGTCCGTAAGGGTGACCCTGAGCTTCCGGTCGCCTGTCACTTTAATTCACCGCTCCACGCCCACTCTGACCTCGGCCTCTTACACTGTTCCAATGAAGCTCAACGTAAGCTCGAGGAACAGCACCTCATCTTTCGGTTAGGCACTTTGCAGCCTTCTGGACTCAACATTGAGTTCAACAATTTCAGACTATAACCCCTGCCCCCATTTTTCAGGTGGCTGTTGATGATTCCGCCATCCACATTTGCAACATTTAATCTCTCCTGCCTCCTACTCTAGCACAGATTGTTCCTTCCTCCCCTCCCCTCCCCCTTTCCCTGCCTCTGCACCTGCTTAAAACCTGTTACATCTCTGACGAAGGGTCACAGACCTGAAACGTTAACTCTGTTTCTCTCTCCACGGATGCTGCCTGGCCTGCTGAGTATCTCCAGCATTTTCTGTTGTTATTCTAGTTTTCCTAGAGTCGGACAGCTCAGGATTGGGTCCAGATTCGTGCAAAGCTGTGAAAGCCTCTCGCCCCCTTAAAGTCCAGGTCACAGGTAACCCCTCCCCCGTCAGTGACATCACCTCACTGGAACAGTTTATTTCCGTTTCCACGGAGGGCAGGAGGTGACATGTTTTTAAAGTGGTAATTTTTTTTAATGACTGCAAGTGATCTCTCACACTGTTCTTCACGGTTACTCAGGAGATACGCTGTTTTATAAAGACAGTAGCATATTACCATGTCGTGTGGAATGCATTGTTCAGTTGCTAAGGTACACCTGTACTAACCTGTACTAACCTGCTGCGCCCCTTTAAGACTATTTGCTGTATCTTCCTGAAGTCAGACATAGACTAATTGCTCTTGGGCAAATCCCGAGATCAATTCGAGGGCTGAAGAAACTAACAGGAAATGACTGGCTTGCTTCCTCCCATCCCACCTGCCGCCCACCCCTCCCCGGTGTTATTTTATAAGCCATTGTCCACAGCCACTCTGTCTCCTGTGTTAATAAAAAGGTATATTTTGTTGGTGGTGGAGTTCCTCTGTACTTTCCACCTGACTGGCTTTTCTTTTTCCTTCCTCTTTGTCAAAGATTGTTGGAGAAATTTGTACATGAGCTAATCGGATGGGGTAAATTTGCCTATAGTTATGTGTGACAGTGAAGTGTGACACAGGAAGTGTGAGGTGATGGACAGGAAGCGTATGGACAGACACCATTTTTGTCATATGATGGTTTTTTTTTTATTTTTATAATGCAGATAATGGCTGAGTCCTTTTCTGTACTGAGCACTCCCTTGACTTTCCCTTCTCTTTAACTTAAATTTATTTTACCTTATCATTGACTCTGGTCAGAGTCAATGGCCTGCTCCCAATATTAAAGGAAGAACTTGCACCTTTCACGACCTTAGGACATCTCAAAGCGCTTCGCTTTTGAAGTGTAGTCACTGTTGTAATGTAGGAAACGCAGCAGCCAATTTGCTCACAGCAAGGTCCCACAAACAGCAATGTGATAATGACCAGATAATCTGTTTTAGGTAAATGTAGATACATATTTGCCAAAACACCAGAGAGAACTTGCTGCTCTTCTTCAAATAGTGCTGTGGAATCTTTTTGCATGCACCTGAGAGGGCAGATAAGGCCTCGGTTTAATGTCTCTTCTGAAAGGCAACACCTCCAACAGTGCAGCACTCCCTCAGTACTGCACTGAAGTATCAGCCTGGATTATGTGCTCAAGTTTCTAGAGTGGGACTTGAACCCACAACCTTCTGACTTGAGAGGCAAGAGTGCTACCCACTGAGCCATGGCTGACAGCTATTATGTGACTGGCAACCGGGAGATGCTGTTTGAATGAATAGCCTGATTGATGTCAGCATATTGCAGACTTTATTCCAGTGGGAGTCACGTACCAAAAGGGCAATCTGAGCATGAAAGGATCTTGCACATAGTGGTACTCCACACCATGTGCTTCACAGCCGAGCTGAGGGCCTTTCACACCCCTCTGCTAAAAGCCAAATTAAGACCCACATGTTTTTCTTAATTCTTTTCCCCCCCTCTCTTTTCTGATTTAAAGTAAGCAGAATATCAAAGAGGGTTTAAAAGTGCGAGAGAGTGCACCTCAAAGCCACTTTTTATGAGAATATAAGAGATGAGAGGTGGCTCTCTGGAGGCCCATATGCTGCCTCTAATCCCGGCAGTCTAAGATTTAATCATTGCTTTCACCCAGTATGAAGAGACAATCCTGGGTAAACAAAGGCCTACCAGGAGGAGTACAATTTCCAATTAAAGATCACTAACGCCTCCCTCTCTCTCTTAGTGATGCCTGTGAACCAAGGTCTTTATTAATTTTGGTGGGTGGGGGGGGTGAGACTCAGTCAATGGCTTCTTGTACTGGCTTCAGTCCTTTTTCATGGAGGATTGACTAAATAGGCGAGCGTACTGGTGGCCTCTTTCCCCCTCAGCGCTGTAGAATGAGGGACTTCCAAAGACAACTTAATTAATGTTTGCGTTCTTTTGCATCGATAGAATAAATGTTATACGCACAGCTGGTCCCCTGTTTAGCCAAATGCAAGGCCTGTCACACACGAGGAGTAATCCTAGCTCTGTTTACATGAGAAATACCTGCCTCTGGAAATGAAACCTTTAAACCTTCTCTCTCTTCCCCCGCGCCCCCCCCCCCCCCCACCCCCCCACCCCGCACCGCCCCCCACCCCCCACCGTTGATTCAGTGAAGTCTGCTAAGCTGCCCCTGCTTGTCTGGGTATCGGTGTGTGTCGTCACTCTGTTGCAGAAAATAAAAACAAGTTTCCCTCTACATTGATGAGATCTGTCGCAGTCTGAGATTGATAAGGACTACGGCTTGAAATTGTAACTCAAAAGTGTGCCAAGCTGGCATGAAATGTTCATTTATTTTTCCTTTGCCCGCTCCCTTAATTTCCTAAAGCTGGTGACGCCTCGCTCGGGGTATAGTTGCGAAGGTACCCGGCATCCTCCAGTACCACACCCCAAGTGTATGTTATTCATGCCTCCGCCATGACGGTGGGTATCGGTGGGCCATTCGATCGTAGAGGGAGGCTCTTTCTAAAGGCCTTTCTGATTTTGTTACACAGAGAACCACAGATGAAAATTTCCCCTCTCATTAACAAACTATCTAAAGCATCCTGACTGTAACAGCGTGTGATTTAGTATCTGTTGTTTTTGGCTCCCTCACTAATGAAGAAATCATGTCAAGCGCCTTTCCTGTAACACACTCCACTATTTGCTTACAATAGAAGGAGGTTATTATAACTTTCTCTAACTCGTTGGCAAGGCCACATTTGACATGCCGTGCCCAGTTTTAGTCACCTTGCGGTAGAATTTCCGTGGGGGTTTCCGCCAATCTCCTGCCATACCTTCAGCGGAAATACCGGAGAAATTATGTAAACAGGTGGGAATTCCTCCGATCTTCCACTGAAGTTACGGGGTGGGGGTTGGGATCAGGAGATCAGGCGAATCCTCGCAGAAATTCCAACCCCTTATCTTCAAACAACAAAAAATGGATGCAACAGTGCAGATAAAGAGAAGAATGCCGAGGGTAATTCTCAAGTTTAAGTCTAGACTGAGTAACCTTATAAGGTGCCAGCCGTGGCTCAGAGGTAGCACTCTCACCTCTGTGTCAGAAGTTTGTAGGTTCAAGTCCCACTCCAGGGACTTAAGTATAAAATCTAGGTGGACACTCCAGTGTAGCACTGAGGGAGTGCTGCACTGTCAGAGGTGCTGTCTTTTTGATGAGATGCTAAACTTAGGCCCCGTCTGTCCCCTCAGGTGCACGTAAGAGACCCCACGGCCATATTCTAAGAAGAGCAAGGGAGTTCTCCCCAACCTCCTGGCCAATATAAAACAAGATTATCTAGTTGTTTATCTCATTGCTGTTTGTTGGAATTTGCTGTGTGCAAATTGGCTGCCGCATTTCCTACATTACAACAATAGCTACACTTTAAATGTACCTTATTGGCTGTAAAATGCTTTTGGACGTATTGAGGTTGCGAAAGGCGTTTTACATAGAATTTACAGTACAGAAACATGCCATTCGGCCCAACTGGTCTGTGCCGGTGTTTATGCTCCACACGAGCCTCCTCCCACCCCTCTTCATCTCACACTATCAACATACTCTTCTATTAAGAATATAAGAACATAAGAAATAGGAGCAGGAGTAGGCCATACGGCCCCTCAAGCCTGCTCCGCCATTCAATACGATCATGGCTGATCATCGACCTCAACTCCACTTTCTCGCCCAATCTCCATATCCCTTGATTCCTCTAAAGTCCAAAAATCTATCCATCTCAGCCTTGAATATATTCAAAGACTCAGCATCCACAGCCCTCTGGAGCAGAGAGTTCCAAAGATTCACAGCCCTCTGAGTGAAGAAATTCCTCCTCATCTCAGTCTTAAATGGCCTACCCCTTATCCTGAGACTATCCCCCCTAGTTCTAGACACTCCAGCCAGGGGAAACAACCTCTCAGCATCTACCCTGTCAATCCCCTTCAGAATCTTGTATGTTTCAATGAGATCACCTCTCATTCTTCTAAACTCCAGAGTAGAGGCCCATTCTACACAATCTCTCATCATTGGACAGCCCTGTCATCCCAGGAATCAATCTTGTGAATCTTCATTGCACCGCCTCCAATGAAAGTATATCCTTCCTTAGATAAGGAGACTAAAACTGTGTACAGTACTCACAGGTGTGGTCTCACCAAGGCCCTGTACAATTGCAGCAAGATTTCCTTACTCTTATACTCCAACCCCCTTGCAATAAAGGCTCGCTGTACCTGCATGCTAGCTTTCTGTGTTTCTTGCACGAGGACACCCAAATCTCTCTGAACACCAACATTTAAAAGTTTCTCACCATTTAAAAAATATTCTGTTTTTCTATTCTTCCTACCAAACTGAATAACCTCACATTTCCTTACATTATACTCCATCTGCCACCTTTCTGCCCACTCACTTAGTCTATCTATATACCTTTGCAGACTCTTTTTGTTCTCCTCACAACTTACTGTCCCACCTAGCTTTGTATTGTCAGCAAACTTGGATACATTACACTCAGTCCCTTCATCTAGGTCATTAATATAGATTGTAAATAGCTGAGGCCCCAGCACTGATCCTTGCGGCACCCCACTAGATACAGCCTGCCAACCTGAAAAGACCCATTTATCCCTACTCTCCGTTTTCTGTCCGTTAACCAATCCTCTATCCATGCTACTATATTACCCCCAACCCCATGAGCCCCTTATCTTGTGTAATAACCTTTTGTGTGGCACCTTATCGAATGCCTTTTGGAAATCCAAATATACTACATCCACTGGTTCCCCTTTATCTACCCTACTAGTTACATCCTCAAAAAACTCTTAATACATTTTTCAAACACGATTTCCCTTTCATTAAACCATATTGACTCTGCCTAATCATGTTATGATTTTCTAAGTGCCCTGATACCACTTCCTTAAAAATGGATTCCAGCATTTTCCCGATGACTGATGTCAGGCTAACTGACCTGTAGTTCCTTGTTTTCTCTCTCCCTCCTTTCTTGAATAGCAGTGTTACATTTGTTACCTTCCAATCTGCTGGGACCATTCTAGAATCTAGGGAATTTTGGAATCTCAAAACCAATGCACCCACTTTCTCTGCAGTCACCTCTTTTAGAACCCTAGGATGTAGGCTGTCAGGTCCAGGGGATTTGTCAGCTTTTAGTCCCATTAGTTTCTCTAGTACTTTTTCTCTACTTATATTAATTATGTTAAGTTCCTCACCTTCATTAGACCCTTGGTTCCCCACTATTTTTGGTATGTTTTTTGTGTCTTCTACTGTGAAGACAGATACAAAATATTTGTTTAACGTTTCTGCTATTTCCTTATTCCTCGTAATAATTTCTCCTGTCTCAGCCTCTAAGGGACCAATGTTTACTTTTGCTACTCTATTCCTTTTTACATACTTGTAGAAGCTCTTACAATCTGTTTTTATATTTCTTGCTAGTTTTCTCTCATTCTATTTTTTCCCTTTTTATCAATTTTTTGGTCATCCTTTGCTGGTTTCTAAAGCTCTCTCAATCCTCAGCCTTACTACTATTCTTTGCAACATTATAAGCTGCTTCTTTCAATCTAATGCTATCCTTAACTTCTTTAGTTAGCCACGGATGGATCACATGGAGTTTTTGTTTCTCAATGGAATGTATTTTTGTTGAGAATTATGGAATACTTCTTAAAATGCTAGCCACTGCTTATCTACTGCCATATCTTTTCATCTATTTTTCCAATCTACCTTTGCCAACTCGCCCCTCATACCTATGTAATTGTCTTTATTTAAGATTAAGACTCTAGTTTCGGACTTATTCCTTTCTCCCTCGTGTTTATCTAGCTTCCCCTTAAATGCATCTATGCTATTCGCCTCAACTACTCCTTGTGGTAGCGAGTTCCACATTCTTATCACTCTTTTGTTAAAGAAGTATTCTCAGAAATTCCTATTTGGATTTATAAGTGACTATCTTATATTTATGGCCCCTAGTTTTGGTCTCCCCCACAAGGTCTTCGCTACATATACCCTATCAAACCATTTCATAATTTTAAATACCTCTATTAGGTCACTCCTCAGCCTTCTCATTTCTAGAGAAAAGAGCCACAGCCTGTTCAGCCTTTCCTGATAAGTATATCCTCTCAGTTCTGGTATCATCCTTGTGAATCTTTATTGCATCTTCTCCAGTGCCTCTATATCCTTTTTGTAATATGGAGACCAGAACTGTTCACAGTACTCTAAGTGTGATCTAATCAAGGTTTAATACAAGTTTAACTTAAGTTCTCTGCTTTTCAATTCTATCCCTCTAGAAATGAACCCCAGTACTTTGTTTGCTTTTTATGGCCTTATTAACCTGCATCACTACTTTTAATGATTTGTGTATCTGTACCCCCAGATCCCTTTGCTCCTCTACCCCATTGAACCTCTTATTATCCAAGCAGTATGTACATAAGAACATAAGACGTAGGAGCAGGAGTAGGTCATTTGGCTCCTCGAGCCTGCTCCGCCATTCAATAAGATCATGGCTGATCTGATCTTGGCCTCAACTCCACTTCCCTGCCCGCTCCCCATAACCCTTGACTCCCTTACCATTCAAAAATCTGTCTATCTCCACCTTAAATATATTCAATGACCCAGTCTTCACAGCTCTCTGGGGAAGAGAATTCCAAAGATTCAGGACCCTCTGAGAGAAGAAATTCCTCCTCATTTCTGTTTTAAATGGGTGCCCCCTTATTCTGAAATTATGCCCCCTAGTTCTAGATTCCCACACGAGGGGAAACATCCTCTCTGCATCTACCCTATCCTTAAATAAGGAGACCAAAACTGTATGCAGTACTCCAAGTGTGGTCTCACCATCGCCCTGTACAGTTGTAACAGGACTTCCCTACTTTTATACTCCATTCCCTTTACAATAAAGGCCAACACTCCATTTGCCTTTCTAGTTACTTGCTGTACCTGCATGCTAACTTTTTGTGATTCATGTACAAGGACCCCCAGATCCCTCTGTACCTCAGCATTTTGTAATCTCTCCCCATTTAAATAATAATTTGCTTTTTTATTTTTTCTACCAAAGTGGATAACCTCGCATTTTCCCATATTATACTCCATCTGCCAGATTCCTGCCCACTCACTTAGCCTATCTATATCCCTTTGGAGATTCTTTGTGTCCTCCACACAATTTGCTTTCCCACGTATCTTTGTATCATCAGCAAATTTGGCTACATTACACTCAGTCCCTTCATCCAAGTCATTAATATAGATTGTAAATAGTTGAGGCCCCAGCACTGATCCCTGCGGCACCCCACTAGTTACAGTTTGGCAACCTGAAAATTACCCATTTATCCCGACTCTCTGTTTTCTGTTAGTTAGCCAATCCTCTATCCATGCTAATATATTACCCCCAACCCCGTGAGCTCTTATCTTGTGTCGTAACCTTTTATGTGGCACCTTATCGAATGCCTTCTGGAAATCCGAATACATGACATCTACTGGTTCCTCTTTACCACCCTGCTCGTTACATCCTCAAAGAACTGCAGCAAATTTGTCAAACATGATTTCCCTTTCGTAAAACCATGCTGACTCTGCTTGACTATTTTATGATTTTCTAAATGTCCTGCTACCACTTCCTTAATGATGGACTCCAGCATTTTCCCAATGACAGATGTTAGGCTAACTGGTCGATAGTTGCCTGGTTTCTGTCTCCTTCCTTTCTTAAATAGGGGCTTTACATTTGCGGTTTTCCAGTCCGCTGGGACCTCTCCAGAATCCAGGGAATTTTGGTAGATTACAACCAATGCATCCACTATCTCTGCAGCCACCTCTTTTAAGACTCTAGGATGCAGGCCATCGGGTCCAGGGGACTTGTCCACCTTTAATCCCATTAGTTTGCCTAGTACTTTCTCTCTAGTGATAGTGATTGTTTTAAGTTCCCTCCCACCCCAATTGCCCCTTGATTATCCATTATTGGGATGCTTCTACTGTGAAGACCGATACAAAATATTTGTTCAAAGTCTCCACCATTTTCCTGTTTCCCATTACTAATTCCCCAGACTCATCCTCTAGGGGACCAATGTTTACTTTAGCTACTCTCTTCCTTTTTATATACCTGTAGAAGCTCTTACTGTCTGTTTTTATATTTCTTGCTAGCTTACTCTCAAGCTATCTTCTCTCTCTTTATCATTGTTTTAGTCGTCCTTTGCTGGTTTTTAAAAATTTCCCATCCTCTGGCTTTCCACTATTCTTCCAACATTGTATGCTTTTGTTTTCAATTTGATACCATCCTTTACTTCCCTAGTTAGCCACGGATGGTTCATCCTTCTCTTAGAGTCTTTCTTTCTCTCTGGAATATATCTTTGCTGAGAGTTATGAACTATCTCCTTAAATGTTTGCCATTGTTTTTCTACAGTCTTACCCTGTAATATATTTTCCCAGTCCAATTTAACCAAGTCTGCCTTCATACCTTTGTAATTACCTTTAGTTAAGTTCAGGACACTAGTTTGAGACCGAGCTTTCTCACCCTCAAACTGAATTTGAAATTCTACCATGCTATGATCACTCTTCCCAAGAGGATCCTTCACTTCGAGATCATTAATTAATCCAGCCTCATTACACATTACCAGATCTAAAATAGTCTTCTCCCTGGTTGGTTCCACAATTTATTGTTCCAAGAAACCATCCTGTATACACTCTAAGAACTCTTCCTCAAGTCTACCTTTGCCAATTTGCTTTGTCCAATCAATATGAAGATTAAAATCTCCCATGATTATAGCCGTACCTTTCTTACAAGCCTGTATTATTTCTTGATTTATACTCTGTCCTACAGTGTGGCTACTGTTTGGGGGCCTGTAGACCACTCCCACCAGTGACTTCTTACCCTTATTATTTCTTATCTCCACCCAAACTGATTCTACGTCTTGATCTTCTAAGCCAATATAATTTCTCATTACTGCACTGATCTCATTCCTTATTAACAGAGCTACACCACCTCCTTTTCCTTTCTGCTTATCCTTACGAAATGGGAAATACCCCATAATATTCAGTTCCCAGCCTTGGTCACCTTGCAACCACGTCTCTGTAATGGCTATCAGATCATACCCATTTATTTCTATTTGTGCTGTCAACTCATCTATCTTGTTACGAATATTGCGTGCGTTCAGATATAGAGCTTTTAATTTTGTCTTTTTACCACTTTTCCCTACTCTGACCCCTCTTTCTGATGCACTCTTATGTGTATACGCTCTGTCCCTTCCTGTCACACTCTGGTTATCATTACCCTGCACTTTTGCCTTCTCATTTTTCTTTGACTTTTTAAATTTCCAACATCATATCCCTCCCCCCCACTATTTAGTTTAAAGCCCTATCTACAGCCCTCGTTATTCGATTCGCCAGGACACTGGTCCCAGCCTGGTTCAAATGAAGGCTGTCTCGACGGAACAGCTCCCTCTTAACCCAGTACTGGTGCCAGTGCCCCAAGAATCGAAACCCATTTCTCCCACACCAATCCTTGAGCCACTCGTTCATCTCTCTGATCTTATTTACCCTATGCCAATTTGCACGTGGCTCAGGTAGTAATCCAGAGATTATTACCTTTGTGGTTCTGCTTTTTAATTTAGCCCCTAGCTGCTCATACTCCCTCAGCAGAACCTCTTTCTTTGTCCTACCTATGTCGTTGGTACGTACATGGACCACGACAACTGGATCTTTCCGCTGCCACTCTAAGTTCCTCTCCAGCCCAGAGGAGATGTCCTTTACCCTGGCACCGGGCAGGCAACACAGCCTTTGGGACTCACGCTCTTGGCTGCAGAGAACAGTGTCTATCCCCCTCACTGTACTGTCCTCTACCAGTACCACATTTCTTTTTGCTCCCCCCACTTGAATGGCTCCCCACTATACCACGGTGCTGTGGTCAGTTTGCTCATCCTCACTGCAGTCCCTGCTGTCGCCCACACAGAGAATAAGAACCTCGTAACTGTTGGACAAGAGCAAAGGCTGAGGCTCCTCCACCACTACCTCCTGGTTCCGCATACCTGCCTCGCTCGTAGTCACACCCACCTGTCCCTGACCACGGACCAAATTTGAATTAATTAATCTAAAGGGTGTGACTGCCTCCTGGAACACAGCATCCCGGTAACTCTATCCCTCCCTGATGTGTAGCAGTGTTTGAATCTCGGACTCCAGCTCATCAACACGGAGCCGAAGTTCCTCAAGCAACCAACACTTACTGCAAATGTGGTACGCCATGGATCTCAATGGTGTCCACCAGCTCCCACATGTTGCAGCAGTAACACATCGCCTGCCCTGCCATCTCTAATATATTTAATTAATTAAGTGTTTAAGTTTTGAACATTTAGTTTTTAATCCTGGCTCTTAATTTAAACCAATGCCCAAGAAAAAGAGAGAAATACTGACCAACCAACCGCTTCCCTGATTTCCTGTGACGTCACTCCTTGTTTTTTGTTCTTTAAATCGCCGGTTCCCTCACAGGTCGATCCGCTCCTGCTGCTGCTCCCAATAGTTCGGTCTGGGCCTCGAGCCTCGGGCTTTATTTACTCGCTCCGCTTTCGCCTGTTCCCTTACAGGTCGGTTCGCTCCCGCTACTGCTCCTTATTCTTCCTACCAAAATATAATACCTCACACTTATCTGTATTGAAATTAATTTACCAATTACACGCCCATTCTGCAAGGTTCTTAATGTATTCTTGTATTTTGTCGCGGTCTTCCTCTGTATTAACTATACACCCCCGCTCCCCCCCCCCACCCCATCCCCCCCCCACCCCCCCCCCCCCCCCCCCCCCGGCCCCAATGTGGTGTTGTCCATAAATTTTTAAATTGTACTTTGATTCCCGAGTCCAAATCATTTATGTAAATTGTGAACAACAGTGATCCCAGCACCGATCCTTGTGAAACACCACTTCCTACCTTTTGCCAGTCTGACTAGCTACCCTTTACCCCTACTCTCTGGT
Source organism: Squalus acanthias (assembly GCA_030390025.1). Taxonomy (NCBI): domain Eukaryota; kingdom Metazoa; phylum Chordata; class Chondrichthyes; order Squaliformes; family Squalidae; genus Squalus; species Squalus acanthias. The sequence continues at coordinate 413,597 of JASTWF010000238.1, forward strand.
TTCTGTTCTGTGGCCAGCTTGCCATATATTCTGACTCCACATGTTCTGACTGTAGTCATTTATCAAAGGCCTTTTGAAAATCCAAATATATTACATCTACTTTATTACCCTTATCTATTCTTTCTGTTACTTCTTCAAAGAATTCAATAAGGTTCGTCAAGCAGGACCTTTCATAAAAACTTAAGAATATAAGAAATAGGAGCAGGAGTAGGCCATTTGGTCCTTCGAGCCTGCTCCGCCATTCAATGAGATCATGGCTGATCTTCTGCCTCAATTCCATTCACCGGCCTTATCGCCATATCCCTTGATGCCCTTACTAGTCAGAAATCTATCGACTTCTGTTTTGAATATACCCAATGACTGAGCCTCCACAACCCTCTGGGGTGTGGAGAATTCCAAAGATTCACCACCCTCTGTGTGAAGAAATTTCTTCTCATCTGAGTCCTGAATGGTCTACCCTTTATCCTGAGGCTGTGGCCCCTGGTTCTAGACTCCCCAGCCAAGGGAAACATTCTCCCAGCATCCACCCTATCAAGCCCTGTAATAATTTTGTATGCTTCAATGAGATCCCCTCTCATTCTTCTGAATTCAAGAGAATACAGGCCTAGTTTACTCAATCTCTTCTCATACGACAGTCCTGCCATCCCAGGAATCAATCTCGTGAACCTTCGTTGCACTCCCTCTATGGCAAGTATATCCTTCCTTAAGTTAGGAGACCAAAATTGTACACAGTACTCCAGGTGTGGTCTCACCAAGGCCCTATATAATTGGAGTAAGACTTCTTTACTCCTGTACTCAAATCCTTTTGTAATGAAGGCCAGCATACAATTTGCCTTCCTAATGGCTTGCTGCACCTGCACATTCACTTTCAGTGACTTATGTACAAGGACACCCAGGTCCCTTTGAGCATCTGCATTCCCCAATCTTTCACCATTTAGGAAATACTCTGCCTTTCTGTTTTTTCTACCAAAGTGGATAACTTCACATTTATCCACATTATATTCCATCTGCCATGTTCTTGCCCACACACTGAGCCTGTCGAGATCCCCTTGAAGCCTCTTCACATCCTCTTCGCAACTGACACTGCCACCGAGCTTTGTGTTATCAGCAAATTTGGAAATGTTACATTTAGTCCCCTCATTCAAATCATTGATATAGATTGTGAACAGCTGGGGCCCAAGCACCGATCCTTGCGGTACCCCACTAGTCACAGCCTGCCATCCTGAAAAAGACCTGTTTATCCCTACTCTTTTTTTATTACATCTCTTTATTATTACTACTCTTTTTTCTATTACATCTTTGAGTAAGGATTCCATTACTTTTCCTACCACCGATAGTAAGCTATCTGGTCTATAGTGCCCTGGGCTTGTTCTATCTCCCTTTTTAAATATAGATATAATATTAGCTGTCCACCAGTCCTCTGGCACCATTCCCTTTTTGAGTGAATTTTTATATATATGTAATCGTGCCTCTGCTATCTCTGCCCTAACATCTGTTAATATGTGTGGATGCAATCCATCCAGACCAGGGGTTTTATTCTCTGTAAGTTTGATTAGTTTAACAATTATTCTCCCCCTATCTATCTTAAATGTCTTTATATCTTTTTTGATCACTTTTTAATGTCATGTCCACTTTATTAGTATCCCTGGTAAATACTGAGGCAAAGTAATTTCACTGTCATTACCGGTGAGTTTATCCTGTCCATCCCTTATTGGCCCTATCCCTATCTTGATTTTTCTTGTGTTATTCACGTGTCTGTACAATACTTTACTATTTCTTTTTATATTCTTTGATAATTCAATGTCACAGTTCCTATTTGTCTTCCTAATTTTTTTTTTACTTCTTTCCTAATCTCTTTGTATTCCCTTTTATCATCCTCTCCTTTATTATCCATGTACTTAGAGTATGCCTTTTACTTTTGTTCTCAATTTTGACCTTATGCCTTTACTCAGTCATGGCGTTTCATTATTGGCTAGTTTGTTCTTGTTTTTTAGAAGCTTATATTTCTCCTGGATTCTATTGATCATTGTTTTAAATATTTCCCACTGCTGTTCTATTTCTTTGTTGTCCAATATTATTTTCCAATTTATTTTCCATTCTCATCCTTCAAAATCAACTTTTTCCCAATCTATTATTTTCATCTTTGTCTTACTTATGTCTTTCTCAATCATTATTTAAAACCATATTATGTTGTGATTGCTATTGCTTAGACGTTCCCCGACATTTACTTTTCTTATCTGTTCTGGTTCATTTCCCATTACTGGATCTAGCAGTGATTCCTCTCTGGTTTGACTTTTTATGTACTGGGTAAGAAAGGAGTCCAGTACAGGTTGTAAAAACTCCATTCCCTTTTCCCCTTTCCCTATCGACATGGACCTGTTGGGCCGAATGGACTGTTTCTGTGCAGTAAATACTATGTAATACCTCTTCTTGCCAGTTTATTTGTGGGTACCTGAAATCTCCTATGATTATTATTCTATGTCCTTTACTCATTTCATTGATTTGCTTACATATTTCTTCCTCCACCTCCCTTCCACTATTAGGTGGTCTATTAGTATGATCGATCCCTTCTTATCTTTTATCTCAATCCATATGGATCCTGTTTCTGTCTTTCTGTTAGTTATGTCCCTTATTGCTACTTCCATTATATTATCTCTAATTAGAGCAGCCAGTTCACTCTCCCCTTCTTCCTTCCCAATCCTTTCTAGATATGTTATAACCTGCAATATTTAATTGCCAGTCCTGTTCTTTTATGTAGCCATGTTTCAGTTATCCCAGTGAACCTATCTGGTTCCACGTGATAAATTATTGCCTCCAGTTCCCCCGTTTTATTTCGGATGCAGTGTGCATTGATGTACAGGCAATTTAATTTGTTTTTATTTTTCACTCCTCCCACTTTATTTTTATCAGAATTTGTATACTTCTGTTCTATAACTGTATTTGTTCCCTGACCGTTTATGTTATCTTTATTCCCTACCTTACTCTCGTTTCTCTTAGGGATGGACAATAAATGTTGGCCTTGCCAGTGATGCCCACATCCCATGAACGAATAAAAAAAAATCCTGTTTCTTTTATCTTTAGGCTGTTGTTATTTCTACCAGATCCCTCTCCCCACACCCCTTCCCCCCCCCCAGTCTTACTGGTTTAAAGTCCTATCCACAGTCCTTTTTATAGTCACTTTCCGCTCGGACTCTGGTTCCAGTCTAGTTGAGGTGGAGTCCGTCCCAACGGTACAGCTCTTTCTGGTCCCAGTACAGGAAATGCTAAATGTAAGTTCTTTCTTTTTTTAGCACAGTTTATGTAAACAGCTGCACACTCCTCACCCTTTCCCCCACAAGTGGTAACTCTTCCACCCCCCCCCCCCCCCCACCCCCTTGGGCACTCTCCGAGTTGTATCACACCTCTGCATAGTGTTTGGTTGACAGATCTGCTGGCGATCAGTTTGCCTCTCATTCACGCGCCCATTTAGCTCTGTGTTGTTTCGGTGTGTTATTCCAGTGCTGGGATCGATTGCATACTCGATTTTGTGATGTGCCGTCGGCCGTTGTACCCATTGGCTGTTGGTGTTACACTCACTGCTAGCAGCTAGTTTACTTAAGGGGGTGAATTCTTGAGAGAAGAGTCAAATAAATTCTCAAGGGCTGAATGTTGAACTGTCTCTTGTACAAGGCCCATTCTATGTTGGGCCTCCAGGGAACTGAAATTCCATTGGCACCTGCCACCTGTGATCATTCAAAACTTGCCCCCCTCAGGTAAGCAAGAGTGACCTGAGTGTTACCTGAGAGATCCAGAGCAACGAGGAATGAAGTCCTTCGCATGCCATTAACCTGCTGAGTGACACCAGCAAGCTGTGACTCTTCACCCTCTTCTGGCATTACACGTTGCCATTACAAATGAACATGGGGCTGACTCGCCGGTGACTGCTGGCGTGGAATGCATAATCCCAAAATGATATTTGAAATGAAAGAGTGTGTTGTAAAATCTACAAAAATTGGGCAAGAGACAAGCGCAGTTCTCCCGGTGTCCTGGCCAACATTCCTCCTTTGACCAGCGTTAGTGACTAAAATAGATTAATGGCTCATTCGTCTCAGCGATGCTCGTGGGTTCTTGCAGTGCACACATTAGCTGCCCTGTTTGCCTGCACAACAGCAATGATTCTGCGTCAAAGTAGTTCACTGCACATAGAGCACTTAGGGATGTTTCTGAGATGCGATGAGTTGCTGTGTAAATGCAAGTCTTTTTTTTCCCTTCAGGGCTGATGTCAGGGACTGTGAAAGGTGCTATATAAATGGAGGCTCATTCATTTAAAGGGGATCCACTGATTATGAAGGGCTTTGGGATGTTCTGACGGTGTGAAAGGTGCTATATAAATGGGGGTTCATTCAAAGGGAATCCTTCACACTCAGAGTTAGCACCTGGGATGGGCTCCGGGTTGGGTAATAGGAGCAAAGGCACTGGGAGCCATCCAGGAGGTAGTTAAATACTGTGATGGGAGGAGGAAACCATCGGTTTCTATGGAATGATCTGTTAGATGGACCGAACGACCTCATTCCTCTGCATTTATCTTTGCGATCGGCAATTGTTTCATCCAGACAGTGTGGGGGTGGAGTAGTAGGCAACGCGGTATGCATAAACCAGGGAGGATGACACTCCATCACGAAGCAAACATAATCTCCATTCAAGCTATGTTTGCATCAATATTATTTGGTGAACTGTTCCATTCATTTCACGAGGAGCGTTAGTACCAGAGGAACGGCGTTAGGTGTACCCAGTGACAGCACCAACTACTCCCAGGTCAGGCACAACACCGGCCAGATACTCTGTGAAGCTCCATCTACACTTGTCTTGAAGGAGCATGACCCCCAATACACCAGTGGAACACAAAAATACTTGCATTTATACAACACCTTTCATGACCTCATGATGTCCCAAAGAGCTTCACAGCCAATGAAGCACTTTTGAACTGTGCTAACTGTTATGTAATGTAGGAAACGCGGCAACCAAATTGCACACAGCAAAGTCCTACAAACAGCAATGTGATAATGACCAGATAATCTGATTTTTTAGTGATGTTGGTTGAGGGGTAAGTATTGGCCAGGACACCGGGGAGAACACCCCTGATCGTCTTCGAATAGTGCTGCGGGATCTTTTACGTCCACCTGAGAGGGCCACGGTTTAACATCTCAGCCGAAAGATGGCACTTCCGACAGTACAGCACTCCCTCAGTACTCAAGTTTATACTCAAGTCCCTGGAGTGGGACTTGAACCCATGACCTACTGACTGAGAGAAAAGAGTGCCAGCATTGAGCCACAGCTGGCACCTTATACGGTTGACATCTTCAGTCTAGACTGGGAGTGTCGGCCTGGATTATGTGCTCAAGTCTCTGGAGTTGGCCTTGAACCCACGACCTTCCGCCTCTCTGAGGCGAGAGTGCTCTGCACTGAGCCACTGCTCAGACAACAGCCGTGATCCCGTATTGGGACTCACTCCGGCAAATGTAAAACAGGTGACGGCCCTTGGCTGAAACCAGACCTGCGGGCTGCCACTCCCATGCCGATAGCTGCAGTGCCAGGGTACCCCGGGTAGGACTGGAACACACCGATCACAGAGGTGAAAGGTCAGTGCCCTAAGCCAGCGCACCAACTCACTTCCCCCGGGCCTGCTGTCGAGAAGGCATTGTCACGCCAGTGCTGCTAGAAATTTTTAGGTAAGAAGAAGGATTCATTTGATGTCAATTGGGAGGCGGGGGGGTTGGGGGAGGGGAATCAGAAGTGCATGCAGTTGTGAAGATGACATCCACGACAGGGAAAACTGCAGCGAGTGTTATAGCCTGGAGTAAAACGTTAGCCAGTTAGTGCACTATAATCTTCCAGCTTGCCCAGTGACAGTGCCAAGAATATGATATCTGCAAAGTTTTATTTTTTCAGCTCCATTTTGCTTACAGCATATTTTCAAGTGGCTTCCTTTTATCTGGGCTCTACACTGCCAACGTGCGAGGTGATTAACAACTGGGACGGGAGCTGGGCGTCTGCACCCCAAGCAAGTCAAGAAAGAGTACAACCGTTTGATCTATCCCTCCAACGTTATGGACCCTTCACCCACTCACTCACGCACACCCCTGATGCAAAGGTTGCCGACAGCCTCTACAGCAAACGCTACACAAATTCAGTGATTGCATACAGTTTGTGAATCAACCGTTAAAGACACAGCCATGCGATTTTAAAAAAAAGTGTTAATGCACTTAAACCTCCCTGAGCTCCGCTGGCAGTCCAGCTCTCACTTTATTTATGACTCTCTACAGCGCATTGCTTTCCAAATGTTTCTCTCCTTCCTCTCCTGAAGGCATTGATTCTAGCTGGGAGACAGTTCCACGCCTTTCCAGTGCTGCGATCAAAGCAGCAACTCCTACTTATACAGCACCTTTAATGTAGAACAGCGTCCCAAGGCGCAATCGGAAAAGAAATTGGACGCCGCGCCAAAGTAGGAGATATTTAAGAGTGAGCAGGAAGTGGGGCGCCTCTCCTAAATAGCTAGAATTGCTTGTGTGAGTCCAGTCTAAAAACAAAGAAAGACTTGCATTTATATAGCGCTTTTCACAACCTCAGGATGTCCCAGAGCTCTCTACAGCCAACTTTGAAGTGTAGTAATGTAGCAGCCAATTTGCACACTGCAAGCTCCCACAAACAGTGACGTGATAAATACCAGATAATCTGTTTTAGTGATATAGTTTGAGGGATAAATATTGCCCAGGACACCAGGGATAACTCCCCTGCTCTTCTTTGAAATAGTGCCATGGAATATTTTACATTCACCTATAAGGGCAGAGGGGATGTTGGGTCAAGATCTCATCTGAGCAACGGCACATTCCGACAGAGCAGCACTCCCTCAGTACTGCACTGGAGTGTCAACCTGGATTATGTGCTCAAGTCTCTGGAGTAGGCTGACACCTGCTATTATAAAGAGACATCAGGGGGTCAACTGATAGGGATCAGGCACACAAACCCTGCCTGACCCCACCCCCTCTGCCTATTGCAGGGGCTCTGAGGCTTATCGTTGCATCTACCCTCCCCCCACCTCCCCCCTCAACTGTTGACCTATCTGCAATCAGTTAACACAGCACAGATTGAGAATCCAAAGAGAAGACATTTCTGATGCTAAGCAAGAAAAGTATTTTGCTCAATAATCGGATGTGGGAAGAGGCCCGTGCTCCGAGGGCTGATGTTATTTCTTTGTTACTGACAACCCTTTTGGTTCGGGCCTGTGGGGTAGCTCCGACAGTAAATTATATAATTGTCATTTCACTTCGTTACAAGGCTTCCAACCTGTGCTCTTTTTTTTTAACAGCTTCATCTTGTTGTTGCAGCTGATCTGAAAAGGGAAAGAGTTTTTGATTGTGCAGGAGCTTGGGGTTAAGGTGCTCGCTGTTGACTTCAAGACTTTAGAATTAGGACACAGCGCTTCAGTGTTGTGTGAAAAAGCAACTCCATGGTCCTCGTTTAAGGCTGACAACTCTGGTTGGAAGTATTCTCAGAGGTTTCATCACATGACCTCTTGCATTCAATCGCCCCACCCTCACACTCCTGCCATTGGCCACCCGACACGCCCATCCTCACGGTGCCCCGCCTTCCCATAACCAATTTGAAAGCCGATTGGATGATTATTAACGGTCGGTCAAAACAACCTTTTTTCCCATCTTCAACATTTTTAGAATGAATAAACGGAAGTATGCATAGAAAATGGAAAACAAAACACAGTTTTTTGAATAACACTATGATTTTTCTCCTGGGTTGCTCACAGCAGTGTCCTGGAGCTTAATCTTCAATTTCTGGAGGCTCTCGGACAATCCTAACCTAGTTGCTGGGCCGAGGCCCCGTCTGTCTCTTCTGCTGGACATTAAAGATCCTATGCCACCCTTCAAAGATGAACAAGATGACTTCTGGTGCCTTGGCCAACAATTTGGGTTTTGTTCTTGGGATGTGGGGCAGGCAGTGTTAATTGCCCATCCCTCGTTTCCCTGAGGGCATCAAGAGTCAACCACATAGTGTGGGGCTGGAGTCACGTGTAGGCTGGCCTGGGTTCCCTGCCCTGAAGAACATTCAGCCCTTTCATGGTCATTTTTTGAAATAAAAATGGGGAGAGATGTGAAACGGGCTGCCGGCTCACTTTACACTGTTGCACAAAGTCAAGATCTACCCCAGTGTGTGATACGAGTGTGTTACAAGGTAGAAAGAGACTGGCGTTTTCAATTTTAGCCTGAATCCAGGTACATGCTGCCGCCTTGAAACACATTCCTATTAATCGGGTAATTTTCATTAAGCATATGGAAGGAACATGGAATTTGGTCACGAATTAGGCACTGGGGCTTATCAATAACTAAATCAAATGATCTAAGTGAAAGGGGGAACTGAGTGCACAGATATAAAGCTGCGTGTGCATACTGTGAGACTGGAATGGGACTGATGCTGTTCTGCGAGTAAGGCTAATGTTGAGTTGGTACCAAGGAAGGACAGTGCCGTGCATGCGTTACGCAACATTACTGGTCATTCACTCACCCTCCTTGACTCTTTCCTCCACTGCAGCTAAGAGTGATGACGAAGATTGCAATGGCAAACTGGGGCAGTTGCAGTGCAAAGGAGGGGACGACTCCAAAGATCCCAAAAGACCCAAAAGGCCACGGACTATTCTCACCACGCAGCAGAGGCGTGCCTTCAAGGCATCTTTTGAAGTGTCGTCCAAGCCTTGCAGGAAGGTAGGAGAGAGACAGAAGCAGAAAGTAAAGGCGGGGAGGGCTCAGTCCCGTGGTATCATTACCCCTCCCTGTGCTCCTTGTTTGTATTTTACACCCCGCGACCTCGCTGGCAGCGTCAGATACCGTAGGCTTATGCCTGCCTGCCTGGTCTTGGGTAGGGGCAGAGGGCTGAAGGGTAGCAGTGTGAAAGAACCGCTGTGCTGCCTTGTACAGACCTCCCTGAGATGCCAAGAGTAAATATCCATTGGTGGGACCCACTAATTTAAAGCTAACAGTCACTATCGAACCCATTTGGAGCACCCATTTGGCTGAATGGTGGGACCAGATCCCTACATTGGTACCGGTTTCCCGTGGATCCCAAGACCCCAACCTACTCCAAGCCCTGTGTGAAAGTGCAATGGTGGGGTTGGCGGGGGGGTGTGAAAGCATCTCCTGCACCTTACTATAGAACATAGTGGGGAACTATCATGATGGGTTTAGCAAAGTTTTCCCTGTGATGGTTTTCATTGTATCCTACACACTTGCTGGCCTCTCCCATTGGCCAAAGCCCTTGATCACCCTCTGAGATTGGGAGACTCACCTTGCGAGCGATCAGCTTGAGGGGGGGAGGGAGGGAGGGGGCAAGAAAGAGCCAGAGGGGGTGAAGCCCATCCAGGCCTGTCTTCACACATTGCTGTTTTGATGTGGGTTTGTTGTGCCCGCTCTGTGGGGGCCACTGCTGATGATTGGCTCTTCCTTTCTTTCCAAGGTCAGGGAGACGTTAGCGGCAGAGACAGGCTTGAGTGTCCGGGTCGTGCAAGTCTGGTTCCAAAACCAAAGAGCGAAGGTAAGTCGTCGGCCCGTAGTGTCGCTAACCCTCCAGGATTGCCCTGGAGTCTCCAGGATTGAAAGATTAATCCCCTGATCATTGCTGCCGGGAGACAAAAATCATAGGGAGCTTTAGAAAGATGTGGATCTTTTTCATTTTCTTTGAGCATTTTTGTTTATTAGTTCTACAAGTATTGGAGGTGGGGAAAAGGCTCTTTGACAGGGCGAGGCGGTTGGAGGCGGGAGGTCATGTGATGAAACCTCCAAGAATACGTCCAACCAGAGTTGGCGACCCTTTATCGACACGGTCCATCGGGGAGGGGGGAGGAGCGATTGGACACCATGACACTTCCGCAGCCTTGCCCGCCGGCCCACACGTTTATGCGAAGACCGACAGCAGGCGTGCTAGGGTTTACCCGGCGCTGCTAGGCGAGCTATCATTGGTCAGCACCATCGGTGGTTTCCCCCCCACAGGTAGTGTAGGATGCCAAACTGGCCCACGTGTCTAGTGAGCGTTTTACTGGCTTCAGGTTCAGTCATACCGGACAGACCTCCCTGTTGAGTACAGATCGAAAGAGGGTGCAGGGTAGCCATGGCCGCACCCATTTGGGGTACCGGATACCGTTCTGGTCACCTGATGCCACTGCTCTCGACTGGGGCCAGAAGGGTCAACGGGGAGCCGGGGGGTGGGGGGTGATTCCAGGAGGCAGTAATTTAAGTTCGGAGGAAAGATTAAGGGAGTTGGGCTTTTTTTCTATGGATTTTGAGGTGACAGAGCATTGACCAGGTTTGATGCAAGTAAGTTGTTCGTTGTGGTGAAGGTGTCAAGTCCCAGGGGACGGCAGATTAAAGAGCAGGAGTTTGGGAGGAAGAAGGGATGGTGCGGAGGACGTTTACACCCAAAGGAATGGAATGAGTTACCAGGCTGGGCATTGCATTGGGCACGATGAATGGGTGTCAGAGAACCAAGGGCTATGGTGACACTGTACCGGGTGCGGAGTGACCGCACGCTGTGTTAGGGACGGAGTGACCCCATACTGTACCAGGTGCGGAGTGACTCCATACTGTACCGGGTGCAGAGTGACCGCACGCCGCGTTAGGGACGGAGTGACTCCATACTGTACCGGGTGCGGAGTGACCCCATACTGTGCCGGGTGCGGAGTGACCCATACTGTACCAGGTGCGGAGTGACCCCATACTGTACCGGGTGCAGAGTGACCACACGCCGCGTTAGGGACGGAGTGACTCCATACTGTACCAGGTGCGGAGTGACCCCATACTGTACCGGGTGCAGAGTGACCACACGCTGTGTTAGGGACGGAGTGACCCTATATGGTACCGGGTGCGGAGTGACCCCATACTGTACCGGGTGCCGAGTGACCCCATACGGTACTGGGTGCGGAGTGACCGCACGCCGCGTTAGGGACGGAGTGACCCCATACTGTACCGGGTGCGGAGTGACCGCACGCTGTGTTAGGGACGGAGTGACCCCACTCCGTGTTAGGACGTGGAGTGACCGCACGCTGTATTAGGGACGGAGTGACCCTATACGGTACCGGGTGCGGAGTGACCCCACGCCGTGTTAGGGACGGAGTGACCCCATACTGTACCGGGCGCGGAGTGACCACACGCTGTGTTAGGGACGGAGTGACCCCATACTGTACCGGGTGCGGAGTGACCGCACGCTGTGTTAGGGTGCGGAGTGACCCTACGCTCTCTCCGTGTGTGGAGCAACATCTATTTTCTCTCTCTCTTTCTCTCTCTCTCTAGATGAAGAAGTTGGCTCGCAGGCAGCAGCAACAGCAGCAGGACCAGCAGAACACCCAGCGGCTGAACACAGGTTAGAACAGGAAGGACCGCTAACACAGCGAGTCTGACAGGGTGTGATAGAGAAGGATCGGTTCGTGTTTGAGGTGGGCGACCTTTCACCTCGGGGTCGCAATGTCAACTCAGTGCAGATACAGCAGAACACAGAGCAGGTCTGTCTGAAGGGTCGACCGGGCGGCACTCGAACGAGGGGGGCTTTGTTGCGGCCTGGCAGATTTTGACTGGCGGGACTCGTTTGAATACCGGCAAGTGGGAAGTGGCGGCTGGACAGTGTGGGTGGGGAGGGGGGCAAGGAATGAGTGGGTTTGGAAGATCATCTGGGCCGAGAGAAGGCAGCAAGGTAAGCCTGGGAAGGAGGGCATTGCATGGATCTCGCAGCTGCGGGGAGAGCCTGGGGCAGCAGGGACATTCCTTGTGGGGGCTCAGAGTGGGTTAAAGTGCCACAGGCGTCTCAGGCTGGAGTCTGGGTGGGGGGTGGTCTGGGTGCGGGGGGGGTGGTCTGGGTGTGGGGGGGTGGTCTGGGTGCGGGGGGGTGGTCTGGGTGTGGGGGGTGGTCTGGGTGCGGGGGGGTGGTCTGGGTGCGGGGGGGTGGTCTGGGTGCGGGGGGGTGGTCTGGGTGCGGGGGAGGTGGTCTGGGTGTGGGGGGATGGTCTGGGTGTGGGGGGGTGGTCTGGGTGCGGGGGGGTGGTCTGGGTGCGGGGTGGGTGGTCTGGGTGCGGGGGAGGTGGTCTGGGTGCAGGGGGTGGTCTGGGTGTGGGGGGGTGGTCTGGGTGCGGGGGGGGTGGTCTGGATGCGGGGGAGGTGGTCTGGGTGTGGGGGGATGGTCTGGGTGCGGGGGAGGGGTGGTCTGGGTGTTGGGGGTGTTCTGGGTGCAGGGGAGGGGTGGTCTGGGTGTGGGGGAGGTGGTCTGGGTGCGGGGGAGGTGGTCTGGGTGCGGAGGAGGTGGTCTGTGTGTGGGGGGGGTTCTGGGTGCGGGGGGGGTGTTCTGGGTGTGGGGGGGGAGTGTGTTCTGGGTGCGGGGGGGGGTGTGTTCTGGGTGCGGGGGGGTGTGTTCTGCATGCGGGGGGGTGTGTTCTGGGTGCGGGGGGGGTGTGTTCTGGGTGCGGGGGGGGTGTGTTCTGGGTGCGGGGGGAGTGTGTTCTGGGTGCGGGGGGAGTGTGTTCTGGGTGCGGGGGTGGGGTGTGTTCTGGGTGCGGGGGTGGGGTGTGTTCTGGGTGCGGGGGTGGGGGTGTGTTCTGGGTGCGAGGGGGGTGTGTTCTGGGTGCGGGGTGTGTTCTGGGTGCGGGGGGTGGGGTGTGTTCTGGGTGCGAGGGGGGTGTGTTCTGGGTGCGGGGTGTGTTCTGGGTGCGGGGGGTGGGGTGTGTTCTGGGTGCGAGGGGGGTGTGTTTTGGGTGCGGGGGTGGGGGGGTGTTCTGGGTGCGGGGGGGTGGTGTTCTGGGTGCGGGGGGTGGTGTTCTGGGTGCGGGGGGGGTTGTTCTGGGTGCGGGGGGGTTGTTCTGGGTGTGGGGGGGTTGTTCTGGGTGCGGGGGGTGTTCTGGGTGCGGGGGGGGTGTTCTGGGTGCAGGGGGGGTGTTCTGGGTGCGGAGGGCGTGTATTCTAGGTGCGGGGGGTGATCTGGGTGCGGGGGGTGGGGGGGTGTTCTGGGTGCGGGGGTGGGGGGGTGGTCTGGGTGCGGGGGGGTGGTCTGGGTGCGGGGGGGTGGTCTGGGTGCGGGGGAGGTGGTCTGGGTGCGGGGGGGATGGTCTGGGTGTGGGGGGGTGGTCTGGGTGCGGGGGGGTGGTCTGGGTGCGGGGTGGGTGGTCTGGGTGCGGGGGAGGTGGTCTGGGTGCAGGGGGTGGTCTGGGTGTGGGGGGGGTGGTCTGGGTGCGGGGGGGTGGTCTGGATGCGGGGGAGGTGGTCTGGGTGTGGGGGGATGGTCTGGGTGCGGGGGAGGGGTGGTCTGGGTGTTGGGGGTGTTCTGGGTGCAGGGGAGGGGTGGTCTGGGTGTGGGGGAGGTGGTCTGGGTGCGGGGGAGGTGGTCTGGGTGCGGAGGAGGTGGTCTGTGTGTGGGGGGGGTTCTGGGTGCGGGGGGGGTGTTCTGGGTGTGGGGGGGGAGTGTGTTCTGGGTGCGGGGGGGGGGGGGGGTGTTCTGGGTGCGGGGGGGGTGTGTTCTGCATGCGGGGGGGTGTGTTCTGGGTGCGGGGGGGGTGTGTTCTGGGTGCGGGGGGGTGTGTTCTGGGTGCGGGGGGAGTGTGTTCTGGGTGCGGGGGAGTGTGTTCTGGGTGCGGGGGTGGGGTGTGTTCTGGGTGCGGGGGTGGGGTGTGTTCTGGGTGCGGGGGTGGGGGTGTGTTCTGGGTGCGAGGGGGGTGTGTTCTGGGTGCGGGGTGTGTTCTGGGTGCGGGGGGTGGGGTGTGTTCTGGGTGCGAGGGGGGTGTGTTCTGGGTGCGGGGTGTGTTCTGGGTGCGGGGGGTGGGGTGTGTTCTGGGTGCGAGGGGGGTGTGTTTTGGGTGCGGGGGTGGGGGGGTGTTCTGGGTGCGGGGGGTGGTGTTCTGGGTGCGGGGGGTGGTGTTCTGGGTGCGGGGGGGGGTTGTTCTGGGTGCGGGGGGGTTGTTCTGGGTGCGGGGGGGTTGTTCTGGGTGCGGGGGGTGTTCTGGGTGCGGGGGGGGTGTTCTGGGTGCAGGGGGGGTGTTCTGGGTGCGGAGGGCGTGTATTCTAGGTGCGGGGGGTGATCTGGGTGCGGGGGGTGGGGGGGTGTTCTGGGTGCGGGGGTGGGGGGGTGTTCTGGGTGCGGGGGTGGGGGGGTGTTCTGGGTGCGGGGGTGGGGGGGTGTTCTGGGTGCAGGGGGGGGTGTTCTGGGTGCGGGGGGGGGTGTTCTGGGTGCGGGGGGGTTGTTCTGGGAGCGGGGGGGGGTGTTCTGGGTGCGGGGGGGGTTGTTCTGGGTGCAGGGGGGGTGTTCTGGGTGCGGGGGGGGTGTTGTTCTGGGTGTGGGGGGGTGTTCTGGGTGCGAGGGGGGTTGTTCTGGGTGCGGGGGTGGGGTGTGTTCTGGGTGCGGGGGTGGGGTGTGTTCTGGGTGCGGGGGGGGGGTGTTCTGGGTGCGGGGGGGGGTGTTCTGGGTGCGGGGGGGGGTGTTCTGGGTGCGGGGGGTGGTGTTCTGGGTGCGGGGGGGTGTTCTGGGTGTGGGGGGGTGTTCTGGGTGTGGGGGGTTGTTCTGGGTTCGGGGGTGGGGTGTGTTCTGGGTGCGGGGGTGGGGTGTGTTCTGGGTGCGGGGGTGGTGTGTGTTCTGGGTGCGGGGGGGGGTGTTCTGGGTGCGGGGGGGGGTGTTCTGGGTGTGGGGGGGGGGGTGTTCTGGGTGCGGGGGGGGGTGTTCTGGGTGCGGGGGGGGTTGTTCTGGGTGCGGGGGGTGTTCTGGGTGCGGGGGGGTGTTCTGGGTGCGGGGGGGTGTTCTGGGTGCGGGGGGTTGTTCTGGGTGCGGGGGTTGTTCTGGGTGCGGGGGTTGTTCTGGGTGCGGGGTGTGTTCTGGGTGCGGGGGGTGTTCTGGGTGCGGGGGGGTTGTTCTGGGTGCGGGGGGGGTTGTTCTGGGTGCGGGGGGGGTTGTTCTGGGTGCGGGGGGTTGTTCTGGGTGCGGGGGGGTGGTGTTCTGGGTGCGGGGGGGTGTTCTGGGTGCGGGGGGTGTTCTGGGTGCGGGGGGGTGTTCTGGGTGCGGGGGGTGTTCTGGGTGCGGGGGGTTGTTCTGGGTGAGGGGGTGTGTTCTGGGTGCGGGGGGGGTGTGTTCTGGGTGCGGGGGGGGTGTTCTGGGTGGGGCGGGTTGTTCTGGGTGCGGGGTGTGGTGTTCTGGGTGCGGGGGGTGTTCTGGGTGCGGGGGGGTTGTTCTGGGTGCGGGGGGGGTGTTCTGGGTGCGGGGGGGTGGTGTTCTGGGTGCGGGGGAGTGGTCTGTGTGTGGGGAGTTTGGCTGTGGAATCTGGGTGTGGGGAGTCTGGGTCTTCGGTGTCAGGCCATGGAGTCTGTCTGTCAGGGAGCTTTTGATTGGGTGTCAAGGCCATTTGGCCCATCGTGCCTGTTCCGGCTTTTGAAAGAGCTATCCAATTTGTCTCACTCCCCTGCTCTTTCCCCATAGCCCTACAAAGTTTTCCAATTTAAATATTTATCCAATTCTCTTCTAAATTTTACTATTGGATCTGCTTCCACCACCCTTTCAGGCAGTGCATTCCAGATCACAACCACTCACTGCCTAAAAACATGTCTCCTCATCTCCCCTCAGGTTCTTTTGTCACAATAAAGTAGAAATTGGTTGAGAAATTGGATAGGATAAAAATAGATAAAGCAAAGGAACTTAAAAGTTGGCAGCGCTCAAAGGTTCGGATGGGATACATCCTAGGTTGCTGAGGGAAATAAGGGTGGAAATTGTGGAGGTTCTGGCTACAATCTTCCAATCCTCCTTAGATGTAGTAGAGGTGCCAGAGGACTGGAGGATTACAAATGTTACACCCCTGTTTAAAAATGGGGAGTGGGATAAACCCGGCAAATACAGGCCAGTTAGCCTAATGTCGGTGGTGGGGAAAAGTCTAGAGATCATAATTCGGGACAAAATTAATTGGCACTTGGAAAAATATGGATTAATAAATGAAAGCCAGCAAGGATTTGTTAAAGGCAAATCGTGTTTGACTAACTTGATTGAGTTCTTTGATGAAGTAACGGAGAGGGTTAATGAGGGTAGTGTGGTTCATGTTGTGAACATGGACTTGCAAAGTCATTTGATAAAGTACCACATAATAGACTTGTTAGCAAAATTAAAGCTCAGGGGATTAAAGGGACAGTGGCTGTGTGGATACAACATTGGCTGAGAGACAGAGAGCAGAGAGTAGTAGTGAACGATTGTTTTTCAGACTGGAGGGAAGTATACAGTGTGTCCCCCAGGCATTGGTATTAGGAGCACTGCTCTTTTTGATATATATTAATGACCTGGACTTGGGTATATGGAGCACAATTGCAAAGTTTGCAGATGGCACAAAGCTTGGAAATGTAGTAAATAGTGAGGAGGATCGTCGCAGACTTCAGGAGGACGTAAACAGACTGGTGAAATGGGCAGACACATAGCAGGTTAAATTTAATGTAGGGAAGTGTGAAGTGATGCATTTTGGAGAAATGAGGAGAGGCAATATAAACTAAATGGTACAATTTTAAAGGGGGAACAGAGAGACCAGGGGGTGTGCGTACACAAGTCTTTGAAGGTGGCAGGACAAGTTGAGAAGGCTGTTAAAAAAGGCATACAGGATCCTTGGCTTTATTAATAGACAAAATTGAGAGGTCGCACAACACCAGGTTATAGTCCAACAGTTTTATTTGAAATCACAAGCTTTCGGAGTTACTACTCCTTCGTCGGGTGAAGTAAAACGATACAGAATCGCCAAAGCATATATAGATAGAGAACAAAGCATGTGTACCTTACACTTGCAGACAACTAAATTAAATCATCCTGACTATCTGCCGAGGTGTGATAAAGTTAATCAGGTCAGCCAGGAAGGTACCACATCAAAGACATAGCAAGATACAACTGAGACAATGAGGTGGAGTCGCAGGGGATCTAACGTGTCAAAAGCTGCCGTCTGTATGTAAAACGAAAAGCTTTAAAATTTTTACTTTTTTACTGGGAGAATTTTTACTTTTTTACTGGGAATCACATCTGTGAACAAGCCAATGACGACTCGAGTCCGGATCACGTCATGTATCGTGACATAAACCCAAGATCCCGGTTGAGACCGTCTTCATGAGTGCGGAACTTGGCTATCAGTTTCTGCTCGATGATTTTGCGTTGTCGTGTGTTTCTAAGGTTGCCTTGGAGAACGCTTACCCGCAGATGCAGCTTTTGACACGTTAGACCCCCTGCGACTCCACCTCATTGTCTCAGTTGTATCTTGCTATGTCTTTGATGTGGTACCTTCCTGGCTGACCTGATTAACTTTATCACACCTCGGCAGATAGTCAGGATGATTTAATTTAGTTGTCTGCAAGTGTAAGGTACACATGCATTGTTCTCTATCTATATATGCTTTGGCGATTCTGTATCGTTTTACTTCACCCGACGAAGGAGTAGTAACTCCGAAAGCTTGTGATTTCAAATAAAACTGTTGGACTATAACCTGGTGTTGTGCAACCTCTCAATTTTGTCCACCCCAGTCCAACACCGGCATCTCCGCATCATGATTATTAATAGAGGCATACTTCCTTGCTTTTGTACTTCACCCCTTCAAATATTTATTCAATTCCCTTTTGAAAGTTGCCATGATGTGGAGATGACTTCACCTGACGAAGGAGCAGCGCTCCGAAAGCTTGTGATTTCAAATAAAACTGTTGGACTATAACCTGGTGTTGTGCGACTTCTCACTTTTGAAAGTTATTATTGAATCTGCTTCCAACACCCTTACAGGCAGTGCATTCCAGATCATAAAATCTCACAGCGGAAATGTTTTTTTCCTCATGTCGTAGAGAGGGAGCAGAGGAGATTTACTAGAATGGTACCAGGGATGAAAGACTTCAGTTACATGAAGAGACTGGAGAAACTGGGGTTATTCTCCTTAGAGCAGAGAAGGCTAAACGGAGATTTGATAGAGGTGTTCAAAATCATGAAGGGTTTTGATAGAATAAATAAGGAGAAACTGTTTCCAGTGGCAGAAGGGTCGGTAACCATAAGACACAGATTTAAGGTAATTGGCAAAAGAAGCAGAGGCAACATGAGGGAAAAAAAATTATGCAGCGAGTTGTTATGATCTGGAATGCGCTGCCTGAAAGGGTGGTGGAAGCAGATTCAATAGTAACTTTCAAAGGGGAAATGGATAAATACTTGAAGAAAGAAAAGTTGCAGGGCTATGGGGAAAGAGCAGGGGAGCGGGACTAATTGGATAGCTCTTTCAAACAGCCGATGCAGGCCCGATGGGCCGAATGGCCTCCTTCTGTGTTGTATCATTCTAATTCTATGATTCTATGTATTAGCTTAAATCTGTGTCCTCTGGTTACCGACCCTGCTGCCAGTTTATCCCCATTGACTCAATCAAAACCATTCATAATTTTGAGCACCTCTATTAAATCTCCCCAAAACCTTCTCTGCACTAAGGAGAATAATCCCAGATTCTCTAGTTTCACCGAATAAAGAAAGTCCCTCATCCCTGGAACCATGCTAGTAAATCTGCTCTGCACCCTCTCTAAGGCCTTGACATCTTTCCTAAAGTGTGGTGCCCAGAATTGGACACGATACTCCAGCTGAGGCCTAACCAGTGATTTATAAAGGTTTAGCATAACTTCCTTACATAAATACCGAGTTGGATAGAATGTGCTGCTGTGTGACATTCATTTTATTTTATTTCTTTTTTCTCGTACAGTCCCAGCGAACACCTCCAATAACCCTGGAATGGAGACAATGATGAACCCTTATACAACCCTGCCTCCACAGCAGCTCCTGGCTATTGAACAAAATGGATATAACACCGATCCTTTCCGACAAGGCCTCACTCCTCCTCAGATGCCGGGAGACCACATGCACCCTTATGGTGACTGCTTCCTTCTGCTTGAAATGTTACCCAATAAAAGAAACAGAAAGACGATTGTAAGCCTGGAGCAGGGGTGGGGTCTCCGACCACTCCCAGTCATGACGACTCCTTGTATGGCGTCTGCCTTCTGACCTATCCAGCATGCATAGTCTTACTGGTAGTTGGGCTACAACCGGCATTGAGGTGTGCAAGCTCCGTCACCACATCTAGGTTTGCTGTCAAGAAAGAGACCACAGAGTAGTGGATGCAGAGCAGACTCCCAGCAAAAGCAGTTGATCATAGACTCATACAGCACACACAGAAGGAGGCCACTCGGCCCATCGTGCCTGTGCCTGCTCTTTGAAAGAGCTATCCAATTAGTCCCACTCCCCATTCCTTCCACATTTTAAAAATAAAGATCCATTTCCCTTTTGAATGTTACTGTTGAATCTGCTTCCACCACCCTTTCAGGCAATGTATTCCAGATCATAACAACTCACAGCGTAAAAAAATGTCTCCTCATTCCCACCCCCCAACCCCTAGCTTTTTTGCCAAATACCTTAAGTCTGTTTCCTCTGGTTACCAACTCTCCTGCCAGTGGAAACAGTTTCTCCCTATCAAAAACCCCCATAATTTTGAACACCTCTATTAATTCTCCCCTTAACCTTCTCTGCTCTAAGGAGGACAATCCCAGCTTCTCTTGTCTCTCCACATAACTGAAGTCCCTCATCCCTGGTACCATTCTAGTAAATCTCCTCTGCACCCTCCAAGGCCTTGATGTCCTTTCTAAAGTGTAGTGCCCAGAATTGGACACACTACTCCAGCTGAAGTCGAAACAGTGATTGATGCTGACACTTATACTCTTCAAAGAGGAACTGGATAGACAGCTGGCTGGGAAAGGGACTGAAGACAATAGGGATAGGTATAGCTTGAGATGATCAAGTACAATGAGTTTTGGGATACCAGGGCTGGGTGGGGAAGGGAAGTGATGTCTATCCAGGCCAGTAAGGGTTGAATTGTGGCGATGTGAAGCTAGATAAATGCTTTGGAGTCTTGCTTCACTATCTTTGAAGATCATAGTATGTCTGCAGAGAACTTTCCCTCAGGAGATCAAATGTGTTTGGTAGAGTACCACTAAACAAACTGTCTTTCGGATGAGATGTTAAACCAAGGTCTGCCTTTTCAGGTGGATGTAAAAAGTCCCATGGCATTATTTGAATAAGAATATAGAGTTCTCCCCGGTGTACTTGCCAATATTTATCCCTGAACCAACATCACTAAAACAGATTACAGTATTTGGTTTGTGAGACCAGGCTGTGCGCAATTCAGCTGTAACAGGCTTTGGGACCTCTCTCTCTCTCTCAGTTGTTAGCACTCTTGCCTCTGAGTCAGAAGGTTGTGGATTCGAGCCCTACTCCAGCGCTTGAGCATATAATTAAGGATGACTCACTGCTGTACTGAGGGAGTGCTGCACTGTTGGAAATGCATATTTGATCAAGAGATTAAACCAAGGTCCCCGACACTATTTGATGAAGAGTAGGGGAGTTCTCCCCAGTACCCTGGCCAATATTTATCCCTCAACCAACAGCACCACAAACAGATTAACTGGTCAGCTATCTCAGTTGCTATTAGTGGGACCCTGCTGTGCGCAAATTTGCTGCCACATCTGCCTATATAACAGTGACTTCTTTTCAGAAAACAAATTAATTGGTTGTGAAGCACTTTTGGACAACTTGAGAATGTAAATACAAGCTCTTTCTTACCATATAATGATGGGGTAGATTGTGTCAGGGAGGTGTTTCGTTCAGTCAGACTTGTGGAGCACCTCCGTTCAGTCCGCTAGTGTGACCCCGAACTTCCAGTCACCTGTCACTTTAATTCTCCGCTCCACTCCCACTCTGACCTCTCTGTCCTCGGCCTCTTACACTGTTCCAACGAAGCTCAACGTAAGCTCGAGGAACAGCACCTTATCTTTCGATTAGGCACTTTACAACCTTCTAGATTCAACATTGAGTTCAACAATTTCAGACCATAACCTCGGCCCCTATTTTTTTTCTTTTCACATGGCAGCTGTTGATGATTCTGCCATTCCCATTTACACCTCATTTCGACTCATCTTTTGTTTCTTGTCCCATTACCATCTCCTTTTGTCTTGCACCATCGTCCCTTTTGTCTTTTAATCTCTCCTGCCTTCCACCCTATCACAGACCTTCCCTTTTGTTCTTTACTCCCCTCCCCCCTTTCCCTGCCCCTTTCACTTGCTTAAAAATCTGTTACATCTCTAACATTTTCCAGTTCTGACGAAGGGTCATCGATCTGAAACGTTAACTCTGTTTCTCTCTCCACAGATTGCTGCCTGACCTGTTGAGTATTTCCAGCATTTTCTGTTTTTATTTCAGATTTCCGCAGTATTTTGCTTTTGTATTCGAGTTATCCGCGGTGTCCTGACAAATATTTATCCCTCAACCAACGCTCCACTAAAAAATAGATTATCTGGTCATTATCACAGTGCTGTGTGTGGGATCTTGCTCTGCACATATTGGCTGCTGCGTTTCCTACATTACAATAGTGACTACACTTGAAAAAGTACTTAATTGGCTGTCAAGCACTTTGGGACATCCTGAGTTCATTAAAGGCGCTATAGAAATGCAAGTCTTTTCTTTATTATAGATGGGTTGTGGATGGAGGTGGTCGATGGGCCAAATGGCCTTTCCTCATTCCAGGCTTTCTTATGTTCTCATGTCTCCTGCCCAGCAGATTCCACAAGTCACTGCTCATCAAGTTGCTGACAGTTTTTATTTCCTCTTCTTCACTCCGCAGGCAATGAAACCCTTTTCCATGACATGGACAGCGACACCTCACTCAACAGTTTAGGCGACTGCCTCCTCGCAACCACCGAGGCAAACTCCATGCAGGCTAGGATAGGAAACCCCATAGATCGGCTGTACTCCATGCAAAACTCCTACTTTACCTCATGAAGCGGCCATGTTGGAAAGAGCAGAGCTGCCCAGGCCCAGTTTAACTGTTGTTCAGACCAATGTCATTCACAGCTCTACTCAACGCCACAGAAAGCAACAGACAAAGCCTGGGGTTCTACAAATGATTGGATTGAGATACTTCTTTTTTTAACCCCACCCCTTGCAACGCTATCAATAAGCAGTTTTGATTTGTTAGACTGTTCTGATGAGACACATGCAGCAGTTGATGTGTATCTGATCGTCTATCAGTCCAAATGCTAGTAGAGAATTTCAGAGCCCAGACATTAAAAAGTCAGACAACTCACGCAAGCCCTGCAAGTTGTCGCTTGAATCTTCTCCTTTTCTATCCCCCTTGGAAAGTCTTAATCGTCTGACCTGTTTTGATTCCAAAGATTGATTATTTATAGATTGAAAATAAATACCCAGTCTCGGTCGATGCAGCTCGTCCCTAGGAAACTCTGGCTGGTCGCACAGAAGGGTTCACCCCTGACCCCGCTTCCCATCCCACCTCTTCGCCCCAGATTAAACCCGAGCCGAACTTTTCAACTGAAATCGTGGCATTGGACAGAAGAAGGTGCGGGATTGGCTCGAAGCTTTCAACTAGGGAGAGTGGAGACACTGGAAAGGCACCCTGGGCAAGGAATAACTGCATCAAACAGCAAACCGGATCCAGGCCTGGATAATACAAAATAGAACTTTATCGATACAATCCGAACAGTTATGATTTTACAAAGGTGGCTTTAATTCTACAGCTTTTACTATTTAATGAAGCACTCGGTGCACTTAAGTTATGACATTACCATTAATTTTTCTTTTTTGTTTGTAAATCGTTTGAAGAAGAATCCTAATTTCAAGTTCTTTTCGAGACACAATTTGGTAACAATTAGCCGAAACTATTTGAACTGTTGTCAAGTACAAAGGCCCCACCCCCGAAAGACTTGCGTTGTAAATAACTGCGGTTTAAAAATGTGTGTTTTTTTTTTCAAAGTGCTGGTTATTTAACTGTGAGCAAAGCTGTGATAATGTATTGACTGAAAAATCCCTCCCTCACAGACACTATCTCTGGTACCAAACAGGCCTCAGCCAGCGACACACAGAAAATGTTCGCAGGTTATAGGTCAAAGGTCTCTTCATTGTATGCTGTGTACATGTTCCTATACCAGACTCTGAATATATATTGTGCACCGTTTATAGAAGTGACATTATTGATGTTTGAAAAACCAGGACCCAGTAGCACCACAATTTAAGAGACCCTTCTCGCCTGTGGTTTTAGGCTCGAGTCCCAGTGCTAGGTTGACCCCTGAATCTCACAGCCACACTTGTGATATGCAACAGTATCTCCGCTTGGCTACTGGTTCAATGCCGTGAAGCAGAACACCTCACCCTGCTGGGTAGGAAAGGGGTGAAGGATAAACTGCTGTTGTCAATCTCACCTTGAGGCACATGTAGTTCCTAGCAGCTACTAACTGCGCTGTGAAAAGTAGTTCCGGGAGCTTGCCTTAGTGGGGCAAGGCACTGCCTGATGTAATACTGAGCCATACAGAGCAGCAGGTCCAAGTTCAACTCCTGGCCTTTTCTGAGTTAGCTGATTCCCTGCCAGGCAGTAGTTGGGCTGCTACAGTGTCCCAGGCCTGGGGGGGGAAGCAGGCCGGGTTCCTGCTCCTGGCGGCAGCTCGCCAGTGACTCCTGCTAGGAAGTACAGGATTGGCCTTGACTGTGACGCCCTCCCCACTCGGGCAGGAGAGCAGCCACTTGGATGAGGTACTGAAGGCATCCCTAGAACTGCAAGAGACCAGGCCTTCAGGAGAGGAGAGGGGAGAAGCATGGGGTTGGGGGAGGAATTCTATTCTGAGAGCAGGCTGCGGCCCTGTTTGCTCCCAACGTCTGAAAGGCAGATACCAGAAGGAAGGGGGAGGGAGCGGCAGGACACCCGCGCAATTTACATCAGAAACTCCTTTCACAAGCTTGGATTGTGCCAACAGCCATTTTGTCATTAGCTGTCGTTAGCAAGCCTTGTAAATACTGTCCGATAACATTGTGTATAAAGCAGGCTAGTGACATCTAGTGGCACCAGCGGGGTATTGGCGGTCTGAATGTTTGCAACCAGGAGACGCCGACACCCATGTCTAGAGCTGCCAATGACAGTGCACTTTAAAGCCATGTGACCCCCCTCCCCACCTCCACCACACACCCACACATTTCTTATTGTGGTTTTTTAAAAAACACAAATTTGAAATCAAAAATCAGCTCCCAGTTCCAGTTCGGCTTGATCTTTTTGGAGGTACTATTAGAAGTTATCAATCAACCAGGGGGTGCGGGGCATGTCACATAGGATGCTGGCTGTGCCCACAGGCAGGCTGAGCGACAGTTCTAAAGGTAAACCAGTGCAAACAAACCCTAGTTCAAAATGCTGGTTACTTTCAAAATGACTTTTTGATGAAAGGATAATCCCGGGGGGCGGGGACTTGCTGTCGGTTGAAAGGGAGGGTGCTGGGAGTTTCCCTGCTTTGAAAACACCACTGCCAAGGTGCGATATTGGACACGGTGGCCAATTCACCCCAAGGCGACTGCTTCTATCTGAAGGCCTGTCGAGGCGGTCTTCATATCTCCAACCTCTAGCCACAGCAGACCAAAGTTTCTCATAACCCTGGTCAGGGCAGGCGGGTCAGGTTCGGGGTGTGTGGGCCATTCCCTTCACTGTGGTCCTCAGGAGATGGTACTGGTCCCTAGGCCTCGGAGCCTGACCAACTGGGGAATGTCGGAAGAGCTTGGGGCCTAGCAAGAGCAAGCAAGGGTCTGGGTGGTAAAGCTAGCCCACCCTCCACAAAGCAAGTGCAAGAAGCCCTGTTATAGCTACAGGCCCATCACCCCTTCCCTCCTCTCCCCCTCCCTCCCAACTCCCCCTCCAGCCCCTCCGCCACCGATGTACGGACTGGGTGGAGCTGACCGCGATCGCCGGCTCCCCTCAATATCTAAGTCCACGTTCGACAGACTGCTACTCGCACTAGGCACTTAAGGGCCCGTTAGCCTTTGTTCAACTCTACCCCGGCAATGGGCGGCACCTTCAGGGGGAGAGGGGGCTGGAAATCAGGGGGGCAAGGGAATTCTTCCTTGGCAGCATGGTCCCTTTAAGAAGAATTTTTTATTGGGGGAAAAAACGGGTTAATGCAGATCGAAAAAGAAAAAGATGTATTAAAATGGTTTGAGTGATTGTGCAGTGGGTTGGTACTGGTCCCTAGGCCTCGGAGCCTGACCAACTGGGGAATGTCGGAAGAGCTTGGGGCCTAGCAAGAGCAAGCAAGGGTCTGGGTGGTAAAGCTAGCCCACCCTCCACAAAGCAAGTGCAAGAAGCCCTGTTATAGCTACAGGCCCATCACTCCTCACCGCACTATGTTGGAGCACTATTGGGAGTGACCATTGACCAAGAGCTTGCTTGCCACTCTGGTCTTTGACAAAAAAATAGCACGCCATACTGCAGTTAACTGGGGAATGGAACCACAGTGGTTATGTTACTGGCCCAAGTAATCTAGAGACCTGGACTGGTAATCCAGAGACTGAGAGCTCAAATCCCACCAGGGCAGTTAGTGAATCTGAATTCAGTTCAAAAAATCTGGAAATAAAAATCTGGTATCAGTAAGAGTGACCATGAAGCTGTCCCAACTGGCTTATGATATCCCTTTAGGGAAGGAAACCTGCCGTCCTTACCTGGTCTGGCCTATATGTGACTCCAGTCCCACACCAGTGTGGTTGACTCTTAACTGCTGTCTGAAGTGGTTCAGCAAACCGTTCAGTTCTCAAGGATGGGCAATAAATGCTGGCCTTGCCAGCAACCCTGGCACCCCGAGAATGAATTCTATAAAAACTAGATGCGATCGTGACTCACTGGCGGCCGTGTCATGTGCGGTCTATGATCAGTTACCTTGCGACTGTTCTTCCCTCTTCCCTTGGTTCAGTGCGTGAATCCATCGCTGGGTGCGATACTCACCCTTCACATCAAGACTTGCCCCATCTTCAATTCCTGCTCCACGCTGAGTATGGGGGGGGCTGCAATTGGCCACAACACCGCATGGAGGGGGCAACAGTCCCGGGGTTCCCGACTCCCAATCACTATCCAGCAACCCACCCCCTCCCCTCTTCTCCCCATCCGCCCCTCTTCTCCCCCTCCCCTCCCTCCCTTCCCTTCCCTCCTTTTCCCCTCCCACTCCCCCTCCCTCCCCTCCCAACTCCCCCTCCAGCCCCTCCCCCACCGACGTACGGACTGGGTGGAGCTGACCACGATCGCCGGCTCCCCTCAATATCTAAGTCCACGTTCGACAGACTGCTACTCGCACTAGGCACTTAAGGGCCCGTTAGCCTTTGTTCAACTCTACCCTGGCAATGGGCGGCACCTTCAGGGGGAGAGGGGGCTGGAAATCGGGGGGGCGGGGGGGGGGGGGGGGTGGCAAGGGAATTCTTCCTTGGCAGCACAGTCCCTTTAAGAAGAATTTTTTATTGGGGAGAAAAAAGGGTTAATGCAGATCGAAAAAGAAAAAGATGTATTAAAATGGTTTGAGTGATTGTGCAGTGGGTTGGAGAACAGTGTTTCTACACAGACCATAGTCCACCTCCGCTCTGTGATCCCCAGTCACTGTCGGTAGCCCACAGTTTTAGTAATTGTCATGTTTACGTAACGCTGTGTCCTTAATAAATTTTTTAAATGTGAGGAAAAACCCCACCCGTGTATACTGACATCTCTCAGTGTTTCTAGTAACAGGGAATCCCTCGGCTTGTGGAAGGTTCCAGAAACCAAGGGAGTTTTCTCGGCAACATATTTAATGTAAGAGACTGTTATGTACCAGTGGCTTGTAGAAAGAATATCTTCTGTTTACCATAAAGAAGTATCAACCAATCTGCCGGATCCTTGTCTCTTTTCAGTAACACTAAGCATCGAACACAGCTTTCATTTTCTTCATTACACAGTTAAAATAAGCGAAGGGGCGGAATGACCTGCAGTTGGGAGTTACTGAATGTGTGAGTGAGTGAGTGAGGTGTCGAGGGAGTGTCAGTGAGTGAGTGAGGTGTCGAGGGAGTGTCAGTGAGTGAGTGAGGTGTCGAGGGAGTGTCAGTGAGTGAGTGAGGTGTCGAGGGAGTGTCAGTGAGTGAGTGAGGTGTCGAGGGAGTGTCAGTGAGTGAGTGAGGTGTCGAGGGAGTGTCAGTGAGTGAGTGAGGTGTCGAGGGAGTGTCAGTGAGTGAGTGAGGTGTCGAGGGAGTGTCAGTGAGTGAGGTGTCGAGGGAGTGTCAGTGAGTGAGGTGTCGAGGGAGTGTCAGTGAGTGAGTGAGGTGTCGAGGAAGTGTCAGTGAGTGAGGTGTCGAGGGAGTCTCAGTGAGTGAGGTGTCGAGGGAGTGTCAGTGAGTGAGGTGTCGAGGGAGTCTCAGTGAGTGAGGTGTCGAGGGAGTGTCAGTGAGTGAGGTGTCGAGTGAGTGTCAGTGAGTGAGTGAGGTGTCGAGGGAGTGTCAGTGAGTGAGTGAGGTGTCGAGGGAGTCTCAGTGAGTGAGTGAGGTGTCGAGGGAGTGTCAGTGAGTGAGGTGTCTAGGGAGGGTCTGAGTGAGTGAGGTGTCGAGGGAGTGTCAGTGAGTGAGGTGTCGAGGGAGTGTCAGTGAGTGAGTGAGGTGTCGAGGGAGTGTCAGTGAGTGAGTGAGGTGTCGAGGGAGTGTCAGTGAGTGAGTGAGGTGTCGAGTGAGTGTCAGTGAGTGAGGTGTCGAGGGAGTGTCAGTGAGTGAGTGAGGTGTTGAGGGAGTCTGAGTGAGTGAGGTGTCGAGTGAGTCTGTCAGTGAGTGAGGTGTCGAGTGAGTGTCAGTGAGTGAGTGAGGTGTTGAGGGAGTCTGAGTGAGTGAGGTGTCGAGGGAGTGTCAGTGAGTGAGGTGTCGAGTGAGTGTCAGTGAGTGAGTGAGGTGTTGAGGGAGTCTGAGTGAGTGAGGTGTCGAGGGAGTGTCAGTGAGTGAGGTGTCGAGTGAGTGTCAGTGAGTGAGGTGTCGAGGGAGTGTCAGTGAGTGAGGTGTCGAGTGAGTGTCAGTGAGTGAGTGAGGTGTTGAGGGAGTCTGAGTGAGTGAGGTGTCGAGGGAGTGTCAGTGAGTGAGGTGTCGAGTGAGTGTCAGTGAGTGAGGTGTCGAGGGAGTGTCAGTGAGTGAGTGAGGTGTCGAGTGAGTGTCAGTGAGTGAGGTGTCGAGTGAGTGTCAGTGAGTGAGGTGTCGAGGGAGTGTCAGTGAGTGAGGTGTCGAGGGAGTCTGTCAGTGAGTGAGGTGTCGAGGGAGTGTCAGTGAGTGAGGTGTCGAGGGAGTGTCAGTGAGTGAGTGAGGTGTCGAGGGAGTCTGTCAGTGAGTGAGGTGTCGAGGGAGTGTCAGTGAGTGAGGTGTCGAGGGAGTGTCAGTGAGTGAGTGAGGTGTCGAGGGAGTCTGTCAGTGAGTGAGGTGTCGAGGGAGTGTCAGTGAGTGAGTGAGGTGTTGAGGGAGTCTGCGAGTGAGTGAGGTGTCGAGGGAGTCTGTCAGTGAGTGAGGTGTCGAGGGAGTGTCAGTGAGTGAGGTGTCGAGGGAGTGTCAGTGAGTGAGTGAGGTGTCGAGTGAGTCTGTCAGTGAGTGAGTGAGGTGTCCAGTGAGTCGGTGAGTGAGTGAGATGTCGAGTGAGTCTGTCGGTGAGTGAGTGAGGTGTCGAATGAATGTCGGTGAGTGAGTGGTCGAATGAGTCTGTCGGTGAGTGAGTGAGGTGTTGAGTGAGTTAGGTGTCGAGTGAGTCTGTCGGTGAGTGAGTGACTGAGTCAGGTAGACAGACAAGGGTGGGTCCCTCAATAAATCAGTGAGCGAATGAATGATTAATTGATTGAGTTTATGAATGAATTAGTTAATGTTTTTAATTATTGAAACTCTAGGTGAAGAGATGTGTAGATACCAGCAAGGTTGAAAAGAGGAGGAGGGAAGACATGCTAAGTCAAGATAATGAAGAACTAGAAGATAGGTGACACCAAGCTTGAGGTTTATAGCCTGTAAGTTATCGGAAGGAGGTAAGGAGTTCTGCAGTTTTGAGGTCCTGAGCAAATGGGAGTTAGAGTAGGAGTCGGTGCCATGAGTCTGGAATTCAACATAGTGAAGTTGTAGGGAGGAGGAAGGATGTATGTTTGGAGCGGAGAGATGAAAGTCCAGTGGGCAATGGCAAGCTGGTACAGCTAGGATATATTAAAGTTGCATTAGAGAGAGAGCTTGGAGGCTAAAGCTGAGTGAAGGATTGCTTGCTTGATAAGTTGTGTTGTTGTGAACTTGGATTTTCAGAGCGGTTTTACCAAGATTTCATTTCAGCAGTAATACTGATACACAGCCATGAAACTGATGGTAAAGGCCAGCACTGGACAAACACAGGGCAACCAGATAGGGAGCTTTTGAGACTGGGAAAAGTTGAGCAAGTTTTCCATGGGGATGCTCTTGGGACCCATACTGTTGTCCATATGTACTGGTGATTTGGACTGATGGTATTATAAGCAAAACCTCCATCCAGGAGATCAATCATTATAGGGGCAGAGCAAAAAATGAGGAGCAATCCAACCAGGATTGGAAGGACTTAGATGGTTGAACTAACTGGGATAGTAGGTGGTGACATGAATCTTGTCATTCATGTGGAAATGACTTATGAAATAATACTGGGCGGCCTGCTGGTGGCGCTGTCCAGGGAGAGTATAAATACTTGGGCATGGGCCCAGCTTGCTCAGGACATTCTTTAACAGGAACTAGTGAAGGACACAACTAGATCTCCACGTTGAAAAACAGTTGATTAAAGCTTTGTTTAACGTTTAGACCAAGTGCCTCGTAGTTTTCTTATGTCAGGTAGTAAATGCAGTTTAATGTAGATAAGGAATCAGATGTAATAAAGGAGTAAGGAACCTAAAGTGGAAATATGTAATAAATGGAAGGGAATGAATGCAGCATGCTGATTAGAAAAGATTCTAGGCTGATAGTGAGAAAATCAATGAAACCTTCAGCACAGTGCTTAGCTATAATACTCCATTAAAAGATTCTGTGGCACTATTTCAAAGAGGAGCAGGGGAGTTCTCCCTGGTGTCCTGGCTAATATTTATCCCTCAACCAACACCTCTTAAAAAAAAACCACAAGCCAGATTATCTGGTGATTATCTTAGTTCTGTTTGTGGGATCTTGCTGTGCGCAGATTGATTGCGGCATTACTACAGTGACTATACTTCAAATAAGCACTTCATTGGCTGTAAAGTGCTCTGGGACTTCCTGAGGTTGTGAAAGGCACTGTATAAATACAAGTCCTTACTTTCCTTTTTTTACGCTGTAGTAAACAGATAAATAAGGTGATATTAGCAGAGGGATAGAACGCAAATCAAAATTCCTGTTCCTGTATATTGGTCAGCCCCCTATTTGTACTGTGCGCAGTTGTGCTGACCTAATTATAGGAAGGATACTCTTACCTTCAGAGGGTATAGATACAAGCAACAAAGATTAGTCCAAGTAATTAGGATATTTAAGTTCATGAGGAAAGGCTAAGGTGCTTGTTTGCTTTGGGAATTAGATGCCCTCATTGTAGTTTTCAAGGTTATGATGGGAATTGATAAAAGTGGTGAGGGTTTAAACAGCAGAGAACAAGAAGTTAAAAAAATGAAGGTAACTGGGGGTGAGAAGGGAAATCAGGGGGAACTTTTTCACCCCAAGAGCAGTAGAATTGTGGGATCCGTTACCTTTGAAGGTAATTAAAGCAGACAGTATTAATGGGTTTCAGATAATTGCATGGGTTTCTGGAGAAAGAAGGATTGAGGGATATAGTGAGATCCTGGGAGACGGTTTTGATCTGTGAACAAGTGATAGACTTGTTGCACTTGATGGCCTTTTCCTGATTCTAAAGCTCATTATATTCTTAGGCCCAATTCATGACAGGAATTTTCTAGGAGTGAAGGAGAGGCGTTGGAGGATCAGTGCTTGTGTCTTGGACCAATGTGAGCTTTATAGAGTCTTAAGGAATTTTAAGGGAAAGGGAACAGAAGAGGAAAGCGATCTACTCTAAGGCGGCTTTAGTAATAAAGAAAGACTTGAAAGACTTGCATTCATATAGAGCCTTTCACGGCCACCAGACGTCTCAAAGCGCTTTACAGCCAATGAAGTAGAGTCACTGTTGTAATGTGGGAAACACGGCAGCCAATTTGTGCACAGCAAGTTCCCACAAACAGCAATGTGATAATGACCAGATAACCTGTTTTTGTTATGTTGGTTGAGGGATAAATATTGACCAGGACACCGAGGATAACTCCCCTGCTCTTCTTCGAAATAGTGCCATGGGATCTTTTATGTCCACCCTAACGTCTCATCTGAAAGACGGCACCTCCGACACTGCAGCACTCCCTCAGCACTGCACTGGAGTGGAGTGTCAGCCTAGCTTTATATGCTCAAGTCTCTGGAGTGGGAATTGAACCCACAACCTTCAGACTCGGAGGCGAGGGTGCTACCAACTGAGCCACAGCTGACACTTATAGAAGAAACGTGGGAGGTCAGAGGAGATCGTATGGCCTAGATTGTTGATGGATGAAGAACGCCTAAGGATGGCGCCATCAAAGGTAAGAAGGGATAGCAATTGATTGAGCTTGTGACAGGCATAAAAAAGCTGTGTCTGTGAAGGATTTGTTGAAAACAAGATCTTCATTGCCTGCTGAAGGACATGGAGATCGACATCAGGATGTGGTGATGAAATGACCAAAGCCATTGGGGGTGAAATTGGTTTCGGATGGTAGCTCAAAAGGGGCGATAGCAAATCGGCAGCCCATTTTATACCCTGGCCGATTTCCTTTTCCATTGACTTCATTGGGCGGAGTGTAAAACGGGCTGCTGATTCGCTATTTCTCGAAAACTAATTACACCCCGAATGTCACTGACTCCATCCCTTGGCATCCCAGTCAACCCAGAGCTGAGCCTCTGTCCATCATCAAGACTAGTTACTTGGTAACATTGCTGGCCTCCACCCCTCCCTCCTCCCTGCTGCTGCTGAAACCCTTCGGTTTGCTCTAGACTTGTTTTCCCAACGTCCTCCTTGCTGGCCTTCAGACTTCCACATGCTAGCAACTCCAACTTGTCCAGAACTGAGCTGCCCAGTCATGAACCACACAATGTCCCACTCGCCTATCAACCTACCTCGCTAACCTACACAGGCTCCCTGTTTCCCATTGCATTGTATTTAAGATCATTGCCCTCATCTCCACGGCAACGCCCCACTCTACTGCTGCATTCTGCTCTGCCTTACGCTGGCCTCAGGTCCTCTGATGCTGGCCTTCTGTGCACTCTTCCCTCCCGCACAAAGGTGTCCCCCCCCCCCCATTCCATTCTGCGAAAGGCCTTGGGACATTTTATGCTTTGGACTTGCCATAAAAATGCAGGTTGTTGTAAGGATTTAGCCATTGCTGAGTGAAGCAATGGTTGTGTTCACTGCGGGCACATAATGTGAAGGAATGTGGAGTGGAATTAAAGAAAGACTTGCATTTATACAACGCCTTTTATGACCTCAGAACCTCCCAAAGCACTTTACAGCCAATTAAGTACTTTTTTGATTTGTAGTCTCCCCACCCCTCACCAATTAACACCCATCACTTCAGTCACTGTTGTAATGTAGGAAACGCAGCAGCCAATTGGCGCACATCAAGGTCCCACAAACAGCAAAGAAACAATGGCCCTGAAATTCGCCTCTCCGGCTTGCCGCGGGGGGTAATGGTTCGCGCGCGCACTTACCTACCGCGCCTGCCGTTGACCTCAGGGCCCACAGAAACTTCAGCTCCTGGTCTTGCTCCAAGTGTCGGCGCGCAGTGCTTGTGTATCCCAGGGGCGCAGTTAGTGCAATGCGTCCCCTGGGATCACGTGGGCCATGGAGAGCCAATGGCAGCAGACCATCTTTCATTCATAGATTTGACAGACCTGTCAAATCTATGAATTGAAATCGGCCCCAAAAGAACAGCTAAACTTCAAATAAATTTTTAAAAAACCATCACATTTATAAAATGACTATAAGTTAAATAAATTAAATAGTTTGAAAAAATTAAAAAACTTTTTAACAGTGCTAAAAATAAACTTACCTTTCTTTAAAGTATCTAAAAAAGATAAACCTGTTGAAAAATTTTAAAATTATAATTAATTAACCACTTACATTGTTGAAAACGGGTCCTGCGCCTCCTTTTTAAAAGCGTAGGTTCTTCAATACTTACCCTCCCGTAGAAACCTGAAAAAAAACCTAAGTTTGCTGCGTGCGCGCAGCCTTTACTGCGCACGCAGTTCACCTATGAACCGCCCCCTTCACCAGACCGGAAGTTCCGGTTTCCCGCGCATGCGCAATGCATGCAGGAAACCGGCACTTCAGGACGCCTTACGGGTGAGTACACAGTGCGTACTCACCCGGCAAGGGCCGAATTTTTGGCCCATTGATCAGATAATCTGTTTTAGTGATGTTGATTGAGGGATATATATTGGCCAGGACACCAGGGAGAACTCTCCTTCACTTCTTCGAAATAGTGCCATGGAATCTTTTACGTCCACCTGAGTGCAGATGGTTTAATGTCACATCCGAAAGATGACACCTCCGACAGTGCAGCATTCCCTAAGTACTGCACTGGAGCGTGAGCTTGGATTTTGTGCTCAAGTCTCCAGAGTGGGACTCTAATTAGAGTGCTACCCACTGAGGCATGGATGTAGGGGAGGCAGGCGAGTCCTGTAGACCCTCTGAGTGGATGGCAAGGGTCAGAGGACTAGTCATCAACTATAGCAATTTGAGAGGATGCCAGGCAGCCACGAACACAACTTTAGTGTGAGGCCATATGATAGTAACTTCTTTTGTCATGTCCAGTGCTCGACACTTTGGGGGAAAAATTCAGTACCTTAGCACCTCCCAATAGCAGCAGCAGATGGCGCTAACGGGGCGCTAGAGCATTATCGCTGGGGCGAGGCGAATCCAGCGCCACATGGCAAATCCCGCCCCCAACAGCGCCGCCACTAACAGTTATGGCCGGGAGCCTCAACGCCAGCTGGATCGTGACTTCAGTGAGTGTGCAACGCTCACTGAGCGCCCGATCTACGAAATTGATTGTCGCCACATACCTAGCAACAGGGAGAGCTGGTGTGAAGCACCAGGAAGCCAGCTCCAGGGATGTTATTTAAAGGGATCATCAGTAATGAGTCGCAGCTGTGGGTTAGTGGAGTTTCAATGATTTCTTGTCAGTTTCACAGTGCAACAGTCTCATTCCGTGATTTCAAGGTTCTTTTGTATCAGGAGTGTTGTGGTAACTAAAAACTAGTTACATTTATTCTTAAAAAAATCAATCTGCTACACTTGGTTACATTAATGGGGGCTATACTGGCAGTTGACCTCGCCCTCCAGGATCTACGGTGGAGGGAGCGGAGGCAGCGAAAAAGACTGGAACATGTGCCCAGAGGGAGGAGCAGGGCCATCAGGGCACTCAACAGGAGGCCTTACCCTCCGAGGATATTCCGAGAGCACTTCTCCTACCTCCAATTAAGCGAGGAACAGTGTATTAGAAGGCTCCGCTTCAGCAAGGAGGTGGTCACAGAATTCTGCCACCTCCTGCAACCAGACCTCCAGCCTCAGATCAGGTCGACCACGGCTCTCTCAGTGGCAGTCAAGGTCACCGTCGCCCTCAACTTCTTTGCCAGCGGACCCTTCCAGTCTGCAACAGGAGACATAGCTAACATCTCGCATTTCGCCGTCCATTGCTGCATCCAGGAGGTCACAGAGGCTCTCTACAGAAGGAGAAGGGACTGCATTTCCTTCCCCATCACCAGAGAGAAGCAGGACAAGCGTGCATGTGGCTTTGCCAGGATAGCGGGATTCCCCATGGTGCAGGGTGCATTGATTGCACCCACGTGGCTTTGCGGGCACCGCATAACAATCCTGAGATCTTCCGTAACCACAAAGGCTACCACTCACTTAATGTGCAGTTGGTGTGTGACCACAGA
Source organism: Squalus acanthias (assembly GCA_030390025.1). Taxonomy (NCBI): domain Eukaryota; kingdom Metazoa; phylum Chordata; class Chondrichthyes; order Squaliformes; family Squalidae; genus Squalus; species Squalus acanthias. The sequence goes on from JASTWF010000238.1 coordinate 448,445, forward strand.
CAGCGAATCCTCACTGTCAATGCCCGTTATCCTGGCAGCAGCCACGATGCCTTCATCCTGTGCCAGCACTCTTCCAGCCACCACGTCAAACTCACGGCTAGCTGGTTGGAGACAAGGAGTATCCGATCTCTACCTGGCTCATGACTCTCCTCTGCAACCCTAACGCTCCTGCCTTCAGTCATATAATGAGAGCCATGCTGCTACCAGGAACATCATCGAGCAGACCATCGGCCTGCTGAAACAACAGTTCCACTGCCTTGACCGCTCGGGAGGAGCCCTCCAGTACTCGGCTGAGTGGGTGTCCCATTTCGCCGTGGTCTGCTACATGCTCCACAACTTGGCCATCATGAGGGCCCAGCCCTTGCCACCAGGGATTGAGGGACTAGCTCAGGAGGAGAAAGAGGGAGAGAAGGAGGAGGAGGAGGACAAGGAGGAAGGGAGGAGGCAGCCACTCAATCGGCCTTCTGGAAGGGCGGTCCGTGACCGCGTCATCAGACGGCGGTTCGAATGAATTAAACCCCAGATCCCCGTTGCTCACCACATCCCCATCATTCCATCCCTGTCGCAGGCCATATCACAGCGCAAAGCTGAACTGAGAGACATCACAAAAGAATCCAAACTGAATTAATAAATTTATCAATAATCAGTGAACACATATTTACAACAACAATATTAACTATTCACCCTTGTGCAATCCCTTAGTGCCTCTTGTTACTGTGCCTTTGCCTACTCTAGTGCTCCTACGAAGTGTTGGCCCAGTGGCTGCAGCAGGGCTGGTGGAAGGCTGCTGAGTGTCCGTGCGGGAGACTTCAGATGGCCTTGCAGGACGCCCTCGACCAGCTCTGGGCCTGGAAGGCCTGGCTGTAGACTGCACCACCTCAGCATGGGCGGCAGCAGTCTGGGCTGGCTGGATGACAGGCAGCAACAAGGGTGGATTGGCAGTAATGGGAACAGGAATGCTGTTATCCTGAGAGAGGACAGCAGCTTCCTGCTCCACTGACCCACTGCCACTCCCCCAGGGCAGCACCTCAGCATCCCTAGCAATCTGTTGGGGCACAGATTGCTGGCCTGCTGCGACATCACGAATCCCCGGTCGATGATGGTAGACCCAGCCACGATGGCAGCAGTCAGAGCTTGTGTGGCATCAAGCTGAGACTGCATGAGAGCTGTCTGAGATTGGATGCCACCAAGCATAGACTGCATTACAGCACTAAGACGTTGCGTCGCTTCTGTTTGTGCTGCAATGGAAGCTGCCAAATCGCCCATCACACACGGCATCAGGTCTAGGTCACAACGGTCTCTCTGGGAGTCTACCATCCTTTGCAGACTGGAAATGATGGGCTCCATGGTGAGCGCAGAGCCTTGTGCAATGTAGAGGTGGACTCCTCCACGCACCTTATCATTGCCGAGAGGCTCTCAGGCACCCTTGCCATTGCACCTATCATCTCAGTGTGCATGCCCCTCACCCTTCTTCTAAACGCCTCCCCATCGAGGTCCTCACCTGAGTCCTGTGCAGCAGAACTCGCTCTCCGGGGAGCTGACCCCCAAGCTTCCCTTTCTCCCTGGCCTTGCTGCAACCCACTCGTCCCTGGTGCCTCACCCTGTGCAGATACCACTACTATAGTAGCCTCTGAAGAATGCATAGTGCCAGTATCTGAGCTGGTGCCTGTGGGTGAGACATGCAGTGACGGACGTGGTGTCTTCTTCCTCCTCCTCTTCTCCCGCCTCGCTCGCTACGGTGTCCTCAGGGACAGGCTGCTCAGGTGCTTGCTGATTATCTGAAAGCATAAAGGCACAAGAGTCGGGTTAAGGTGAGGGGAGGGGGCAGGAAGGGAGAAATGCATGCATACAGTATGATTAACTAGAAAGGGCGAAACGCTTGTGGGTTGAGGGGGAAGTGGGATGTGAGAAGAAGGAGTAGGGACGAACATACCGTTGTTGTCCCCAAGGGGGTCAACGTCACCGGTGGCCATGGCGCCCACCACCTGGTGCCCAATAATCTGCAGCACTCTATTTTCCAGCGCAGACAGTGGTTGGGTGTCGGCTTGTCCCCCGCCTGTGCGCTCCTGCTCCCTCCTGTTGTGAGCCACCTTGGCCTGCAAGAGAAAGGAAAGTGTGTGAGTGAGTGTGGAGCAATGTGTTTGGATGATGTGCCTGCCATAGTTGAATAGCTCTCATTGTGTGCAAGGTGTGAGATGTGGGTGTGAGTGCTGGTAGGTAGAGATTGTTGGTGGGTGAGTACTGGGGGTGTGGTGCTTTGGGCAGGGTGTGAAGACTGTGGTTCAGATGGTGGTATGTAGCATTTGTAGAAGCATTCACTCACCCTGACCACCCAAGTGAAGTCGTTAAATTTCTTCCTGCACTGTGTGTGGATCCGGGGAACCAGAGTGCTGCCCGAGATGTGCTACACTACCTCCCTCCACATGGTGTGGAAGACTTGCAGCGAGGGCCTCCTGCCACTTGCTGTGTAGAGCAGCGCCCTCCGTCTCTCCACAGCGAACACCAACGCCCCCAATGCTTGATCGCAGAATCTGTGGGCTCTCTCCCTGGGGCGTGGATCTTCCATGAGTACAGCTGCTTCAGTCCTCCGGCTCCTTCTCCCTGACCTGCTGCTGCTTGCTGAGCCAGCTGCACAGCCAGCAATGCTGAGAACAAGGTTCTGCAGCATCAATGAACCTCCCCTTTAAGAACTGGAAAAAGCCTGTGGCAATCAACACTTGCTATTAGACTGCACCAGATATTGGTCCACCCTTTGAGTGTAACGCCACTGAGCTTGGGCTTCAAGACTTGAATTAGGACTCCAATTATTTCTTTGAGCAGGGAGCACAAATTTTGTGTGCAGTTGTGCGCTAATTCTCCAACTTTTCTAATTATACCGCCCATTCCTGGGCTATAGTGAATTTCTAGCCCATAATATAATAAGTGAATCACCAAAGTGTTCAAGAGCCGAGTTCTAGTGTTGTATGACATAGCATGCAGATCACACTGACAACCACGGATTTGGCTGGAATTTACAAAAAAATCATTCTCAGGATGTGGGCATTGCAGGCAAGGCCGGCATTTATTGCTCATCCCTAATTGCTCGTGAGAAGGTGGTGGTGGGCCTTCTTCTTGAGCTACTGGTAACGGGTTTGATGCAACTGAGTGGCTCGCTCGGCCGCTTCAGAGGGCAGTTAAGAGTCAACCACGTTGGTGTGGGACTGGAGTCACTTATAGGCTGGACCGGGTAAGGACGTTGGTGAACCAGTTGGCCTTTTATGACAATCCGACAGCTTCACGGTCACTTTTACTGACACCAGCGTTTTATTTCCAAAGATGTTCAAGCTGGTGTGCAATTTGAGAGTTAGCAACAGCTTCCATACTTCAGAAAGTACTGATCGAATGGCAGTAAGGCAGTGGTTGGAAGGGCAAAAGGGACTTCTTATGGATAGAGGAAACACAAGCACATTTCCAAGGAGAGGAACGGTGGAATAGGAGCGGGAGAGATTGAAGTGATGACAAAGGATGGGGGTAAGTTTACATAGAAACATAGAAGATAGGAGCAGGAGTAGGCCATTCGGCCCCTCGAGCCTGCTTCGCCATTCAATGCGATCATGGCTGATCATCCAAATTCAGTTCCTGTCCCTGCTTTCTCCCCATATCCCTTGATCCCCTTAGCCTTAAGAAATCTATCTAACTCCTTCTTGAATATATTTAATGAATTGGCCTCAACTGCCTTCTGTGGTAGAGAATTCCACAGGTTCTCTACTCTCTGGGTGAAGAAATTCCTCCTCATCTCAGTCCTAAATGGCTTACCCCTTATCTTTAGACTGTGACCCCTGGTTCTGGACTCCTCTGCCATCGGGAACAGCCTTCCTGCATCTAGTCTGTCTAGTCCTGTTAGAATTTTATAAGTTTCAATGGGATCCCCTCTCATTCTTCTAAACTCTAGCGAATATAAGCCTAATCGACCCAATCTCTCTTCATACGTCATTCCTGCCATCCCAGGTATCAGTCTGGTGAATCTTCGCTGCACTCCCTCCATGGCAAGTACATCCTTCCTCAGATAAGGTGCCCAAAACTGCACACAATACTCAAGGTGTGGTCTCACCAAGGCCCTGTACAACTGCAGCAAGACATCCTTGCTCCTGTACTCGAATCCTCTCGCTATGAAGGCCAACATACCATTTGCCTTCTTAACCGCCTGCTGCACTTGCATGCTTACCTTCAGCGACTGGTGCACAAGGACACCCAGGTCTCGTTGCACTTCCCCTTTTCCCAATCTATTGCCGTTCAGATAATAATCTGCCTTCCTGTTTTTGCCACCAAAGTGGATAACCTCCCATTTATCCACATTATACTGCATCTGCCATGCATCTGCCCAATTACCCAACCTGTCGAAATCATACTGGAGTTTCTCTGCATCCTCCTCACAGCACACACGCCCACCCAGCTTTGTGTCATCTGCAAACTTGGAGATATTACATCTAGTTCCCTCATCTAGATCATTAATATATATTGTGAATAACTGGGGCCCTAGCACCGATCCCTGCGGTACCCCACTAGTCACTGCCTGCCACTCGGAAAAAGACCCGTTTATTCCAACTCTTTGCTTCCTGTCTGCCAACCAGTTCTCTATCCAAGTCAGTACCTTACCCCCAATCCCATGTGCTTTAACTTTGCACGCTAATCTCTTATGCGGGACCTTATCGAAAGCCTTCTGGAAGTCCAAATACAACACATCCACTGGTTCTCCCTTATCTATTCTACTTGAGGCTTACTTGAGGCCAGGAGAGATACCATGAAATCCAGACAAGAGAGTGTGTCAGTGGTTCATTGAGTTCATCAGTCAGTCTCATTTCAATCTGTGTCTCAGTTTTACTAGCCCACCCAGCGATGTAAAGTAAAGGAACCCCACATCACTCCGGTCTGTTAACAATCGCCATTCAGAATCACAACTGGATGTAAAGTGGAAAATATTCTACTGTGTTGCACCATCACCCATCACCTCAACGCATGACCCCAAAACAACAAGCGATCCAACAGCAATCATTGCCTAAAAAAACCCATTCAAACTCATTTATGCGCATAATGTGCCTTCAAAGTCCACCTCAGATTTAACTGTGATTGACACCTTAATCCGACCAACGTATGTTCTCTCAGGACATGCGTGATTTTTAATAGGTGTGAAATAAACTAATTAAATAACTTGAGACCTTTGAATGCTGATGTAAAGCCTCGTTGAGCACCCCCGCTCTTTCATATATAGAGAGAAACACCTGTCGATCCTTCACGCCTCACACCACCTGGCCTCCACGTTAATTAATCCTCTACAATTCCCATCACTATCCTCAGCTCACCGGTTACCAGTAAAGGCAGACACTTAACAGTCGTCCTCGAACTGGTCTCAATCAAGAGCCTTTCTACCATCTACAAGGCACAAGTCAGGAGTGTGATGGAATACTCTCCACTTGCCTGGATGAGTGCAGCTCCAACAACACTCAAGAAGCTCGACACCATCCAGGACAAAGCAGCCCGCTTGATTGGCACCCCATCCACCACCTAAAACATTCACTCCCTCCACCACCAGCGTACCGTGGCTGCAGTGTGTACCATCTACAAGATGCACTGCAGCAACTCACCAAGGCTACTTCGGCAGCACCTCCCAAAGCTGCTACCTCTACCACCTAGAAGGACAAGGACAGCAGGCGCATGGGAACACCACCACCTCCAAGTTCTCTTCCAAGTTACACACCATCCTGACTTGGAAATATATCGCCGATCGTTCATCGTCACTGGGTCAAAATCCTGGAACACCCTCCCTAACAGCACTGTGGGAGTGCCTTCACCACACGGACTGCAGCGGTTCAAGAAGGCGGCTCATCATTACCTTCTCAAGGGCAACTAGTGATGCGCAATAAATACTGGCCTTGCCAGTGAAGCCCACATCCCAGGAATGAATTTTAAAAAAGGACTCAGATACAAGCCACTTCCCTCAGGTAGCTTTGTGACATCTTCGGCATTGAGAAACTGGTGCTCCAGCAGAATTCTGTTTTCCTCCTCTATTCTCCAGAGGCTTACTGAGATACGGTTCCATAGGCCCAACCCCATCGCAAGCTGAGGTACGGTTCCATAGCTAACAGCTAGCCACCCGTGCACTTGGATACACTTCCCTCAGTGCCGTCTCTCTCTGTGTGCTGGGATACAGTTTCCTCAGTGCCGTCTCTCTCTGTGTGCTGGGATACAGTTCCCTCAGTGCCGTTTCTCTCTGTGTGCTGGGATACAGTTTCCTCAGTGCCGTCTCTCTCTGTGTGCTGGGATACAGTTCCCTCAGTGCTGGCTCTCTGTGTGTGCTGGGATACAGTTCCCTCAGTGCTGATTCTCTGTGTGCTGGGATACAGTTCCCTCAGTGCCATCTCTCTGTGTGCTGGGATACAGTTCCCTCAGAGCTGTCTCTCTGTGTGCTGGGAAACAGTTCCCTCAGTGCCATCTCTCTGTGTGCTGGGATACAGTTCACTCGGTGCTGTCTCTCTGTGTGCTGGGATACAGTTCCCTCAGTGCTGTCTCTCTGGGTGAGCTGGGATACAGTTCCCTCAGTGCCGTCTCTCTCTGTGTGCTGGGATACAGTTCCCTCAGTGCTGTCTCTCTGTGTGTGCTGGGATACAGTTCCCTCAGTGCTGTCACTCTGTGTGCTGGGATACAGTTCCCTCAGTGATGTCTCTCTCTGTGTGCTGGGATACAGTTCCCTCAGTGCTGTCTCTCTGTGTGTGCTGGGATACAGTTCCCTCAGTGCTGTCTCTCTCTGTGTGCTGGGATACAGTTCCCTCAGTGCCGTCTCTCTGTGTGCTGGGATACAGTTCCCTCAGTGCTGTCTCTCCCTGTGTGCTGGGATACAGTTCCTTCAGTGCTGTCTCTCTCTGTGTGCTGGGATACAGTTCCCTCAGTGCTGTCTCTCTGTGTGTGCTGGGATACAGTTCCCTCAGTGCTGTCTCTCTCTGTGTGCTGGGATACAGTTCCCTCAGTGCCGTCTCTCTGTGTGCAGGGATACAGTTCCCTCAGAGCTGTCTCTATGTGTGCTGGGATACAGTTCCCTCAGTGCTATCTCTCTGTGTGTGCTGGGATATTGTTCCCTCAGTGCCGTCATTCTGTGTCTGCTGGGATACAGTTCCCTCAGTGCCGTCTCTCTCTGTCTGTGCTGGGATACAGTTCCCTGAGTGCTGTCTCTCTGTGTGCTGGGATAATGTTCCCTCAGTGCTGTCTCTCTGTGTGCAGGGATACAGTTCCCTCAGTGCTGTCTCTCTGTGTGCAGGGATACAGTTCCTTCAGTGCTGTCACTCTGTCTGTGCTGGGATACAGTCCCCTCAGTGCCGTCTCTCTGTGTGCTGGGATACAGTTCCCTCAGTGCTGTCTCTCTGTGTGCTGGGATACAGTTCCCTCAGTGCTGTCACTCTGTGTGTGCTGGGATACAGTTCTCTCAGTGCTGTCTCTCTGTGTGCTGGGATACAGTTCCCTCAGTGCTGTCACTCTGTGTGCTGGGATACAGTTCAGTCAGTGCTGTCTCTCTGTGTGCTGGGATACAGTTCCCTCAGTGCTATCTCTCTGTGTGTGCTGGGATATAGATCCCTCAGTGCCGTCATTCTGTGTCTGCTGGGATACAGTTCCCTCAGTGCTGTGACTCTGTGTGCTGGGATACAGTTCCCTCAGTGCTGTCTCTCTGTGTGCTGGGATACAGTTCCCTCAGTGCCGTCTCTTTCTGTGTGCTGGGATACAGTTCCATCAGTGCCATCTCTCTGTGTGTGCTGGGATACAGTTCCCTCAGTGCCATTTCTCTCTGTGTGCTGGGATAAAGTTCCCTCAGTACATTCTCTTTCTGTGTGCTGGGATACAGTTCCATCAGTGCCATCTCTCTCTGTTTGCTGGGATACAGTTCCCTCAGTGCCATCTCCCTGTGTGCTGGGATACAGTTCCCTCAGTGCAGTCTCTCTCTGGGTGTGCTGGGATACAGTTCCCTCACTGCTGTCTCTCTCTTTGTGCTAGGATACAGTTCCCTCAGTGTTGTCTCTCTGTGTGTGCTGGGATACAATTCCCTCAGTGCTGTCTCTCTGTCTGCTGGGATACAGTTCCCTCAGTGCCATCTCCCTGTGTGCTGGGATACAGTTCCCTCAGTGCAGTCTCTCTCTGCGTGTGCTGGGATACAGTTCCCTCAGAGCCATCTCCCTGTGTGCTGGGATACAGTTCCCTCAGTGCTGTCTCTCTGTGCGCTGGCATAAAGGTCCCTCAGTGCTGTCTTTCTGTGTGCTGGGATACAGTTCCCTCACTGCCATCTCTCTGTGTGTGCTGGGATACATTTCCTTCAGTGCCATCACTCTGTGTGCTGGGATACAGTTCCCTCAATGCTGTCTCTCTCTTTGTGCTGGGAAACAGTTCCCTCAGTGTTGTCTTTCTGTGTGTGCTGGGATACAGTTCCCTCAGTGCTGTCTCTCTGTGTGCTGGGATACAGTTCCCTCAGTGCTGTCTCTCTGGGTGTGCTGGGATACAGTTCCCTCACTGCTGTCTCTCTGTGTGCTGGGATACAGTTCCCTCAGTGCCATCTCTCTGTGTGTGTGTTCTGGGATACAGTTCACTCAGTGCTGTCTCTCTGTGTGTGCTGGGATACAGTTCCCTCAGTGCCATCTCTCTCTGTGTGCTGGGATACAGTTCCCTCAATGCCATTTCTCTGTGTGTGCTGCGATACAGTTCACTCAGTACTGTCTCTCTGTGTGTGCTGGGATACAGTTCCCTCAGTGCAATCTCTCTCTTTGTGGTGGGATACAGTTCCCTCAGTGCCGTCTCTCTGTGTGCTGGGATACAGTTCCCTCAGTGCTATCTCTCTGTGTGTGCTGGGATATAGTTCCCTCAGTGCCGTCATTCTGTGTCTGCTGGGATACAGTTCCCTCAGTGCCATCTCTCTGTGTGCTGGGATACAGTTCCCTCAGTGCTGTCACTCTGGGTGTGCTGGGATACAGTTCCCTCAGTGCCGTCTCTCTCTGTGTGCTGGGATACAGTTCCCTCAGTGCTGTCACTCTGTGTGTGCTGGGATACAGTCCCCTCAGTGCCATCTCTCTGTGTGCTGGGATACAGTTCCCTCAGTGCTGTCTCTCTGTTTGCTGGGAGACAGTTCCCTCAGTGCTGTCGGTCTGTGTGCGGGGATATAGTTCCCTCAGTGCCATATCTCTCTGGGTGTGCTGGGATACAGTTCCCTCAGTGCTGTCACTCTGTGTGTGCTGGGATACAGTTCCCTCAGTGCTGTCACTCTGTGTGTGCTGGGATACAGTTCCCTCAGTGCCGTCTCTCTGTGCGCTGGGATACAGTTCCCTCAGTGCTGTCTCTCTGTTTGTGCTGGGATACAGTTCCCTCAGTGCTGTCACTCTGTGTGTGCTGGGATACAGTTCCCTCAGTGCTGTGACTCTGTGTGCTGGGATACAGTTCCCTCAGTGCTATCTCTCTGTGTGTGCTGGGATATAGTTCCCTCAGTGCCGTCATTCTGTATCTGCTGGGATACAGTTTCCTCAGTGCCGTCTCTCTGTGTGCTGGGATACAGTTCCCTCAGTGCCGTCTCTCTGTGTGCTGGGATACAGTTCCATCAGTGCTGACACTCTGGGTGTGCTGGGATACAGTTCCCTCAGTGCCGTCTCTCTCTGTGTGCTGGGACACAGTTCCCTCACTGCTGTCGCTCTGTGTGCTGGGATACAGTTCCCTCAGTGACTTCTCTCTGTGTGCTGGGATACAGTTTTCTCAGTGCAGTCTCCCTCTGTGTGTGCTTGGATACAGGTCCCTCAGTGCTGTCGGTCTGTGTGCGGGGATATAGTTCCCTCAGTGCCATATCTCTCTGGGTGTGCTGGGATACATATCCCTCAGTGCTGTCTCCCTGTGTGCTGGGATACAGTTCCGTCAGTGCTGTCTCGCTGTGTGCTGGGATACAGTTCCCTCAGTGCTGTCTCGCTGTGTGCTGGGATACAGTTCCCTCAGTGCTGTCTCTCTGTGTGCTGGGATACAGTTCCCTCAGTGCCAGCTCTCTGTGTGCTGGGATAAGGTTCCCTCAGTGCCATCTCTGTGTGTGCTGGGATACAGTTCCCTCAGTGCTGTCTCTCTGTGTCGTGGGATACAGTTCCCTCAGTGCCATCTCTCTGTGTCTGCTGGGATACAGTACTCTCAGTGCTGTCACTCTGTGTGCTGGGATACAGTTCCCTCAGTGCCGTCTCTCTCAGTATGCTGGGATACAGTTCCCTCAGTGCTGTCACTCTGTGTGCTGGGATACAGTTCCCTCAGTGCTGTCACTCTGTGTGTGCTGGGATACAGCTCCCTCAGTGCTGTCACTCTGTCTGTGCTGGGATACAGTCCCCTCAGTGCCGTCTCTCTCTGCGCTGGGATACAGTTCCCTCAGTGATGTCTCTCTGTGTGTGCTGGGATACAGTTCCCTCAGTGCTGTCACTCTGTGTGTGCTGGGATACAGTTCCCTCAGTGCTGTGACTCTGTGTGCTGGGATACAGTTCCCTCAGTGCTATCTCTCTGTGTGTGCTGGGATACAGTTCCCTCAGTGCTGTGACTCTGTGTGCTGGGATACAGTTCCCTCAGTGCTGTCTCTCTGTGTGTGCTGGGATACAGTTCCCTCAGTGCTGTCTCTCTGTGTCGTGGGATACAGTTCCCTCAGTGCCATCTCTCTGTGTCTGCTGGGAGACAGTACTCTCAGTGCTGTCACTCTGTGTGCTGGGATACAGTTCCCTCAGTGCCGTCTCTCTCAGTATGCTGGGATACAGTTCCCTCAGTGCTGTCACTCTGTGTGCTGGGATACAGTTCCCTCAGTGCTGTCACTCTGTGTGTGCTGGGATACAGCTCCCTCAGTGCTGTCACTCTGTCTGTGCTGGGATACAGTCCCCTCAGTGCCGTCTCTCTGTGCGCTGGGATACAGTTCCCTCAGTGATGTCTCTCTGTGTGTGCTGGGATACAGTTCCCTCAGTGCTGTCACTCTGTGTGTGCTGGGATACAGTTCCCTCAGTGCTGTGACTCTGTGTGCTGGGATACAGTTCCCTCAGTGCTATCTCTCTGTGTGTGCTGGGATATAGTTCCCTCAGTGCCGTCATTCTGTGTCTGCTGGGATACAGTTCCCTCAGTGCTGTCTCTCTGTGTGCTGGGATACAGTTCCCTCAGTGCCGTCTCTCTGTGTGCTGGGATACAGTTCCATCAGTGCTGACACTCTGGGTGTGCTGGGATACAGTTCCCTCAGTGCCGTCTCTCTCTGTGTGCTGGGATACAGTTCCCTCAGTGCTGTCACTCTGTGTGCTGGGATACAGTTCCCTCAGTGACGTCTCTCTGTGTGCTGGGATACAGTTTTCTCAGTGCAGTCTCTCTCTGTGTGTGCTTGGATACAGGTCCCTCAGTGCTGTCGGTCTGTGTGCGGGGATATAGTTCCCTCAGTGCCATATCTCTCTGGGTGTGCTGGGATACACATCCCTCAGTGCTGTCTCTCTGTCTGCTGGGATACAGTTCCCTCAGTGCTGTCTCGCTGTGTGCTGGGATACACTTCCCTCAGTGCAGTCTCTCTCTGTGTGCTGGGATAAGGTTCCCTCAGTGCCATCTCTGTGTGTGCTGGGATACAGTTCCCTCAGTGCTGTCTCTCTCTGTGTGCTGGGATACAGTTCCCTCAGTGCTGTCACTCTGTGTGCTGTGATACAGTTCCCTCAGTGCCGTCTCTCTCTGTGTGCTGGGATACAGTTCCCTCAGTGCCGTCTCTCTCTGTGTGCTGGGATACAGTTCCCTCAGTGCCGTCTCTCTGTGTGCTGGGATACAGTTCCCTCAGTGCCGTCTCTCTCTGTGTGCTGGGATACAGTTCCCTCAGTGCTGTCACTCTGTGTGCTGGGATACAGTTCCCTCAGTGCTATCTCTCTGTGGGTGCTGGGATATAGTTCCCTCAGTGCCGTCATTCTGTGTCTGCTGGGATACAGTTCCCTCAGTGCCGTCTCTCTCTGTCTGTGCTGGGATACAGGTCCCTGAGTGCTGTCTCTCTGTGTGCAGGGATACAGTTCCCTCAGTGCCGTCTCTCTGTGTGCTGGGATACAGTTCCCTCAGAGCTGTCTCTCTGTGTGCTGGGATACAGTTCCCTCAGTGCCATCTCTCTGTGTGCTTGGATACAGTTCCCTCATTGCTGTCACTCTGTGTGCTGGGATACAGTTCCCTCAGTGCCGTCTCTCTGTGTGCTGGGATACAGTTCCCTCAGTGCCGTCTCTCTCTGTGTGCTGGGATACAGTTCCCTCAGTGCTGTCACTCTGTGTGCTGGGATACAGTTCCCTCAGTGCCGTCTCTCTGTGTGCTGGGATACAGTTCCCTCAGTGCTGTCACACTGGGAGTGCTGGGATACAGTTCCCTCAGTGCCGTCTCTCTCTGTGTGCTGGGATACAGTTCCCTCAGTGCTGTCACTCTGTGTGCTGGGATACAGTTCCCTCCGTGCTGTCACTCTGTGTGCTGGGATACAGTTCCCTCAGTGCCGTCTCTCTCTGTGTGCTGGGATACAGTTCCCTCAGTGCCGTCTCTCTGTGTGCTGGGATACAGTTCCCTCAGTGCCGTCTCTCTGTGTGCTGGGATACAGTTCCCTCAGTGCTGTCACTCTGTGTGCTGGGATACAGTTCCCTCAGTGACGTCTCTCTGTGTGCTGGGATACAGTTTTCTCAGTGCAGTCTCTCTCTGTGTGTGCTTGGATACAGGTCCCTCAGTGCTGTCGGTCTGTGTGCGGGGATATAGTTCCCTCAGTGCCATATCTCTCTGGGTGTGCTGGGATACACATCCCTCAGTGCTGTCTCTCTGTCTGCTGGGATACAGTTCCCTCAGTGCTGTCTCGCTGTGTGCTGGGATACACTTCCCTCAGTGCAGTCTCTCTCTGTGTGCTGGGATAAGGTTCCCTCAGTGCCATCTCTGTGTGTGCTGGGATACAGTTCCCTCAGTGCTGTCTCTCTGTGTGCTGGGATACAGTTCCCTCAGTGCTGTCACTCTGTGTGCTGTGATACAGTTCCCTCAGTGCCGTCTCTCTCTGTGTGCTGGGATACAGTTCCCTCAGTGCTGTCACTCTGTGTGCTGGGATACAGTTCCCTCAGTGCTGTCACTCTGTGTGCTGGGATACAGTTCCCTCAGTGCCGTCTCTCTGTGTGCTGGGATACAGTTCCCTCAGTGCCGTCTCTCTGTGTGCTGGGATACAGTTCCCTCAGTGCCGTCTCTCTGTGTGCTGGGATACAGTTCCCTCAGTGCTGTCACTCTGTGTGCTGGGATACAGTTCCCTCAGTGACGTCTCTCTGTGTGCTGGGATACAGTTTTCTCAGTGCAGTCTCTCTCTGTGTGTGCTTGGATACAGGTCCCTCAGTGCTGTCGGTCTGTGTGCGGGGATATAGTTCCCTCAGTGCCATATCTCTCTGGGTGTGCTGGGATACACATCCCTCAGTGCTGTCTCTCTGTCTGCTGGGATACAGTTCCCTCAGTGCTGTCTCGCTGTGTGCTGGGATACACTTCCCTCAGTGCAGTCTCTCTCTGTGTGCTGGGATAAGGTTCCCTCAGTGCCATCTCTGTGTGTGCTGGGATACAGTTCCCTCAGTGCTGTCTCTCTCTGTGTGCTGGGATACAGTTCCCTCAGTGCTGTCACTCTGTGTGCTGTGATACAGTTCCCTCAGTGCCGTCTCTCTCTGTGTGCTGGGATACAGTTCCCTCAGTGCCGTCTCTCTCTGTGTGCTGGGATACAGTTCCCTCAGTGCCGTCTCTCTGTGTGCTGGGATACAGTTCCCTCAGTGCCGTCTCTCTCTGTGTGCTGGGATACAGTTCCCTCAGTGCTGTCACTCTGTGTGCTGGGATACAGTTCCCTCAGTGCTATCTCTCTGTGGGTGCTGGGATATAGTTCCCTCAGTGCCGTCATTCTGTGTCTGCTGGGATACAGTTCCCTCAGTGCCGTCTCTCTCTGTCTGTGCTGGGATACAGGTCCCTGAGTGCTGTCTCTCTGTGTGCAGGGATACAGTTCCCTCAGTGCCGTCTCTCTCAGTATGCTTGGATACAGTTCCCTCAGTGCTGTCACTCTGTGTGTGCTGGGATACAGTTCCCTCAGTGCTGTCACTCTGTCTGTGCTGGGATACAGTCCCCTCAGTGCCGTCTCTCTGTGCACTGGGATACAGTTCCCTCAGTGCTGTCTCTCTGTGTGCTGGGATACAGTTCCCTCAGTGCTGTCACTCTGTGTGTGCTGGGATACAGTTCCCTCAGTGCTGTGACTCTGTGTGCTGGGATACAGTTCCCTCAGTGCTGTCACTCTGTGTGTGCTGGGATACAGTTCCCTCAGTGCTGTCTCTCTGTGTGTGCTGGGATACAGTTCCCTCAGTGCTGTCACTCTGTGTGCTGGGATACAGTTCCCTCAGTGCTGTCACTCTGTGTGCTGGGATACAGTTCCCTCAGTGACGTCTCGCTGTGTGCTGGGATACAGTTTTCTCAGTGCAGTCTCTCTCTGTGTGTGCTTGGATACAGGTCCCTCAGTGCTGTCGGTCTGTGTGCGGGGATATAGTTCCCTCAGTGCCATATCTCTCTGGGTGTGCTGGGATACACATCGCTCAGTGCTGTCTCGCTGTGTGCTGGGATACAGTTCCCTCAGTGCCAGCTATCTGTGTGCTGGGATAAGGTTCCTTCAGTGCCATCTCTGTGTGTGCTGGGATACAGTTCCCTCAGTGCTGTCTCTCTGTGTGTGCTGGGATACAGTTCCCTCAGTGCTGTCTCTCTGTGTGCTGGGATACAGTTCCCTCAGTGCTGTCACTCTGTGTGTGCTGGGATACAGTTCCCTCAGTGCTGTCTCTCTGTGTGTGCTGGGATACAGTTCCCTCAGTGCTGTCTCTCTGTGTCGTGGGATACAGTTCCCTCAGTGCCATCTCTCTGTGTCTGCTGGGATACAGTACTCTCAGTGCTGTCACTCTGTGTGCTGGGATACAGTTCCCTCAGTGCCGTCTCTCTCTGTGTGCTGGGATACAGTTTCCTCAGTGCCGTCTCTCTCTGTGTGCTGGGATACAGTTCCCTCAGTGCCGTCTCTCTCTGTGTGTGCTGGGATACAGTTCCCTCAGTGCCGTCTCTCTGTGTGCTGGGATACAGTTCCCTCAGTGCCGTCTCTCTCTGTGTGTGCTGGGATACAGTTCCCTCAGTGCTGTCTATCTGTGAGCTGGGATACAGTTCCCTCAGTGCCATCTCTCTGTGTGCTGGGATACAGTTCCCTCAGAGCTGTCTCTCTGTGTGCTGGGATACAGTTCCCTCAGTGCCGTCTCTCTCTGTGTGTGCTGGGATACAGTTCCCTCAGTGCTGTCTATCTGTGAGCTGGGATACAGTTCCCTCAGTGCCATCTCTCTGTGTGCTGGGATACAGTTCCCTCAGAGCTGTCTCTCTGTGTGCTGGGATACAGTTCCCTCAGTGCCATCTCTCTGTGTGCTTGGATACAGTTCCCTCATTGCTGTCACTCTGTGTGCTGGGATACAGTTCCCTCAGTGCCGTCTCTCTGTGTGCTGGGATACAGTTCCCTCAGTGCCGTCTCTCTCTGTGTGCTGGGATACAGTTCCCTCAGTGCTGTCACTCTGTGTGCTGGGATACAGTTCCCTCAGTGCCGTCTCTCTGTGTGCTGGGATACAGTTCCCTCAGTGCTGTCACACTGGGAGTGCTGGGATACAGTTCCCTCAGTGCCGTCTCTCTCTGTGTGCTGGGATACAGTTCCCTCAGTGCTGTCACTCTGTGTGCTGGGATACAGTTCCCTCAGTGCTGTCACTCTGTGTGCTGGGATACAGTTCCCTCAGTGCCGTCTCTCTCTGTGTGCTGGGATACAGTTCCCTCAGTGCCGTCTCTCTGTTTGCTGGGATACAGTTCCCTCAGTGCTGTCACTCTGTGTGCTGGGATACAGTTCCCTCAGTGCTATCTCTCTGTGTGTGCTGAGATGTAGTTCCCTCAGTGCCGTCATTCTGTGTCTGCTCGGATACAGTTCCCTCAGTGCCGTCTCTCTCTGTCTGTGCTGGGATACAGTTCCCTGAGTGCTGTCTCTCTGTGTGCTGGGATAAAGTTCCCTCAGTGCTGTCTCTCTCTGTGCAGGTATATAGTTCCCTCAGTGCCGTCTCTCTCTGTCTGTGCTGGGATACAGTTCCCTGAGTGCTGTCTCTCTGTGTGCTGGGATAAAGTTCCCTCAGTGCTGTCTCTCTCTGTGCAGGTATATAGTTCCCTCAGTGCCGTCTCTCTCTGTGTGCTGGGATATAGTTCCCTCAGTGCCATATCTCTCTGGGTGTGCTGGGATACACATCCCTCAGTGCTGTCTCTCTGTCTGCTGGGATACAGTTCCCTCAGTGCTGTCTCGCTGTGTGCTGGGATACACTTCCCTCAGTGCAGTCTCTCTCTGTGTGCTGGGATAAGGTTCCCTCAGTGCCATCTCTGTGTGTGCTGGGATACAGTTCCCTCAGTGCTGTCTCTCTCTGTGTGCTGGGATACAGTTCCCTCAGTGCTGTCACTCTGTGTGCTGTGATACAGTTCCCTCAGTGCCGTCTCTCTCTGTGTGCTGGGATACAGTTCCCTCAGTGCCGTCTCTCTCTGTGTGTGGTGGGATACAGTTCCCTCAGTGCTGTCTCTCTGGGTGTGCTGGGATACAGTTCCCTCAGTGCCGTCTCTCTCTGTGTGCTGGGATACAGTTCCCTCAGTGCCGTCTCTCTGTGTGCTGGGATACAGTTCCCTCAGTGCCGTCTCTCTCTGTGTGCTGGGATACAGTTCCCTCAGTGCTGTCACTCTGTGTGCTGGGATACAGTTCCCTCAGTGCTATCTCTCTGTGGGTGCTGGGATATAGTTCCCTCAGTGCCGTCATTCTGTGTCTGCTGGGATACAGTTCCCTCAGTGCCGTCTCTCTCTGTCTGTGCTGGGATACAGTTCCCTGAGTGCTGTCTCTCTGTGTGCAGGGATACAGTTCCCTCAGTGCCGTCTCTCTCAGTATGCTTGGATACAGTTCCCTCAGTGCTGTCACTCTGTGTGTGCTGGGATACAGTTCCCTCAGTGCTGTCACTCTGTCTGTGCTGGGATACAGTCCCCTCAGTGCCGTCTCTCTGTGCGCTGGGATACAGTTCCCTCAGTGCTGTCTCTCTGTGTGCTGGGATACAGTTCCCTCAGTGCTGTCACTCTGTGTGTGCTGGGATACAGTTCCCTCAGTGCTGTCTCTCTGTGTGTGCTGGGATACAGTTCCCTCAGTGCTGTCACTCTGTGTGCTGGGATACAGTTCCCTCAGTGCTGTCACTCTGTGTGCTGGGATACAGTTCCCTCAGTGACGTCTCGCTGTGTGCTGGGATACAGTTTTCTCAGTGCAGTCTCTCTCTGTGTGTGCTTGGATACAGGTCCCTCAGTGCTGTCGTCTGTGTGCGGGGATATAGTTCCCTCAGTGCCATATCTCTCTGGGTGTGCTGGGATACACATCGCTCAGTGCTGTCTCGCTGTGTGCTGGGATACAGTTCCCTCAGTGCCAGTCTCTCTGTGTGCTGGGATAAGGTTCCTTCAGTGCCATCTCTGTGTGTGCTGGGATACAGTTCCCTCAGTGCTGTCTCTCTGTGTGCTGGGATACAGTTCCCTCAGTGCTGTCTCTCTGTGTGTGCTGGGATACAGTTCCCTCAGTGCTGTCTCTCTGTGTGCTGGGATACAGTTCCCTCAGTGCTGTCACTCTGTGTGTGCTGGGATACAGTTCCCTCAGTGCTGTCTCTCTGTGTGTGCTGGGATACAGTTCCCTCAGTGCTGTCTCTCTGTGTCGTGGGATACAGTTCCCTCAGTGCCATCTCTCTGTGTCTGCTGGGATACAGTACTCTCAGTGCTGTCACTCTGTGTGCTGGGATACAGTTTCCTCAGTGCCGTCTGTCTCTGTGTGCTGGGATACAGTTCCCTCAGTGCCGTCTCTCTGTGTGTGCTGGGATACAGTTCCCTCAGTGCCGTCTCTCTCTGTGTGCTGGGATACAGTTCCCTCAGTGCCGTCTCTCTGTGTGTGCTGGGATACAGTTCCCTCAGTGCTGTCTATCTGTGAGCTGGGATACAGTTCCCTCAGTGCCATCTCTCTGTGTGCTGGGATACAGTTCCCTCAGTGCTGTCTCTCTGTGTGCTGGGATACAGTTCCCTCAGTGCCGTCTCTCTCTGTGTGTGCTGGGATACAGTTCCCTCAGTGCCGTCTCTCTCTGTGTGCTGGGATACAGTTCCCTCAGTGCCGTCTCTCTCTGTGTGTGCTGGGATACAGTTCCCTCAGTGCTGTCTATCTGTGAGCTGGGATACAGTTCCCTCAGTGCCATCTCTCTGTGTGCTGGGATACAGTTCCCTCAGAGCTGTCTCTCTGTGTGCTGGGATACAGTTCCCTCAGTGCCATCTCTCTGTGTGCTTGGATACAGTTCCCTCATTGCTGTCACTCTGTGTGCTGGGATACAGTTCCCTCAGTGCCGTCTCTCTGTGTGCTGGGATACAGTTCCCTCAGTGCCGTCTCTCTCTGTGTGCTGGGATACAGTTCCCTCAGTGCTGTCACTCTGTGTGCTGGGATACAGTTCCCTCAGTGCCGTCTCTCTGTGTGCTGGGATACAGTTCCCTCAGTGCTGTCACACTGGGAGTGCTGGGATACAGTTCCCTCAGTGCCGTCTCTCTCTGTGTGCTGGGATACAGTTCCCTCAGTGCTGTCACTCTGTGTGCTGGGATACAGTTCCCTCAGTGCTGTCACTCTGTGTGCTGGGATACAGTTCCCTCAGTGCCGTCTCTCTCTGTGTGCTGGGATACAGTTCCCTCAGTGCCGTCTCTCTGTGTGCTGGGATACAGTTCCCTCAGTGCCGTCTCTCTGTGTGCTGGGATACAGTTCCCTCAGTGCTGTCACACTGGGAGTGCTGGGATACAGTTCCCTCAGTGCCGTCTCTCTCTGTGTGCTGGGATACAGTTCCCTCAGTGCTGTCACTCTGTGTGCTGGGATACAGTTCCCTCAGTGCTGTCACTCTGTGTGCTGGGATACAGTTCCCTCAGTGCCGTCTCTCTCTGTGTGCTGGGATACAGTTCCCTCAGTGCCGTCTCTCTGTTTGCTGGGATACAGTTCCCTCAGTGCTGTCACTCTGTGTGCTGGGATGCAGTTCCCTCAGTGCTATCTCTCCGTGTGTGCTGAGATGTAGTTCCCTCAGTGCCGTCATTCTGTGTCTGCTCGGATACAGTTCCCTCAGTGCCGTCTCTCTGTCTGTGCTGGGATACAGTTCCCTGAGTGCTGTCTCTCTGTGTGCTGGGATAAAGTTCCCTCAGTGCTGTCTCTCTCTGTGCAGGTGTATAGTTCCCTCAGTGCCGTCTCTCTCTGTCTGTGCTGGGATACAGTTCCCTGAGTGCTGTCTCTCTGTGTGCTGGGATAAAGTTCCCTCAGTGCTGTCTCTCTCTGTGCAGGTATATAGTTCCCTCAGTGCCGTCTCTCTCTGTGTGCTGGGATATAGTTCCCTCAGTGCCATATCTCTCTGGGTGTGCTGGGATACACATCCCTCAGTGCTGTCTCTCTGTCTGCTGGGATACAGTTCCCTCAGTGCTGTCTCGCTGTGTGCTGGGATACACTTCCCTCAGTGCAGTCTCTCTCTGTGTGCTGGGATAAGGTTCCCTCAGTGCCATCTCTGTGTGTGCTGGGATACAGTTCCCTCAGTGCTGTCTCTCTCTGTGTGCTGGGATACAGTTCCCTCAGTGCTGTCACTCTGTGTGCTGTGATACAGTTCCCTCAGTGCCGTCTCTCTCTGTGTGCTGGGATACAGTTCCCTCAGTGCCGTCTCTCTCTGTGTGTGGTGGGATACAGTTCCCTCAGTGCTGTCTCTCTGGGTGTGCTGGGATACAGTTCCCTCAGTGCCGTCTCTCTCTGTGTGCTGGGATACAGTTCCCTCAGTGCCGTCTCTCTGTGTGCTGGGATACAGTTCCCTCAGTGCCGTCTCTCTCTGTGTGCTGGGATACAGTTCCCTCAGTGCTGTCACTCTGTGTGCTGGGATACAGTTCCCTCAGTGCTATCTCTCTGTGGGTGCTGGGATATAGTTCCCTCAGTGCCGTCATTCTGTGTCTGCTGGGATACAGTTCCCTCAGTGCCGTCTCTCTCTGTCTGTGCTGGGATACAGTTCCCTGAGTGCTGTCTCTCTGTGTGCAGGGATACAGTTCCCTCAGTGCCGTCTCTCTCAGTATGCTTGGATACAGTTCCCTCAGTGCTGTCACTCTGTGTGTGCTGGGATACAGTTCCCTCAGTGCTGTCACTCTGTCTGTGCTGGGATACAGTCCCCTCAGTGCCGTCTCTCTGTGCGCTGGGATACAGTTCCCTCAGTGCTGTCTCTCTGTGTGCTGGGATACAGTTCCCTCAGTGCTGTCACTCTGTGTGTGCTGGGATACAGTTCCCTCAGTGCTGTCTCTCTGTGTGTGCTGGGATACAGTTCCCTCAGTGCTGTCACTCTGTGTGCTGGGATACAGTTCCCTCAGTGCTGTCACTCTGTGTGCTGGGATACAGTTCCCTCAGTGACGTCTCGCTGTGTGCTGGGATACAGTTTTCTCAGTGCAGTCTCTCTCTGTGTGTGCTTGGATACAGGTCCCTCAGTGCTGTCGGTCTGTGTGCGGGGATATAGTTCCCTCAGTGCCATATCTCTCTGGGTGTGCTGGGATACACATCGCTCAGTGCTGTCTCGCTGTGTGCTGGGATACAGTTCCCTCAGTGCCAGCTCTCTGTGTGCTGGGATAAGGTTCCTTCAGTGCCATCTCTGTGTGTGCTGGGATACAGTTCCCTCAGTGCTGTCTCTCTGTGTGCTGGGATACAGTTCCCTCAGTGCTGTCTCTCTGTGTGTGCTGGGATACAGTTCCCTCAGTGCTGTCTCTCTGTGTGCTGGGATACAGTTCCCTCAGTGCTGTCACTCTGTGTGTGCTGGGATACAGTTCCCTCAGTGCTGTCTCTCTGTGTGTGCTGGGATACAGTTCCCTCAGTGCTGTCTCTCTGTGTCGTGGGATACAGTTCCCTCAGTGCCATCTCTCTGTGTCTGCTGGGATACAGTACTGTCAGTGCTGTCACTCTGTGTGCTGGGATACAGTTTCCTCAGTGCCGTCTGTCTCTGTGTGCTGGGATACAGTTCCCTCAGTGCCGTCTCTCTCTGTGTGTGCTGGGATACAGTTCCCTCAGTGCCGTCTCTCTCTGTGTGCTGGGATACAGTTCCCTCAGTGCCGTCTCTCTCTGTGTGTGCTGGGATACAGTTCCCTCAGTGCTGTCTATCTGTGAGCTGGGATACAGTTCCCTCAGTGCCATCTCTCTGTGTGCTGGGATACAGTTCCCTCAGAGCTGTCTCACTGTGTGCTGGGATACAGTTCCCTCAGTGCCGTCTCTCTCTGTGTGTGCTGGGATACAGTTCCCTCAGTGCCGTCTCTCTCTGTGTGCTGGGATACAGTTCCCTCAGTGCCGTCTCTCTCTGTGTGTGCTGGGATACAGTTCCCTCAGTGCTGTCTATCTGTGAGCTGGGATACAGTTCCCTCAGTGCCATCTCTCTGTGTGCTGGGATACAGTTCCCTCAGAGCTGTCTCTCTGTGTGCTGGGATACAGTTCCCTCAGTGCCATCTCTCTGTGTGCTTGGATACAGTTCCCTCATTGCTGTCACTCTGTGTGCTGGGATACAGTTCCCTCAGTGCCGTCTCTCTGTGTGCTGGGATACAGTTCCCTCAGTGCTGTCACTCTGTGTGCTGGGATACAGTTCCCTCAGTGCCGTCTCTCTGTGTGCTGGGATACAGTTCCCTCAGTGCTGTCACACTGGGAGTGCTGGGATACAGTTCCCTCAGTGCCGTCTCTCTCTGTGTGCTGGGATACAGTTCCCTCAGTGCTGTCACTCTGTGTGCTGGGATACAGTTCCCTCAGTGCTGTCACTCTGTGTGCTGGGATACAGTTCCCTCAGTGCCGTCTCTCTCTGTGTGCTGGGATACAGTTCCCTCAGTGCCGTCTCTCTGTTTGCTGGGATACAGTTCCCTCAGTGCTGTCACTCTGTGTGCTGGGATACAGTTCCCTCAGTGCTATCTCTCTGTGTGTGCTGAGATGTAGTTCCCTCAGTGCCGTCATTCTGTGTCTGCTCGGATACAGTTCCCTCAGTGCCGTCTCTCTCTGTCTGTGCTGGGATACAGTTCCCTGAGTGCTGTCTCTCTGTGTGCTGGGATAAAGTTCCCTCAGTGCTGTCTCTCTCTGTGCAGGTATATAGTTCCCTCAGTGCCGTCTCTCTCTGTCTGTGCTGGGATACAGTTCCCTCAGTGCTGTCTCTCTCTGTGTGCTGGGATACAGTTCCCTCAGTGCCGTCTCTCTGTTTGCTGGGATACAGTTCCCTCAGTGCTGTCACTCTGTGTGCTGGGATACAGTTCCCTCAGTGCTATCTCTCTGTGTGTGCTCAGATGTAGTTCCCTCAGTGCCGTCATTCTGTGTCTGCTCGGATACAGTTCCCTCAGTGCCGTCTCTCTCTGTCTGTGCTGGGATACAGTTCCCTGAGTGCTGTCTCTCTGTGTGCTGGGATAAAGTTCCCTCAGTGCTGTCTCTCCCTGTGCAGGTATATAGTTCCCTCAGTGCCGTCTCTCTCTGTGTGCTGGGATACAGTTCCCTCAGTGCTGTCACTCTGTGTGTGCTGGGATACAGTTCCCTCAGTGCTGTCACTCTGTCTGTGCTGGGATACAGTCCCCTCAGTGGCGTCTCTTTCTGTGTGCTGGGATACAGTTCCATCAGTGCTGTCTCTCTGTGTGCTGGGATACAGTTCCCTCAGTGCCGTCTCTCTGTGTGCTGGGATACAGTTCCCTCAGTGCCGTCTCTTTCTGTGTGCTGGGATACAGTTCCATCAGTGCCATCTCTCTGTGTGTGCTGGGATACAGTTCCCTCAGTGCCATTTCTCTCTGTGTGCTGGGATACAGTTCCCTCAGTACATTCTCTTTCTGTGTGCTGGGATAGAGTTCCATCAGTGCCATCTCTCTCTGTGTGCAGGGATACAGTTCCCTCACTGCTGTCTCTCTCTTTGTGCTGGGATACAGTTCCCTCAGTGTTGTCTCTCTGTGTGTGCTGGGATACAATTCCCTCAGTGCTGTCTCTCTGTCTGCTGGGATACCGTTCCCTCAGTGCCATCTCCCTGTGTGCTGGGATACAATTCCCTCAGTGCTGTCTCTCTGTGTGCTGGGATACAGTTCCCTCAGTGCTGTCTCTCTGTGCGCTGGCATAAAGTTCCCTCAGTGCTGTCTCTCTGTGTGCTGGGATACCGTTCCCTCAGTACATTCTCTTTCTGTGTGCAGGGATACAGTTCCCTCACTGCCATCTCTCTGTGTGTGCTGGGATACATTTCCTTCAGTGCCATCACTCTGTGTGCTGGGATACAGTTCCCTCAGTGCCGTCTCTTTCTGTGTGCTGGGATACAGTTCCCTCAGTGCCATCTCCCTGTGTGCTGGGATACAGTTCCCTCAGTGCTGTCTCTCTGTCTGCTGGGATACAGTTCCCTCAGTGCCATCTCCCTGTGTGCTGGGATACAGTTCCCTCAGTGCTGTCACTCTGTGTGCTGGGATACAGTTCCCTCAGTGCCGTCTCTCTGTGTGCTGGGATACAGTTCCCTCAGTGCTGTCACTCTGTGTGCTGGGATACAGTTCTTTCAGTGCTATCTCTCTGTGTGTGCTGGGATATAGTTCCCTCAGTGCCGTCATTCTGTGTCTGCTGGGATACAGTTCCCTCAGTGCCATCTCTCTGTGTGTGCAGGGATACTGTTCCCTCAGTGCCGTCTCTCTCTGTGTGCTGGGATACAGTTCCCTCAGTGCTGTCACTCTATGTGTGCTGGGATACAGTTCCCTCAGTGCTGTCACTCTGTATGTGGTGGGATACAGTCCCCTCAGTGCCGTCTCTCTGTGTGCTGGGATACAGTTCCCTCATTGCCGTCTCTCTCTGTCTGTGCTGGGATACAGTTCCCTGAGTGCTGTCTCTCTGTGTGCTGGGATAAAGTTCCCTCAGTGCTGTCTCTCTCTGTGCAGGTATATAGTTCCCTCAGTGCCGTCTCTCTCTGTCTGTGCTGGGATACAGTTCCCTGAGTGCTGTCTCTCTGTGTGCTGGGATAAAGTTCCCTCAGTGCTGTCTCTCTCTGTGCAGGTATATAGTTCCCTCAGTGCCG
Organism: Squalus acanthias; assembly: GCA_030390025.1. NCBI lineage: Eukaryota > Metazoa > Chordata > Chondrichthyes > Squaliformes > Squalidae > Squalus > Squalus acanthias. The sequence continues at coordinate 472,588 of JASTWF010000238.1, forward strand.
TCTCTCTCTGTGTGCTGGGATATAGTTCCCTCAGTGCCATATCTCTCTGGGTGTGCTGGGATACACATCCCTCAGTGCTGTCTCTCTGTCTGCTGGGATACAGTTCCCTCAGTGCTGTCTCGCTGTGTGCTGGGATACACTTCCCTCAGTGCAGTCTCTCTCTGTGTGCTGGGATAAGGTTCCCTCAGTGCCATCTCTGTGTGTGCTGGGATACAGTTCCCTCAGTGCTGTCTCTCTCTGTGTGCTGGGATACAGTTCCCTCAGTGCTGTCACTCTGTGTGCTGTGATACAGTTCCCTCAGTGCCGTCTCTCTCTGTGTGCTGGGATACAGTTCCCTCAGTGCCGTCTCTCTCTGTGTGTGGTGGGATACAGTTCCCTCAGTGCTGTCTCTCTGGGTGTGCTGGGATACAGTTCCCTCAGTGCCGTCTCTCTCTGTGTGCTGGGATACAGTTCCCTCAGTGCCGTCTCTCTGTGTGCTGGGATACAGTTCCCTCAGTGCCGTCTCTCTCTGTGTGCTGGGATACAGTTCCCTCAGTGCTGTCACTCTGTGTGCTGGGATACAGTTCCCTCAGTGCTATCTCTCTGTGGGTGCTGGGATATAGTTCCCTCAGTGCCGTCATTCTGTGTCTGCTGGGATACAGTTCCCTCAGTGCCGTCTCTCTCTGTCTGTGCTGGGATACAGTTCCCTGAGTGCTGTCTCTCTGTGTGCAGGGATACAGTTCCCTCAGTGCCGTCTCTCTCTGTGTGTGGTGGGATACAGTTCCCTCAGTGCTGTCACTCTGTGTGTGCTGGGATACAGTTCCCTCAGTGCTGTCACTCTGTCTGTGCTGGGATACAGTCCCCTCAGTGCTGTCTCTCTGTGTGTGCTGGGATACAGTTCCCTCAGTGCTGTCACTCTGTGTGCTGGGATACAGTTCCCTCAGTGCTGTCACTCTGTGTGCTGGGATACAGTTCCCTCAGTGACGTCTCGCTGTGTGCTGGGATACAGTTTTCTCAGTGCAGTCTCTCTCTGTGTGTGCTTGGATACAGGTCCCTCAGTGCTGTCGGTCTGTGTGCGGGGATATAGTTCCCTCAGTGCCATATCTCTCTGGGTGTGCTGGGATACACATCGCTCAGTGCTGTCTCGCTGTGTGCTGGGATACAGTTCCCTCAGTGCCAGCTCTCTGTGTGCTGGGATAAGGTTCCTTCAGTGCCATCTCTGTGTGTGCTGGGATACAGTTCCCTCAGTGCTGTCTCTCTGTGTGCTGGGATACAGTTCCCTCAGTGCTGTCTCTCTGTGTGTGCTGGGATACAGTTCCCTCAGTGCTGTCTCTCTGTGTGCTGGGATACAGTTCCCTCAGTGCTGTCACTCTGTGTGTGCTGGGATACAGTTCCCTCAGTGCTGTCTCTCTGTGTGTGCTGGGATACAGTTCCCTCAGTGCTGTCTCTCTGTGTCGTGGGATACAGTTCCCTCAGTGCCATCTCTCTGTGTCTGCTGGGATACAGTACTGTCAGTGCTGTCACTCTGTGTGCTGGGATACAGTTTCCTCAGTGCCGTCTGTCTCTGTGTGCTGGGATACAGTTCCCTCAGTGCCGTCTCTCTCTGTGTGTGCTGGGATACAGTTCCCTCAGTGCCGTCTCTCTCTGTGTGCTGGGATACAGTTCCCTCAGTGCCGTCTCTCTCTGTGTGTGCTGGGATACAGTTCCCTCAGTGCTGTCTATCTGTGAGCTGGGATACAGTTCCCTCAGTGCCATCTCTCTGTGTGCTGGGATACAGTTCCCTCAGAGCTGTCTCTCTGTCTGCTGGGATACAGTTCCCTCAGTGCCGTCTCTCTCTGTGTGTGCTGGGATACAGTTCCCTCAGTGCCGTCTCTCTCTGTGTGCTGGGATACAGTTCCCTCAGTGCCGTCTCTCTCTGTGTGTGCTGGGATACAGTTCCCTCAGTGCTGTCTATCTGTGAGCTGGGATACAGTTCCCTCAGTGCCGTCTCTCTCTGTGTGTGCTGGGATACAGTTCCCTCAGTGCTGTCTATCTGTGAGCTGGGATACAGTTCCCTCAGTGCCATCTCTCTGTGTGCTGGGATACAGTTCCCTCAGAGCTGTCTCTCTGTGTGCTGGGATACAGTTCCCTCAGTGCCATCTCTCTGTGTGCTTGGATACAGTTCCCTCATTGCTGTCACTCTGTGTGCTGGGATACAGTTCCCTCAGTGCTGTCTCTCTCTGTGTGCTGGGATACAGTTCCCTCAGTGCTGTCACTCTGTGTGCTGGGATACAGTTCCCTCAGTGCCGTCTCTCTGTGTGCTGGGATGCAGTTCCCTCAGTGCTGTCACACTGGGAGTGCTGGGATACAGTTCCCTCAGTGCCGTCTCTCTCTGTGTGCTGGGATACAGTTCCCTCAGTGCCATCTCTGTGTGTGCTGGGATACAGTTCCCTCAGTGCTGTCTCTCTCTGTGTGCTGGGATACAGTTCCCTCAGTGCTGTCACTCTGTGTGCTGTGATACAGTTCCCTCAGTGCCGTCTCTCTCTGTGTGCTGGGATACAGTTCCCTCAGTGCCGTCTCTCTCTGTGTGTGGTGGGATACAGTTCCCTCAGTGCTGTCTCTCTGGGTGTGCTGGGATACAGTTCCCTCAGTGCCGTCTCTCTCTGTGTGCTGGGATACAGTTCCCTCAGTGCCGTCTCTCTGTGTGCTGGGATACAGTTCCCTCAGTGCCGTCTCTCTCTGTGTGCTGGGATACAGTTCCCTCAGTGCTGTCACTCTGTGTGCTGGGATACAGTTCCCTCAGTGCTATCTCTCTGTGGGTGCTGGGATATAGTTCCCTCAGTGCCGTCATTCTGTGTCTGCTGGGATACAGTTCCCTCAGTGCCGTCTCTCTCTGTCTGTGCTGGGATACAGTTCCCTGAGTGCTGTCTCTCTGTGTGCAGGGATACAGTTCCCTCAGTGCCGTCTCTCTCAGTATGCTTGGATACAGTTCCCTCAGTGCTGTCACTCTGTGTGTGCTGGGATACAGTTCCCTCAGTGCTGTCACTCTGTCTGTGCTGGGATACAGTCCCCTCAGTGCTGTCTCTCTGTGTGTGCTGGGATACAGTTCCCTCAGTGCTGTCACTCTGTGTGCTGGGATACAGTTCCCTCAGTGCTGTCACTCTGTGTGCTGGGATACAGTTCCCTCAGTGACGTCTCGCTGTGTGCTGGGATACAGTTTTCTCAGTGCAGTCTCTCTCTGTGTGTGCTTGGATACAGGTCCCTCAGTGCTGTCGGTCTGTGTGCGGGGATATAGTTCCCTCAGTGCCATATCTCTCTGGGTGTGCTGGGATACACATCGCTCAGTGCTGTCTCGCTGTGTGCTGGGATACAGTTCCCTCAGTGCCAGCTCTCTGTGTGCTGGGATAAGGTTCCTTCAGTGCCATCTCTGTGTGTGCTGGGATACAGTTCCCTCAGTGCTGTCTCTCTGTGTGCTGGGATACAGTTCCCTCAGTGCTGTCTCTCTGTGTGTGCTGGGATACAGTTCCCTCAGTGCTGTCTCTCTGTGTGCTGGGATACAGTTCCCTCAGTGCTGTCACTCTGTGTGTGCTGGGATACAGTTCCCTCAGTGCTGTCTCTCTGTGTGTGCTGGGATACAGTTCCCTCAGTGCTGTCTCTCTGTGTCGTGGGATACAGTTCCCTCAGTGCCATCTCTCTGTGTCTGCTGGGATACAGTACTGTCAGTGCTGTCACTCTGTGTGCTGGGATACAGTTTCCTCAGTGCCGTCTGTCTCTGTGTGCTGGGATACAGTTCCCTCAGTGCCGTCTCTCTCTGTGTGTGCTGGGATACAGTTCCCTCAGTGCCGTCTCTCTCTGTGTGCTGGGATACAGTTCCCTCAGTGCCGTCTCTCTCTGTGTGTGCTGGGATACAGTTCCCTCAGTGCTGTCTATCTGTGAGCTGGGATACAGTTCCCTCAGTGCCATCTCTCTGTATGCTGGGATACAGTTCCCTCAGAGCTGTCTCTCTGTCTGCTGGGATACAGTTCCCTCAGTGCCGTCTCTCTCTGTGTGTGCTGGGATACAGTTCCCTCAGTGCCGTCTCTCTGTGTGCTGGGATACAGTTCCCTCAGTGCCGTCTCTCTCTGTGTGTGCTGGGATACAGTTCCCTCAGTGCTGTCTATCTGTGAGCTGGGATACAGTTCCCTCAGTGCCATCTCTCTGTGTGCTGGGATACAGTTCCCTCAGAGCTGTCTCTCTGTGTGCTGGGATACAGTTCCCTCAGTGCCATCTCTCTGTGTGCTTGGATACAGTTCCCTCATTGCTGTCACTCTGTGTGCTGGGATACAGTTCCCTCAGTGCCGTCTCTCTGTGTGCTGGGATACAGTTCCCTCAGTGCCGTCTCTCTCTGTGTGCTGGGATACAGTTCCCTCAGTGCTGTCACTCTGTGTGCTGGGATACAGTTCCCTCAGTGCCGTCTCTCTGTGTGCTGGGATGCAGTTCCCTCAGTGCTGTCACACTGGGAGTGCTGGGATACAGTTCCCTCAGTGCCGTCTCTCTCTGTGTGCTGGGATACAGTTCCCTCAGTGCTGTCACTCTGTGTGCTGGGATACAGTTCCCTCAGTGCTGTCACTCTGTGTGCTGGGATACAGTTCCCTCAGTGCCGTCTCTCTCTGTGTGCTGGGATACAGTTCCCTCAGTGCCGTCTCTCTGTTTGCTGGGATACAGTTCCCTCAGTGCTGTCACTCTGTGTGCTGGGATACAGTTCCCTCAGTGCTATCTCTCTGTGTGTGCTGAGATGTAGTTCCCTCAGTGCCGTCATTCTGTGTCTGCTCGGATACAGTTCCCTCAGTGCCGTCTCTCTCTGTCTGTGCTGGGATACAGTTCCCTGAGTGCTGTCTCTCTGTGTGCTGGGATAAAGTTCCCTCAGTGCTGTCTCTCTCTGTGCAGGTATATAGTTCCCTCAGTGCCGTCTCTCTCTGTCTGTGCTGGGATACAGTTCCCTGAGTGCTGTCTCTCTGTGTGCTGGGATAAAGTTCCCTCAGTGCTGTCTCTCTCTGTGCAGGTATATAGTTCCCTCAGTGCCGTCTCTCTCTGTGTGCTGGGATATAGTTCCCTCAGTGCCATATCTCTCTGGGTGTGCTGGGATACACATCCCTCAGTGCTGTCTCTCTGTCTGCTGGGATACAGTTCCCTCAGTGCTGTCTCGCTGTGTGCTGGGATACACTTCCCTCAGTGCAGTCTCTCTCTGTGTGCTGGGATAAGGTTCCCTCAGTGCCATCTCTGTGTGTGCTGGGATACAGTTCCCTCAGTGCTGTCTCTCTCTGTGTGCTGGGATACAGTTCCCTCAGTGCTGTCACTCTGTGTGCTGTGATACAGTTCCCTCAGTGCCGTCTCTCTCTGTGTGCTGGGATACAGTTCCCTCAGTGCCGTCTCTCTCTGTGTGTGGTGGGATACAGTTCCCTCAGTGCTGTCTCTCTGTGTGCTGGGATACAGTTCCCTCAGTGCCGTCTCTCTCTGTGTGCTGGGATACAGTTCCCTCAGTGCCGTCTCTCTGTGTGCTGGGATACAGTTCCCTCAGTGCCGTCTCTCTCTGTGTGCTGGGATACAGTTCCCTCAGTGCTGTCACTCTGTGTGCTGGGATACAGTTCCCTCAGTGCTATCTCTCTGTGGGTGCTGGGATATAGTTCCCTCAGTGCCGTCATTCTGTGTCTCCTGGGATACAGTTCCCTCAGTGCCGTCTCTCTCTGTCTGTGCTGGGATACAGTTCCCTGAGTGCTGTCTCTCTGTGTGCAGGGATACAGTTCCCTCAGTGCCGTCTCTCTCAGTATGCTTGGATACAGTTCCCTCAGTGCTGTCACTCTGTGTGTGCTGGGATACAGTTCCCTCAGTGCTGTCACTCTGTCTGTGCTGGGATACAGTCCCCTCAGTGCCGTCTCTCTGTGCGCTGGGATACAGTTCCCTCAGTGCTGTCTCTCTGTGTGCTGGGATACAGTTCCCTCAGTGCTGTCACTCTGTGTGTGCTGGGATACAGTTCCCTCAGTGCTGTCTCTCTGTGTGTGCTGGGATACAGTTCCCTCAGTGCTGTCTCTCTGTGTCGTGGGATACAGTTCCCTCAGTGCCATCTCTCTGTGTCTGCTGGGATACAGTACTGTCAGTGCTGTCACTCTGTGTGCTGGGATACAGTTTCCTCAGTGCCGTCTGTCTCTGTGTGCTGGGATACAGTTCCCTCAGTGCCGTCTCTCTCTGTGTGTGCTGGGATACAGTTCCCTCAGTGCCGTCTCTCTCTGTGTGCTGGGATACAGTTCCCTCAGTGCCGTCTCTCTCTGTGTGTGCTGGGATACAGTTCCCTCAGTGCTGTCTCTCTGTGTGCTGGGATACAGTTCCCTCAGTGCCATCTCTCTGTGTGCTGGGATACAGTTCCCTCAGAGCAGTCTCTCTGTGTGCTGGGATACAGTTCCCTCAGTGCCATCTCTCTGTGTGCTGGGATACAGTTCCCTCAGTGCTGTCACTCTGTGTGCTGGGATACAGTTCCCTCAGTGCCGTCTCTCTGTGTGCTGGGATACAGTTCCCTCAGTGCCGTCTCTCTCTGTGTGCTGGGATACAGTTCCCTCAGTGCTGTCACTCTGTGTGCTGGGATACAGTTCCCTCAGTGCCGTCTCTCTGTGTGCTGGGATACAGTTCCCTCAGTGCTGTCACACTGGGTGTGCTGGGATACAGTTCCCTCAGTGCCGTCTCTCTCTGTGTGCTGGGATACAGTTCCCTCAGTGCTGTCACTCTGTGTGCTGGGATACAGTTCCCTCAGTGCTGTCACTCTGTGTGCTGGGATACAGTTCCCTCAGTGCTGTCTCTCTCTGTGTGCTGGGATACAGTTCCCTCAGTGCCGTCTCTCTGTTTGCTGGGATACAGTTCCCTCAGTGCTGTCACTCTGTGTGCTGGGATACAGTTCCCTCAGTGCTATCTCTCTGTGTGTGCTCAGATGTAGTTCCCTCAGTGCCGTCATTCTGTGTCTGCTCGGATACAGTTCCCTCAGTGCCGTCTCTCTCTGTCTGTGCTGGGATACAGTTCCCTGAGTGCTGTCTCTCTGTGTGCTGGGATAAAGTTCCCTCAGTGCTGTCTCTCTCTGTGCAGGTATATAGTTCCCTCAGTGCCGTCTCTCTCTGTGTGCTGGGATACAGTTCCCTCAGTGCTGTCACTCTGTGTGTGCTGGGATACAGTTCCCTCAGTGCTGTCACTCTGTCTGTGCTGGGATACAGTCCCCTCAGTGCCGTCTCTCTGTGTGCTTGGATACAGTTCCCTCAGTGCTGTCTCTCTGTGTGCTGGGATACAGTTCCCTCAGAGCTGTGACTATGTGTGCTGGGATACAGTTCCCTCAGTGCTATCTCTCTGTGTGTGCTGGGATATAGTTCCCTCAGTGCCGTCATTCTGTGTCTGCTGGGATACAATCCCCTCAGTGCTGTCTCTCTGTGTGCTGGGATACAGTTCCCTCAGTGCCGTCTCTCTGTGTGCTGGGATACAGTTCCCTCAGTGCGGTCTCTTTCTGTGTGCTGGGATCCAGTTCCATCAGTGCCATCTCTCTGTGTGTGCTGGGATACAGTTCCCTCAGTGCCATTTCTCTCTGTGTGCTGGGATACAGTTCCCTCAGTACATTCTCTTTCTGTGTGCTGGGATAGAGTTCCATCAGTGCCATCTCTCTCTGTGTGCAGGGATACAGTTCCCTCACTGCTGTCTCTCTCTATGTGCTGGGATACAGTTCCCTCAGTGTTGTCTCTCTGTGTGTGCTGGGATACAATTCCCTCAGTGCTGTCTCTCTGTCTGCTGGGATACCGTTCCCTCAGTGCCATCTCCCTGTGTGCTGGGATACAATTCCCTCAGTGCTGTCTCTCTGTGTGCTGGGATACAGTTCCCTCAGTGCTGTCTCTCTGTGCGCTGGCATAAAGTTCCCTCAGTGCTGTCTCTCTGTGTGCTGGGATACAGTTCCCTCAGTACATTCTCTTTCTGTGTGCAGGGCTACAGTTCCCTCACTGCCATCTCTCTGTGTGTGCTGGGATACATTTCCGTCAGTGCCATCACTCTGTGTGCTGGGATACAGTTCCCTCAGTGCCGTCTCTTTCTGTGTGCTGGGATACAGTTCCCTCAGTGCCATCTCCCTGTGTGCTGGGATACAGTTCCCTCAGTGCTGTCTCTCTGTCTGCTGGGATACAGTTCCCTCAGTGCCATCTCCCTGTGTGCTGGGATACAGTTCCCTCAGTGCTGTCACTCTGTGTGCTGGGATACAGTTCCCTCAGTGCCGTCTCTCTGTGTGCTGGGATACAGTTCCCTCAGTGCTGTCACTCTTTGTGCTGGGATACAGTTCTTTCAGTGCTATCTCTCTGTGTGTGCTGGGATATAGTTCCCTCAGTGCCGTCATTCTGTGTCTGCTGGGATACAGTTCCCTCAGTGCCATCTCTCTGTGTGTGCAGGGATACTGTTCCCTCAGTGCCGTCTCTCTCTGTGTGCTGGGATACAGTTCCCTCAGTGCTGTCACTCTATGTGTGCTGGGATACAGTTCCCTCAGTGCTGTCACTCTGTCTGTGGTGGGATACAGTCCCCTCAGTGCCGTCTCTCTGTGTGCTGGGATACAGTTCCCTCATTGCTGTCTCAATGTGTGTGCTGGGATACAGTTCCCTCAGTGCTGTCTCTCTGTTTGCTGGGATACAGTTCCCTCAGTGCTGTGACTCTGTGTGCTGGGATACAGTTCCCTCAGTGATTTCTCTTTGTGTGTGCTGGGATATAGTTCCCTCAGAACCGTCATTCTGTGTCTGCTGGGATACAGTTCCCTCAGTGCTGTCTCTCTGTGTGCTGGGATACAGTTCCTTCAGTGCCATCTCTCTGTGTGCTGGGATACAGTTCCCTCAGTGCCGTCTCTTTCTGTGTGCTGGGATACAGTTCCATCAGTGCCATATCTCTGTGTGCTGGGATACAGTTCCATCAGTGCCATCTCTCTGTGTGTGCTGGGATACAGTTCCCTCAGTGCCATTTCTCTCTGTGTCATGGGATACAGTTCCCTAAGTACATTCTCTTTCTGAGTGCTGGGATACAGTTCCATCAGTGCTGTCTCTCTCTGTGTGCTGGGATACAGTTCCCTCACTGCTGTCTCTCTCTTTGTGCTGGGATACAGTTACCTCAGTGTTGTCTCTCTGTGTGTGCTGGGATACAATTCCCTCAGTGCTGTCTCTCTGTGTGCTGGGATACACTTCCCTCAGTGCCATCTCTCTGTGTGCTGGGATACAGTTCCCTCAGTGCAGTCTCTCTCTGGGTGTGCTGGGATATATTTCCCTCAGTGCTGTCTCTTTCTGTGTGCTGGGATACAGTTCCCTCAGTGCTATCTTCCTGTGTGCTGTGATACAGTTCACTCAGTGCTGTCTCTCTGTGCGCTGACATAAAGTTCCCTCAGTGCTGTCTCTCTGTGTGCTGGGATACAGTTCCCTCAGTACATTCTCTTTCTGTGTGCTGGGATACAGTTCCATCAGTGCCATCTCTCTCTGTGTGCTGGGATACACTTCCCTCACTGCCAACTCTCTGTGTGTGCTGGGATACTTTTCCTTCAGTGCCATCACTCTGTGTGCTGGGATACAGTTCCCTCAATGCTGTCTCTCTCTTTGTGCTGGGATACAGTTCCCTCAGTGCTGTCTCTTTCTGTGTGCTGGGATACAGTTCCCTCACTGCTGTCTCTCTGTGTGCTGGGATACAGTTCCCTCACTGCTGTCTCTCTGTGTGTGCTGGGATGCAGTTCCCTCAATGCAATTTCTCTCTGTGTGCTGGGATACAGTTCCCTCAGTGCAGTCTCTCTCTTTGTGCTGGGATACAGTTCCCTCAGTGCCGTTTCTCTGTGTCTGCTGTGATAGAGTTCCCTCAGTGCTGTCTCTCTGTGTGCTGGGATACAGTTCTCTCAGTGCTGTCTGTCTGTGTGCTGGGATACAGTTCCCTCAGTGCTGTCTCGCTGTGTGCTGGGATACAGTTCCCTCAGTGCCAGCTCTCTGTGTGCTGGGATACAGTTCCCTCAGTGCTGTCTCTCTGTATCATGGGATACAGTTCCCTCAGTGCCATCTCTCTGTGTCTGCTGGGATACAGTACTCTCAGTGCTGTCATTCTGTGTGCTGGGATACAGTTCCCTCAGTGCTGTCTCTCTGTGTGTGCTGGGATACAGTTCCCTCACTGTTGTCTGTCTGTGTCTGCTGGGATACAGTTCCCTCAGTGCTGTCTCTCTGTGTCCTGGGATACAGTTCCCTCAGTGCTGTCTCTCTGTGTGCTGGGATACAGTTCCCTCAGTGCTGTCTCTCTGTGTGCTGGGATACAGTTCCCTCAGTGCTGTCTCTCTGTGTGCTGGGACACAGTTCCCTCAGTGCCGTCTCTCTCTGTGTGCTGGGATACAGTTCCCTCAGTGCTGGTTCTCTGTGTGCTGGGATACAGTTCCCTCAGTGCTGTCTCTCTCTGTGTGCTGAGATACATTTCCCTCAGTGCTGTCTCTCTGTGTGCTGGGATACAGTTCCCTCAGTGCTGTCTCTCTGTGTGCTGGGATACAGTTCCCTCAGTGCTGTCACACTGGGAGTGCTGGGATACAGTTCCCTCAGTGCCGTCTCTCTCTGTGTGCTGGGATACAGTTCCCTCAGTGCCATCTCCCTGTGTGCTGGGATACAGTTCCCTCAGTGCTGTCACTCTGTGTGCTGGGATACAGTTCCCTCAGTGCCGTCTCTCTGTGTGCTGGGATACAGTTCCCTCAGTGCTGTCACTCTTTGTGCTGGGATACAGTTCTTTCAGTGCTATCTCTCTGTGTGTGCTGGGATATAGTTCCCTCAGTGCCGTCATTCTGTGTCTGCTGGGATACAGTTCCCTCAGTGCCATCTCTCTGTGTGTGCAGGGATACTGTTCCCTCAGTGCCGTCTCTCTCTGTGTGCTGGGATACAGTTCCCTCAGTGCTGTCACTCTATGTGTGCTGGGATACAGTTCCCTCAGTGCTGTCACTCTGTCTGTGGTGGGATACAGTCCCCTCAGTGCCGTCTCTCTGTGTGCTGGGATACAGTTCCCTCATTGCTGTCTCAATGTGTGTGCTGGGATACAGTTCCCTCAGTGCTGTCTCTCTGTTTGCTGGGATACAGTTCCCTCAGTGCTGTGACTCTGTGTGCTGGGATACAGTTCCCTCAGTGATTTCTCTTTGTGTGTGCTGGGATATAGTTCCCTCAGAACCGTCATTCTGTGTCTGCTGGGATACAGTTCCCTCAGTGCTGTCTCTCTGTGTGCTGGGATACAGTTCCCTCAGTGCTATCTCTCTGTGTGTGCTGAGATGTAGTTCCCTCAGTGCCGTCATTCTGTGTCTGCTGGGATACAGTTCCCTCAGTGCTGTCTCTCTGTGTGCTGGGATACAGTTCCCTCAGTGCCATCTCTCTGTGTGCCGGGATACAGTTCCCTCAGTGCCGTCTCTTTCTGTGTGCTGGGATACAGTTCCATCAGTGCCATATCTCTGTGTGCTGGGATACAGTTCCATCAGTGCCATCTCTCTGTGTGTGCTGGGATACAGTTCCCTCAGTGCCATTTCTCTCTGTGTCATGGGATACAGTTCCCTAAGTACATTCTCTTTCTGAGTGCTGGGATACAGTTCCATCAGTGCTGTCTCTCTCTGTGTGCTGGGATACAGTTCCCTCACTGCTGTCTCTCTCTTTGTGCTGGGATACAGTTACCTCAGTGTTGTCTCTCTGTGTGTGCTGGGATACAATTCCCTCAGTGCTGTCTCTCTGTGTGCTGGGATACAGTTCCCTCAGTGCCATCTCTCTGTGTGCTGGGATACAGTTCCCTCAGTGCTGTCTCTTTCTGTGTGCTGGGATACAGTTCCCTCAGTGCTATCTTCCTGTGTGCTGTGATACAGTTCACTCAGTGCTGTCTCTCTGTGCGCTGACATAAAGTTCCCTCAGTGCTGTCTCTCTGTGTGCTGGGATACAGTTCCCTCAGTACATTCTCTTTCTGTGTGCTGGGATACAGTTCCATCAGTGCCATCTCTCTCTGTGTGCTGGGATACACTTCCCTCACTGCCAACTCTCTGTGTGTGCTGGGATACTTTTCCTTCAGTGCCATCACTCTGTGTGCTGGGATACAGTTCCCTCAATGCTGTCTCTCTCTTTGTGCTGGGATACAGTTCCCTCAGTGCTGTCTCTTTCTGTGTGCTGGGATACAGTTCCCTCACTGCTGTCTCTCTGTGTGCTGGGATACAGTTCCCTCACTGCTGTCTCTCTGTGTGTGCTGGGATGCAGTTCCCTCAATGCAATTTCTCTCTGTGTGCTGGGATACAGTTCCCTCAGTGCAGTCTCTCTCTTTGTGCTGGGATACAGTTCCCTCAGTGCCGTTTCTCTGTGTCTGCTGTGATAGAGTTCCCTCAGTGCTGTCTCTCTGTGTGCTGGGATACAGTTCTCTCAGTGCTGTCTGTCTGTGTGCTGGGATACAGTTCCCTCAGTGCTGTCTCGCTGTGTGCTGGGATACAGTTCCCTCAGTGCCAGCTCTCTGTGTGCTGGGATACAGTTCCCTCAGTGCTGTCTCTCTGTATCATGGGATACAGTTCCCTCAGTGCCATCTCTCTGTGTCTGCTGGGATACAGTACTCTCAGTGCTGTCATTCTGTGTGCTGGGATACAGTTCCCTCAGTGCTGTCTCTCTGTGTGTGCTGGGATACAGTTCCCTCACTGCTGTCTGTCTGTGTCTGCTGGGATACAGTTCCCTCAGTGCTGTCTCTCTGTGTCCTGGGATACAGTTCCCTCAGTGCTGTCTCTCTGTGTGCTGGGATACAGTTCCCTCAGTGCTGTCTCTCTGTGTGCTGGGATACAGTTCCCTCAGTGCTGTCTCTCTGTGTGCTGGGACACAGTTCCCTCAGTGCCGTCTCTCTCTGTGTGCTGGGATACAGTTCCCTCAGTGCTGGTTCTCTGTGTGCTGGGATACAGTTCCCTCAGTGCTGTCTCTCTCTGTGTGCTGAGATACATTTCCCTCAGTGCTGTCTCTCTGTGTGCTGGGATACAGTTCCCTCAGTGCTGTCTCTATGTGTGCTGGGATATAGTTCCCTCAGTGCTGTCTCTCTCTGTGTGCTGAGATACATTTCCCTCAGTGCCGTCTCTCTCTGTGTGCTGGGATACAGTTCCCTCAGTGCTGGTTCTCTGTGTGCTGGGATACAGTTCCCTCAGTGCTTTCTCTGTGTGTGCTGGGATACAGTTCCCTCAGTGCTGTCTCTCTGTGTGCTGGGATACAGTTCCCTCAGTGCCATTTCTCTTTGTGTGCTGGGATACAGTTCCCTCAGTGCTGTCTCTCTGAATGTGCTGGGATACAGTTCCCTCAGTGCTGCCTTTCTGTGTGCTGGGATACAGTTCCCTCACTGCCATCTCTCTGTGTGTGCTGGGAAACAGTTCCCTCAGTGCCGTCTCTCTCTTTGTGCTTGGATACAGGTCCCTCAGTGCTGTCTCTCTGTGTGCTGGGATACAGTTCCCTCAGTGCCGTCTCTCTGTGTGCTGGGATACAGTTCCCTCAGTGCTGTCACTCTGTGTGTGCTGGGATACAGTTCCCTCAGTGCTGTCACTCTGTGTGCTGGGATACAGTTCCCTCAGTGCCGTCTCTCTGTGTGCTGGGATACAGTTCCCTCAGTGCTGTCACTCTGTGTGTGCTGGGATACAGTTCCCTCAGTGCTGTCTCTCTGTGTGCTGGGATACAGTTCCCTCAGTGCCGTCTCTCTGTGTGCTGGGATACAGTTCCCTCAGTGCTGTCACTCTGTGTGTGCTGGGATACAGTTCCCTCAGTGCTGTCACTCTGTGTGCTGGCATACAGTTCCCTCAGTGCCGTCTCTCTGTGTGCTGGGATACAGTTCCCTCAGTGCTGTCACACTGGGGGTGCTGGGATACAGTTCCCTCAGTGCCGTCTCTCTCTGTGTACTGGGATACAGTTCCCTCAGTGCTGTCACTCTGTGTGCTGGGATACAGTTCCCTCAGTGCCGTCTCTCTGTGTGCTGGGATACAGTTCCCTCAGTGCTGTCACTCTGTGTGCTGGGATACAGTTCCCTCAGTGCTATCTCTCTGTGTGTGCTGAGATGTAGTTCCCTCAGTGCCGTCATTCTGTGTCTGCTCGGATACAGTTCCCTCAGTGCCGTCTCTCTCTGTCTGTGCTGGGATACAGTTCCCTCAGTGCTGTCTCTCTCTGTGCAGGTATATAGTTCCCTCAGTGCCGTCTCTCTCTGTGTGCTGAGATACAGTTCCCTCAGTGCCGTCTCTCTCAGTATGCTGGGATACAGTTCCCTCAGTGCTGTCACTCTGTGTGTGCTGGGATACAGTTCCCTCAGTGCTGTCACTCTGTCTGTGCTGGGATACAGTCCCCTCAGTGCCGTCTCTCTGTGTGCTTGGATACAGTTCCCTCAGTGCTGTCTCTCTGTGTGCTGTGATAGAGTTCCCTCAGAGCTGTGACTATGTGTGCTGGGATACAGTTCCCTCAGTGCTATCTCTCTGTGTGTGCTGGGATACAGTTCCCTCAGTGCTGTCTCTCTGTGTGCTGGGATACAGTTCCCTCAGTGCCGTCTCTCTGTGTGCTGGGATACAGTTCCCTCAGAGCTGTGACTATGTGTGCTGGGATACAGTTCCCTCAGTGCAGTCTCTCTCTGGGTGTGCTGGGATATATTTCCCTCAGTGCTGTCTCTTTCTGTGTGCTGGGATACAGTTCCCTCAGTGCTATCTTCCTGTGTGCTGTGATACAGTTCACTCAGTGCTGTCTCTCTGTGCGCTGACATAAAGTTCCCTCAGTGCTGTCTCTCTGTGTGCTGGGATACAGTTCCCTCAGTACATTCTCTTTCTGTGTGCTGGGATACAGTTCCATCAGTGCCATCTCTCTCTGTGTGCTGGGATACACTTCCCTCACTGCCAACTCTCTGTGTGTGCTGGGATACTTTTCCTTCAGTGCCATCACTCTGTGTGCTGGGATACAGTTCCCTCAATGCTGTCTCTCTCTTTGTGCTGGGATACAGTTCCCTCAGTGCTGTCTCTTTCTGTGTGCTGGGATACAGTTCCCTCACTGCTGTCTCTCTGTGTGCTGGGATACAGTTCCCTCACTGCTGTCTCTCTGTGTGTGCTGGGATGCAGTTCCCTCAATGCAATTTCTCTCTGTGTGCTGGGATACAGTTCCCTCAGTGCAGTCTCTCTCTTTGTGCTGGGATACAGTTCCCTCAGTGCCGTTTCTCTGTGTCTGCTGTGATAGAGTTCCCTCAGTGCTGTCTCTCTGTGTGCTGGGATACAGTTCTCTCAGTGCTGTCTGTCTGTGTGCTGGGATACAGTTCCCTCAGTGCTGTCTCGCTGTGTGCTGGGATACAGTTCCCTCAGTGCCAGCTCTCTGTGTGCTGGGATACAGTTCCCTCAGTGCTGTCTCTCTGTATCATGGGATACAGTTCCCTCAGTGCCATCTCTCTGTGTCTGCTGGGATACAGTACTCTCAGTGCTGTCATTCTGTGTGCTGGGATACAGTTCCCTCAGTGCTGTCTCTCTGTGTGTGCTGGGATACAGTTCCCTCACTGCTGTCTGTCTGTGTCTGCTGGGATACAGTTCCCTCAGTGCTGTCTCTATGTGTCCTGGGATACAGTTCCCTCAGTGCTGTCTCTCTGTGTGCTGGATACAGTTCCCTCAGTGCTGTCTCTCTGTGTGCTGGGATACAGTTCCCTCAGTGCTGTCTCTCTGTGTGCTGGGACACAGTTCCCTCAGTGCCGTCTCTCTCTGTGTGCTGGATACAGTTCCCTCAGTGCTGGTTCTCTGTGTGTGCTGAGATACATTTCCCTCAGTGCTGTCTCTCTGTGTGCTGGGATACAGTTCCCTCAGTGCTGTCTCTATGTGTGCTGGGATAAGGTTCCCTCAGTGCCGTCTCTCTGTGTGCTGGGATACAGTTCCCTCAGTGCTGTCTCTATGTGTGCTGGGATAAGGTTCCCTCAGTGCCATTTCTCTGTGTCCTGGGATATAGTTCCCTCAGTGCTGTCTCTCTTTACGCTGGCACAAAGTTCCCTCAGTGCTGTCTCTCTGTGTGCTGGGATACAGTTCCCTCAGTGCCATCTCCCTGTGTGCTGGGATACAGTTCCCTCAGTGCCATCTCCCTGTGTGCTGGGATACAGTTCCCTCAGTGCCATCTCCCTGTGTGCTGGGATACAGTTCCCTCAGTGCTGTCTCGCTGTGTGCTGGGATACAGTTCCCTCAGTGCCATTTCTCTTTGTGTGCTGGGATACAGTTCCCTCAGTGCTGTCTCTCTGAATGTGCTGGGATACAGTTCCCTCAGTGCTGCCTTTCTGTGTGCTGGGATACAGTTCCCTCACTGCCATCTCTCTGTGTGTGCTGGGAAACAGTTCCCTCAGTGCCGTCTCTCTCTTTGTGCTTGGATACAGGTCCCTCAGTGCTGTCTCTCTGTGTGCTGGGATACAGTTCCCTCAGTGCTGTCTCTCTGTGTGCTGGGATACAGTTCCCTCAGTGCCGTCTCTCTGTGTGCTGGGATACAGTTCCCTCAGTGCTGTCACTCTGTGTGTGCTGGGATACAGTTCCCTCAGTGCTGTCACTCTGTGTGCTGGGATACAGTTCCCTCAGTGCCGTCTCTCTGTGTGCTGGGATACAGTTCCCTCAGTGCAGTCACACTGGGAGTGCTGGGATACAGTTCCCTCAGTGCCGTCTCTCTCTGTGTGCTGGGATACAGTTCCCTCAGTGCTGTCACTCTGTGTGCTGGGATACAGTTCCCTCAGTGCCGTCTCTCTGTGTGCTGGGATACAGTTCCCTCAGTGCTGTCACTCTGTGTGCTGGGATACAGTTCCCTCAGTGCTATCTCTCTGTGTGTGCTGAGATGTAGTTCCCTCAGTGCCGTCATTCTGTGTCTGCTCGGATACAGTTCCCTCAGTGCCGTCTCTCTCTGTCTGTGCTGGGATACAGTTCCCTGAGTGCTGTCTCTCTGTGTGCTGGGATAAAGTTCCCTCAGTGCTCTCTCTCTGTGCAGGTATATAGTTCCCTCAGTGCCATCTCTCTCTGTGTGCTGGGATACAGTTCCCTCAGTGCCGTCTCTCTCAGTATGCTGGGATACAGTTCCCTCAGTGCTGTCACTCTGTGTGTGCTGGGATACAGTTCCCTCAGTGCTGTCACTCTGTCTGTGCTGGGATACAGTCCCCTCAGTGCCGTCTCTCTGTGTGCTGGGATACAGTTCCCTCAGTGCTGTCTCTCTGTGTGCTGGGATACAGTTCCCTCAGAGCTGTGACTATGTGTGCTGGGATACAGTTCCCTCAGTGCTATCTCTCTGTTTGTGCTGGGATATAGTTCCCTCAGTGCCGTCATTCTGTGTCTGCTGGGATACAATTCCCTCAGTGCTGTCTCTCTGTGTGCTGGGATACAGTTCCCTCAGTGCCGTCTCTCTGTGTGCTGGGATACAGTTCCCTCAGTGCCGTCTCTTTCTGTGTGCTGGGATACAGTTCCATCAGTGCCATCTCTCTGTGTGTGCTGGGATACAGTTCCCTCAGTGCCATTTCTCTCTGTGTGCTGGGATACAGTTCCCTCAGTACATTCTCTTTCTGTGTGCTGGGATAGAGTTCCATCAGTGCCATCTCTCTCTGTGTGCAGGGATACAGTTCCCTCACTGCTGTCTCTCTCTTTGTGCTGGGATACAGTTCCCTCAGTGTTGTCTCTCTGTGTGTGCTGGGATACAATTCCCTCAGTGCTGTCTCTCTGTCTGCTGGGATACCGTTCCCTCAGTGCCATCTCCCTGTGTGCTGGGATACAATTCCCTCAGTGCTGTCTCTCTGTGTGCTGGGATACAGTTCCCTCAGTGCTGTCTCTCTGTGCGCTGGCATAAAGTTCCCTCAGTGCTGTCTCTCTGTGTGCTGGGATACAGTTCCCTCAGTACATTCTCTTTCTGTGTGCAGGGATACAGTTCCCTCACTGCCATCTCTCTGTGTGTGCTGGGATACATTTCCTTCAGTGCCATCACTCTGTGTGCTGGGATACAGTTCCCTCAGTGCTGTCTCTCTCTGTGCAGGTATATAGTTCCCTCAGTGCCGTCTCTCTCTGTGTGCTGGGATACAGTTCCCTCAGTGCTGTCTCTCTGTGTGCTGGGATACAGTTCCCTCAGTGCTGTCTCTCTGTGTGCTGGGATACAGTTCCCTCAGTGCTGTCACTCTGTCTGTGCTGGGATACAGCTCCCTCAGTGCTGTCTCTCTGTGTGCTGGGATACAGTTCCCTCAGTGCTGTCTCTCTGTGTGCTGGGATACAGTTCCCTCAGTGCAGTCTCTCTGTGTGCTGGGATACAGTTCCCTCAGTGCTGTCTCTCTGTGTGCTGGGATACAGTTCCCTCAGTGCTGTCTCTCTGTGTGCTGGGATACAGTTCCCTCAGTGCTGTCTCTCTGTGTGCTGGGATACAGTTCCCTCAGTGCTGTCTCTCTGTGTGCTGGGATACAGTTCCCTCAGTGCCAGTCTCTCTGTGTGTGCTGGGATACAGTTCCCTCAGTGCTGTCTCTTTCTGTGTGCTGGGATACAGTTCCCTCAGTGCATCTTCCTGTGTGCTGTGATACAGTTCACTCAGTGCTGTCTCCTCTGTGCTGCTGACATAAAGTTCCCTCAGTGCTGTCTCTCTGTGTGCTGGGATACAGTTCCCTCAGTACATTCTCTTCTGTGTGCTGGGATACAGTTCCATCAGTGCCATCTCTCTCTGTGTGCTGGGATACACTTCCCTCACTGCCAACTCTCTGTGTGTGCTGGATACATTTCCCTTCAGTGCCATCACTCTGTGTGCTGGGATACAGTTCCATCAATGCTGTCTCTCTCTTTGTGCTGGGATACAGTTCCCTCAGTGCTGTCTCTCTGTGTGCTGGGATACAGTTCCCTCACTGCTGTCCTCTCTGTGTGCTGGGATACAGTTCCCTCACTTGCTGTCTCTCTGTGTGTGCTGGGATGCAGTTCCCTCAATGCAATTTCTCTCTGTGTGCTGGGATACAGTTCCCTCAGTGCAGTCTCTCTCTTTGTGCTGGGATACAGTTCCCTCAGTGCCGTTTCTCTGTGTCTGCTGTGATAGAGTTCCCTCAGTGCTGTCTCTCTGTGTGCTGGGATACAGTTCTCTCAGTGCTGTCTGTCTGTGTGCTGGGATACAGTTCCCTCAGTGCTGTCTCGCTGTGGTGCTGGGATACAGTTCCCTCAGTGCCAGCTCTCTGTGTGCTGGGATACAGTTCCCTCAGTGCTGTCTCTCTGTATCATGGGATACAGTTCCCTCAGTGCCATCTCTCTGTGTCCTGCTGGGATACAGTACTCTCAGTGCTGTCATTCTGTGTGCTGGGATACAGTTCCCTCAGTGCTGTCTCTCTGTGTGTGCTGGGATACAGTTCCCTCACTGCTGTCTGTCTGTGTCTGCTGGGATACAGTTCCCTCAGTGCTGTCTCTATGTGTCTGGGATACAGTTCCCTCAGTGCTGTCTCTCTGTGTGCTGGGATACAGTTCCCTCAGTGCTGTCTCTCTGTGTGCTGGGATACAGTTCCCTCAGTGCTGTCTCTCTGTGTGCTGGACACAGTTCCCTCAGTGCCGTCTCTCTCTGTGTGCTGGGATACAGTTCCCTCAGTGCTGTTCTCTGTGTGTGCTGAGATACATTTCCCTCAGTGCTGTCTCTCTGTGTGCTGGGATACAGTTCCCTCAGTGCTGTCTCTATGTGTGCTGGGATAAAGGTTCCCTCAGTGCCGTCTCTCTGTGTGCTGGGATACAGTTCCTCAGTGCTGTCTCTCTGTGTGCTGGGATAAGGTTCCCTCAGTGCCATTTCTCTGTGTCCTGGGATATAGTTCCCTCAGTGCTGTCTCTCTTTACGCTGGCACAAGTTCCCTCAGTGCTGTCTCTCTGTGTGCTGGGATACAGTTCCCTCAGTGCCATCTCCTGTGTGCTGGGATACAGTTCCCTCAGTGCCATCTCCTGTGTGCTGGGATACAGTTCCCTCAGTGCCATCTCCCTGTGTGCTGGGATACAGTTCCCTCAGTGCTGTCTCGCTGTGTGCTGGGATACAGTTCCCTCAGTGCCTGTCTCTGTGTGTCTGGGATACAGTTCCCTCAGTGATGTCTCTCTGTGTGCTGGGATACAGTTCCCTCAGTGCTGTCTCTCTGTGTGTGCTGGGATACAGTTCCCTCAGTGCTGTCTCTCTGTGTGCTGGGATACAGTTCCCTCAGTGCTGTCTCTCTCTGTGTGCTGGGATACAGTTCCCTCAGTGCTGTCTCTCTGTGTGCTGGGATACAGTTCCCTCAGTGCTGTCTCTCTGTGTGCTGGGATACAGTTCCCTCGTGCTGTCTCTATGTGTGCTGGGATACAGTTCCCTCAGTGCTGTCTCTCTGTGTGCTGGGATACAGTTCCCTCAGTGCCAGTCTCTCTGTGTGCTGGGATACAGTTCCCTCAGTGCCAGTCTCTCTGTGTGCTGGGATACAGTTCCCTCAGTGCCTCGTCTCTGTGTGCTGGGATAAGGTTCCCTCAGTGCCGTCTCTCTCTGTGTGCTGGGATACAGTTCCCTCAGTGCTGTCTCTCTGTGTGCTGGGATACAGTTCCCTCAGTGCCGTCTCTCTGTGTGCTGGGATACAGTTCCCTCAGTGCTGTCACTCTGTGTGCTGGGATACAGTTCCCTCGTGCCTTCTCTCTGTGGTGCTGAGATGTAGTTCCCTCAGTGCCTGTCATTCTGTGTCTGCTCGGATACAGTTCCCTCAGTGCCGTCTCTCTCTGTCTGTGCTGGGATACAGTTCCCTGAGTGCCTGTCTCTCTGTGTGCTGGGATAAAGTTCCCTCAGTGTTGCTGTCTCTCTCTGTGCAGGTATAAAGTTCCCTCAGTGCCATCTCTCTCTGTGTGCTGGGATACAGTTCCCTCAGTGCCGTCTCTCTCAGTATGCTGGGATACAGTTCCCTCAGTGCTGTCCACTCTGTGTGTGCTGGGATACAGTTCCCTCAGTGCTGTCATCTGTCTGTGCTGGGATACAGTCCCCTCATTGCCGTCTCTCTGTGTGCTGGGATACAGTTCCCTCAGTGCTGTCTCTCTGTGTGCTGGGATACTGTTCCCTCAGTGCTGTCTCTCTGTGTGCTGGGATACAGTTCCCTCAGTGCATTCTCTCTGTTGCGCTGGATACAGTTCCCTCAGTGCAGTCTTTCTGTGCTGCTGGGATACAGTCCCTCAGTGCTGTCTCTCTGTGTGCTGGGATACAGTTCCCCCTCAGTGCTCGTCTCTCTCTGTGTGCTGGGATACAGTTCCCTCAGTGCCGTCTCTCTGTGTGCTGGGATACAGTTCCATCAGTGCCATCTCTCTGTGTGTGCTGGGATACAGTTCCCTCAGTGCCTTTCTCTCTGTGTGCTGGGATACAGTTCCCTCAGTGCCAGTCATTCTGTGTTCTGGGATACAGTTCCCTCAGTGCCAGCTCTCTCTGTGTGCAGGGATACAGTTCCCTCAGCTGCTGTCTCTCTCTGTGTGCTGGGATACAGTTCCCTCGTGCTGTCCTCTCTGTGTGCTGGGATACAGTTCCCCTCAGTGCTGTCTCTCTGTGTGCTGGATACAGTTCCCTCAGTGCCAGCTCTCTCGGTGTGCTGGGATACAGTTCCCTCAGTGCCTGTCTCTCTGTGTGCTGGGATACAGTTCCCTCAGTGCTGTCTCTCTGTGTGCTGGGATACAGTTCCCTCAGTGCCTTCTCTCTGTGTGCTGGGATACAGTTCCCTCAGTGCTGTCTCTAGGTGTGCTGGGATACAGTTTCCCTCAGTGCCGTCTCTCTGTGTGCTGGGATACAGTTCCCTCGTGCTCATCTCCCTGTGTGCTGGGTATACCAGGTCCCTCATTGTGTCTATCTGTGTCGTGGGATACAGTTCCTCAGTGCCATCTCTCTGTGTGGGTGGGATACGTTACTAAGTTCCCATCATCTGTGTGCTGGGATTACAGTTCCTCAATGCTGTCCTCTCTGTGGGCAGGGATCCAGTTCCACTCCGTGCTGTCTGTCTGTGTCTGTCTGGGATCAGTTCCCTCTTTGCTGTCTCTCTGTGTGAGTTCCTCAGTGCCAGCTCTCTGTGTGTGCTGGGATACAGTTCCCTCAGTGCAGCTCTCTGTGGTGTGCTGGATACAGTTCCTCAGTGCTTGTATGCTGTTGTGCTGGGATACTGTTTCCCTCAGTGCCGTCTCTTCTCTGGTGCTGGGATACAGTTCCCTCAGTGCCAGTCTCTGGTGTGTGCTGGGTCTACATTCCCTCAGTGCTGTCTCTCTGTGTGCTGGGATACAGTTCCATCAGTGCCGTCGTCTCTCTGTGTGCTGGGATACAGTTCCCTCAATGCTGCTCTCTCTTTGTGCTGGGATACAGTTCCCTCAGTGCTGTCACTTTCTGTGTGCTGGGATACAGTTCCCTCACTGCTGTCTCTCTGTGTGCTGGGATACAGTTCCCCTCACTGCTGTCTCTCTGTGTGTGCTGGGATGCAGTTACCTCAATGCAATTTCTCTCTGTGTGCTGGGATACAGTTCCCTCAGTGCAGTCTCTCTCTTTGTGCTGGGATACAGTTCCCTCAGTGCCGTTTCTCTGTGTCTGCTGTGATAGAGTTCCCTCAGTGCTGTCTCTCTGTGTGCTGGGATACAGTTCTCTCAGTGCTGTCTGTCTGTGTGCTGGGATACAGTTCCCTCAGTGCTGTCTCGCTGTGTGCTGGGATACAGTTCCCTCAGTGCCAGCTCTCTGTGTGCTGGGATACAGTTCCCTCAGTGCTGTCTCTCTGTATCATGGGATACAGTTCCCTCAGTGCCATCTCTCTGTGTCTGCTGGGATACAGTACTCTCAGTGCTGTCATTCTGTGTGCTGGGATACAGTTCCCTCAGTGCTGTCTCTCTGTGTGCTGGGATACAGTTCCCTCACTGCTGTCTGTCTGTGTCTGCTGGGATACAGTTCCCTCAGTGCTGTCTCTCTGTGTCCTGGGATACAGTTCCCTCAGTGCTGTCTCTCTGTGTGCTGGGATACAGTTCCCTCAGTGCTGTCTCTCTGTGTGCTGGGATACAGTTCCCTCAGTGCTGTCTCTCTGTGTGCTGGGACACAGTTCCCTCAGTGCCGTCTCTCTCTGTGTGCTGGGATACAGTTCCCTCAGTGCTGGTTCTCTGTGTGCTGGGATACAGTTCCCTCAGTGCTGTCTCTCTCTGTGTGCTGAGATACATTTCCCTCAGTGCTGTCTCTCTGTGTGCTGGGATACAGTTCCCTCAGTGCTGTCTCTATGTGTGCTGGGATATAGTTCCCTCAGTGCTGTCTCTCTCTGTGTGCTGAGATACATTTCCCTCAGTGCCGTCTCTCTCTGTGTGCTGGGATACAGTTCCCTCAGTGCTGGTTCTCTGTGTGCTGGGATACAGTTCCCTCAGTGCTTTCTCTGTGTGTGCTGGGATACAGTTCCCTCAGTGCTGTCTCTCTCTGTGTGCTGGGATACAGTTCCCTCAGTGCCATTTCTCTTTGTGTGCTGGGATACAGTTCCCTCAGTGCTGTCTCTCTGAATGTGCTGGGATACAGTTCCCTCAGTGCTGCCTTTCTGTGTGCTGGGATACAGTTCCCTCACTGCCATCTCTCTGTGTGTGCTGGGAAACAGTTCCCTCAGTGCCGTCTCTCTCTTTGTGCTTGGATACAGGTCCCTCAGTGCTGTCTCTCTGTGTGCTGGGATACAGTTCCCTCAGTGCCGTCTCTCTGTGTGCTGGGATACAGTTCCCTCAGTGCTGTCACTCTGTGTGTGCTGGGATACAGTTCCCTCAGTGCTGTCACTCTGTGTGCTGGGATACAGTTCCCTCAGTGCCGTCTCTCTGTGTGCTGGGATACAGTTCCCTCAGTGCTGTCACTCTGTGTGTGCTGGGATACAGTTCCCTCAGTGCTGTCTCTCTGTGTGCTGGGATACAGTTCCCTCAGTGCCGTCTCTCTGTGTGCTGGGATACAGTTCCCTCAGTGCTGTCACTCTGTGTGTGCTGGGATACAGTTCCCTCAGTGCTGTCTCTCTGAATGTGCTGGGATACAGTTCCCTCAGTGCTGCCTTTCTGTGTGCTGGGATACAGTTCCCTCACTGCCATCTCTCTGTGTGTGCTGGGAAACAGTTCCCTCAGTGCCGTCTCTCTCTTTGTGCTTGGATACAGGTCCCTCAGTGCTGTCTCTCTGTGTGCTGGGATACAGTTCCCTCAGTGCCGTCTCTCTGTGTGCTGGGATACAGTTCCCTCAGTGCTGTCACTCTGTGTGTGCTGGGATACAGTTCCCTCAGTGCTGTCACTCTGTGTGCTGGGATACAGTTCCCTCAGTGCCGTCTCTCTGTGTGCTGGGATACAGTTCCCTCAGTGCTGTCACTCTGTGTGTGCTGGGATACAGTTCCCTCAGTGCCGTCATTCTGTGTCTGCTCGGATACAGTTCCCTCAGTGCCGTCTCTCTCTGTCTGTGCTGGGATACAGTTCCCTCAGTGCTGTCTCTCTCTGTGCAGGTATATAGTTCCCTCAGTGCCGTCTCTCTCTGTGTGCTGAGATACAGTTCCCTCAGTGCCGTCTCTCTCAGTATGCTGGGATACAGTTCCCTCAGTGCTGTCACTCTGTGTGTGCTGGGATACAGTTCCCTCAGTGCTGTCAGTCTGTCTGTGCTGGGATACAGTCCCCTCAGTGCCGTCTCTCTGTGTGCTTGGATACAGTTCCCTCAGTGCTGTCTCTCTGTGTGCTGTGATAGAGTTCCCTCAGAGCTGTGACTATGTGTGCTGGGATACAGTTCCCTCAGTGCTATCTCTCTGTGTGTGCTGGGATACAGTTCCCTCAGTGCTGTCTCTCTGTGTGCTGGGATACAGTTCCCTCAGTGCCGTCTCTCTGTGTGCTGGGATACAGTTCCCTCAGAGCTGTGACTATGTGTGCTGGGATACAGTTCCCTCAGTGCAGTCTCTCTCTGGGTGTGCTGGGATATATTTCCCTCAGTGCTGTCTCTTTCTGTGTGCTGGGATACAGTTCCCTCAGTGCTATCTTCCTGTGTGCTGTGATACAGTTCACTCAGTGCTGTCTCTCTGTGCGCTGACATAAAGTTCCCTCAGTGCTGTCTCTCTGTGTGCTGGGATACAGTTCCCTCAGTACTTCTCTTTCTGTGTGCTGGGATACAGTTCCATCAGTGCCATCTCTCTCTGTGTGCTGGGATACACTTCCCTCACTGCCAACTCTCTGTGTGTGCTGGGATACTTTTCCTTCAGTGCCATCACTCTGTGTGCTGGGATACAGTTCCCTCAATGCTGTCTCTCTCTTTGTGCTGGGATACAGTTCCCTCAGTGCTGTCTCTTTCTGTGTGCTGGGATACAGTTCCCTCACTGCTGTCTCTCTGTGTGCTGGGATACAGTTCCCTCACTGCTGTCTCTCTGTGTGTGCTGGGATGCAGTTCCCTCAATGCAATTTCTCTCTGTGTGCTGGGATACAGTTCCCTCAGTGCAGTCTCTCTCTTTGTGCTGGGATACAGTTCCCTCAGTGCCGTTTCTCTGTGTCTGCTGTGATAGAGTTCCCTCAGTGCTGTCTCTCTGTGTGCTGGGATACAGTTCTCTCAGTGCTGTCTGTCTGTGTGCTGGGATACAGTTTCCTCAGTGCTGTCTCGCTGTGTGCTGGGATACAGTTCCCTCAGTGCCAGCTCTCTGTGTGCTGGGATACAGTTCCCTCAGTGCTGTCTCTCTGTATCATGGGATACAGTTCCCTCAGTGCCATCTCTCTGTGTCTGCTGGGATACAGTACTCTCAGTGCTGTCATTCTGTGTGCTGGGATACAGTTCCCTCAGTGCTGTCTCTCTGTGTGTGCTGGGATACAGTTCCCTCACTGCTGTCTGTCTGTGTCTGCTGGGATACAGTTCCCTCAGTGCTGTCTCTCTGTGTGCTGGGATACAGTTCCCTCAGTGCTGTCTCTCTGTGTGCTGGGACACAGTTCCCTCAGTGCCGTCTCTCTGTGTGCTGGGATACAGTTCCCTCAGTGCTGGTTCTCTGTGTGCTGGGATACAGTTCCCTCAGTGCTGTCTCTCTCTGTGTGCTGAGATACATTTCCCTCAGTGCTGTCTCTCTGTGTGCTGGGATACAGTTCCCTCAGTGCTGTCTCTATGTGTGCTGGGATATAGTTCCCTCAGTGCTGTCTCTCTCTGTGTGCTGAGATACATTTCCCTCAGTGCCGTCTCTCTCTGTGTGCTGGGATACAGTTCCCTCAGTGCTGGTTCTCTGTGTGCTGGGATACAGTTCCCTCAGTGCTTTCTCTGTGTGTGCTGGGATACAGTTCCCTCAGTGCTGTCTCTCTCTGTGTGCTGGGATACAGTTCCCTCAGTGCCATTTCTCTTTGTGTGCTGGGATACAGTTCCCTCAGTGCTGTCTCTCTGAATGTGCTGGGATACAGTTCCCTCAGTGCTGCCTTTCTGTGTGCTGGGATACAGTTCCCTCACTGCCATCTCTCTGTGTGTGCTGGGAAACAGTTCCCTCAGTGCCGTCTCTCTCTTTGTGCTTGGATACAGGTCCCTCAGTGCTGTCTCTCTGTGTGCTGGGATACAGTTCCCTCAGTGCCGTCTCTCTGTGTGCTGGGATACAGTTCCCTCAGTGCTGTCACTCTGTGTGTGCTGGGATACAGTTCCCTCAGTGCTGTCACTCTGTGTGCTGGGATACAGTTCCCTCAGTGCCGTCTCTCTGTGTGCTGGGATACAGTTCCCTCAGTGCTGTCACTCTGTGTGTGCTGGGATACAGTTCCCTCAGTGCTGTCTCTCTGTGTGCTGGGATACAGTTCCCTCAGTGCCGTCTCTCTGTGTGCTGGGATACAGTTCCCTCAGTGCTGTCACTCTGTGTGTGCTGGGATACAGTTCCCTCAGTGCTGTCACTCTGTGTGCTGGGATACAGTTCCCTCAGTGCCGTCTCTCTGTGTGCTGGGATACAGTTCCCTCAGTGCTGTCACTCTGTGTCTGCTCGGATACAGTTCCCTCAGTGCCGTCTCTCTCTGTCTGTGCTGGGATACAGTTCCCTCAGTGCTGTCTCTCTCTGTGCAGGTATATAGTTCCCTCAGTGCCGTCTCTCTCTGTGTGCTGAGATACAGTTCCCTCAGTGCCGTCTCTCTCAGTATGCTGGGATACAGTTCCCTCAGTGCTGTCACTCTGTGTGTGCTGGGATACAGTTCCCTCAGTGCTGTCACTCTGTCTGTGCTGGGATACAGTCCCCTCAGTGCCGTCTCTCTGTGTGCTTGGATACAGTTCCCTCAGTGCTGTCTCTCTGTGTGCTGTGATAGAGTTCCCTCAGAGCTGTGACTATGTGTGCTGGGATACAGTTCCCTCAGTGCTATCTCTCTGTGTGTGCTGGGATACAGTTCCCTCAGTGCTGTCTCTCTGTGTGCTGGGATACAGTTCCCTCAGTGCCGTCTCTCTGTGTGCTGGGATACAGTTCCCTCAGAGCTGTGACTATGTGTGCTGGGATACAGTTCCCTCAGTGCAGTCTCTCTCTGGGTGTGCTGGGATATATTTCCCTCAGTGCTGTCTCTTTCTGTGTGCTGGGATACAGTTCCCTCAGTGCTATCTTCCTGTGTGCTGTGATACAGTTCACTCAGTGCTGTCTCTCTGTGCGCTGACATAAAGTTCCCTCAGTGCTGTCTCTCTGTGTGCTGGGATACAGTTCCCTCAGTACATTCTCTTTCTGTGTGCTGGGATACAGTTCCATCAGTGCCATCTCTCTCTGTGTGCTGGGATACACTTCCCTCACTGCCAACTCTCTGTGTGTGCTGGGATACTTTTCCTTCAGTGCCATCACTCTGTGTGCTGGGATACAGTTCCCTCAATGCTGTCTCTCTCTTTGTGCTGGGATACAGTTCCCTCAGTGCTGTCTCTTTCTGTGTGCTGGGATACAGTTCCCTCACTGCTGTCTCTCTGTGTGCTGGGATACAGTTCCCTCACTGCTGTCTCTCTGTGTGTGCTGGGATGCAGTTCCCTCAATGCAATTTCTCTCTGTGTGCTGGGATACAGTTCCCTCAGTGCCGTCTCTCTCTGTGTGCTGGGATACAGTTCCCTCAGTGCCGTTTCTCTGTGTCTGCTGTGATAGAGTTCCCTCAGTGCTGTCTCTCTGTGTGCTGGGATACAGTTCCTCTCAGTGCTGTCTGTCTGTGTGCTGGGATACAGTTTCCTCAGTGCTGTCTCGCTGTGTGCTGGGATACAGTTCCCTCAGTGCCAGCTCTCTGTGTGCTGGGATACAGTTCCCTCAGTGCTGTCTCTCTGTATCATGGGATACAGTTCCCTCAGTGCCATCTCTCTGTGTCTGCTGGGATACAGTACTCTCAGTGCTGTCATTCTGTGTGCTGGGATACAGTTCCCTCAGTGCTGTCTCTCTGTGTGTGCTGGGATACAGTTCCCTCACTGCTGTCTGTCTGTGTCTGCTGGGATACAGTTCCCTCAGTGCTGTCTCTCTGTGTGCTGGGATACAGTTCCCTCAGTGCTGTCTCTCTGTGTGCTGGGACACAGTTCCCTCAGTGCCGTCTCTCTCTGTGTGCTGGGATACAGTTCCCTCAGTGCTGGTTCTCTGTGTGCTGGGATACAGTTCCCTCAGTGCTGTCTCTCTCTGTGTGCTGAGATACATTTCCCTCAGTGCTGTCTCTCTGTGTGCTGGGATACAGTTCCCTCAGTGCTGTCTCTATGTGTGCTGGGATATAGTTCCCTCAGTGCTGTCTCTCTCTGTGTGCTGAGATACATTTCCCTCAGTGCCGTCTCTCTCTGTGTGCTGGGATACAGTTCCCTCAGTGCTGGTTCTCTGTGTGCTGGGATACAGTTCCCTCAGTGCTTTCTCTGTGTGTGCTGGGATACAGTTCCCTCAGTGCTGTCTCTCTGTGTGCTGGGATACAGTTCCCTCAGTGCCATTTCTCTTTGTGTGCTGGGATACAGTTCCCTCAGTGCTGTCTCTCTGAATGTGCTGGGATACAGTTCCCTCAGTGCTGCCTTTCTGTGTGCTGGGATACAGTTCCCTCACTGCCATCTCTCTGTGTGTGCTGGGAAACAGTTCCCTCAGTGCCGTCTCTCTCTTTGTGCTTGGATACAGGTCCCTCAGTGCTGTCTCTCTGTGTGCTGGGATACAGTTCCCTCAGTGCCGTCTCTCTGTGTGCTGGGATACAGTTCCCTCAGTGCTGTCACTCTGTGTGTGCTGGGATACAGTTCCCTCAGTGCTGTCACTCTGTGTGCTGGGATACAGTTCCCTCAGTGCCGTCTCTCTGTGTGCTGGGATACAGTTCCCTCAGTGCTGTCACTCTGTGTGTGCTGGGATACAGTTCCCTCAGTGCTGTCTCTCTGTGTGCTGGGATACAGTTCCCTCAGTGCCGTCTCTCTGTGTGCTGGGATACAGTTCCCTCAGTGCTGTCACTCTGTGTGTGCTGGGATACAGTTCCCTCAGTGCTGTCACTCTGTGTGCTGGGATACAGTTCCCTCAGTGCCGTCCTCTCTGTGTGCTGGGATACAGTTCCCTCAGTGCTGTCACACTGGGAGTGCTGGGATACAGTTCCCTCAGTGCCGTCTCTCTCTGTGTGCTGGGATACAGTTCCCTCAGTGCTGTCACTCTGTGTGCTGGGATACAGTTCCCTCAGTGCCGTCTCTCTGTGTGCTGGGATACAGTTCCCTCAGTGCTGTCACTCTGTGTGCTGGGATACAGTTCCCTCAGTGCTATCTCTCTGTGTGTGCTGAGATGTAGTTCCCTCAGTGCCGTCATTCTGTGTCTGCTCGGATACAGTTCCCTCAGTGCCGTCTCTCTCTGTCTGTGCTGGGATACAGTTCCCTCAGTGCTGTCTCTCTCTGTGCAGGTATATAGTTCCCTCAGTGCCGTCTCTCTCTGTGTGCTGAGATACAGTTCCCTCAGTGCCGTCTCTCTCAGTATGCTGGGATACAGTTCCCTCAGTGCTGTCACTCTGTGTGTGCTGGGATACAGTTCCCTCAGTGCTGTCACTCTGTCTGTGCTGGGATACAGTCCCCTCAGTGCCGTCTCTCTGTGTGCTTGGATACAGTTCCCTCAGTGCTGTCTCTCTGTGTGCTGTGATAGAGTTCCCTCAGAGCTGTGACTATGTGTGCTGGGATACAGTTCCCTCAGTGCTATCTCTCTGTGTGTGCTGGGATACAGTTCCCTCAGTGCTGTCTCTCTGTGTGCTGGGATACAGTTCCCTCAGTGCCGTCTCTCTGTGTGCTGGGATACAGTTCCCTCAGAGCTGTGACTATGTGTGCTGGGATACAGTTCCCTCAGTGCAGTCTCTCTCTGGGTGTGCTGGGATATATTTCCCTCAGTGCTGTCTCTTTCTGTGTGCTGGGATACAGTTCCCTCAGTGCTATCTTCCTGTGTGCTGTGATACAGTTCACTCAGTGCTGTCTCTCTGTGCGCTGACATAAAGTTCCCTCAGTGCTGTCTCTCTGTGTGCTGGGATACAGTTCCCTCAGTACATTCTCTTTCTGTGTGCTGGGATACAGTTCCATCAGTGCCATCTCTCTCTGTGTGCTGGGATACACTTCCCTCACTGCCAACTCTCTGTGTGTGCTGGGATACTTTTCCTTCAGTGCCATCACTCTGTGTGCTGGGATACAGTTCCCTCAATGCTGTCTCTCTCTTTGTGCTGGGATACAGTTCCCTCAGTGCTGTCTCTTTCTGTGTGCTGGGATACAGTTCCCTCACTGCTGTCTCTCTGTGTGCTGGGATACAGTTCCCTCACTGCTGTCTCTCTGTGTGTGCTGGGATGCAGTTCCCTCAATGCAATTTCTCTCTGTGTGCTGGGATACAGTTCCCTCAGTGCAGTCTCTCTCTTTGTGCTGGGATACAGTTCCCTCAGTGCCGTTTCTCTGTGTCTGCTGTGATAGAGTTCCCTCAGTGCTGTCTCTCTGTGTGCTGGGATACAGTTCTCTCAGTGCTGTCTGTCTGTGTGCTGGGATACAGTTTCCTCAGTGCTGTCTCGCTGTGTGCTGGGATACAGTTCCCTCAGTGCCAGCTCTCTGTGTGCTGGGATACAGTTCCCTCAGTGCTGTCTCTCTGTATCATGGGATACAGTTCCCTCAGTGCCATCTCTCTGTGTCTGCTGGGATACAGTACTCTCAGTGCTGTCATTCTGTGTGCTGGGATACAGTTCCCTCAGTGCTGTCTCTCTGTGTGTGCTGGGATACAGTTCCCTCACTGCTGTCTGTCTGTGTCTGCTGGGATACAGTTCCCTCAGTGCTGTCTCTATGTGTCCTGGGATACAGTTCCCTCAGTGCTGTCTCTCTGTGTGCTGGGATACAGTTCCCTCAGTGCTGTCTCTCTGTGTGCTGGGATACAGTTCCCTCAGTGCTGTCTCTCTGTGTGCTGGGACACAGTTCC
The DNA here is from genome assembly GCA_030390025.1 of Squalus acanthias. Lineage (NCBI taxonomy): Eukaryota > Metazoa > Chordata > Chondrichthyes > Squaliformes > Squalidae > Squalus > Squalus acanthias. The sequence goes on from JASTWF010000238.1 coordinate 503,842, forward strand.
CTCAGTGCCGTCTCTCTCTGTGTGCTGGGATACAGTTCCCTCAGTGCTGGTTCTCTGTGTGTGCTGAGATACATTTCCCTCAGTGCTGTCTCTCTGTGTGCTGGGATACAGTTCCCTCAGTGCTGTCTCTATGTGTGCTGGGATAAGGTTCCCTCAGTGCCGTCTCTCTGTGTGCTGGGATACAGTTTCCTCAGTGCCATTTCTCTGTGTCTGCTGGGATACAGTTCCCTCAGTGCTGTCTCTCTTTACGCTGGCACAAAGTTCCCTCAGTGCTGTCTCTCTGTGTGCTGGGATACAGTTCCCTCAGTGCCATCTCCCTGTGTGCTGGGATACAGTTCCCTCAGTGCCATCTCCCTGTGTGCTGGGATACAGTTCCCTCAGTGCCATCTCCCTGTGTGCTGGGATACAGTTCCCTCAGTGCTGTCTCGCTGTGTGCTGGGATACAGTTCCCTCAGTGCCATTTCTCTTTGTGTGCTGGGATACAGTTCCCTCAGTGCTGTCTCTCTGAATGTGCTGGGATACAGTTCCCTCAGTGCTGCCTTTCTGTGTGCTGGGATACAGTTCCCTCACTGCCATCTCTCTGTGTGTGCTGGGAAACAGTTCCCTCAGTGCCGTCTCTCTCTTTGTGCTTGGATACAGGTCCCTCAGTGCTGTCTCTCTGTGTGCTGGGATACAGTTCCCTCAGTGCTGTCTCTCTGTGTGCTGGGATACAGTTCCCTCAGTGCCGTCTCTCTGTGTGCTGGGATACAGTTCCCTCAGTGCTGTCACTCTGTGTGTGCTGGGATACAGTTCCCTCAGTGCTGTCACTCTGTGTGCTGGGATACAGTTCCCTCAGTGCCGTCTCTCTGTGTGCTGGGATACAGTTCCCTCAGTGCTGTCACACTGGGAGTGCTGGGATACAGTTCCCTCAGTGCCGTCTCTCTCTGTGTGCTGGGATACAGTTCCCTCAGTGCTGTCACTCTGTGTGCTGGGATACAGTTCCCTCAGTGCCGTCTCTCTGTGTGCTGGGATACAGTTCCCTCAGTGCTGTCACTCTGTGTGCTGGGATACAGTTCCCTCAGTGCTATCTCTCTGTGTGTGCTGAGATGTAGTTCCCTCAGTGCCGTCATTCTGTGTCTGCTCGGATACAGTTCCCTCAGTGCCGTCTCTCTCTGTCTGTGCTGGGATACAGTTCCCTGAGTGCTGTCTCTCTGTGTGCTGGATAAAGTTCCCTCAGTGCTGTCTCTCTCTGTGCAGGTATATAGTTCCCTCAGTGCCATCTCTCTCTGTGTGCTGGGATACAGTTCCCTCAGTGCCGTCTCTCTCAGTATGCTGGGATACAGTTCCCTCAGTGCTGTCACTCTGTGTGTGCTGGGATACAGTTCCCTCAGTGCTGTCACTCTGTCTGTGCTGGGATACAGTCCCCTCAGTGCCGTCTCTCTGTGTGCTTGGATACAGTTCCCTCAGTGCTGTCTCTCTGTGTGCTGGGATACAGTTCCCTCAGAGCTGTGACTATGTGTGCTGGGATACAGTTCCCTCAGTGCTATCTCTCTGTTTGTGCTGTGATATAGTTCCCTCAGTGCCGTCATTCTGTGTCTGCTGGGATACAATTCCCTCAGTGCTGTCTCTCTGTGTGCTGGGATACAGTTCCCTCAGTGCCGTCTCTCTGTGTGCTGGGATACAGTTCCCTCAGTGCCGTCTCTTTCTGTGTGCTGGGATACAGTTCCATCAGTGCCATCTCTCTGTGTGTGCTGGGATACAGTTCCCTCAGTGCCATTTCTCTCTGTGTGCTGGGATACAGTTCCCTCAGTACATTCTCTTTCTGTGTGCTGGGATAGAGTTCCATCAGTGCCATCTCTCTCTGTGTGCAGGGATACAGTTCCCTCACTGCTGTCTCTCTCTTTGTGCTGGGATACAGTTCCCTCAGTGTTGTCTCTCTGTGTGTGCTGGGATACAATTCCCTCAGTGCTGTCTCTCTGTCTGCTGGGATACTGTTCCCTCAGTGCCATCTCTCTCTGTGTGCTGGGATACAGTTCCCTCAGTGCTGTCTCTCTGTGCGCTGGCATAAAGTTCCCTCAGTGCTGTCTCTCTGTGTGCTGGGATACAGTTCCCTCAGTACATTCTCTTTCTGTGTGCAGGGATACAGTTCCCTCACTGCCATCTCTCTGTGTGTGCTGGGATACATTTCCTTCAGTGCCATCACTCTGTGTGCTGGGATACAGTTCCCTCAGTGCCGTCTCTTTCTGTGTGCTGGGATACAGTTCCCTCAGTGCCATCTCCCTGTGTGCTGGGATACAGTTCCCTCAGTGCCGTCTCTCTGTCTGCTGGGATACAGTTCCCTCAGTGCCATCTCCCTGTGTGCTGGGATACAGTTCCCTCAGTGCTGTCACTCTGTGTGCTGGGATACAGTTCCCTCAGTGCCGTCTCTCTGTGTGCTGGGATACAGTTCCCTCAGTGCTGTCACTCTTTGTGCTGGGATACAGTTCTTTCAGTGCTATCTCTCTGTGTGTGCTGGGATATAGTTCCCTCAGTGCCGTCATTCTGTGTCTGCTGGGATACAGTTCCCTCAGTGCCATCTCTCTGTGTGTGCAGGGATACTGTTCCCTCAGTGCCGTCTCTCTCTGTGTGCTGGGATACAGTTCCCTCAGTGCTGTCACTCTATGTGTGCTGGGATACAGTTCCCTCAGTGCTGTCACTCTGTCTGTGGTGGGATACAGTCCCCTCAGTGCCGTCTCTCTGTGTGCTGGGATACAGTTCCCTCATTGCTGTCTCAATGTGTGTGCTGGGATACAGTTCCCTCAGTGCTGTCTCTCTGTTTGCTGGGATACAGTTCCCTCAGTGCTGTGACTCTGTGTGCTGGGATACAGTTCCCTCAGTGATTTCTCTTTGTGTGTGCTGGGATATAGTTCCCTCAGAACCGTCATTCTGTGTCTGCTGGGATACAGTTCCCTCAGTGCTGTCTCTCTGTGTGCTGGGATACAGTTCCCTCAGTGCCATCTCTCTGTGTGCTGGGATACAGTTCCCTCAGTGCCGTCTCTTTCTGTGTGCTGGGATACAGTTCCATCAGTGCCATATCTCTGTGTGCTGGGATACAGTTCCATCAGTGCCATCTCTCTGTGTGTGCTGGGATACAGTTCCCTCAGTGCCATTTCTCTCTGTGTCATGGGATACAGTTCCCTAAGTACATTCTCTTTCTGAGTGCTGAGATACAGTTCCATCAGTGCTGTCTCTCTCTGTGTGCTGGGATACAGTTCCCTCACTGCTGTCTCTCTCTTTGTGCTGGGATACAGTTACCTCAGTGTTGTCTCTCTGTGTGTGCTGGGATACAATTCCCTCAGTGCTGTCTCTCTGTGTGCTGGGATACAGTTCCCTCAGTGCCATCTCTCTGTGTGCTGGGATACAGTTCCCTCAGTGCAGTCTCTCTCTGGGTGTGCTGGGATATATTTCCCTCAGTGCTGTCTCTTTCTGTGTGCTGGGATACAGTTCCCTCAGTGCTATCTTCCTGTGTGCTGTGATACAGTTCACTCAGTGCTGTCTCTCTGTGCGCTGACATAAAGTTCCCTCAGTGCTGTCTCTCTGTGTGCTGGGATACAGTTCCCTCAGTACATTCTCTTTCTGTGTGCTGGGATACAGTTCCATCAGTGCCATCTCTCTCTGTGTGCTGGGATACACTTCCCTCACTGCCAACTCTCTGTGTGTGCTGGGATACATTTCCTTCAGTGCCATCACTCTGTGTGCTGGGATACAGTTCCCTCAATGCTGTCTCTCTCTTTGTGCTGGGATACAGTTCCCTCAGTGCTGTCTCTTTCTGTGTGCTGGGATACAGTTCCCTCACTGCTGTCTCTCTGTGTGCTGGGATACAGTTCCCTCACTGCTGTCTCTCTGTGTGTGCTGGGATGCAGTTCCCTCAATGCAATTTCTCTCTGTGTGCTGGGATACAGTTCCCTCAGTGCAGTCTCTCTCTTTGTGCTGGGATACAGTTCCCTCAGTGCCGTTTCTCTGTGTCTGCTGTGATAGAGTTCCCTCAGTGCTGTCTCTCTGTGTGCTGGGATACAGTTCTCTCAGTGCTGTCTGTCTGTGTGCTGGGATACAGTTTCCTCAGTGCTGTCTCGCTGTGTGCTGGGATACAGTTCCCTCAGTGCCAGCTCTCCGTGTGCTGGGATACAGTTCCCTCACTGCCAACTCTCTGTGTGTGCTGGGATACTTTTCCTTCAGTGCCATCACTCTGTGTGCTGGGATACAGTTCCCTCAATGCTGTCTCTCTCTTTGTGCTGGGATACAGTTCCCTCAGTGCTGTCTCTTTCTGTGTGCTGGGATACAGTTCCCTCACTGCTGTCTCTCTGTGTGCTGGGATACAGTTCCCTCACTGCTGTCTCTCTGTGTGTGCTGGGATGCAGTTCCCTCAATGCAATTTCTCTCTGTGTGCTGGGATACAGTTCCCTCAGTGCAGTCTCTCTCTTTGTGCTGGGATACAGTTCCCTCAGTGCCGTTTCTCTGTGTCTGCTGTGATAGAGTTCCCTCAGTGCTGTCTCTCTGTGTGCTGGGATACAGTTCTCTCAGTGCTGTCTGTCTGTGTGCTGGGATACAGTTTCCTCAGTGCTGTCTCGCTGTGTGCTGGGATACAGTTCCCTCAGTGCCAGCTCTCTGTGTGCTGGGATACAGTTCCCTCAGTGCTGTCTCTCTGTATCATGGGATACAGTTCCCTCAGTGCCATCTCTCTGTGTCTGCTGGGATACAGTACTCTCAGTGCTGTCATTCTGTGTGCTGGGATACAGTTCCCTCAGTGCTGTCTCTCTGTGTGTGCTGGGATACAGTTCCCTCACTGCTGTCTGTCTGTGTCTGCTGGGATACAGTTCCCTCAGTGCTGTCTCTATGTGTCCTGGGATACAGTTCCCTCAGTGCTGTCTCTCTGTGTGCTGGGATACAGTTCCCTCAGTGCTGTCTCTCTGTGTGCTGGGATACAGTTCCCTCAGTGCTGTCTCTCTGTGTGCTGGGACACAGTTCCCTCAGTGCCGTCTCTCTCTGTGTGCTGGGATACAGTTCCCTCAGTGCTGGTTCTCTGTGTGTGCTGAGATACATTTCCCTCAGTGCTGTCTCTCTGTGTGCTGGGATACAGTTCCCTCAGTGCTGTCTCTATGTGTGCTGGGATAAGGTTCCCTCAGTGCCGTCTCTCTGTGTGCTGGGATACAGTTCCCTCAGTGCCATTTCTCTGTGTCTGCTGGGATACAGTTCCCTCAGTGCTGTCTCTCTTTACGCTGGCACAAAGTTCCCTCAGTGCTGTCTCTCTGTGTGCTGGGATACAGTTCCCTCAGTGCCATCTCCCTGTGTGCTGGGATACAGTTCCCTCAGTGCCATCTCCCTGTGTGCTGGGATACAGTTCCCTCAGTGCCATCTCCCTGTGTGCTGGGATACAGTTCCCTCAGTGCTGTCTCGCTGTGTGCTGGGATACAGTTCCCTCAGTGCCATTTCTCTTTGTGTGCTGGGATACAGTTCCCTCAGTGCTGTCTCTCTGAATGTGCTGGGATACAGTTCCCTCAGTGCTGCCTTTCTGTGTGCTGGGATACAGTTCCCTCACTGCCATCTCTCTGTGTGTGCTGGGAAACAGTTCCCTCAGTGCCGTCTCTCTCTTTGTGCTTGGATACAGGTCCCTCAGTGCTGTCTCTCTGTGTGCTGGGATACAGTTCCCTCAGTGCTGTCTCTCTGTGTGCTGGGATACAGTTCCCTCAGTGCCGTCTCTCTGTGTGCTGGGATACAGTTCCCTCAGTGCTGTCACTCTGTGTGTGCTGGGATACAGTTCCCTCAGTGCTGTCACTCTGTGTGCTGGGATACAGTTCCCTCAGTGCCGTCTCTCTGTGTGCTGGGATACAGTTCCCTCAGTGCTGTCACACTGGGAGTGCTGGGATACAGTTCCCTCAGTGCCGTCTCTCTCTGTGTGCTGGGATACAGTTCCCTCAGTGCTGTCACTCTGTGTGCTGGGATACAGTTCCCTCAGTGCCGTCTCTCTGTGTGCTGGGATACAGTTCCCTCAGTGCTGTCACTCTGTGTGCTGGGATACAGTTCCCTCAGTGCTATCTCTCTGTGTGTGCTGAGATGTAGTTCCCTCAGTGCCGTCATTCTGTGTCTGCTCGGATACAGTTCCCTCAGTGCCGTCTCTCTCTGTCTGTGCTGGGATACAGTTCCCTGAGTGCTGTCTCTCTGTGTGCTGGGATAAAGTTCCCTCAGTGCTGTCTCTCTCTGTGCAGGTATATAGTTCCCTCAGTGCCATCTCTCTCTGTGTGCTGGGATACAGTTCCCTCAGTGCCGTCTCTCTCAGTATGCTGGGATACAGTTCCCTCAGTGCTGTCACTCTGTGTGTGCTGGGATACAGTTCCCTCAGTGCTGTCACTCTGTCTGTGCTGGGATACAGTCCCCTCAGTGCCGTCTCTCTGTGTGCTTGGATACAGTTCCCTCAGTGCTGTCTCTCTGTGTGCTGGGATACAGTTCCCTCAGAGCTGTGACTATGTGTGCTGGGATACAGTTCCCTCAGTGCTATCTCTCTGTTTGTGCTGTGATATAGTTCCCTCAGTGCCGTCATTCTGTGTCTGCTGGGATACAATTCCCTCAGTGCTGTCTCTCTGTGTGCTGGGATACAGTTCCCTCAGTGCCGTCTCTCTGTGTGCTGGGATACAGTTCCCTCAGTGCCGTCTCTTTCTGTGTGCTGGGATACAGTTCCATCAGTGCCATCTCTCTGTGTGTGCTGGGATACAGTTCCCTCAGTGCCATTTCTCTCTGTGTGCTGGGATACAGTTCCCTCAGTACATTCTCTTTCTGTGTGCTGGGATAGAGTTCCATCAGTGCCATCTCTCTCTGTGTGCAGGGATACAGTTCCCTCACTGCTGTCTCTCTCTTTGTGCTGGGATACAGTTCCCTCAGTGTTGTCTCTCTGTGTGTGCTGGGATACAATTCCCTCAGTGCTGTCTCTCTGTCTGCTGGGATACTGTTCCCTCAGTGCCATCTCCCTGTGTGCTGGGATACAATTCCCTCAGTGCTGTCTCTCTGTGTGCTGGGATACAGTTCCCTCAGTGCTGTCTCTCTGTGCGCTGGCATAAAGTTCCCTCAGTGCTGTCTCTCTGTGTGCTGGGATACAGTTCCCTCAGTACATTCTCTTTCTGTGTGCAGGGATACAGTTCCCTCACTGCCATCTCTCTGTGTGTGCTGGGATACATTTCCTTCAGTGCCATCACTCTGTGTGCTGGGATACAGTTCCCTCAGTGCCGTCTCTTTCTGTGTGCTGGGATACAGTTCCCTCAGTGCCATCTCCCTGTGTGCTGGGATACAGTTCCCTCAGTGCCGTCTCTCTGTCTGCTGGGATACAGTTCCCTCAGTGCCATCTCCCTGTGTGCTGGGATGCAGTTCCCTCAGTGCTGTCACTCTGTGTGCTGGGATACAGTTCCCTCAGTGCCGTCTCTCTGTGTGCTGGGATACAGTTCCCTCAGTGCTGTCACTCTTTGTGCTGGGATACAGTTCTTTCAGTGCTATCTCTCTGTGTGTGCTGGGATATAGTTCCCTCAGTGCCGTCATTCTGTGTCTGCTGGGATACAGTTCCCTCAGTGCCATCTCTCTGTGTGTGCAGGGATACTGTTCCCTCAGTGCCGTCTCTCTCTGTGTGCTGGGATACAGTTCCCTCAGTGCTGTCACTCTATGTGTGCTGGGATACAGTTCCCTCAGTGCTGTCACTCTGTCTGTGGTGGGATACAGTCCCCTCAGTGCCGTCTCTCTGTGTGCTGGGATACAGTTCCCTCATTGCTGTCTCAATGTGTGTGCTGGGATACAGTTCCCTCAGTGCTGTCTCTCTGTTTGCTGGGATACAGTTCCCTCAGTGCTGTGACTCTGTGTGCTGGGATACAGTTCCCTCAGTGATTTCTCTTTGTGTGTGCTGGGATATAGTTCCCTCAGAACCGTCATTCTGTGTCTGCTGGGATACAGTTCCCTCAGTGCTGTCTCTCTGTGTGCTGGGATACAGTTCCCTCAGTGCCATCTCTCTGTGTGCTGGGATACAGTTCCCTCAGTGCCGTCTCTTTCTGTGTGCTGGGATACAGTTCCATCAGTGCCATATCTCTGTGTGCTGGGATACAGTTCCATCAGTGCCATCTCTCTGTGTGTGCTGGGATACAGTTCCCTCAGTGCCATTTCTCTCTGTGTCATGGGATACAGTTCCCTAAGTACATTCTCTTTCTGAGTGCTGAGATACAGTTCCATCAGTGCTGTCTCTCTCTGTGTGCTGGGATACAGTTCCCTCACTGCTGTCTCTCTCTTTGTGCTGGGATACAGTTACCTCAGTGTTGTCTCTCTGTGTGTGCTGGGATACAATTCCCTCAGTGCTGTCTCTCTGTGTGCTGGGATACAGTTCCCTCAGTGCCATCTCTCTGTGTGCTGGGATACAGTTCCCTCAGTGCAGTCTCTCTCTGGGTGTGCTGGGATATATTTCCCTCAGTGCTGTCTCTTTCTGTGTGCTGGGATACAGTTCCCTCAGTGCTATCTTCCTGTGTGCTGTGATACAGTTCACTCAGTGCTGTCTCTCTGTGCGCTGACATAAAGTTCCCTCAGTGCTGTCTCTCTGTGTGCTGGGATACAGTTCCCTCAGTACATTCTCTTTCTGTGTGCTGGGATACAGTTCCATCAGTGCCATCTCTCTCTGTGTGCTGGGATACACTTCCCTCACTGCCAACTCTCTGTGTGTGCTGGGATACATTTCCTTCAGTGCCATCACTCTGTGTGCTGGGATACAGTTCCCTCAATGCTGTCTCTCTCTTTGTGCTGGGATACAGTTCCCTCAGTGCTGTCTCTTTCTGTGTGCTGGGATACAGTTCCCTCACTGCTGTCTCTCTGTGTGCTGGGATACAGTTCCCTCACTGCTGTCTCTCTGTGTGTGCTGGGATGCAGTTCCCTCAATGCAATTTCTCTCTGTGTGCTGGGATACAGTTCCCTCAGTGCAGTCTCTCTCTTTGTGCTGGGATACAGTTCCCTCAGTGCCGTTTCTCTGTGTCTGCTGTGATAGAGTTCCCTCAGTGCTGTCTCTCTGTGTGCTGGGATACAGTTCTCTCAGTGCTGTCTGTCTGTGTGCTGGGATACAGTTCCCTCAGTGCTGTCTCGCTGTGTGCTGGGATACAGTTCCCTCAGTGCCAGCTCTCTGTGTGCTGGGATACAGTTCCCTCAGTGCTGTCTCTCTGTATCATGGGATACAGTTCCCTCAGTGCCATCTCTCTGTGTCTGCTGGGATACAGTACTCTCAGTGCTGTCATTCTGTGTGCTGGGATACAGTTCCCTCAGTGCTGTCTCTCTGTGTGTGCTGGGATACAGTTCCCTCACTGCTGTCTGTCTGTGTCTGCTGGGATACAGTTCCCTCAGTGCTGTCTCTCTGTGTCCTGGGATACAGTTCACTCAGTGCTGTCTCTCTGTGTGCTGGGATACAGTTCCCTCAGTGCTGTCTCTCTGTGTGCTGGGACACAGTTCCCTCAGTGCCGTCTCTCTCTGTGTGCTGGGATACAGTTCCCTCAGTGCTGGTTCTCTGTGTGCTGGGATACAGTTCCCTCAGTGCTGTCTCTCTCTGTGTGCTGAGATACATTTCCCTCAGTGCTGTCTCTCTGTCTGCTGGGATACAGTTCCCTCAGTGCCATCTCCCTGTGTGCTGGGATACAGTTCCCTCAGTGCTGTCTCTCTGTGTCCTGGGATACAGTTCCCTCAGTGCTGTCTCTCTGTGTCCTGGGATACAGTTCCCTCAGTGCTGTCTCTCTGTGTCCTGGGATACAGTTCCCTCAGTGCTGTCTCTCTCTGTGTGCTGGGATACAGTTCCCTCAGTGCTGCCTTTCTGTGTGCTGGGATACAGTTCCCTCAGTGAAATCTCTCTGTGTGCTGGGATACAGTTCCCTCACTGCCATCTCTCTGTGTGTGCTGGGAAACAGTTCCCTCAGTGCCGTCTCTCTCTTTGTGCTTGGATACAGGTCCCTCAGTGCTGTCTCTCTGTGTGCTGGGATACAGTTCCCTCAGTGCTGTCTCTCTGTGTGCTGGGATACAGTTCCCTCACAGCAATCTCTCTGTGTGCTGGGATACAGTTCCCTCAGTGCCGTCTGTCTCTTTGTGCTTGGATACAGGTCCCTCAGTGCTGTCTCTGTGTGTGCTGGGATACAGTTCCCTCAGTGCTGTCTCTCTGTGTGCTGGGATACAGTCCCCTCAGTGCTGTCTCTCTGTCTGCTGGGATAAAGTTCCCTCAGTGCAATCTCTCTCTGTGCGCTGGGATACAGTTCCCTCAGTGCTGTCTCTCTGTGTGCTGGGATACAGTTCCCTCATTGCTGTCTCTCTGTGTGCTGGGATACAGTTCCCTCAGTGCTGTCTCTCTGTGTCCTGGGATAGTGTTCCCTCAGAGCTGTCTCTCTCTCTGTGCTGGGATACAATTCCCTCAGTGACGTCTCTCTCTGAATGCTGGGATACAGTTCCCTCAGTGCTGTCTCTCTGTGTATTGGGATACAGTTCCCTCAGTGCCAGCTCTGTGTGTCCTGGGATACAGTTCCCTCATTGCTGTATCTCTGTGTGCTGGGATACAGTTCCCTCAGTGCTGTCTCTCTGTGTCCTGGGATACTGTTCCCTCAGAGCTGTCTCTCTCTGTGTGCTGGGATACAGTTCCCTCAGTGACGTCTCTCTCTGAGTGCTGGGATACAGTTCCCTCAGAGCTGTCTCTCTCTGTGTGCTGGGATACAATTCCCTCAGTGACGTCTCTCTCTGAATGCTGGGATACAGTTCCCTCAGTGCTGGTTCTCTGTGTGCTGGCATAAAGTTCCCTCAGTGCTGTCCTTCTCTGTGTGCTGGGATACAGTTCCCTCAGTGCAGTCTCTTTCTGTGTGTGCTGGGATACAGTACTCTCAGTGCTGTCTCTCTGTCTGCTGGGATACAGTTCCCTCAGTGCCATCTCCCTGTGTGCTGGGATACAGTTCCCTCAGTGCTGTCTCTATGTGTGCTGGGATACAGTTCCCTCAGTGCTGTCTCTCTGTGTGCTGGGATACAGTTCCCTCAGTGCTGTCTCTCTGTGTGCTGGGATACAGTTCCCTCAGTGCTGTCTCTCTGTGTGCTGGGATACAGTTCCCTCAGTGCTGTCTCTCTGTGTGTGCTGGGATACAGTTCCCTCAGTGCCAGCTGTCTGTGTGCTGGAATACAGTTCCCTCAGTGCCGTCTCTCTCTTTGTGCCGGGATACAGTTCCGTCACTGCCATCTCTCTGTGTGTGCTGGGATAAAGTTCCCTCAGTGCTGTCTCTGTGTGTGCTGGGATACAGTTCCCTCACTGCCATCTCTCTGTTTGTGCTGGGATACAGTTCCCTCAGTGCAATCTCTCTCTGTGTGCTGGGATACAGGTCGCTCAGTGCTGTCTCTCTGTGTGCTGGGACACAGTTCCCTCAGTGACATCTCTCTGTCTGCGGGGATACAGTTCCCTCAGTGCTGTCTCTCTGTGTGTTGGGATAAGGTTCCCTCAGTGCTGTTTCTCTGTGTCGTGGGATATAGTTCCCTCAGTGCTGTCACTCTGTGTGCTGTGATACAGTTCCCTCAGTGCTGTCTCTCTGTGTGCTGGGATACAGTTCCCTCAGTGCTGTCTCTCTCTTTGTGCTGTGATACAGTTCCCTCAGTGCTGTCTCTCTGTGTGCTGTGATACAGTTCCCTCAGTGCTGTCTCTCTGTGTGCTGGGATACAGTTCCCTCAGTGCTGTCTCTCTCTTTGTGCTGTGATACAGTTCCCTCAGTGTTGTCTCTCTGTGTGCTCGGATACAGGTCCCTCAGTGCTGTCTCTCTCTTTGTGCTGGGATACAGTTCCGTCACTGCCATCTCCCTGTGTGCTGGGATACAGTTCCCTCAGCGCTGTCTCAGTGTGTGCTCGGATACAGTTCCCTCAGTGCTGTCTCAGTGTGTGCTGGGATACAGTTCCCTCAGTGCCATCTCCCTGTGTGCTGGGATACAGTTCCCTCAGTGCTGTCTCTCTCTGTGTGCTGGGATACAGTTCCCTCAGTGCTGTCTCTCTGTGTGCTGGGATACAGTTCCCTCAGTGCCATTTCTCTGTGTATGCTGGGATACAGTTCCCTCAGTGCTGTCTCTCTGAATGTGCTGGGATACAGTTCCCTCAGTGCTGTCTCTCTGTGTGCTGGGATGCAGTTCCCTCAGTGACATCTCTCTGTGTGCTGGGATACAGTTACCTCACTGCCATCTCTCTGAATGTGCTGGGATACAGTTCCCTCAGTGCTGTCTCTATGTGTGCTGGGATACAGTTCCCTCAGTGCTGTCTCTCTGTGTGCTGGGATGCAGTTCCCTCAGTGCCGTCTCTCTCTTTGTGCTGGGATACAGTTCCCTCAGTGCTGTCTCTATGTGTGCTGGGATACAGTTCCCTCAGTGCTGTCTCTCTGTGTGCTGGGATGCAGTTCCCTCAGTGCCGTCTCTCTCTTTGTGCTGGGATACAGTTCCCTCAGTGCTGTCTCTATGTGTGCTGGGATACAGTTCCCTCAGTGCTGTCTCTCTGTGTGCTGGGATACAGTTCCCTCACTGCCATCTCTCTGTGTGCTGGGATACAGTTCCCTCAGTGCCGTCTCTCTCTTTGTGCTTGGATACAGGTCCCTCAGTGCTGTCTCTGTGTGTGCTGGGATACAGTTCCCTCAGTGCTGCCTCTCTGTCTGCTGGGATAAAGTTCCCTCACTGCCATCTCTCTGTGTGCTGGGATACAGTTCCCTCAGTGCTGTCTCTCTGTGTGCTGGGATACAGTTCCCTCAGTGCTGCCTCTCTGTCTGCTGGGATAAAGTTCCCTCAGTGCAATCTCTCTGTGTGTGCTGGGATACAGTTCCCTCAGTGCTGTCTTGCTGTGTGCTGGGATACCGTTCCCTCAGTGCTGTCTCTCTGTGTGTTGGGATACAGTTCCCTCAGTGCCAGCTCTGTGTGTGCTGGGATACAGTTCCATCATTACTGTCTCTCTGTGTGCTGGGATACAGTTCCCTCAGTGCTGTCTCTCTGTGTGCTGGGATACAGTTCCCTCAGTGCTGTCTCTCTGTGTCCTGGGATACTGTTCCCTCAGTGACGTCTCTCTCTGTGTGCTGGGATACAGTTCCCTCAGTGACGTCTCTCTCTGTGTGCTGGGATACAGTTCCCTCAGTGAAATCTCTCTGTGTGCTGGGATACAGTTCCCTCACTGCCATCTCTCTGTGTGTGCTGGGAAACAGTTCCCTCAGTGCCGTCTCTCTCTTTGTGCTTGGATACAGGTCACTCAGTGCTGTCTCTCTGTGTGCTGGGATACAGTTCCCTCAGTGCTGTCTCTCTGTGTGCTGGGATACAGTTCCCTCACTGCAATCTCTCTGTGTGCTGGGATACAGTTCCCTCAGTGCCGTCTGTCTCTTTGTGCTTGGATACAGGTCCCTCAGTGCTGTCTCTGTGTGTGCTGGGATACAGTTCCCTCAGTGCTGTCTCTCTGTGTGCTGGGATACAGTCCCCTCAGTGCTGTCTCTCTGTCTGCTGGGATAAAGTTCCCTCAGTGCAATCTCTCTCTGTGCGCTGGGATACAGTTCCCTCAGTGCTGTCTTGCTGTGTGCTGGGATACAGTTCCCTCAGTGCTGTCTCTCTGTGTGCTGGGATACAGTTCCCTCATTGCTGTCTCTCTGTGTGCTGGGATACAGTTCCCTCAGTGCTGTCTCTCTGTGTCCTGGGATACTGTTCCCTCAGAGCTGTCTCTCTCTCTGTGCTGGGATACAATTCCCTCAGTGACGTCTCTCTCTGAATGCTGGGATACAGTTCCCTCAGTGCTGTCTCTCTGTGTATTGGGATACAGTTCCCTCAGTGCCAGCTCTGTGTGTCCTGGCATACAGTTCCCTCATTGCTGTATCTCTGTGTGCTGGGATACAGTTCCCTCAGTGCTGTCTCTCTGTGTCCTGGGATACTGTTCCCTCAGAGCTGTCTCTCTCTGTGTGCTGGGATACAGTTCCCTCAGTGACGTCTCTCTCTGAGTGCTGGGATACAGTTCCCTCAGAGCTGTCTCGCTCTGTGTGCTGGGATACAATTCCCTCAGTGACGTCTCTCTCTGAATGCTGGGATACAGTTCCCTCAGTGCTGGTTCTCTGTGTGCTGGCATAAAGTTCCCTCAGTGCTGTCCTTCTCTGTGTGCTGGGATACAGTTCCCTCAGTGCAGTCTCTTTCTGTGTGTGCTGGGATACAGTACTCTCAGTGCTGTCTCTCTGTCTGCTGGGATACAGTTCCCTCAGTGCCATCTCCCTGTGTGCTGTGATACAGTTTCCTCAGTGCTGTCTCTCTGTGTGCTGGGATACAGTTCCCTCAGTGCTGTCTCTCTCTGTGTGCTGGGATACAGTTCCCTCAGTGCTGTCTCTATGTGTGCTGGGATACAGTTCCCTCAGTGCTGTCTCTCTGTGTGCTGGGATACAGTTCCCTCACTGCCATCTCTCTGTGTGTGCTGGGATAAAGTTCCCTCAGTGCTGTCTCTCTGTGTGCTGGGATACAGTTCCCTCACTGCCATCTCTCTGTGTGTGCTGGGATACAGTTCCCTCAGTGCAATCTCTCTCTGTGTGCTGGGATACAGGTCCCTCAGTGCTGTCTCTCTGTGTGCTGGGACACAGTTCCCTCAGTGACATCTCTCTGTCTGCGGGGATACAGTTCCCTCAGTGCTGTCTCTCTGTGTGTTGGGATAAGGTTCCCTCAGTGCTGTTTCTCTGTGTCGTGGGATATAGTTCCCTCAGTGCTGTCACTCTGTGTGCTGGGATGCAGTTCCCTCAGTGCTGTCTCTCTGTGTGTGCTGGGATACAGTTCCCTCAGTGCTGTCTCTCTGTGTGTTGGGATAAGGTTCCCTCAGTGCTGTTTCTCTGTGTCGTGGGATATAGTTCCCTCAGTGCTGTCACTCTGTGTGCTGTGATACAGTTCCCTCAGTGCTGTCTCTCTGTGTGCTGGGATACAGGTCCCTCAGTGCTGTCTCTCTCTTTGTGCTGTGATACAGTTCCCTCAGTGCTGTCTCTCTGTGTGCTCGGATACAGGTCCCTCAGTGCTGTCTCTTTCTTTGTGCTGGGATACAGTTCCGTCACTGCCATCTCCCTGTGTGCTGGGATACAGTTCCCTCAGCGCTGTCTCAGTGTGTGCTCGGATACAGTTCCCTCAGTGCTGTCTCAGTGTGTGCTGGGATACAGTTCCCTCAGTGCCATCTCCCTGTGTGCTGGGATACAGTTCCCTCAGTGCTGTCTCTCTCTGTGTGCTGGGATACAGTTCCCTCAGTGCTGTCTCTCTGTGTGCTGGGATACAGTTCCCTCAGTGCCATTTCTCTGTGTGTGCTGGGATACAGTTCCCTCAGTGCTGTCTCTCTGAATGTGCTGGGATACAGTTCCCTCAGTGCTGTCTCTCTGTGTGCTGGGATGCAGTTCCCTCAGTGACATCTCTCTGTGTGCTGGGATACAGTTACCTCACTGCCATCTCTCTGTGTGTGCTGGCAAACAGTTCCCTCAGTGCCGTCTCTCTCTTTGTGCTTGGAAACAGGTCCCTCAGTGCTGTCTCTCTGTGTGCTGGGATACAGTTCCCTCAGTGCTGTCTCTCTGTGTGCTGGGATACAGTTCCCTCACTGCCATCTCTCTGTGTGCTGGGATACAGTTCCCTCAGTGCCGTCTCTCTCTTTGTGTTTGGATACAGGTCCCTCAGTGCTGTCTCTGTGTGTGCTGGGATACAGTTCCCTCAGTGCTGTCTCTCTGTGTGCTGGGATACAGTTCCCTCAGTGCTGCCTCTCTGTCTGCTGGGATACAGTTCCCTCAGTGCTGTCTCTCTGTGTGTGCTGGGATACAGTTCCCTCAGTGCTGCCTCTCTGTCTGCTGGGATAAAGTTCCCTCAGTGCAATCTCTCTCTGTGTGCTGGGATACAGTTCCCTCAGTGCTGTCTTGCTGTGTGCTGGGATACCGTTCCCTCAGTGCTGTCTCTCTGTGTGTTGGGATACAGTTCCCTCAGTGCCAGCTCTGTGTGTGCTGGGATACAGTTCCATCATTACTGTCTCTCTGTGTGCTGGGATACAGTTCCCTCAGTGACGTCTCTCTCTGTGTGCTGGGATACAGTTCCCTCAGTGACGTCTCTCTCTGTGTGCTGGGATACAGTTCCCTCAGTGCTGTCTTGCTGTGTGCTGGGATACCGTTCCCTCAGTGCTGTCTCTCTGTGTGTTTGGATACAGTTCCCTCAGTGCCAGCTCTGTGTGTGCTGGGATACAGTTCCCTCATTACTGTCTCTCTGTGTGCTGGGATACAGTTCCCTCAGTGCTGTCTCTCTGTGTGCTGGGATACAGTTCCCTCAGTGCTGTCTCTCTGTGTCCTGGGATACTGTTCCCTCAGTGACGTCTCTCTCTGTGTGCTGGGATACAGTTCCCTCAGTGACGTCTCTCTCTGTGTGCTGGGATACAGTTCCCTCAGTGACGTCTCTCTCTGTGTGCTGGGATACAGTTCCCTCAGTGACGTCTCTCTCTGTGTGCTGGGATACAGTTCCCTCAGCGACGTCTCTCTCTGTGTGCTGGGATACAGTTCCATCAGTGACGTCTCTCTCTGTGTGCTGGGATACAGTTCCCTCAGTGCTGGTTCTCTGTGTGCTGGGATACATTTTCCTCAGTGCCATCTCTCTCTGTGTGCTGGGATACAATTCCCTCAGTGTTGTCTCTCTGTCTGCTGGGATACAGTTCCCTCAGTGCTGCCTCTCTGTGTGCTGGGATACAGTTCCCTCAGTGACATCTCTCTGTGTGCTGGGATACAGTTACCTCACTGCCATCTCTCTGTGTGTGCTGGGAAACATTTCCCTCAGTGCCGTCTCTCTCTTTGTGCTTGGATACAGGTCCCTCAGTGCTGTCTCTCTGTGTGCTGGGATACAGTTCCCTCAGTGCTGTCTCTCTGTGTGCTGGGATACAGTTCCCTCACTGCCATCTCTCTGTGTGCTGGGATACAGTTCCCTCAGTGCCGTCTCTCTCTTTGTGCTTGGATACAGGTCCCTCAGTGCTGTCTCTGTGTGTGCTGGGATACAGTTCCCTCATTGCTGTCTCTCTGTGTGCTGGGATACAGTTCCCTCAGTGCTGCCTCTCTGTCTGCTGGGATAAAGTTCCCTCAGTGCAATCTCTCTCTGTGTGCTGGGATACAGTTTCCTCAGTGCTGTCTTGCTGTGTGCTGGGATACCGTTCCCTCAGTGCTGTCTCTCTATGTGTTGGGATACAGTTCCCTCAGTGCCAGCTCTGTGTGTGCTGGGATACAGTTCCCTCATTACTGTCTCTCTGTGTGCTGGGATACAGTTCCCTCAGTGCTGTCTCTCTGTGTGCTGGGATACAGTTCCCTCAGTGCTGTCTCTCTGTGTGCTGGGATACTGTTCCCTCAGTGACGTCTCTCTCTGTGTGCTGGGATACAGTTCCCTCAGTGACGTCTCTCTCTGTGTGCTGGGATACAGTTCCCTCAGTGACGTCTCTCTCTGTGTGCTAGGATACCGTTCCCTCAGTCCCATCACTCTGTGTGCTGGGATACAGTTCCCTCAATGCTGTCTCTCTCTTTGTGCTTGGATACAGTTCCCTCAGTGCCATCTCCCTGTGTGCTGGGATACAGTTCCCTCAATGTTGTCTATCTGTGTCGTGGGATACAGTTCCCTCAGTGCCATCTGTCTGTCTGTGCAGGGATACAGTTCCCTCAGTGCTGTCTGTCTGTGTCTGCTGGGATACAGTTCCCTCAGTGCTGTCTCTCTGTCTGTGCTGGGATACAGTTCCCTCATTGCTGTCTCTCTGTGTGCTGGGATACAGTTCCCTCATTGCTGTCTCTCTGCGTGCTGGGATACAGTTCCCTCATTGCTGTCTCTCTGTGTGCTGGGATACAGTTCCCTCAGTGACATCTCTCTGTGTGCTGGGATACAGTTCCCTCAGTGCTGTCTCTCTGTGTGCTGGGATACAGTTCCCTCAGTGCCAGCTCTCTGTGTATGCTGGGATATAGTTCCCTCATTGCTGTCTCTCCCTGTGTGCTGGGATACAGTTCCCACAGTGCTGTCTCTCTGTGTGCTGGGATACAGTTACCTCAGTGCTGTCTCTCTGTCTGCTGGGATAAAGTTCCCTCAGTGCAATCTCTCTGTGTGTGCTGTGATACAGTTCCCTCAGTGCTGTCTCTATGTGTGTTGGGATACAGTTCCCTCAGTGCCAGCTCTCTGTGTGTGCTGGGATATAGTTCCCTCATTGCTGTCTCTCCCTGTGTGCTGGGATACAGTTCCCACAGTGCTGTCTCTCTGTGTGCTGGGATACAGTTCCCTCAGTGCCATCTCTCTGTGTCCTGGGATACAGTTCCCTCAGTGACGTCTCTCTCTGTGTGCTGGGATACAGTTCCCTCAGTGCTGGTTCTCTGTGTGCTGGGATACAGTGCCCTCAGTGCTGTCTCTCTGTGTGCTGGGATACAGTTCCCTCAGTGCCATCTCTCTGTGTGCTGGAATACAGTTCCCTCAGTGCCGTCTCTCTCTTTGTGCCGGGATACAGTTCCGTCACTGCCATCTCTCTGTGTGTGCTGGGATACAGTTCCCTTAGTGCTGTCTCTCTGTGTGCTGGGATACAGTTCCCTCACTGCCATCTCTCTGTGTGTGCTGGGATACAGTTCCCTCAGTGCTGTCTCTCTGTGTGCTGGGATACAGGTCCCTCAGTGCTGTCTCTCTGTGTGCTGGGATACAGTTCCCTCAGTGCTGTCTCTCTGTCTGCTGGGATACAGTTCCCTCAGTGCCGTCTCTCTCTTTGTGCTTGGATACAGGTCCCTCAGTGCTGTCTCTCTGTCTGCGGGGATACAGTTCCCTCAGTGCTGTCTCTCTGTGGGCTGGGATACACTTCCCTCAGTGCCATCTCCCTGTGGGCTGGGATACAGTTCCCTCAGTGCTGTCTCTCTGTGTGCTGGGATACAGTTCCCTCAGTGCTGTCTCTCTCTGTGTGCTGGGATACAATTCCCTCAGTGCCATCTCCCTGTGTGCTGGGATACAGTTCCCTCAGTGCCATCTCCCTGTCTGCTGGGATACAGTTCCCTCAGTGCCATCCATCTGTGTGCTGGGATACAGTTCCCTCAGTGCTGTCTCTCTCTGTGTGCTGGGATACAGTTCCCTCAGTGCTGTCTCTCTCTGTGTGCTGGGATACAGTTCCCTCAGTGCTGTCTCTCTGTGTGTTGGGATACAGTTCCCTCAGTGCTGTCTCTCTGTGTGCTGGGATACAGTTCCCTCACTGCAATCTCTCTGTGTGCTGGGATACAGTTCCCTCAGTGCCGTCTGTCTCTTTGTGCTTGTATACAGGTCCCTCAGTGCTGTCTCTCTGTGTGCTGGGATACAGTCCCCTCAGTGCTGTCTCTCTGTCTGCTGGGATAAAGTTCCCTCAGTGCAATCTCTCTCTGTGCGCTGGGATACAGTTCCCTCAGTGCTGTCTTGCTGTGTGCTGGGATACAGTTCCCTCAGTGCTGTCTCTCTGTGTGCTGGGATACAGTTCCCTCATTGCTGTCTCTCTGTGTGCTGGGATACAGTTCCCTCAGTGCTGTCTCTCTGTGTCCTGGGATACTGTTCCCTCAGAGCTGTCTCTCTCTCTGTGCTGGGATACAATTCCCTCAGTGACGTCTCTCTCTGAATGCTGGGATACAGTTCCCTCAGTGCTGTCTCTCTGTGTATTGGGATACAGTTCCCTCAGTGCCAGCTCTGTGTGTCCTGGCATACAGTTCCCTCATTGCTGTATCTCTGTGTGCTGGGATACAGTTCCCTCAGTGCTGTCTCTCTGTGTCCTGGGATACTGTTCCCTCAGAGCTGTCTCTCTCTGTGTGCTGGGATACAGTTCCCTCAGTGACGTCTCTCTCTGAGTGCTGGGATACAGTTCCCTCAGAGCTGTCTCGCTCTGTGTGCTGGGATACAATTCCCTCAGTGACGTCTCTCTCTGAATGCTGGGATACAGTTCCCTCAGTGCTGGTTCTCTGTGTGCTGGCATAAAGTTCCCTCAGTGCTGTCCTTCTCTGTGTGCTGGGATACAGTTCCCTCAGTGCAGTCTCTTTCTGTGTGTGCTGGGATACAGTACTCTCAGTGCTGTCTCTCTGTCTGCTGGGATACAGTTCCCTCAGTGCCATCTCCCTGTGTGCTGTGATACAGTTTCCTCAGTGCTGTCTCTCTGTGTGCTGGGATACAGTTCCCTCAGTGCTGTCTCTCTCTGTGTGCTGGGATACAGTTCCCTCAGTGCTGTCTCTATGTGTGCTGGGATACAGTTCCCTCAGTGCTGTCTCTCTGTGTGCTGGGATACAGTTCCCTCACTGCCATCTCTCTGTGTGTGCTGGGATAAAGTTCCCTCAGTGCTGTCTCTCTGTGTGCTGGGATACAGTTCCCTCACTGCCATCTCTCTGTGTGTGCTGGGATACAGTTCCCTCAGTGCAATCTCTCTCTGTGTGCTGGGATACAGGTCCCTCAGTGCTGTCTCTCTGTGTGCTGGGACACAGTTCCCTCAGTGACATCTCTCTGTCTGCGGGGATACAGTTCCCTCAGTGCTGTCTCTCTGTGTGTTGGGATAAGGTTCCCTCAGTGCTGTTTCTCTGTGTCGTGGGATATAGTTCCCTCAGTGCTGTCACTCTGTGTGCTGGGATGCAGTTCCCTCAGTGCTGTCTCTCTGTGTGTGCTGGGATACAGTTCCCTCAGTGCTGTCTCTCTGTGTGTTGGGATAAGGTTCCCTCAGTGCTGTTTCTCTGTGTCGTGGGATATAGTTCCCTCAGTGCTGTCACTCTGTGTGCTGTGATACAGTTCCCTCAGTGCTGTCTCTCTGTGTGCTGGGATACAGGTCCCTCAGTGCTGTCTCTCTCTTTGTGCTGTGATACAGTTCCCTCAGTGCTGTCTCTCTGTGTGCTCGGATACAGGTCCCTCAGTGCTGTCTCTTTCTTTGTGCTGGGATACAGTTCCGTCACTGCCATCTCCCTGTGTGCTGGGATACAGTTCCCTCAGCGCTGTCTCAGTGTGTGCTCGGATACAGTTCCCTCAGTGCTGTCTCAGTGTGTGCTGGGATACAGTTCCCTCAGTGCCATCTCCCTGTGTGCTGGGATACAGTTCCCTCAGTGCTGTCTCTCTCTGTGTGCTGGGATACAGTTCCCTCAGTGCTGTCTCTCTGTGTGCTGGGATACAGTTCCCTCAGTGCCATTTCTCTGTGTGTGCTGGGATACAGTTCCCTCAGTGCTGTCTCTCTGAATGTGCTGGGATACAGTTCCCTCAGTGCTGTCTCTCTGTGTGCTGGGATGCAGTTCCCTCAGTGACATCTCTCTGTGTGCTGGGATACAGTTACCTCACTGCCATCTCTCTGTGTGTGCTGGCAAACAGTTCCCTCAGTGCCGTCTCTCTCTTTGTGCTTGGAAACAGGTCCCTCAGTGCTGTCTCTCTGTGTGCTGGGATACAGTTCCCTCAGTGCTGTCTCTCTGTGTGCTGGGAAACAGTTCCCTCACTGCCATCTCTCTGTGTGCTGGGATACAGTTCCCTCAGTGCCGTCTCTCTCTTTGTGCTTGGATACAGGTCCCTCAGTGCTGTCTCTGTGTGTGCTGGGATACAGTTCCCTCAGTGCTGTCTCTCTGTGTGCTGGGATACAGTTCCCTCAGTGCTGCCTCTCTGTCTGCTGGGATACAGTTCCCTCAGTGCTGTCTCTCTGTGTGTGCTGGGATACAGTTCCCTCAGTGCTGCCTCTCTGTCTGCTGGGATAAAGTTCCCTCAGTGCAATCTCTCTCTGTGTGCTGGGATACAGTTCCCTCAGTGCTGTCTTGCTGTGTGCTGGGATACCGTTCCCTCAGTGCTGTCTCTCTGTGTGTTGGGATACAGTTCCCTCAGTGCCAGCTCTGTGTGTGCTGGGATACAGTTCCATCATTACTGTCTCTCTGTGTGCTGGGATACAGTTCCCTCAGTGACGTCTCTCTCTGTGTGCTGGGATACAGTTCCCTCAGTGACGTCTCTCTCTGTGTGCTGGGATACAGTTCCCTCAGTGCTGTCTTGCTGTGTGCTGGGATACCGTTCCCTCAGTGCTGTCTCTCTGTGTGTTGGGATACAGTTCCCTCAGTGCCAGCTCTGTGTGTGCTGGGATACAGTTCCCTCATTACTGTCTCTCTGTGTGCTGGGATACAGTTCCCTCAGTGCTGTCTCTCTGTGTGCTGGGATACAGTTCCCTCAGTGCTGTCTCTCTGTGTCCTGGGATACTGTTCCCTCAGTGACGTCTCTCTCTGTGTGCTGGGATACAGTTCCCTCAGTGACGTCTCTCTCTGTGTGCTGGGATACAGTTCCCTCAGTGACGTCTCTCTCTGTGTGCTGGGATACAGTTCCCTCAGTGACGTCTCTCTCTGTGTGCTGTAGAATTCGCAATTATCGCGATTTGATTAATAAGGAGAAAACACAAAGTTTCGTTCAAACAGCTTTTATTTCAGCAGAATGCTGTCAGGTTTAAATTGGACACAAGCAGCCTGTAAAATGGCCGCCGCACCTCGTGACAGAACATTCTAGACTTTTCAACAGGCAGACAAGATGGCGTTCCAATACACATTTTTGCAAGATCGATAACGATTCAGCACAGTGAAGATAATACCCGAGACATTATGGGTTTGCAGTATAAACATAGATACTGAAATCGGTCTCCCAGGTACAAAGGAAAGCCATTGCACCGAGTAATCAAGGGCCCATCCAAAAGACATTAGTATGTAAACTCCCAACGACTCTACGATGAGAGAGCCGTTAGCAGGTAGTTATACAGGACACTTGGAAGCCCCAAACCCCTCCAGGGAGAACACCGACCGATTTAACAATGGGAGAAGTATTAGCAGGTACTCAAACATTCATGAGTAGCCCCGAAACCCATTAAGGACAGAGATCACCCATACAGGACATTTTGGGCGCCAAACCTTAAACAAAAGAATGGACATTGTAGTTGGGCGGGAAACGGAAGAACTGTGCACTATAATTGCAGGCCCCAAACCGTCCATTCGCTCTCTTGCTCTTGCTGCTTGCCTCGTGTTCTTGACTCTTGCCGCTTGTTGCTGTTATCATCGGGGCTGCTCCTGTGTTTTATCCGGTCGATTCGTAACCTCGTGGCTGCTCCTGTGTAAAAGACTGTTGCAAAGACCTATGTTGGTAGCTGGCAGCGGAACCAAAGGCCCGAGATGAGATGAGATGAGATGAGAGGAGAAGAGAAGAAGACCTTATCCATCGCCACGGTCAGTAAATCCCGACCGCGCCTGTAGGTCGATCAGCCAAGTCTTCTTGACAACGGTGCTCCACCATACCTTGTATCCAACCAACAGAGGTCTTCACTACAGCGGACGGTCCAGCCGACTGACCGAGCAGCAGAAGCAGTAAACAAGTGGGACCAGGAGATCTCCTGACCAACACGTGGGTGCTGCGGTGAAAAACATCCGATCAGCTATTCGGGATTTCTCCGAGTTATTACGAGTGGTGAGCATGAGTCTCGGGATCCTACGAAGCTAGTTTAGGACAGACATTGATAGGGGAGGGTTTAAAGATTAAGGATATTTGTAATGTGTGCCCTATTTACGTTGTGCCGTTCGTTCCTCGTTTCCCTAAGAGTGATTATAACTGTTTTGTAAGATTGTACTGTCATTAATCTGTGCATATGACATGTATTTCATAATTTTAAGTATCATGCAATAAAGATTTTCCATTTCGTACCGTTCAAACCAAGTCTACATGAGTTTTATCTCCATTACTGCTCTCGCATCTAAGTCCAGTGTCTAGAACCGTAAGGGAGAGTGATTCGAACCACTCACAGGGGTGTCTAGTGTTCCCAGACTGGCTGGAGACCAGGCCTAGACCCGCACTGACATACAGGCTGCACAGAGCCGCGTGAATCTCACAGGCTACGAGACACGCAGGGTCAGGAGAGAATCCCTTACAGAAAATGGCGACCGCGGCAGGACACTGGCAGCGAGAGGGTAGTGTGTTAGATTTTGGAATGACTGTACGAAATGTGATGCAGGAAAAGATAGCGGATTACGTATTTGGAAAGGTTAATCTAACGAAAAAGTGGATAAGCGAATTGTTAGCGGATAAGAGCCCACTAGAGGCAGCTGAAAGGTGGACTGATAGTAAGGAGCATAAAAAGGCAGTTGAGAAAGCAGTCTGGCTTATGTGCTACAAAAGGCAGGTTCAGATTTCAAACCAGACCAATACAGCGCTAACCGCTCGAATCAAGCAGTTAGAGGAGGAAATGGAGGAGAAGGTTTCTGGAGGGGAGGCGCTCATTAAGAGTTTACATGAGTTACGCCAGGAAAGCCAGGAAGTCTCCAGTTACCTTAAAACAAGGGTAGAGTATCTCGAGTGCCAGATCACTGAAGCAAAATTAAACGAGAGTAGGATGAAGGAAAGATGTAACCGTCAAGCTGCCCAGATAAGAACTCAAGAAGAGAGCTTAATGGGGGTTAGGTCGGCGTATAAGTTGGCCCTTGAGGATAAGTTTCAGGGAGCCGACCATAGCGCCTGCGAAAAAGAGATAGAGAGCCTCAAAAAGGCCGTGAATAATGCGAACGGCATGGTGTGCCTTATTAATCCGTCGGCACGCCAGCCGCTAGTAAATGAGAGATTTAGAAATTCCCCACCAAGTAAAGCAGAAGAAGTAGTAGCCACTGCGCCCTCCGCGCCACCCAGCTATTCAGAAACCTGGGTTAGGGAGGAAGCAACGGAAGAAGCAAAAGAGCCCGTTGAAAAGGAGGTAGAAAAGGGATCGTTGTATCCAGTAACGGGGATTAAAAGGGGCCCAAGCAGGAACGGTGGGGAAGAACCGGGGGATCTCCTCGGACAGCTGGTGTTGCCTCACAGTTCACATCAGCTGAGGGCCATGATAAACCACGTAAGGAAGCTGACCGAGATAGACGACCCTTCCGTACATTTTAGGGAAGTTGAGCAAGCCGCAGCCATCAACGGCTGCGATGATGGGGAGACAGCAAAAATGCTGCTGTTCTCGTTAGATAGCTCGGTCCTTCAGTGTCTCTCAGGCGATAGCAAGAGGGGTAATAAAAGTTATGAGGAATTGAAAAATGAGGTCCTAGAAGTAGTGGGAGCGAACGACGGAGGTCCGTTTGCTAGAGTGGGACAGACAGTGCAGATGGAGGGAGAACCCCCGAAGGTTTTTGCCGACAGGTTGTGGCCAGTATATGAGCGCAGCTGTCTAGGTGCGCCCGAGCGCGAAGATGTGGAAGGCGCCGCTTTAATTCATTGGCTTAGGTGCATAATAGCCAACAGTTTACCAGCCGTTAGAGAGCAGGCAAAAGCATGGTTCGATCCCAATGACCTCAACCTTACGGAAGAGTCGGTCTTGAATCGACTCACGTTAGGTTACCGTAACATAAGGGGTATGACGACACGTCCCTTTAAGGGAAGAGTACATGAGGTACGACCCGCAGCCCCGACTCAAAGAGAGTGGCATCAGGAGGGTAATCGCGCCCCACAGGCAAGTAATGCCTGTTACGGGTGTGGGAAGACAGGGCACTGGCGCAAGCACTGCAGGAACCCTTGGAAGGATTCCAAGGATAAAAATCCCGCGGTCCGAGCCCAGACGCCTGTCCCGCCTAAGGAAGCAAAGGCACCCACCTCTCCCGAAGACCTCGAAGCAGTGTTAGGAGTCATGCGCAAGATGGTTTTGAATGCGCGTGGACAGGTGGCGGTCGCAACCGGCCCCGTAGGTGCCGCAGGACCGTCTAATAGTGCCCCATGACTAGAACCAGCACAGCCCGTCTACCTGTGTCCGCTCAGCTATGATGCGTGGAGGCGACCTGTGGTGGAGATGGAGGTAGAGAAACAAAAGGGCAGTTATTTGTTGGACACGGGAGCTTCTTGCACCATAATCCATACAGATGACCCTTTTGACTCGCCGCTATCTACCAAGGTCCCATTCACGCTAGCAGGGTTCACAGGGAAAGAACAGGCTGGCACGTTTTCCCTCCCGCTATCCATTCGTTTAGGGACACTTCGCCTTAAGTGGAAGTGTATACTGATGGCATGGCAAAAGGGGGGTGGAAGAGGTATTCTCGGGTCCGATCTGCTAGCGGGACACGGGATCCTCGTGGACCTCAGAAATCACTGTCTCTGGGGGGCTAAAGGTGAAAAAGGCGAGGTAATGGTGATTCAAGGGGAGGAAGAAACAGGGGTCCTGTGTACCGTACAGCCATCCGGAGGCTACGACCTCAGGCTTATGGTCGCAGATGTCCCAACGGACATGCAAACGTACGTGACAGATAATATGCACGCGTTTGCAACCCACAAGCACGATTGTGGGAGGGTGGTCGGGTTTGAGGTCAGCGTAGATGGGGACCCCATGACCCGACCCCAAAAGCAGTATAACTTCCCCAAAGAAGCAGAACCCGATATGGAGGCAGCAATGTCTTCCTTGGTGCAGCAGGGCGTGTTGAGGCCGATAGCCACACACGTGAACTCCCCATTATGGCCGGTTAGGAAGCCGGATAATTCGTGGAGAGCCACGGTGGACTACAGAGTCCTTAACAGTAACATCCCCGCCTGCGCGCCCACAGTAGCAGCAGTTGCTGACCTAATAGGGAGCATCCCAGCGTCCGCGACCACGTTCACGGTGCTGGATATCTCGAACGGTTTTTGGTCCATCCCGCTGCGGCGAGAGCACCAGTACAAGTTCGCCTTTACGTTTAAAGGGCAACAGTACACATGGAACTGCTTGCCACAGGGTTTCCACAATAGCCCCAGTATTTTTCACCAGTGTATGGCAGGAAGTTTAAAGGAGTTTAGTCAGCCCAATCAGATAGTACAGTATGTGGATGATTTGCTCCTATTTACGGACTCAAGGGAGGAGCACGGACCACTACTGGACGAGTTATTGGAGCTGTTAGCGAGAAAGGGTTTTAAAGTAAACCCAAAGAAAGCACGTATCGGTCAGCAGGAAGTAAAATTCCTGGGACTGACCCTACGCGCTGGGGAAAGAGCTATAGACAAAGCAAGGAGGGAGTCGGTGCAAGAATTACCGATTCCCAACAACGTAAGGGGTGTGAGGTCCTTCTTGGGACTGACCGGTTACTGCAGGGATTTTATCGAGGATTATGCGGCCACAGCGGCGCCGCTCCTCCGACTCCTCCATAAGGGGGTAGAGTGGCTTTGGGACGAGGGCTGCCAAGCAGCCTTCGAGAAGTTAAAAAGGGATCTGCAGACCGCGCCAGCCTTAGGGGCCATAGATGGGGGGAAGGAGTTTTTCCTGGAGGTAGCTGCCAGCGGAGACAGCTTAAGCGCCGTGCTGCTCCAAGAGCGTCACGGCAAGCTGAGGCCGGTTGTCTATTCATCCAGGGTATTAACGGATGTGGAGAGAAGTTTTTCCAATTGCGAAAGGCACCTTTTAGCCACGCATTGGGCTGTGAAAAGATCAGCGATCTTCACAGGGCTCTCTCCCATCACTCTCCTCACACATCACACACCAACTAAGATGCTTCTGGATGGGAGGATTAAAGACGGGACCGTAAGCAGCGCACGCATTGCGCGTTGGACCCTTCTTCTCTCCCAGTTGGACATCAGAGTAAAAGGTCTTTGCGAGCCCAGGCTTGCGGCCAATTTGGTATACCCCGGTACAGCCCACCGGTGTTCGGTGGAGGGGGTGTGGGACGTCAACATAGGTTTACGGGCCGGGATACATCCCACTGGGCGCGAGATTTATGTTGATGGGTCTAGCACAGTATCTGCTGGCGAGCGACTCACAGGGTGTGGAGTTTATGACCCTGCGGCAGACCTTGCCCTGGCGATCAAGCTCCCTAGCACCATGAGCGCGCAGCAAGCTGAGCTGTCTGCCGTGGTGTACGTGGTAACCCACCCAGACATTTTCCCAACCCCATACACGATTTGCTCGGACAGTATGTTCACCTGCAATTCGTGTACAGAATACCTGGCCATTTGGTCCCGCCGTGGATACACCTCCGCGGACGGGCGACCTTTAACGGTAAAGCCCTTGCTGGAAAAGATCTTAGCAGCAGCAGTAGGGGAGGAAGGGGAGATTTTCATCCATAAGGTGAAAGCTCACTCCTCCACAGAGCCCCGTGGGGAGGGCAACCGGCAGGCGGATGCGCTAGCCAGGGAGGGTGCCCGCGACGGTACTTTCTGGAACCCCTATAGAACCGGACCCATAGCAGCGGTCCGAGGCGGGGACGGGAATACCGGGAACACTAGGGTAGCATTGCCCCTAGACCTTAAGACCGTCCAAGCCCAGGATCCCGCCCTAAAAGCAGTCCTAAAAACGATTGCTGAGGGGAGGCAGGTAGAAGGTCCGTACAGTACGGCAACCCTCTCAGTTAAGGAAGGCATGCTGTTCCGCGGGGAGCAGTGGGTTGTGCCGCAGCAGCACAGGAGGGAATTCCTCCAGTTGGCTCACGAGGGACCAGGGGCAGGGCACCCCGGGCCCGAGGTTACCTGGCAACGGGTAGAGCAAGCGGGATGGTGGCCGGGGCTCAGGGAACAAGTCCGCGAGTTCTGTGCAAACTGTCTTGTGTGCGCTGCAAACAACCCAGACCCCCAGAAAAGGAAGGTGCCCATGGGACACGTAAGAAGGGTAGAGGGACCATGGCAGTCGATACAGATCGACTATATAGGACCCCTGCCCACCACCCAGGGAGGTTATAAATACTGCCTCGTCCTGGTAGATGTGTTTTCCAAGTGGGTGGAAGCCTTCCCTTGTCGAACAGCTACGGCACTGGGTACAGCAAAAATCTTGGTCCGGGAAGTGTTCTCGCGGTGGGGACTCCCCCGTTTCGTGGAGTCAGACCAAGGGAGTCATTTCACCGGCCAGGTGATGCAGAACACCCTCATGCTTTTGGGCATTGAAGGGAAGTGGCACGTAGCACACAATCCCCAGTCATCCGGGATTGTTGAGCGTATGAACCGGACCCTGAAGGAGAAATTGAGGAAAGAGACTAGGAACTCGCCCCAAAAATGGGCGGAAGTTCTGCCTTTAGTCCTCATGGGGGTCCGGGCCAGTCAGTCAAAAAGTACGGGGTACTCCCCGCACGAGGTAATGACCGGCAGGCTCATGCGAACCCCCACCCATGTGCTAGCCCCGGTGCTCACTGAGGGTCAGCTTCAAGAGATCAGCAGGGACAAGTTCGCCCAAACTCTCTTGGAGCGCCTGAAGCAAGTTTATGAGCAGGCGGCTGGGAACATGGGAAGGCAGCACCAGGGCAATCGCTTGTTGCTGGAACCCCGCAAAACGCGGGAGTGGGAAGTAGGAGACCAGGTCATGGTCAGAAACTACGCCAGAGTAGGGAGTCTGGAACCACTGTATATGGGACCCTACAACATTGTAGACAAGGCAAGTCCCATGGTTTACGCCGTAAAAGTACCTCGGCGCACTAAGTGGTTCCACATAAACCAATGTAAACTGTACCAGCCGGGTGCGCAAGGGAAAACTACAGGGGTAAATCCCGCCAATGGGAAAACACAGCCCCAGGTAGGACCACAAGGCACACAGGCAGGCGTAGCAGCTTGCATCAGGGGAAGGGACATCCCGGACGATCATGCAGCGTTTTTCTGGAGTTGGGGGTTAGATGACGAGGACCCCAGGGTACCCTGGTCAGATGAGGATAGTGCAGATGAGCATAGTGATGATGACGGGTGGTTCCTGAGGAACGGTCTGGGAGGATTGGGGCCGCTAGGTAGAGATCCATACGGGGTGGACACACAAGCTGCAGGTCCCGACAACAGGAGGAAGGAGCTAGAGGAGGCCGGGCCAGCCGCTATGTGGTTCCCAGAGGTGTGGCCGCCCGCTTTGAACGTCCAGTCCTCAGGGGAGGCAGAGTTCACGAGTGAAGGGCCGCCTGCTGGGCCGAGCAGGGCGGGGCCCCGAACTGCCAGCCCCGAGGTTAGGGAGGCGGAGTCAGCGGAGGCGGAGCTGGCGCCTGTGATGGAACCCCAGGTCATCCCGTTGAAGGTCTCGGGACCCGGTCCGTCCGTCACGGAGCCCCCGCCCATAGCAATTCCCCGTAGGTCAAGCAGAGTACCCCAGCCCAGGAAGATGTGGTCAGGTCCACAGGCTGCCCCAGGGCGTAAGTTTCAGGTTAAGATAACCCGGGTAGAGACAGGCCACATCGAAGCAGTAACAGGCTGCGGCAGATCAGAGGGAAGGGTCAGCGCAGCAACAGGCTGCGGCAGATCAGAGGGAAGGGTCAGTGCCCTCCCACCGTCGGGAAGAGCTCGCAGCAGCCTTCTCAGGATTTAAAGGGGCCGCCCTGAGAACGGGCGGCATTGTAAAGTTATTAGTTTAAGGTTTCAAGTTTTAGTTTAAAGTTTTAAGTAGTTTTAATAAGGTTAAGTTTGTAGTGTTTTTAACAGATAACGATAAAATGATGGGAGTTTTAAGGCTAGGTTTAGAGGAAGTCTATTTAGCAAACGTTGAAGTTTACGTGAGGCGAGGTCAGGGGACCCGCTCACCCTTCACAAAAGCCAGAGACTTTTTGCGAGGCTGGCTACCTCATTCTATCTGATCACAGGAACCAAGGAAGGATGGAACGACTTCTAGTTTTGCTCGTGGCAATCGGATGTGGATTGGCCTATCGGGGCCTCACCAAGGATGTCGTGGTGTTTGGATGTTCCGGGGACACGGCCCCCATCGCGGTGGATGGGACCGGGAGACGGAAGGCAGAAGGGACCAGCACCTATTTCCACAAGGGAAGGTGGCCAGGATGGCTGGGAACGAACTCAACGGAGTATTCCAGCACATCGGGGTTCGCCTATAAAGAGACTTCTTTAATGTGCCCCAAAGTACGGATCATCGCACCCAGGATCAGCGTCACCGTCGGCAAACGGATTTGTTTGACCTGCAGTGGGAATGTCCCATTGAGCCGATGGTGGTGGCTGCGAAAGCTGAGCAAAACTATGAGGAACTCTTCGGTTGAGTGGGAGCGACTGGGTAATAATACCCATCGGACAATTACGGGGACAAACGGACAAGTGAAAGTCTGTTGGGACAAATGGTGGGAACCAGATGAGGGGATTTATGTTTGTATGTGGGGGTCAAAGTACGTTTGCCCCAAAGGCATCTCCATATTCTTTATTAACCAGTGGCAGGATAACGGACAGGGGATGAGGTGGGATGCGAGCACCAGGGGGTGCGGAGCCCCATACTCTCCGATCCCAGTAAATGCCACTGAGCTCATTACGCGCCCACGCAAAGCCCCGCCCACGATTCCGGTAGTCCTAACTGAGGAAGAAGGGTGCCCTAAAACTAGTAAGGGACCCGGGAACGGTTTGGTACTGGTCCCCACAGACCAGATACTATTTCAGGGGGTACATTACGCGGTGGCCTCGGTGATTTTAAATCTCACTGAGGTACGGTTACCAGAGTGGTGCCCCAAAAAGACGGAACAGTTGTACCAGGTCCTGTTGACCAAGATGTTCAGGCAATTTTACGAGTTTGATTTTGCAGAAATTGATAAGACAAGTTTATACACCGCACCGCAGGAAGTTTTGGACCAAGTAGGGAGGCAAAGAAGGGGTTTGGTGAACGATGCGTTCACTGCTTTTAACACAGGGACATCTGTGGTCAACGCTCTAGACAGTGTGGAGCTGCAGACCCAGATTAATGGTTTAAAAACACAGTTAAAGGATATTCTTACAGATGAGAATAAAGTGGTAGGGTCGGGTCTGCACGAGGACCAAGCCATGACACTACACTTAAAGGAAATTATAGCAGAGCTGGAGAAACATGCGCGTACGGTAAATGCCCTGATTAGGGAAGATCGGAATGCATCCGATCAGGCTGCGCAGAACGAGGTGTGCGTGCTTTACGGGGCGTGGTTACTGGGCGAGGGCCGCAGTAATTTGGAGGATTTAAAACAAGGTTTGGTCCCGTCCTGGATAAGTAACAAACAC
This sequence comes from Squalus acanthias, assembly GCA_030390025.1. NCBI lineage: Eukaryota > Metazoa > Chordata > Chondrichthyes > Squaliformes > Squalidae > Squalus > Squalus acanthias. The sequence continues at coordinate 535,698 of JASTWF010000238.1, forward strand.
CTGCGGGCGCTCCACCCTTTTCAGAACGCATTAAGTCCGTGCCAGCTCAGGCTAGCTTCAGAAGCTTACCCAGTCCCCGTGGACTGCGGACGTTCAAACCATACTATTATGGGAATAGTATTACGCATGCCGGTTTTGGGCAACACAGCAAAGCCCGCCCCGGTGTATCGGGTAGAGAACATTGGTGTCATTCAGGGGGGAGCCCACATTCGTTATGCAGCGGTTCCACCTTACGTCATCCGCTGGGAGCAAACGATGACAGGTACAGATCTCTCTGGTTGTCGTGGCAGGGGAGCACACATAATACTGTGCCCCCAGCACTTGAATGCCTTTTTAACACCACAGTGCGGGTTCAGAACGGCTGGCGCCAAGTCCATGAATTGCACCATGGAGGCAATGGCACAAGATCATGTGCCTCCGCAGGTAGCATACATCGGGGGTGGAACATATTGTGTTACCACTGCAGCGCAACACTACCAGCATGGAAACCGTAGCCGGTGTCCGGTGAGTGACAGCAGTTTCTGTTTTAAACCCAGGGCTGAAGTTCAAGTAGCACAACAGCGAATTATCCCAATCCCTGAACCATCCACTGTTCATCTCACAGTAAAAGAGAATTTCACCGACTTGCAGCGATTTGTCGCGCATTTTGGATACCTCATTCCCCCTCTCCCTGAGCATTTAACCAAACTTCTGAAAGCCGTCGCGGTGTCACAAAAGCATTTCTATACATTAGAACAGAAAACCGTCGAGATAGGTACAGACATTTTGGACATAGTGGTTCCACCGTGGTGGAATCTGTTCACGAATATTGAAGTGCCCTCATGGGTCAGAATAGCCTCCCACATTTTAGTCGTCTGTCAAGTGTTTATTGTAGTATACCTATTGTTCATACATTGTAAAAGAGACAAGCGCCTCACCAAGCATGAGAACACGGGAGAGTGGCGAGAACGTTACGTGCGCGTGCACGATGAGAGCGCAGTGTAATGGGAAAATGGCGTCACTCCCGCTCGCCACGTGCGCCGCGGAAGTTTGTACTCATTGTAAATACGTTGGAAACTCGACATGTTTAAGAGTCGGGATTTGTTTATTTTGGTGATGGTGTTGATTGTTTGGTTTTTGGGTTTTGTTTTTCCTTTCCCTGAATAAAAGACAAATATACAGGTGATGCGTGAGGTATCGGCCTGGTTACGCCGGGAAGGAAAACAAGTGGTGTAAGTTTAAGGGCGAATGATGCCTATGGTGTTATAAAATGTAATTTTCTTGGGAAATGAGGACGACACAGAGACCCTAGTGAAGTTAAAATTTATGGGATTAATTTACTGGATTCGGAGTGAAATCGAGATAAGATTGCTCACCACTGAGATTTTTGATACGATAAGCGGAGTTATTCGCATCAACAGGAGGGACTGTAGAATTCGCAATTATCGCGATTTGATTAATAAGGAGAAAACACAAAGTTTCGTTCAAACAGCTTTTATTTCAGCAGAATGCTGTCAGGTTTAAATTGGACACAAGCAGCCTGTAAAATGGCCGCCGCACCTCGTGACAGAACATTCTAGACTTTTCAACAGGCAGACAAGATGGCGTTCCAATACACATTTTTGCAAGATCGATAACGATTCAGCACAGTGAAGATAATACCCGAGACATTATGGGTTTGCAGTATAAACATAGATACTGAAATCGGTCTCCCAGGTACAAAGGAAAGCCATTGCACCGAGTAATCAAGGGCCCATCCAAAAGACATTAGTATGTAAACTCCCAACGACTCTACGATGAGAGAGCCGTTAGCAGGTAGTTATACAGGACACTTGGAAGCCCCAAACCCCTCCAGGGAGAACACCGACCGATTTAACAATGGGAGAAGTATTAGCAGGTACTCAAACATTCATGAGTAGCCCCGAAACCCATTAAGGACAGAGATCACCCATACAGGACATTTTGGGCGCCAAACCTTAAACAAAAGAATGGACATTGTAGTTGGGCGGGAAACGGAAGAACTGTGCACTATAATTGCAGGCCCCAAACCGTCCATTCGCTCTCTTGCTCTTGCTGCTTGCCTCGTGTTCTTGACTCTTGCCGCTTGTTGCTGTTATCATCGGGGCTGCTCCTGTGTTTTATCCGGTCGATTCGTAACCTCGTGGCTGCTCCTGTGTAAAAGACTGTTGCAAAGACCTATGTTGGTAGCTGGCAGCGGAACCAAAGGCCCGAGATGAGATGAGATGAGATGAGAGGAGAAGAGAAGAAGACCTTATCCATCGCCACGGTCAGTAAATCCCGACCGCGCCTGTAGGTCGATCAGCCAAGTCTTCTTGACAACGGTGCTCCACCATACCTTGTATCCAACCAACAGAGGTCTTCACTACAGCGGACGGTCCAGCCGACTGACCGAGCAGCAGAAGCAGTAAACAAGTGGGACCAGGAGATCTCCTGACCAACACGTGGGTGCTGCGGTGAAAAACATCCGATCAGCTATTCGGGATTTCTCCGAGTTATTACGAGTGGTGAGCATGAGTCTCGGGATCCTACGAAGCTAGTTTAGGACAGACATTGATAGGGGAGGGTTTAAAGATTAAGGATATTTGTAATGTGTGCCCTATTTACGTTGTGCCGTTCGTTCCTCGTTTCCCTAAGAGTGATTATAACTGTTTTGTAAGATTGTACTGTCATTAATCTGTGCATATGACATGTATTTCATAATTTTAAGTATCATGCAATAAAGATTTTCCATTTCGTACCGTTCAAACTAAGTCTACATGAGTTTTATCTCCATTACTGCTCTCGCATCTAAGTCCAGTGTCTAGAACCGTAAGGGAGAGTGATTCGAACCACTCACAGGGGTGTCTAGTGTTCCCAGACTGGCTGGAGACCAGGCCTAGACCCGCACTGACATACAGGCTGCACAGAGCCGCGTGAATCTCACAGGCTACGAGACACGCAGGGTCAGGAGAGAATCCCTTACAGTGCTGGGATACAGTTCCCTCAGCGACGTCTCTCTCTGTGTGCTGGGATACAGTTCCATCAGTGACGTCTCTCTCTGTGTGCTGGGATACAGTTCCCTCAGTGCTGGTTCTCTGTGTGCTGGGATACATTTTCCTCAGTGCCATCTCTCTCTGTGTGCTGGGATACAATTCCCTCAGTGTTGTCTCTCTGTCTGCTGGGATACAGTTCCCTCAGTGCTGCCTCTCTGTGTGCTGGGATACAGTTCCCTCAGTGACATCTCTCTGTGTGCTGGGATACAGTTACCTCACTGCCATCTCTCTGTGTGTGCTGGGAAACATTTCCCTCAGTGCCGTCTCTCTCTTTGTGCTTGGATACAGGTCCCTCAGTGCTGTCTCTCTGTGTGCTGGGATACAGTTCCCTCAGTGCTGTCTCTCTGTGTGCTGGGATACAGTTCCCTCACTGCCATCTCTCTGTGTGCTGGGATACAGTTCCCTCAGTGCCGTCTCTCTCTTTGTGCTTGGATACAGGTCCCTCAGTGCTGTCTCTGTGTGTGCTGGGATACAGTTCCCTCATTGCTGTCTCTCTGTGTGCTGGGATACAGTTCCCTCAGTGCTGCCTCTCTGTCTGCTGGGATAAAGTTCCCTCAGTGCAATCTCTCTCTGTGTGCTGGGATACAGTTTCCTCAGTGCTGTCTTGCTGTGTGCTGGGATACCGTTCCCTCAGTTCTGTCTCTCTATGTGTTGGGATACAGTTCCCTCAGTGCCAGCTCTGTGTGTGCTGGGATACAGTTCCCTCATTACTGTCTCTCTGTGTGCTGGGATACAGTTCCCTCAGTGCTGTCTCTCTGTGTGCTGGGATACAGTTCCCTCAGTGCTGTCTCTCTGTGTGCTGGGATACTGTTCCCTCAGTGACGTCTCTCTCTGTGTGCTGGGATACAGTTCCCTCAGTGACGTCTCTCTCTGTGTGCTGGGATACAGTTCCCTCAGTGACGTCTCTCTCTGTGTGCTGGGATACCGTTCCCTCAGTCCCATCACTCTGTGTGCTGGGATACAGTTCCCTCAATGCTGTCTCTCTCTTTGTGCTTGGATACAGTTCCCTCAGTGCCATCTCCCTGTGTGCTGGGATACAGTTCCCTCAATGTTGTCTATCTGTGTCGTGGGATACAGTTCCCTCAGTGCCATCTGTCTGTCTGTGCAGGGATACAGTTCCCTCAGTGCTGTCTGTCTGTGTCTGCTGGGATACAGTTCCCTCAGTGCTGTCTCTCTGTCTGTGCTGGGATACAGTTCCCTCATTGCTGTCTCTCTGTGTGCTGGGATACAGTTCCCTCATTGCTGTCTCTCTGCGTGCTGGGATACAGTTCCCTCATTGCTGTCTCTCTGTGTGCTGGGATACAGTTCCCTCAGTGCTGTCAGTGTGTCCTGGGATACAGTTCCCTCAGTGCTGTCTCTCTGCGTGCTGGGATACAGTTCCCTCATTGCTGTCTCTCTGTGTGCTGGGATACAGTTCCCTCATTGCTGTCTCTCTGTGTGCTGGGATACAGTTCCCTCAGTGCTGTCTCTCTGTCTGTGCTGGGATACAGTTCCCTCAGTGCTGTCTCTCTGTCTGTGCTGGGATACAGTTCCCTCATTGCTGTCTCTCTGTGTGCTGGGATACAGTTCCCTCAGTGATGTCTCTCTGTGTGCTGGGATACAGTTCCCTCAGTGATGTCTCGCTATGTGCTGGAACACAGTTCCCTCAGTGCCAGCTCTCTGTGTGTGCTGGGATACAGTTCCCTCAGTGCTGGTTCTCTGTGTGCTGGGATACAGTTCCCTCAGTGCTGTCTCTCTGTGCGTTGGGATACAGTTCCCTCAGTGCTTTCTCTGTGTGCTGGGATACAGGTCCCTCAGTGCTGTCTCTATGTGTGCTGGGATACAGTTCCCTCAGTGCCATCTCTCTGTGTGCTGGGATACAGTTCCCTCAGTGCCATCTCTCTGTGTGCTGGGATACAGTTCCCTCAGTGCTGTCTCTCTGTGTGCTGGGATACAGTTCCCTCAGTGCTGTCTCTCTGTGTGCTGGGATACAGTTCCCTCAGTGCCATTTCTCTGTGTGTGCTGGGATACAGTTCCCTCAGTGCTGTCTCTCTGAAAGTGCTGGGATACAGTTCCCTCAGTGCTGTCTCTCTGTGTGCTGGGATACAGTTCCCTCAGTGACATCTCTCTGTGTGCTGGGATACAGTTCCCTCAGTGCCGTCTCTCTCTGTGTGCTGGGATACAGTTCCCTCAATGCTGTCTCTCCGTGTGCTGGGATACAGTTCCCTCAGTGCTGTCTCTCTGTGTGCTGGGATACAGTTCCCTCAGTGACGTCTCTCTCTGTGTGCTGGGATACAGTTCCCTCAGTGACGTCTCTCTCTGTGTGCTGGGATACAGTTCCATCAGTGACGTCTCTCTCTGTGTGCTGGGATACAGTTCCCTCAGTGCTGGTTCTCTGTGTGCTGGGATACATTTTCCTCAGTGCCATCTCTCTCTGTGTGCTGGGATACAATTCCCTCAGTGTTGTCTCTCTGTCTGCTGGGATACAGTTCCCTCAGTGCTGTCTCTCTGTGTTCTTGGCTACCGTTCCCTCAGTCCCATCACTCTGTGTGCTGGGATACAGTTCCCTCAATGCTGTCTCTCTCTTTGTGCTTGGATACAGTTCCCTCAGTGCTGTCTCTCTGTGTGCTGGGATACATTTCCCTCAGTGCTGTCTCTCTGTGTGCTGGGATACAGTTCCCTCAGTGCCATCTCCCTGTGTGCTGGGATACAGTTCCCTCAATGTTGTCTATCTGTGTGCTGGGATACAGTTCCCTCAGTGCCATCTCCCTGTGTCGTGGGATACAGTTCCCTCAGTGCCATCTGTCTGTCTGTGCAGGGATACAGTTCCCTCAGTGCTGTCTGTCTGTGTCTGCTGGGATACCGTTCCCTCAGTGCTGTCTCTCTGTCTGTGCTGTGATAGAGTTCCCTCATTGCTGTCTCTGTGTGTGCTGGGATACAGTTCCCTCAGTGCTGTCAGTGTGTCCTGGGATACAGTTCCCTCAGTGATCTCTCTCTGTGTGCTGGGATACAGTTCCCTCAGTGATGTCTCGCTATGTGCTGGAACACAGTTCCCTCAGTGCCAGCTCTCTGTGTGTGCTGGGATACAGTTCCCTCAGTGCTGGTTCTCTGTGTGCTGGGATACAGTTCCTTCAGTGCTGTCTCTCTGTGTGCTGGGATACAGTTCCCTCAGTGCCAGCTCTCTGTGTGCTGGGATACAGTTCCCTCAGTGCTGTCTCTCTGTGTGCTGGGATACAGTTCCCTCAGTGCCATTTCTCTGTGTGTGCTGGGATACAGTTCCCTCAGTGCTGTCTCTCTGTGTGCTGGGATACAGTTCCCTCAGTGCTGTCTCTCTGTGTCCTGGGATACTGTTCCCTCAGTGACGTCTCTCTCTGTGTGCTGGGATACAGTTCCCTCAGTGACGTCTCTCTCTGTGTGCTGGGATACAGTTCCCTCAGTGACGTCTCTCTCTGTGTGCTGGGATACCGTTCCCTCAGTCCCATCACTCTGTGTGCTGGGATACAGTTCCCTCAATGCTGTCTCTCTCTTTGTGCTTGGATACAGTTCCCTCAGTGCTGTCTCTCTGTGTGCTGGGATACATTTCCCTCAGTGCTGTCTCTCTGTGTGCTGGGATACAGTTCCCTCAGTGCCATCTCCCTGTGTGCTGGGATACAGTTCCCTCAATGTTGTCTATCTGTGTGCTGGGATACAGTTCCCTCAGTGCCATCTCCCTGTGTCGTGGGATACAGTTCCCTCAGTGCCATCTGTCTGTCTGTGCAGGGATACAGTTCCCTCAGTGCTCTCTGTCTGTGTCTGCTGTGATACCGTTCCCTCAGTGCTGTCTCTCTGTCTGTGCTGTGATAGAGTTCCCTCATTGCTGTCTCTGTGTGTGCTGGGATACAGTTCCCTCAGTGCTGTCAGTGTGTCCTGGGATACAGTTCCCTCAGTGATGTCTCTCTGTGTGCTGGGATACAGCTCCCTCAGTGATGTCTCGCTATGTGCTGGAACACAGTTCCCTCAGTGCCAGCTCTCTGTGTGTGCTGGGATACAGTTCCCTCAGTGCTGGTTCTCTGTGTGCTGGGATACAGTTCCTTCAGTGCTGTCTCTCTGTGTGCTGGGATACAGTTCCCTCAGTGCCCGCTCTCTGTGTGCTGGGATACAGTTCCCTCAGTGCTGTCTCTCTGTGTGCTGGGATACAGTTCCCTCAGTGCCATTTCTCTGTGTGTGCTGGGATACAGTTCCCTCAGTGCTGTCTCTCTGTGTGCTGGGATACAGTTCCCTCACTGCCATCTCTCTGTGTGCTGGGATACAGTTCCCTCAGTGCCGTCTCTCTCTTTGTGCTTGTATACAGGTCCCTCAGTGCTGTCTCTCTGTGTGTTGGGATACAGTTCCCTCAGTGCCAGCTCTCTGTGTGTGCTGGGATATAGTTCCCTCATTGCTGTCTCTCTGTGTGCTGGGATACTGTTGCCTCAGTGCTGTCTCGCTGTGTGCTGGGATACAGTTCCCTCAGTGCCATCTCTCTGTGTGTGCTGGGATACAGTTCCCTCAGTGCTGTCTCTCTGTGTGCTGGGATACTGTTGCCTCAGTGCTGTCTCTCTGTGTCCTGGGATACTGTTCCCTCAGAGCTGTCTCTCTGTGTGGGCTGGGATACAGTTCCCTCAGTGCTGTCTCTCTCTGTGTGCTGGGATACAGTTCCCTCAGTGACGTCTCTCTCTGTGTGCTGGGATACAGTTCCCTCAGTGACGTCTCTCTCTGTGTGCTGGGATACAGTTCCCTCAGTGACGTCTCTCTCTGTGTGCTGGGATACAGTTCCCTCAATGCTGGTTCTCTGTGTGCTGGGATACAGTTCCCTCAGTGCTTTCTCTGTGTGCTGGGATACAGGTCCCTCAGTGCTGTCTCTATGTGTGCTGGGATACAGTTCCCTCAGTGCCATCTCTCTGTGTGCTGGGATACAGTTCCCTCAGTGCCAGCTCTCTGTGTGCTGGGATACAGTTCCCTCAGTGCTGTCTCTCTGTGTGCTGGGATACAGTTCCCTCAGTGCCATTTCTCTGTGTGTGCTGGGATACAGTTCCCTCAGTGCTGTCTCTCTGTGTGCTGGGATACAGTTCCCTCAGTGACATCTCTCTGTGTGCTGGGATACAGTTACCTCACTGCCATCACTCTGTGTGCTGGGAAACAGTTCCCTCAGTGCCGTCTCTCTCTTTGTGCTGGGATACAGTTCCCTCAGTGCTGTCTCTCTGTGTGCTGGGATACAGTTCCCTCAGTGACGTCTCTCTCTGTGTGCTGGGATACAGTTCCCTCAGTGACGTCTCTCTCTGTGTGCTGGGATACAGTTCCCTCAGTGACGTCTCTCTCTGTGTGCTGGGATACAGTTCCCTCAGTGACGTCTCTCTCTGTGTGCTGGGATACAGTTCCATCAGTGACGTCTCTCTCTGTGTGCTGGGATACAGTTCCCTCAGTGCTGGTTCTCTGTGTGCTGGGATACATTTTCCTCAGTGCCATCTCTCTCTGTGTGCTGGGATACAATTCCCTCAGTGTTGTCTCTCTGTCTGCTGGGATACAGTTCCCTCAGTGCTGTCTCTCTGTGTTCTTGGCTACCGTTCCCTCAGTCCCATCACTCTGTGTGCTGGGATACAGTTCCCTCAATGCTGTCTCTATCTTTGTGCTTGGATACAGTTCCCTCAGTGCTGTCTCTCTGTGTGCTGGGATACATTTCCCTCAGTGCTGTCTCTCTGTGTGCTGGGACACAGTTCCCTCAGTGCCATCTCCCTGTGTGCTGGGATACAGTTCCCTCAATGTTGTCCATCTGTGTCGTGGGATACAGTTCCCTCAGTGCCATCTCTCTGTGTGTGCAGGGATACAGTTCCCTCAGTGCTGTCTGTCTGTGTCTGCTGGGATACAGTTCCCTCAGTGCTGTCTCTCTGTGTGCTGGGATACAGTTCCCTCAGTGCTGTCAGTGTGTCCTGGGATACAGTTCCCTCAGTGATGTCTCTCTGTGTGCTGGGATACAGTTCCCTCAGTGATGTCTCGCTATGTGCTGGAACACAGTTCCCTCAGTGCCAGCTCTCTGTGTGTGCTGGGATACAGTTCCCTCAGTGCTGGTTCTCTGTGTGCTGGGATACAGTTCCCTCAGTGCTGTCTCTCTCTGTGTGCTGGGATACAGTTCCCTCAGTGCTGTCTCTCTGTGTGTTGGGATACAGTTCCCTCAGTGCTGTCTCTCTCTGTTTGCTGGGATACAGTTCCCTCAGTGCTGTCTCTCTCTGTGCTGGGATACAGTTCCCTCAGTGCTTTCTCTGTGTGCTGGGATACAGGCCCCTCAGTGCCATCTCTCTGTGTGCTGGGATACAGTTCCCTCAGTGCCAGTTCTCTGTGTGCTGGGATACAGTTCCCTCAGTGCCATCTCTCTGTGTGCTGGGATACAGTTCCCTCAGTGCCATTTCTCTGTGTGTGCTGGGATACAGTTCCCTCAGTGCTGTCTCTCTGAATGTGCTGGGATACAGTTCCCTCAGTGCTGTCTCTCTGTGTGCTGGGATACAGTTCCCTCAGTGACTTCTCTCTGTGTGCTGGGATACAGTTCCCTCAGTGCTGTCTCTCTGTGTGCTGGGATACAGTTCCCTCAGTGCCGTCTCTCTGTCTGCTGGGATAAAGTTCCCTCAGTGCAATCTCTCTCTGTTTGCTGGGATACAGTTCCCTCAGTGCTGTCTCTATGTGTGTTGGGATACAGTTCCCTCAGTGCCAGCTCTCTGTGTATGCTGGGATATAGTTCCCTCATTGCTGTCTCTCCCTGTGTGCTGGGATACAGTTCCCACAGTGCTGTCTCTCTGTGTGCTGGGATACAGTTACCTCAGTGCTGTCTCTCTGTCTGCTGGGATAAAGTTCCCTCAGTGCAATCTCTCTGTGTGTGCTGTGATACAGTTCCCTCAGTGCTGTCTCTATGTGTGTTGGGATACAGTTCCCTCAGTGCCAGCTCTCTGTGTGTGCTGGGATATAGTTCCCTCATTGCTGTCTCTCCCTGTGTGCTGGGATACAGTTCCCACAGTGCTGTCTCTCTGTGTGCTGGGATACAGTTCCCTCAGTGCCATCTCTCTGTGTCCTGGGATACAGTTCCCTCAGTGACGTCTCTCTCTGTGTGCTGGGATACAGTTCCCTCAGTGCTGGTTCTCTGTGTGCTGGGATACAGTGCCCTCAGTGCTGTCTCTCTGTGTGCTGGGATACAGTTCCCTCAGTGCCATCTCTCTGTGTGCTGGAATACAGTTCCCTCAGTGCCGTCTCTCTCTTTGTGCCGGGATACAGTTCCGTCACTGCCATCTCTCTGTGTGTGCTGGGATACAGTTCCCTCAGTGCTGTCTCTCTGTGTGCTGGGATACAGTTCCCTCACTGCCATCTCTCTGTGTGTGCTGGGATACAGTTCCCTCAGTGCTGTCTCTCTGTGTGCTGGGATACAGGTCCCTCAGTGCTGTCTCTCTGTGTGCTGGGATACAGTTCCCTCAGTGCTGTCTCTCTGTCTGCTGGGATACAGTTCCCTCAGTGCCGTCTCTCTCTTTGTGCTTGGATACAGGTCCCTCAGTGCTGTCTCTCTGTCTGCGGGGATACAGTTCCCTCAGTGCTGTCTCTCTGTGGGCTGGGATACACTTCCCTCAGTGCCATCTCCCTGTGGGCTGGGATACAGTTCCCTCAGTGCTGTCTCTCTGTGTGCTGGGATACAGTTCCCTCAGTGCTGTCTCTCTCTGTGTGCTGGGATACAGTTCCCTCAGTGCCATCTCCCTGTGTGCTGGGATACAGTTCCCTCAGTGCCATCTCCCTGTCTGCTGGGATACAGTTCCCTCAGTGCCATCCATCTGTGTGCTGGGATACAGTTCCCTCAGTGCTGTCTCTCTCTGTGTGCTGGGATACAGTTCCCTCAGTGCTGTCTCTCTCTGTGTGCTGGGATACAGTTCCCTCAGTGCTGTCTCTATGTGTGCTGGGATACAGTTCCCTCAGTGCTGTCTCTATGTGTGCTGGGATACAGTTCCCTCAGTGCTGTCTCTGTGTGTGCTGGGATACAGTTCCCTCAGTGCTGTCTCTATGTGTGCTGGGATACAGTTCCCTCAGTGCTGTCTCTATGTGTGTTGGGATACAGTTCCCTCAGTGCTGTCTCTCTCTGTTTGCTGGGATACAGTTCCCTCAGTGCTGTCTCTCTGTGTGCTGGGATACAGTTCCCTCAGTGCTTTCTCTGTGTGCTGGGATACAGGTCCCTCAGTGCCATCTCTCTGTGTGCTGGGATACAGTTCCCTCAGTGCCAGTTCTCTGTGTGCTGGGATACAGTTCCCTCAGTGCCATCTCTCTGTGTGCTGGGATACAGTTCCCTCAGTGCCATCTCTCTGTGTGCTGGGATACAGTTCCCTCAGTGCTGTCTCTCTGAATGTGCTGGGATACAGTTCCCTCAGTGCTGTCTCTCTGTGTGCTGGGATACAGTTCCCTCAGTGACATCTCTCTGTGTGCTGGGATACAGTTCCCTCAGTGCTGTCTCTCTGTGTGCTGGGATACAGTTCCCTCAGTGAAATCTCTCTGTGTGCTGGGATACAGTTCCCTCTCTGCCATCTCTCTGTGTGTGCTGGGAAACAGTTCCCTCAGTGCCGTCTCTCTCTTTGTGCTTGGATACAGGTCCCTCAGTGCTGTCTCTCTGTGTGCTGGGATACAGTTCCCTCAGTGCCGTCTCTCTCTTTGTGCTTGGATACAGGTCCCTCAGTGCTGTCTCTCTGTGTGCTGGGATACAGTTCCCTCAGTGCTGTCTCTCTGTGTGCTGGGATACAGTTCAGTCAGTGCTGTCTCTCTGTGTGCTGGGATACAGTTCCCTCAGTGCCGTCTCTCTCTTTGTGCTTGGATACAGGTCCCTCAGTGCTGTCTCTCTGTCTGCTGGGATAAAGTTCCCTCAGTGCAATCTCTCTGTGTGTGCTGGGATACAGTTCCCTCAGTGCTGTCTCTCTGTGTGTTGGGATACAGTTCCCTCAGTGCCAGCTCTCTGTGTGTGCTGGGATATAGTTCCCTCATTGCTGTCTCTCTGTGTGCTGGGATACTGTTGCCTCAGTGCTGTCTCGCTGTGTGCTGGGATACAGTTCCCTCAGTGCTGTCTCTCCCTGTGTGCTGGGATACAGTTCCCTCAGTGCTGTCTCTCTGTGTGCTGGGATACAGTTCCCTCAGTGCCATCTCTCTGTGTCCTGGGATACAGTTCCCTCAGTGACGTCTCTCTCTGTGTGCTGGGATACAGTTCCCTCAGTGACGTCTCTCTCTATGTGCTGGGATACAGTTCCCTCAGTGCTGGTTCTCTGTGTGCTGGGATACAGTTCCCTCAGTGCTGTCTCTCTCTGTGTGCTGGGATACAGTTCCCTCAGTGCTGTCTCTATGTGTGCTGGGATACAGTTCCCTCAGTGCTGTCTCTCTGTGTGCTGGGATGCAGTTCCCTCAGTGCTGTCTCTATGTGTGCTGGGATACAGTTCCCTCACTGCCATCTCTCTGTGTGTGCTGGGATACAGTTCCCTCAGTGCTGTCTCTCTGTGTGCTGGGATACAGTTCACTCACTGCCATCTCTCTGTGTGTGCTGGGATACAGTTCCCTCAGTGCTGTCTCTCTGTGTGCTGGGATACAGGTCCCTCAGTGCTGTCTCTCTGTGTGCTGGGATACAGTTCCCTCAGTGCTGTCTCTCTGTGTGCTGGGATACAGTTCCCTCAGTGCTGTCTCTCTATCTGCTGGGATACAGTTCCCTCAGTGCCGTCTCTCTCTTTGTGCTTGGATACAGGTCCCTCAGTGCTGTCTCTCTGTCTGCGGGGATACAGTTCCCTCACTGCTGTCTCTCTGTGGGCTGGGATACACTTCCCTCAGTGCCATCTCCCTGTGGGCTGGGATACAGTTCCCTCAGTGCTGTCTCTCTGTGTGCTGGGATACAGTTCCCTCAGTGCTGTCTCTCTCTGTGTGCTGGGATACAGTTCCCTCAGTGCCATCTCCCTGTGTGCTGGGATACAGTTCCCTCAGTGCCATCTCCCTGTCTGCTGGGATACAGTTCCCTCAGTGCCATCTCTCTCTGTGTGCTGGGATACAGTTCCCTCAGTGCTGTCTCTCTGTGTGCTGGCATAAAGTTCCCTCAGTGCTGTCTCTCCCTGTGTGCTGGGATACAGTTCCCTCAGTGCTGTCTCTATGTGTGCTGGGATACAGTTCCCTCAGTGCTGTCTCTATGTGTGCTGGGATACAGTTCCCTCAGTGCTGTCTCTATGTGTGCTGGGATACAGTTCCCTCAGTGCCATCTCCCTGTTTGCTGGGATACAGTTCCCTCAGTGCCAGCTCTGTGTGTGCTGGGATACAGTTCCCTCAGTGCTGTCTCTCTGTGTGCTGGGATACAGTTCCCTCAGTGCTGTCTCTCTGTGTGCTGGGATACAGTTCCCTCACTGCCATCTCTCTGTGTGCTGGGATACAGTTCCCTCAGTGCTGTCTCTCTGTGTGCTGGGATACAGTTCCCTCACTGCCATCTCTCTGTGTGTGCTGGGAAACAGGTCCCTCAGTGCTGTCTCTCTGTGTGCTGGGATACAGTTCCCTCAGCGCTGTCTCTCTGTGTGCTGGGATACAGTTCCCTCACTGCCATCTCTCTGTGTGTGCTGGGAAACAGGTCCCTCAGTGCTGTCTCTCTCTGTGTGCTGGGATACAGTTCCCTCAGTGCTGTCTCTCTCTGTGTGCTGGGATACAGTTCCCTCAGTGCCGTCTCTCTCTTTGTGCTTGGATACAGGTCCCTCAGTGCTGTCTCTGTGTGTGCTGGGATACAGTTCCCTCAGTGCTGTCTCTCTGTGTGCTGGGATACAGTTCGCTCAGTGCTGTCTCTCTGTCTGCTGGGATAAAGTTCCCTCAGTGCAATCTCTCTGTGTGCTGGGATACAGTTGCCTCAGTGCTGTCTCGCTGTGTGCTGGGATACAGTTCCCTCAGTGCTGTCTCTCTGTGTGCTGGGATACAGTTCCCTCAGTGCCGTCTCTCTCTTTGTGCTTGGATACAGGTCCCTCAGTGCCAGCTCTGTGTGTGCTGGGATACAGTTCCCTCATTACTGTCTCTCTGTGTGCTGGGATACAGTTCCCTCAGTGCCATCTCTCTGTGTGTGCTGGGATACAGTTCCCTCAGTGACGTCTCTCTCTGTGTGCTGGGATACAGTTCCCTCAGTGCTGGTTCTCTGTGTGCTGGGATACATTTTCCTCAATGCCATCTCTCTCTGTGTGCTGGGATACAATTCCCTCAGTGTTGTCTCTCTGTCTGCTGGGATACAGTTCCCTCAGTGCTGTCTCTCTGTGTGCTGGGATACCGTTCCCTCAGTCCCATCACTCTGTGTGCTGGGATACAGTTCCCTCAATGCTGTCTCTCTCTTTGTGCTTGGATACAGTTCCCTCAGTGCTGTCTCTCTGTGTGCTGGGATACATTTCCCTCAGTGCTGTCTCTCTGTCTGCTGGGATACTGTTCCCTCAGTGCCATCTCCCTGTGTGCTGGGATACAGTTCCCTCAATGTTGTCCATCTGTGTCGTGGGATAAAGTTCCCTCAGTGCCATCTCTCTGTGTGCGCAGGGATACAGTTCCCTCAGTGCTGTCTGTCTGTGTCTGCTGGGATACAGTTCCCTCAGTGCTGTCTCTCTGTCTGTGCTGGGATACAGTTCCCTCATTGCTGTCTCTCTGTGTGCTGGGATACAGTTCCCTCAGTGCTGTCAGTGTGTCCTGGGATACAGTTCCCTCAGTGATGTCTCTCTGTGTGCTGGGATACAGTTCCCTCAGTGATGTCTCGCTATGTGCTGGAACACAGTTCCCTCAGTGCCAGCTCTCTGTGTGTGCTGGGATACAGTTCCCTCAGTGCTGGTTCTCTGTGTGCTGGGATACAGTTCCCTCAGTGCTGTCTCTCTCTGTGTGTTGGGATACAGTTCCCTCAGTGCTGTCTCTCTCTGTTTGCTGGGATACAGTTCCCTCAGTGCTGTCTCTCTGTGTGCTGGGATACAGTTCCCTCAGTGCTTTCTCTGTGTGCTGGGATACAGGTCCCTCAGTGCCATCTCTCTGTGTGCTGGGATACAGTTCCCTCAGTGCCAGTTCTCTGTGTGCTGGGATACAGTTCCCTCAGTGCTGTCTCTCTGTGTGCTGGGATACAGTTCCCTCAGTGCCATCTCTCTGTGTCCTGGGATACAGTTCACTCAGTGACGTCTCTCTCTGTGTGCTGGGATACAGTTCCCTCAGTGACGTCTCTCTCTATGTGCTGGGATACAGTTCCCTCAGTGCTGGTTCTCTGTGTTCTGGGATACAGTTCCCTCAGTGACGTCTCTCTCTGTGTGCTGGGATACATTTTCCTCAGTGCCATCTCTCTCTGTGTGCTGGGATACAGTTCCCTCAGTGCTGTCTCTCTGTGTGCTGGGATACAGTTCCCTCAGTGCCATCTCTCTGTGTCCTGGGATACAGTTCCCTCAGTGACGTCTCTCTCTGTGTGCTGGGATACAGTTCCCTCAGTGACGTCTCTCTCTATGTGCTGGGATACAGTTCCCTCAGTGCTGGTTCTCTGTGTGCTGGGATACAGTTCCCTCAGTGACGTCTCTCTCTGTGTGCTGGGATACATTTTCCTCAGTGCCATCTCTCTCTGTGTGCTGGGATACAATTCCCTCAGGGTTGTCTCTCTGTCTGCTGGGATACAGTTCCCTCAGTGCTGTCTCTCTGTGTGCTGGGATACCGTTCCCTCAGTCCCATCACTCTGTGTGCTGGGATACAGTTCCCTCAATGCTGTCTCTCTCTTTGTGCTTGGATACAGTTCCCTCAGTGCTGTCTCTCTGTGTGCTTTGATACATTTCCCTCAGTGCTGTCTCTCTGTCTGCTGGGATACAGTTCCCTCAGTGCCAATCTCCCTGTGTGCTGGGATACAGTCCCCTCAGTGCTGTCTCTCTGTGTGCTGGGATACAGTTCCCTCAGTGCTGTCTGTCTGTGTCTGCTGGGATACAGTTCCCTCAGTGCTAGCTCTCTGTGTGTGCTGGGATACAGTTCCCTCAGTGCTGGTTCTCTGTGTGCTGGGATACAGTTCCCTCAGTGCTGTCTCTCTCTGTGTGCTGGGATACAGTTCCCTCAGTGCTGTCTCTCTGTGTGCTGGGATACAGTTCCCTCAGTGCTTTCTCTGTGTGCTGGGATACAGTTCCCTCAGTGCAATCTCTCTCTGTGTGCTGGGATACAGTTCCCTCAGTGCTGTCTCTCTGTGTGCTGGGATATAGTTCCCTCAGTGCCATTTCTCTGTGCGTGCTGGGATACAGTTCCCTCAGTGCTGTCTCTCTGTGTGCTGGGATACAGTTCCCTCAGTGCTTTCTCTGTGTGCTGGGATACAGTTCCCTCAGTGCAATCTCTCTCTGTGTGCTGGGATACAGTTCCCTCAGTGCTGTCTCTCTGTGTGCTGGGATATAGTTCCCTCAGTGCAATTTCTCTGTGCGTGCTGGGATACAGTTCCCTCAGTGCCAGCTGTCTGTGTGCTGGGATACAGTTCCCTCAGTGCCATCTCTCTGTGTGCTGGAATACAGTTCCCTCAGTGCTGTCTCTCTCTTTGTGCCGGGATACAGTTCCGTCACTGCCATCTCTCTGTGTGTGCTGGGATACAGTTCCCTCAGTGCTGTCTCTCTGTGTGCTGGGATACAGTTCCCTCACTGCCATCTCTCTCTGTGTGCTGGGATACAGTTCCCTCAGTGCTGTCTCTCTGTGTGCTGGGATACAGGTCCCTCAGTGCTGTCTCTCTGTGTGCTGGGATACAGGTCCCTCAGTGCTGTCTCTCTGTGTGCTGGGATACAGTTCCCTCAGTGCTGTCTCTCTGTCTGCTGGGATACAGTTCCCTCAGTGCCGTCTCTCTCTTTGTGCTTGGATACAGGTCCCTCAGTGCTGTCTCTCTGTCTGCGGGGATACAGTTCCCTCAGTGCTGTCTCTCTGTGGGCTGGGATACACTTCCCTCAGTGCCATCTCCCTGTGGGCTGGGATACACTTCCCTCAGTGCTGTCTCTCTGTGTGCTGGGATACAGTTCCCTCAGTGCCATCTCCCTGTGTGCTGGGATACAGTTCCCTCAGTGCTGTCTCTCTGTGTGCTGGGATACAGTTCCCTCAGTGCTGTCTCTCTCTGTGTGCTGCGATACAGTTCCCTCAGTGCCATCTCCCTGTGTGCTGGGATACAGTTCCCTCAGTGCCATCTCCCTGTGTGCTGGGATACAGTTCCCTCAGTGCTGTCTCTCTGAATGTGCTGGGATACAGTTCCCTCAGTGCTGTCTCTCTGTGTGCTGGGATACAGTTCCCTCAGTGACATCTCTCTGTGTGCTGGGATACAGTTCCCTCAGTGCTGTGTCTCTGTGTGCTGGGATACAGTTCCCTCAGTGAAATCTCTCTGTGTGCTGGGATACAGTTCCCTCACTGCCATCTCTCTGTGTGTGCTGGGAAACAGTTCCCTCAGTGCCGTCTCTCTCTTTGTGCTTGGATACAGGTCCCTCAGTGCTGTCTCTCTGTGTGCTGGGATACAGTTCCCTCAGTGCTGTCTCTCTGTGTGCTGGGATACAGTTCCCTCAGTGCTGTCTCTCTGTGTGCTGGGATACAGTTCCCTCAGTGCTGTCTCTCTGTGTGTGCTGGGATATAGTTCCCTCATTGCTGTCTCTCTGTGTGCTGGGATACTGTTGCCTCAGTGCTGTCTCGCTGTGTGCTGGGATACAGTTCCCTCAGTGCTGTCTCTCCCTGTGTGCTGGGATACAGTTCCCTCAGTGCCATCTCCCTGTGGGCTGGGATACAGTTCCCTCAGTGCTGTCTCTCTGTGTGCTGGGATACAGTTCCCTCAGTGCTGTCTCTCTCTGTGTGCTGGGATACAGTTCCCTCAGTGCCATCTCCCTGTGTGCTGGGATACAGTTCCCTCAGTGCCATCTCCCTGTCTGCTGGGATACAGTTCCCTCAGTGCCATCCATCTGTGTGCTGGGATACAGTTCCCTCAGTGCTGTCTCTCTCTGTGTGCTGGGATACAGTTCCCTCAGTGCTGTCTCTCTCTGTGTGCTGGGATACAGTTCCCTCAGTGCTGTCTCTATGTGTGCTGGGATACAGTTCCCTCAGTGCTGTCTCTATGTGTGCTGGGATACAGTTCCCTCAGTGCTGTCTCTGTGTGTGCTGGGATACAGTTCCCTCAGTGCTGTCTCTATGTGTGCTGGGATACAGTTCCCTCAGTGCTGTCTCTATGTGTGTTGGGATACAGTTCCCTCAGTGCTGTCTCTCTCTGTTTGCTGGGATACAGTTCCCTCAGTGCTGTCTCTCTGTGTGCTGGGATACAGTTCCCTCAGTGCTTTCTCTGTGTGCTGGGATACAGGTCCCTCAGTGCCATCTCTCTGTGTGCTGGGATACAGTTCCCTCAGTGCCAGTTCTCTGTGTGCTGGGATACAGTTCCCTCAGTGCCATCTCTCTGTGTGCTGGGATACAGTTCCCTCAGTGCCATCTCTCTGTGTGCTGGGATACAGTTCCCTCAGTGCTGTCTCTCTGAATGTGCTGGGATACAGTTCCCTCAGTGCTGTCTCTCTGTGTGCTGGGATACAGTTCCCTCAGTGACATCTCTCTGTGTGCTGGGATACAGTTCCCTCAGTGCTGTCTCTCTGTGTGCTGGGATACAGTTCCCTCAGTGAAATCTCTCTGTGTGCTGGGATACAGTTCCCTCTCTGCCATCTCTCTGTGTGTGCTGGGAAACAGTTCCCTCAGTGCCGTCTCTCTCTTTGTGCTTGGATACAGGTCCCTCAGTGCTGTCTCTCTGTGTGCTGGGATACAGTTCCCTCAGTGCCGTCTCTCTCTTTGTGCTTGGATACAGGTCCCTCAGTGCTGTCTCTCTGTGTGCTGGGATACAGTTCCCTCAGTGCTGTCTCTCTGTGTGCTGGGATACAGTTCCCTCAGTGCCGTCTCTCTCTTTGTGCTTGGATACAGGTCCCTCAGTGCTGTCTCTCTGTCTGCTGGGATAAAGTTCCCTCAGTGCAATCTCTCTGTGTGTGCTGGGATACAGTTCCCTCAGTGCTGTCTCTCTGTGTGTTGGGATACAGTTCCCTCAGTGCCAGCTCTCTGTGTGTGCTGGGATATAGTTCCCTCATTGCTGTCTCTCTGTGTGCTGGGATACTGTTGCCTCAGTGCTGTCTCGCTGTGTGCTAGGATACAGTTCCCTCAGTGCTGTCTCTCCCTGTGTGCTGGGATACAGTTCCCTCAGTGCTGTCTCTCTGTGTGCTGGGATACAGTTCCCTCAGTGCCATCTCTCTGTGTCCTGGGATACAGTTCCCTCAGTGACGTCTCTCTCTGTGTGCTGGGATACAGTTCCCTCAGTGACGTCTCTCTCTATGTGCTGGGATACAGTTCCCTCAGTGCTGGTTCTCTGTGTGCTGGGATACAGTTCCCTCAGTGCTGTCTCTCTCTGTGTGCTGGGATACAGTTCCCTCAGTGCTGTCTCTATGTGTGCTGGGATACAGTTCCCTCAGTGCTGTCTCTCTGTGTGCTGGGATACAGTTCCCTCAGTGCTGTCTCTATGTGTGTTGGGATACAGTTCCCTCACTGCCATCTCTCTGTGTGTGCTGGGATACAGTTCCCTCAGTGCTGTCTCTCTGTGTGCTGGGATACAGTTCCCTCACTGCCATCTCTCTGTGTGTGCTGGGATACAGTTCCCTCAGTGCTGTCTCTCTGTGTGCTGGGATACAGGTCCCTCAGTGCTGTCTCTCTGTGTGCTGGGATACAGTTCCCTCAGTGCTGTCTCTCTGTGTGCTGGGATACAGTTCCCTCAGTGCTGTCTCTCTATCTGCTGGGATACAGTTCCCTCAGTGCCGTCTCTCTCTTTGTGCTTGGATACAGGTCCCTCAGTGCTGTCTCTCTGTCTGCGGGGATACAGTTCCCTCACTGCTGTCTCTCTGTGGGCTGGGATACACTTCCCTCAGTGCCATCTCCCTGTGGGCTGGGATACAGTTCCCTCAGTGCTGTCTCTCTGTGTGCTGGGATACAGTTCCCTCAGTGCTGTCTCTCTCTGTGTGCTGGGATACAGTTCCCTCAGTGCCATCTCCCTGTGTGCTGGGATACAGTTCCCTCAGTGCCATCTCCCTGTCTGCTGGGATACAGTTCCCTCAGTGCCATCTCCCTGTGTGCTGGGATACAGTTCCCTCAGTGCTGTCTCTCTCTGTGTGCTGGGATACAGTTCCCTCAGTGCTGTCTCTCTGTGTGCTGGCATAAAGTTCCCTCAGTGCTGTCTCTCCCTGTGTGCTGGGATACAGTTCCCTCAGTGCTGTCTCTATGTGTGCTGGGATACAGTTCCCTCAGTGCTGTCTCTATGTGTGCTGGGATACAGTTCCCTCAGTGCTGTCTCTATGTGTGCTGGGATACAGTTCCCTCAGTGCCATCTCCCTGTTTGCTGGGATACAGTTCCCTCAGTGCCAGCTCTGTGTGTGCTGGGATACAGTTCCCTCAGTGCTGTCTGTCTGTGTGCTGGGATACAGTTCCCTCAGTGCTGTCTCTCTGTGTGCTGGGATACAGTTCCCTCACTGCCATCTCTCTGTGTGCTGGGATACAGTTCCCTCAGTGCTGTCTCTCTGTGTGCTGGGATACAGTTCCCTCACTGCCATCTCTCTGTGTGTGCTGGGAAACAGGTCCCTCAGTGCTGTCTCTCTCTGTGTGCTGGGATACAGTTCCCTCAGCGCTGTCTCTCTGTGTGCTGGGATACAGTTCCCTCACTGCCATCTCTCTGTGTGTGCTGGGAAACAGGTCCCTCAGTGCTGTCTCTCTCTGTGTGCTGGGATACAGTTCCCTCAGTGCTGTCTCTCTCTGTGTGCTGGGATACAGTTCCCTCAGTGCCGTCTCTCTCTTTGTGCTTGGATACAGGTCCCTCAGTGCTGTCTCTGTGTGTGCTGGGATACAGTTCCCTCAGTGCTGTCTCTCTGTGTGCTGGTATACAGTTCGCTCAGTGCTGTCTCTCTGTCTGCTGGGATAAAGTTCCCTCAGTGCAATCTCTCTCTGTGTGCTGGGATACAGTTCCCTCAGTGCTGTCTTGCTGTGTGCTGGGATACAGTTCCCTCAGTGCTGTCTCTCTGTGTGCTGGGATACAGTTCCCTCAGTGCCGTCTCTCTCTTTGTGCTTGGATACAGGTCCCTCAGTGCCAGCTCTGTGTGTGCTGGGATACAGTTCCCTCATTACTGTCTCTCTGTGTGCTGGGATACAGTTCCCTCAGTGCCATCTCTCTGTGTGTGCTGGGATACAGTTCCCTCAGTGACGTCTCTCTCTGTGTGCTGGGATACAGTTCCCTCAGTGCTGGTTCTCTGTGTGCTGGGATACATTTTCCTCAGTGCCATCTCTCTCTGTGTGCTGGGATACAATTCCCTCAGTGTTGTCTCTCTGTCTGCTGGGATACAGTTCCCTCAGTGCTGTCTCTCTGTGTGCTGGGATACCGTTCCCTCAGTCCCATCACTCTGTGTGCTGGGATACAGTTCCCTCAATGCTGTCTCTCTCTTTGTGCTTGGATACAGTTCCCTCAGTGCTGTCTCTCTGTGTGCTGGGATACATTTCCCTCAGTGCTGTCTCTCTGTCTGCTGGGATACTGTTCCCTCAGTGCCATCTCCCTGTGTGCTGGGATACAGTTCCCTCAATGTTGTCCATCTGTGTCGTGGGATAAAGTTCCCTCAGTGCCATCTCTCTGTGTGCGCAGGGATACAGTTCCCTCAGTGCTGTCTGTCTGTGTCTGCTGGGATACAGTTCCCTCAGTGCTGTCTCTCTGTCTGTGCTGGGATACAGTTCCCTCATTGCTGTCTCTCTGTGTGCTGGGATACAGTTCCCTCAGTGCTGTCAGTGTGTCCTGGGATACAGTTCCCTCAGTGATGTCTCTCTGTGTGCTGGGATACAGTTCCCTCAGTGATGTCTCGCTATGTGCTGGAACACAGTTCCCTCAGTGCCAGCTCTCTGTGTGTGCTGGGATACAGTTCCCTCAGTGCTGGTTCTCTGTGTGCTGGGATACAGTTCCCTCAGTGCTGTCTCTCTCTGTGTGTTGGGATACAGTTCCCTCAGTGCTGTCTCTCTCTGTTTGCTGGGATACAGTTCCCTCAGTGCTGTCTCTCTGTGTGCTGGGATACAGTTCCCTCAGTGCTTTCTCTGTGTGCTGGGATACAGGTCCCTCAGTGCCATCTCTCTGTGTGCTGGGATACAGTTCCCTCAGTGCCAGTTCTCTGTGTGCTGGGATACAGTTCCCTCAGTGCTGTCTCTCTGTGTGCTGGGATACAGTTCCCTCAGTGCCATCTCTCTGTGTCCTGGGATACAGTTCCCTCAGTGACGTCTCTCTCTGTGTGCTGGGATACAGTTCCCTCAGTGACGTCTCTCTCTATGTGCTGGGATACAGTTCCCTCAGTGCTGGTTCTCTGTGTTCTGGGATACAGTTCCCTCAGTGACGTCTCTCTCTGTGTGCTGGGATACATTTTCCTCAGTGCCATCTCTCTCTGTGTGCTGGGATACAGTTCCCTCAGTGCTGTCTCTCTGTGTGCTGGGATACAGTTCCCTCAGTGCCATCTCTCTGTGTCCTGGGATACAGTTCCCTCAGTGACGTCTCTCTCTGTGTGCTGGGATACAGTTCCCTCAGTGACGTCTCTCTCTATGTGCTGGGATACAGTTCCCTCAGTGCTGGTTCTCTGTGTGCTGGGATACAGTTCCCTCAGTGACGTCTCTCTCTGTGTGCTGGGATACATTTTCCTCAGTGCCATCTCTCTCTGTGTGCTGGGATACAATTCCCTCAGGGTTGTCTCTCTGTCTGCTGGGATACAGTTCCCTCAGTGCTGTCTCTCTGTGTGCTGGGATACCGTTCCCTCAGTCCCATCACTCTGTGTGCTGGGATACAGTTCCCTCAATGCTGTCTCTCTCTTTGTGCTTGGATACAGTTCCCTCAGTGCTGTCTCTCTGTGTGCTGGGATACATTTCCCTCAGTGCTGTCTCTCTGTCTGCTGGGATACAGTTCCCTCAGTGCCAATCTCCCTGTGTGCTGGGATACAGTCCCCTCAGTGCTGTCTCTCTGTGTGCTGGGATACAGTTCCCTCAGTGCTGTCTGTCTGTGTCTGCTGGGATACAGTTCCCTCAGTGCTAGCTCTCTGTGTGTGCTGGGATACAGTTCCCTCAGTGCTGGTTCTCTGTGTGCTGGGATACAGTTCCCTCAGTGCTGTCTCTCTCTGTGTGCTGGGATACAGTTCCCTCAGTGCTGTCTCTCTGTGTGCTGGGATACAGTTCCCTCAGTGCTTTCTCTGTGTGCTGGGATACAGTTCCCTCAGTGCAATCTCTCTCTGTGTGCTGGGATACAGTTCCCTCAGTGCTGTCTCTCTGTGTGCTGGGATATAGTTCCCTCAGTGCAATTTCTCTGTGCGTGCTGGGATACAGTTCCCTCAGTGCTGTCTCTCTGTGTGCTGGGATACAGTTCCCTCAGTGCTTTCTCTGTGTGCTGGGATACAGTTCCCTCAGTGCAATCTCTCTCTGTGTGCTGGGATACAGTTCCCTCAGTGCTGTCTCTCTGTGTGCTGGGATATAGTTCCCTCAGTGCAATTTCTCTGTGCGTGCTGGGATACAGTTCCCTCAGTGCCAGCTGTCTGTGTGCTGGGATACAGTTCCCTCAGTGCCATCTCTCTGTGTGCTGGAATACAGTTCCCTCAGTGCTGTCTCTCTCTTTGTGCCGGGATACAGTTCCGTCACTGCCATCTCTCTGTGTGTGCTGGGATACAGTTCCCTCAGTGCTGTCTCTCTGTGTGCTGGGATACAGTTCCCTCACTGCCATCTCTCTCTGTGTGCTGGGATACAGTTCCCTCAGTGCTGTCTCTCTGTGTGCTGGGATACAGGTCCCTCAGTGCTGTCTCTCTGTGTGCTGGGATACAGGTCCCTCAGTGCTGTCTCTCTGTCTGCGGGGATACAGTTCCCTCAGTGCTGTCTCTCTGTGGGCTGGGATACACTTCCCTCAGTGCCATCTCCCTGTGGGCTGGGATACACTTCCCTCAGTGCTGTCTCTCTGTGTGCTGGGATACAGTTCCCTCAGTGCCATCTCCCTGTGTGTTGGGATACAGTTCCCTCAGTGCTGTCTCTCTGTGTGCTGGGATACAGTTCCCTCAGTGCTGTCTCTCTCTGTGTGCTGGGATACAGTTCCCTCAGTGCCATCTCCCTGTGTGCTGGGATACAGTTCCCTCAGTGCCATCTCCCTGTGTGCTGGGATACAGTTCCCTCAGTGCTGTCTCTCTGAATGTGCTGGGATACAGTTCCCTCAGTGCTGTCTCTCTGTGTGCTGGGATACAGTTCCCTCAGTGACATCTCTCTGTGTGCTGGGATACAGTTCCCTCAGTGCTGTCTCTCTGTGTGCTGGGATACAGTTCCCTCAGTGAAATCTCTCTGTGTGCTGGGATACAGTTCCCTCACTGCCATCTCTCTGTGTGTGCTGGGAAACAGTTCCCTCAGTGCCGTCTCTCTCTTTGTGCTTGGATACAGGTCCCTCAGTGCTGTCTCTCTGTGTGCTGGGATACAGTTCCCTCAGTGCTGTCTCTCTGTGTGCTGGGATACAGTTCCCTCAGTGCTGTCTCTCTGTGTGCTGGGATACAGTTCCCTCAGTGCTGTCTCTCTGTGTGTGCTGGGATATAGTTCCCTCATTGCTGTCTCTCTGTTTGCTGGGATACTGTTGCCTCAGTGCTGTCTCGCTGTGTGCTGGGATACAGTTCCCTCAGTGCTGTCTCTCCCTGTGTGCTGGGATACAGTTCCCTCAGTGACGTCTCTCTCTATGTGCTGGGATACAGTTCCCTCAGTGCTGGTTCTCTGTGTGCTGGGATACAGTTCCCTCAGTGACGTCTCTCTCTGTGTGCTGGGATACATTTTCCTCAGTGCCATCTCTCTCTGTGTGCTGGGATACAATTCCCTCAGTGTTGTCTCTCTGTCTGCTGGGATACAGTTCCCTCAGTGCTGTCTCTCTGTGTGCTGGGATACCGTTCCCTCAGTCCCATCACTCTGTGTGCTGGGATACAGTTCCCTCAATGCTGTCTCTCTCTTTGTGCTTGGATACAGTTCCCTCAGTGCTGTCTCTCTGTGTGCTGGGATACATTTCCCTCAGTGCTGTCTCTCTGTCTGCTGGGATACAGTTCCCTCAGTGCCATCTCCCTGTGTGCTGGGATACAGTTCCCTCAATGTTGTCTATCTGTGTCGTGGGATACAGTTCCCTCAGTGCCATCTCTCTGTGTGTGCAGGGATACAGTTCCCTCAGTGCTGTCTGTCTGTGTCTGCTGGGATACAGTTCCCTCAGTGCTGTCTCTCTGTCTGTGCTGGGATACAGTTCCCTCATTGCTGTCTCTCTGTGTGCTGGGATGCAGTTCCCTCAGTGCTGTCTCTCTGTGTGCTGGGATACAGTTCCCTCAGTGCCAGCTCTCTTTGTGTGCTGGGATACAGTTCCCTCAGTGCTGGTTCTCTGTGTGCTGGGATAGAGTTCCCTCAGTGCCAGCTCTCTGTGTGTGCTGGGATACAGTTCCCTCAGTGCTGTCTCTCTGTGTGCTGGGATACAGTTCCCTCAGTGCTGTCAGTGTGTCCTGGGATACAGTTCCCTCAGTGATGTCTCTCTGTGTGCTGGGATACAGTTCCCTCAGTGCCAGCTCTCTGTGTGTGCTGGGATACAGTTCCCTCAGTGCTGGTTCTCTGTGTGCTGGGATACAGTTCCCTCAGTGCTGTCTCTCTGTGTGTTGGGATACAGTTCCCTCAGTGCCATCTCTCTCTGTGTGCTGGGATACAGTTCCCTCAGTGCCAGCTCTCTGTGTGTGCTGGGATACAGTTCCCTCAGTGCTGGTTCTCTGTGTGCTGGGATACAGTTCCCTCAGTGCTGTCTCTCTGTGTGCTGGGATACAGTTCCCTCAGTGCTGTCTCTCTGTGTGCTGGGATACAGTTCCCTCAGTGCTTTCTCTGTGTGCTGGGATACAGGTCCCTCAGTGCCCTCTCTCTGTGTGCTGGGATACAGTTCCCTCAGTGCCATCTCTCTGTGTGCTGGGATACAGTTCCCTTAGTGCTTTCTCTGTGTGCTGGGATACAGTTCCCTCAGTGCTTTCTCTGTGTGCTGGGATACAGTTCCCTCAGTGCTCTCTCTCTGTGTGCTGGGATACAGTTCCCTCAGTGCCCTCTCTCTGTGTGCTGGGATACAGTTCCCTCAGTGCCATCTCTCTGTGTGCTGGGATACAGTTCCCTCAGTGCTTTCTCTGTGTGCTGGGATACAGTTCCCTGGACACCAACAGCTCTCCGCTACCTTGCTCTAATTCCCAGTCTTCATGCGGCAAGCAGAGATCGTTGGCAGGTTGTTCGATGATGAAGGTTGTCAGTGTTGAGTCCAGAGTGACATCGGCCAACATATCTGACTGAAAAAGAAAGGACTTGCTTTTTATATAAATCCTTTCATCACTTCAGGACTTCACAATGCTTTTTTACAGCCAATTAAGTACTTTCGGCCTGTAGTCACTGTTGTAATGTAGGGAAATATGGCAACCAATTTACACCCAGCAAGATCCCACAAACAGCGATGTGGTAATCTGTTTTTTTTTAGTGGCATTGGTTGAGGTTAGTGCCGAATGGTTTTGGTGAAAGCTTGTCTTCCTTTATCTGTTTGTTGCGGCTTCGCTGTTCGGAACAGGTCAGGGCAGGGCTGGACACAGAGCATTCCTGACAACTAGGAGTGCTCCGCAGTTGACACACGAATCCTCAGATCACCGCACAAGATTGGAAGATGAAACGCAATACCTTTTTTCGATTGCTCTGAATTCACTTGGAGGTGGGGGTGGAGGGGTGAAGAGGCACAGGACGAGGACAAACCAATCCTTCATCCTTTCCTGGCCATGACACACACACACAGGGCCCATTTCTTTTTTATCCGGCGCAGATCGAGCGGTTGTGACAGCACTTTCATTCCGCAGGCCTCTGATCTGGTGACACAGCAGCAGCTACCTGTCATTCCACAAGCAGCAGTGCCCGGTGGTCGCCGAGCAGAGATAAGCTGGAGATCAGCAGCTACTCCAGCCCGACACAACCTTCCATCCAAGTTAATACCGCGTTGTATAAATCCCTGTAATCAGCAGCTGCCCAACATTGATCCAATTTGTAGATTGTTTCAATATTATCTCATGCCGGGCTTATTTGATTTTTTGTCAGGTCTTTGCCTTGTCAAGTTGAGGAATGCTAATGCTGAGGAATGGATCACTGCTCCGCCTTTTTGCACCCAGTGTCAGCATAAATCACCCCTCGGTCATGGAGAGTTAAGCTTTCCCTGCTCTGCTCCAGTGATGTATAAAGGAAAGACTTACATTTCTATAGCACCGTTCATGACCTGAGGACGTCTGAAAGCGCTTTACAGCCACTGAAGTACTTTTTTTTTGAAGTGTAGTCGCTGTTGTAATGTAGGAAACGCGACAGCCAATTTGCGCACAGCAAGCTCCCGCAAACAGCAATGAGGTATTGACCAGATCATTTGTTTTTTGATGATTAAATATTAGCCGGGACCACCGTTCCTGAGCAGTCTGGAGGTCCCGCGCAGGCCGCTCACGGACCTTTCAATGTAAATAACCGCGCATACGCAAAAAATTGGATGGGCCGCGCAGCCAGTTAACGGGCTCGCGCACCAAAAACAATTACAGGAAACAGTGGCCAGGACACCAAGAGACCTTCTCTGCTCTTCTTCGAATAGTGCTCTGGGATCTTTTACATCCACCTGAGAGAGCAGACAAGGCCTCGGTTTAAAGTCTCATCCAAAAGACGGCACCTCCGACAGTGTAGCACTCCCTCAGCACTGGAGTGTCGGCCTGAATTTTGTGCTCAAATCTCTGGAGTGGGACTTTGAACCCACAACCTTCATGATTCAGAGAGTGCTACCCACTGAGCCACTGAGCCCAGACTCAAAACAACCATGATTTTTGTTTCCATTTCGTACACAAATAAATAAACCCAGCAATCTCTGAATGAGATTGTCAGCCTGGCGCTAGGTTACAGGCTCTGCGTTCTTGACCAATAGGAACAGGGCTAAAACTGCAGCAAACTTTGTTTTTCCAACCATTGCAGAGAGAAGGCTGCTACATCGCCAGTCTGGGCCTGGCTGAGGTGAAGATTCAGTGTGCGGGCGTACTAAACCTACCACAGTCCTCTGTACCTACCTCCATGAAACAGTCTGTATTTGAGTTGTAGCTCCGTTGCCTGCGGCTATGTTGAATGAACCATTGGCAGATTACCTCCCACGGTTAACATAGCGATCGTTCGATTGCATTGTTTAAAGTAGCTTGGATCCATTCTGGTTCCACTCTGTTTAATTGAACCATCTTGTTTGATATCTCTGGAATTGTACGGAGTTTGCATTGTGTTTTTGTTCACGCCGTAATGGAATGTTGCTCTGCTTTACCACCGTACAACTGTGCCTGTGAGCTGACATTACACACACGGGGGTGAAATTAACCCGACCTGATCAACAGAAACCTGGCGGGTGATCAATTAAAATCACTCTGGCTCTTGCCTGTCTGACAGCCGCCATGATCCCAACATCTGCAACTTTAACCTGCTCTCCTGACAGGCGGTAAGGACACATGCCTGGAGCCAACAGGGTCCTTCTTTACAGATGCATGTCACGGCCCAATAACATCATTGAGACCCGACCGTAATTTTAACTCAGGCCTGAGTGGGGAATCCACACACACAGACACACAGACAAGCACACAGACACCCACACACACACACAGACGCACAAACACAGACACGCACTCATACACAGACAGGCACACAGACAAGCACACACACACAGACTGACACACACACACACAGACAAGCACACAGACACCCACACACATGCACAGACGCACAAACACAGACACGCACTCACACACAGACAAACACATACACACAGACTGACACACACACACAGACAAGCACACACACACAGACAAGCACACAGACTGACACACACACACAGACGCACACACACACAGACAGGCACACAGATACGGTGAAACCCAAGTTCTATCATTGTAACATGTAACAGGCTTTGCTGGACCAATTAACTAGTTGTGAATGATACATGAATCCAATCAGTCGGAGTTCCTTCTTGAGGGTTTCAGTGAGTGCTCCTGAATGCTTTCTAAGGTTCCTACATATTCTACTTGCAGACTGAGTCAGTGTCCTAACACCACAAACCATCTATTCAGTTCTACATGAAATCCAGATCCAAAATTATACAAAATCATGGAGATGAGCCAAATGTCACTGACACTGTTAGAACAAAATTGAGAGGTCGCACAACACCAGGTTATAGTCCAACAGTTTTATTTGAAATCACAAGCTTTCGGAGCAATCGATAGCTCCGAAAGCTTGTGATTTCAAATAAAACTGTTGGACTATAACCTGGTGTTGTGCGACCTCTCAATTTTGTCCACCCCAGTCCAACACCGGCATCTCCGCATCATGACTGTTAGAACAGACAGGGAGGTTTCGATCCATAGCACATACTCAGTAAAAGTGCTTAACTCACTCCCGTCTGGTATATGTACAGTGCACAATGGGTAAAGGGAATGATTCACTCCCGTCTGGTACTGTATGGCCCGTGTGTGTGTCTCAGTGTCAGCTCCTGTAAATGTACAGTACACACTGGGTAAAAGGGAACGATTCACTCACGTCTGGTACTGTATGGCCCGTGTGTGTGTCTCAGTGTCAGCTCCTGTACATGTACAGTACACACTGGGTAAAGGCAACGATTCATTCACGTCTGGTACTGTATGACCCATGTGTGTGTCTCAGTGTCAGCTCCTGTAAATGTACAGTACACACTGGGGCAAAGGGAGCGATTCACTCCCGTCTGGTACTGTACGGCCCGAGTGTGTCTCAGCACCAACTCTTACACTGTATACCTGCCCTACAAAATGCAGTGAGCTGGAGTGAAGTAATCCAAGTGTGTCTGCTGTATTTGTGGTCCACACTTCTACCTCAGACTGAACTGCCTGATCGAATACAGGAGAGCGAAGAAAAAGAAATAGTCTTTGCAGTTTAAAGGGGCTGCGCCTTCATGAGAAATGTGTGACAAATCTTTTTTCATTTGTTTGCCAAGAGATGGCGCAAGATCGTAAATGACCTCAAAATGCACCACCTCATCACACCATTGCGAACCTGGCACACGGATTCTCACTCCCTCATGAAACGTAAAAATCTGTTTTCCAAACACAAAGTTAGGATCTCCTTGATATCTCTCTCTCTCTCGCTCCTGGAGGTTTGATCAGGTGACCTCCTCCCTCCAACCACCCCACGCGGTCAAACAGCCTTTTATTTCCCCCCCCCCATTTCCAATATGTTTATAACTAATAAACTAAAGTGCTCAAAGAAAATGAAAAGAAGACAGAAAGCAATAAATGCTGGCCCTGCCAGCGACGCCTACATCCCTTGAATGAATTAAAAAAAATACACCATTTTTTTTTTAATGCTTTTAATATTTTCGCCCTGGGTAATTTTCTTTGCTCGCAGCAGTGTCCTGGATTAATTCCCGGACACTCTGGGAAAACCCTGGCGGTTTGGCGAACCCCTAACTCTGACATCCGTATTGCATCCGCCTTGCGCAGATCTGACATTCCGCGGAACAGCAGTGCTTTCCACAGGCTGCGAAGGATCTTCGGTTCTCAAGGGGATTAACGGCCGGTTTTTCTAACCCAGCCGTGGCTTTGTGGAACTCTGTGTGACCCGATGGGGAAAAGCCCGGAATGAAAGCATGTGGGCCGCTGCCTGCCCACGCTGAGAGGCATGAGCCGCAATAACACACAGATCCGAGGCAAACACGGCCTGTGTCGGGGATTGACTGCTCCCTTTATTCATCTCGACTGCTAATAACTCGGAGGCATTCCTTTCTAACGCGGCAAAAAAAAACATGAGCTGAGAGGGCATCCCGGAGCCCAGACAAGCAGTCTTTTCTTCCTGGGGATCGGTTCAAAGGGCAGAGGTCAAGAAAATATATGTAAACTCTGGAAGCAAGCTCTCGTCGGAGCGAAACAACACAAAGGGAAGGAGTGAATTGCTCTTGGAAAAATGTTTACCTTTGCTGATCTCCGCTCAGTCTTTAAGCCCTCTTCACTTACTCTCATTTTAATTAAACTTTAATTGGAATCTTTCAGGAGAGGGAAAAAAAAAAGGGGGTTTTCTACATCGTTTAAAAAAAACTCTCTTTTAAAGTCTTGCTCGTACCCAGTGACAGCGCGGTGGCGGGCGGGGTGTGTGGGTGGGTTTAACCCCTTCAGTGCCACCAATTGAATTCACAGTGCGATCCGCAGCCGCCTGAAAGAACAGAGCTGCCTTTAAGGCATCGTCTCACGGCTGTTTCAGCAACGGCTCAAAGTGCGAGGCACGCCACAAAGTAATTCAGAGCGCAGTGACTGTTGTTCTGGTGGACATGCGGCAGTGGGGTTGCCGATTCTGTTTGAGCATATTCCTGGCAGTTTCATCAAATGAAATCCTGCCTCCAACCCGCCTCCATACAGTCAAACATCCTTTTTCTTTCCCATCTCCAATCTCTTTATGACTAATAAATTAAAGTTTTCAAGGAAAATGAAATAGACGCACAGTTTTTTTTAATGCCAGAAATGATTTTTCTCCTGGGTTGTTCTTGTAGAAGTGTCCAGGGAATTGATCTTTAACTCCTGGAGACTCCAGGGCAATCCGGGAGGGTTGTGGCAGCCATTGTTCAGAGGGCAGGATCCCACAAAGAGTTAATCTATGTTTTTGCTGGTGTTATGGTGGGGGGGAAGAATGCTGGCCGGGACACCGGGAGACCTCCCCGGCTCCTTTACACAACATGCCATCAGATCTTTAACATCCACCCGGACCACCAAAACTGGAGGATGGGGCCTCGGTTGAAGGCCTCATCCGAAGGATGGCACCTGGTGATCTGATCCCAGCGGAGGAGACGAGCTCCCTCCATACGCATTTACACTCAGCCCCCGGGACACAATGTACTTCCATTCCGATTGAAAAATGAATGGGTAAGGCATTCTTTGTTTAAAAAAAACCCGACATGGCTCAGTCGGTAAATCCACCACCTGGCATGGTGCCGAGCCATTCAGATAAGGAAGATCCCAGGTTTGATTCCCCGGTCTGCGGGTAGCCAAGCCAGTGATGGGCATGCTGCAACTGACCTTTGCCCTTGGGCTAGCGCGGGACGGGGAAAGGTGAGCTCCTCCCTCAGTACTTGGCGAGGTCCGTTGAATGGTGCACTACGTGAATGCGGGATAGGGACAGGAGTAGACTCCACTGTGATGGCCTCCATTGTGGAATAGTACATCACAATTCGCTGTCTAGGCTCAAACATGAAGAATGACCAAAGGTCCACTATCATCCGTGAAGTCGTTCCCCAGGGTGAGTCGCCACCTGTGTGAGAAAGCCGGGGGGGGAAAGTTAGTGCTGCACGCGAACACCCCACGTTCCTCGATCTCATACTGCTGTTGCCTTTGCCTTGCACACCCGTGTGCTCCCAGCAGCGGGGGGAGGGAGGTCTTTCTGGGAACCCCCTTCAGATGAATTCAGCTAAGAGTGAGATGGCTTGGGGCAGATGGAAAGCAGTCAGGTTGGCTGCAGCCTTAATTATTGAGTGCAGTACTGAGGGAGTGCTGCACGGTCGGAGGTGCCGTCTTTCGGATGAGACATTAAACGCAGGCTCCGTCTGCCCTCTCAGGTGGACTCAAAAGATTCCATGGATCTATTTCGAAGAAGAGATGGGGAGTTCTCCTGGTGTCCTGGCCAACATTTATCTCTCAACCAACACCTAAAAAACAGATTATTTGGTCATCATCACATTGCTGCTTGTGGGATCTTGCTGTGCGCAAATTGGCTGTTGCGTTTCCTACATTACAACAGTGACTACACTTCAAAAAAGTACTTCATTGGCTGTAAAGTGCTTTGGGACATCCTGAAGTCATGAAGGGCGCTATAGAAATGCAATTTATTTATTTTTCTTTTAACCCTATTCCTCCACTGGCTGGCAAAGGTGCAAAATGTAATGTATAGAGGGTGGATTTTGGGGAAGAAGCAGAGATACTGTGGCCCCTTCCTGGAAACATGCCTGACTGAAGCTCCCTTGCAATGCCCAAACCATTCCCTGGAGTCAGCAGCCCAATACAGGAGGGGGCATAAACCAACAATGCCAACCCATCTGATAACACTCATGGGCAGTGACCCAAGCTATCAGGTCCACGAGCTCATGTAGGCAGGACCCATTGACCGAGGCAATATGGTGGGCAAAGGCCAAATTGATCCAACAGTTGAGCCTTCAGTACAAATAAAAAGAAGAAAACCCTGCAAAATTTGCAAATATGCAGCAGGCCAGTCAGCATCTATATCGAGAAAATACAGGTTAATGTGTCAACTATACACCATTCCTGATGACATATCTTTACTCCTTACAGATGCTGGTGTCTCCAACATATACAATAGTGAATCTAACTGCTCTTCAGCAAACACAGTCCAATCAAACACCAGCTATTCAAAACACCATCCAATCTAAACATCGTCCAATCAAAACACCGTCCAATCATAACATCATTTAATCATACTATCATCCAATCAAAGCACCAGCTAATGAAAGCACCATCCAATCAAAGCACCGTACAATCAAAGCACAAGCTATTCAAAACACGGTCCAAACAAAACACGGTCCAATCAAAGCACTGTCCAATCAAAGCACTGTCTAGTCAAAGCACCGTCCAATCAAAGCATCGCCCAATCAAAGCACGAGCGCTTTGTATCGCTGTAGCATAACTTCTACACCCTTGCATTCTAATCCTCTAGATATATAGCCCAGCATTCCATTAGCCTTTTTGATTATTTTCTGTACCGCCCATGACATTTTAACAATCTATGTATATGGACCCATAAGTCTCCACTATTTCTAGCTTTTCACCATTTAGAAAGTACCCTATTCTATCCTTTTTAGGTCCAAAGTGGATGACCTCACACTTTCTTACATTGAAATCCATTTGCCACAGTTTTGCCCATTCACTTAATCTATTAATATCTCTTTGTAATTTTAGGCTTCCATCTACACTGCTTACATAGAACATAGAACATAGAACAGTACAGCACAGTACAGGCCCTTCGGCCCTCGATGTTGTGCCGAGCATTGTCCGAGACCAAGATCAAGCTATCACACTCCCTATCACTCTGGTGTGCTCCATGTGCTTATCCAATAACCGCTTGAAAGTTCCTAAAGTGTCCGACTCCACTATCACAGCAGGCAGTCCATTCCACACCCCAACCACTCTCTGAGTAAAGAATCTACCTCGGACATCCCTTCTATATCTCCCCCCATGCACCTTATAGTTATGCCCCCTTGTAACAGCTGCCTCTACCTGAGGAAATAGTCTCTGAACATCCACTCTATCTATCCCCCTCATCATCTTATAAACCTCTATTAAGTCGCCTCTCATCCTCCTCCGCTCTAAAGAGAAAAGCCCCAACTCCCTCAATCTTTCCTCATAAGACCTCCCCCCCAAACCAGGCAGCATCCTGGTAAATCTTCTTTGCACTCTTTCCAATGCTTCCACGTCCTTCCTATAGTGAGGTGACCAGAACTGCACACAATATTCCAAATGTGGTCTCACCAAGGTCCTGTACAGTTGCAGCATAACCTCACGGTTCTTAAACTCAAACCCTCTGTTAATAAATGCCAACACACCATAGGCCTTCTTTACTGCTCTATCCACTTGAGTGGCAACCTTCAGAGATCTGTGGATATGAACCCCCAGATCCCTCTGCTCCTCCACGTTCCTCAGAACCCTGCCGTTGACCCTGTAATCCTTATTCACATTTGCCCTACCAAAATGAATCACCTCGCACTTATCAGGGTTAAATTCCATCTGCCATTTTTCGGCCCAGCTCTGCATCCTATCAATGTCTCTTTGCAGCCTACAACTGCCCTCCACCTCATCCACTACTCCACCAATCTTGGTGTCATCAGCAAATTTACTGATCCACCCTTCAGTCCCCTCCTCCAAGTCATTGATAAAAATCACAAACAGCAGAGGACCCAGCACCGACCCCTGTGGCACACCGCTGGTAACTGGTCTCCAGTCCGAAAATGTTCCATCCACCACCACCCTCTGCCTTCTATGAGATAGCCAGTTACTTATCCAATCGGCCAAATTTCCCTCTATCCCACAACTCCTTACTTTCTTCATGAGACGACCATGGGGAACCTTATCAAACGCCTTACTAAAATCCATGTATACGACATCAACTGCTCTACCTTCATCTACACACTTAGTTACCTCCTCAAAGAATTCAATCAAATTTGTTAGGCAAGACTTACCCTTCACGAATCCGTGTTGACTATCCCTGATTAAGTTGCCCCTTTCCAAATGGTCATAAATCCTATCCCTCAGGACCTTTTCCATTATCTTACCAACCACCGAAGTAAGACTAACCGGCCTATAATTACCAGGGTCATTCCTATTTCCTATTTCCTTTCTTGAAGAGAGGAACAACATTCGCCACTCTCCAGTCCTCTGCCTATCTTTGTGTCATCAGCAAATGTGGATATGCGGCTTTCTATCCCATCATCTAAGTTGTTAATAAATACAGTGAATAGTTGAGGCCCTAATACAGATCCCTGTGGGATACCACTAGTCACAACCTGCCAATTACAGTACCTGCCCATTATCCCTACTCTCTGTCTCCTGCCGCTCAGCCAATTTTCTAACCAGGTCAATAATTTGCCCTCAATTCCATGAGCTTCAACTTTGGCTAACAGTCTCTTATGAGGGACTTTATCAAATGCCTTCTGGAAGTCGATTTAAATAACATCCATAGACATTCCCCTGTCCACTACTTTAGTCGCCTCTTCAAAAAATTCAATCAGGTTCGTCAGGCATGAACTACAGAGATAGGGAGGGGCAAGGCCATCGAAGGATTTGAAAATGATGATAATTTTAAAATCAAGGCGTTGCTGGATCAGGAGCCAATGTAGGTCAGCGAGCACAGGGGTGATGGGTGAATGGGACTTGGTGCAAATTAGGATATGGACGGTAGAATTTTGGATGAGTTCTAGTTTATGAAGGGTGGGAGATGGGAGGCCGGCCAGGAGTGTGTTGGAATAGTCAAGTCTGGAGGTAACAAAGGCATGGATGAGAGTTTGAACAGCAGATGAGCTGAGGCAGGGGCGGAGTTGAGTGATGTTACGGAGGTGGCAGTAGGCGGTGATGTCATGGGAATGTGATTGGCAGTTTTCCCCCTAAGGTGCGCGTCTATGCACCGATCACGAGGCCCCGCGCAGGCCGCTCACCAGCTGCTGCCGCTGGAAGAGATACGGCGCATGCACGGCCGCTAGCAAATTTAAAGGGGAAAAAAATGAGAGGGAACATTGGTGGTCGGTAGCTCATCTTGGGGTCAAATGTGACACCAAGGTTGCAAACAGTCTATCGAGCCCCTTCATAATTTTAGACTTCTATCTGTCATCTCTTTTCTAGAGAAAAGAGCCCCAGCCTGTTCAGTCTTTCCTGATGGTTGTACCCTCTCAGATCGGCTATCATCCTTGTAAATCTTTTTTTTGCACTTTCTCCACTTTCTCTCTCCACAGATGCTGCCTGACCTGCTGAGTGTTTCCAACATGTTCTGCTTTTCATTCAGATTTCCAACGTCTGCAGTATTTTGTAGTTCTGTTTAATTGTTTCCTTCACTGTAACATTTCTTTCAGGAAAGTCAACCTTCAGGAAGTTCTGCTCTTCTCTCTGATGGGATTTTCATTTGCTTCTTTTACCTTGTTCACCATCACTGCTGTTTTCTTCCCTTCTCGTGTTTGATCAGGAGTTCGCTAAAACTCCCTTTCCTGGCCACCGCCCTTTCCACAGCAGCTGTCTCCGGCTCCCACTCATGGATTCCAGCTTAAATTTCACGCTTCCTGTTTCCGATCCACCCACGATGGTCGATATCTCTGCGATATTCAGCGTTCCTCGAACCACCGCTCTCGCCGCTTCCTGTGACCCACCCCCTCCTCCATGCGCAGCCCTACACGCGATCTCGACCTTTCTCATCCACCCGTCCCCCGCCCCGCCCCCGGGCAGGGTTGCCGACTCTGATTGGATGTATTCCTGGAGGTTTCATCACATGACCTCTGTCCCACCCTTTCTCCACTTTGTTAATAATGAATAAACGAAAGTGTTCAAAGGAAACAGTTTTTTTTAATGCCCCTCTGATTTTTCTCCCCAGTTCCTCGCAGCATTGTCCAGGGGATTAATCATTCATTCCTGGAGATTCCAGGACAATCCTGGGGGAGGCTTGGGGGGAGGGGGGAGACAGAATTTCTACCGGCACTTTGGGTAAAATGCTCCTCTCCATAATGGTAGGGTGGGGAGGGGGACGGCGGTATTCTGAAATAATGAGACCAAATGGGCTGACAGGTTTTCTTCATCCAGCAGTGCCAGAGACGGAGAGCTAATGGAAGCATGACCCGGTTATACAACGTCCTCCTGCTGTGGCTCCCACAGAGAAACCATGTTAAACAGCCTGTCTTTAACACCCTGCCCCTGACTATAACACTCAACTAAATACCACCGCCTCGAAAATAACAGCCACTGACATCTCCCTCGTGTATCAATCCATGATCACAAGAAGAAGAAAGAAAGAACTTGGATTTCTACAGCGACTTCCACGACCTCAGGACGTCCCAATGAAGTACTTTTTGTGGCGTGTAGTCACTGTTGTAATGTAGGAAACGCGGCAGCCAATTTGCGCACAGCAAGCTCCCACAAACAGCAATGTGATAATGACCAGGTAACCTATTTTGTAGCAATGTTGACTGAGGGATAAATACTGGCCAGGACACCAGGGAGAACTCCCCTACTCTTCTTCGAAATAGTGGCCATCAGATTCTTTACGTCCGCTCTCCTCTAAAGGGCCATTCACTCTCAAACTATCTGCAATGCTGCAGCCTCTGACGTAGCATCCCTTGCTGGTGGACATCTGCTAGATTGAAAAAGTGTAACAAAATCCCTTTCTACAACACAGCCCCTGTCTGACATCCTCCCTGATGGAACAG
This sequence comes from Squalus acanthias, assembly GCA_030390025.1. Classification (NCBI taxonomy): domain Eukaryota; kingdom Metazoa; phylum Chordata; class Chondrichthyes; order Squaliformes; family Squalidae; genus Squalus; species Squalus acanthias. The sequence goes on from JASTWF010000238.1 coordinate 573,738, forward strand.
GCATTGCTTGTGAACTCTCCCTCAAAACAGAGAGAAGCCATATGAAGCATCCTTTCTGTAGCACTTTTCTGCTATACATTGGCCCATAATTTCCGATAGGGGGCATCCTGCGTGCGGATGCCTCCTAGCGGGAAAAAATCTGAGGGCTCCCGAGGTCCGGACTCTTCCGCTCCTGGGCCTCTTCTGGTGCGCGCGCAGAGGCCCAGGTATCCCAGGGGCGCAGGCGGTTCGCAAGCGTCCTGGGATCACATGGGCCAGGCGAGCCAATGGGAGAAGGGAATCCCTCTTCATACTTTTGACAGGCAGACCTGTCAAATATATGAATGGGGATCACTGAAAAAAGACACTACAACATTAAAGACATTTTTTTTTAAATCACGTTTTTAAAATGAGTTAAAATTACATTAAATTAAACAAAAATGTAATTAAAAAAATTATTTAAAGTTTTTTACGGGGCTAAAAATAAACTTACCTTTTTTAAAAGTATTTTTACATTATAAATGAGTGAAAACAAATTATTTTTTTACTTTTTTAAACTCTTATGCTTTTACCAGGCGTAATATTTTTAAGGGATTTCAGCGGGCAGAGGTCCTGCAGAAAGTGGAACTCTCCACCCGCAGAGGCCCTTCTCCAGGGCAGGTGTGCGATCTGTCAAGAGGATTCTTGACAGATCGGAAGTACTGGTTTTCAGCGCCTGCGCTTTGCATACCTGAAACCGGCACTTGCGAGGTCCCTACGGGTGTCTACACAGCTCCTACACACCCGTCGGGATCAGAAATTACGGGCCATTGTGTCTAATATAAGGCTCATTATCTGATAGATGAACTGTATGAAATTGCCTTTTACAGATTACAGTTTGTATGACTTCCAAAGGCAGGCTTCACAGAGATATTGTTATATATTGTTCGAACCAAGAAAGCGCAAACTGTTCCGGAGGTGCCAGCTTTCAGATGAGACGTTGAATCGAGGCCCTGTCTGCCCTCTCATGTGGATGTAAAAGTGCCCATAGCACTATTTTGAACATGATGCGGAGATGCCGGTGTTGGACTGGGGTGGACAAAAATGAGAAGTCGCACAACACCAGGTTATAGTCCAACAGTTTTATTTAAAATTACGAGCTTTCAGAGCGGCTGCTCCTTCGTCAGTACCTCTACCTGACGAAGGAGCAGCAGCTCCGAAAGCTCGTAATTTTAAATAAAACTGTTGGACTATAACCTGGTGTTGTGTGACTTACTATTTTGAACAGCAGGGGAGTTATCCTTGGTGTCCTGACCAATATATATCCTTCAATCAAAATCACTAAAACAGGTCATTATCATTGGCTGTGAAGCGCTTTGGGATGTCCTGAGGTTGTGAAAGGTGAGATATAAATGTAAGTCTTTCTTTTCTTTTCCTTTTTGACTTACACGGTGATTACAGTGATGGTACAATCAGGTTTCCTGCCAGGTTGGGGGGCGATGCAGGCTTGGGGGTTGAGGCAATTGATTTTCGGTCTTTGACCATCAGTTGGGTCTGAGAGTACAAGAGCCCGGCTTGCAAAAGAGAAAGTCTTGTATTTATATGCACCTTTCACAACCTCAGGATGTCCCAAAGTAAATGGCTTCTGTTTAATGTCTTATTGGAAAGACGGCACCTCCAAGAGTGCAACACTCCCTCAGTACTGCACTGGAGTGTCATCCTGGATTATGTCTTGAAGTCTCTGGAGTGGGACCTGAACTACAGCCTTCTGACTCAGAGGCAAGAGTGCTACCAACTGAGCCACAGCTAACATCTGAGGGACACGGTGAGAGAGAAAGAGATAGGGAGAGTGACAGACAGACAGAGATAGACAGAGAGAGAGAGAGAGACAGAGAGATTGAGAGAGACTCCCATCAGTGCTGGAGAGATGCAGAGAGAGAGAGAAAGCCATCATGTTGGACAGAACGCAACCCCAATCAGTGGTGGATAATGTAAGAGAGAGAGAGAGACACCTGACAGTGTTGGATAGACTGAGGCACTGGATAGGGACATACCCAACGGGGTATTGGGTTGGGACACTGTATGATAGCACTGATCAGGCCTGTGTAGTGACAACAATCTAGATAAAGTCCTCTCTAGCTTTTCTCGCTACTTGCTGAACACGCCCGCAATTCAAGTGATAATTAGGGCATCCATGACATTACAGAATTCCAGTAAGCTTTGTGTCATTGTATCCGGAGCAGCCTGGGGGCTGGTATGTTAAATCATCGCAATCAGCCTGACTGGTTACCAAGAGCCTGGGGCCCAGGGGTGAGTGAGCTGGCTTCTCTTATTTCGATTCGACTGTCAACAGGTATCTTCATTCAGTCAGCTCCCGTCCAGAGCAGCAAGATCTGGGCCTCTGCCAGCTCGGCACCTGAAACCGAACACCTGAGCAGGACAACGTGCTCATTGTGAAGGGGACCCCGTTATCGGGGAGCAGGGCCTGTCTGATGTGGGCAATCAGCCAGCACGCTAACCTGCAGTGCCATGGCCTTGGATGGTGGGGCAAGTGAGGTGGGATCAGGTTCAGCTTAATCTGAGTTCATCTGACACGCTCTGTGCACTGCAGCTGACAGGTTTACTGGCGTTTTTAGGATCTGTTCTTAGAGACTGTCAACGACCAGAGCATTGTGAGGTGACCAATCTAATGGAAGCTCAATGAATCCACTGTCCCCAATGCACACTCACACACGCACACACAGATATATCTTTATAAAGACTTTGACAGTGTCAGCCATGGCTTGGTTGGTAGCACTCTCGCCTCTCAGTCAGGAGGTCAGGGGTTCAAGTCCCACTGCAGAGCCTTGAGCACATAATCCAGGCTGATACTCCAGTACAGTACTGAGGGAGTCTTTTGGATGAGACATGAAACCGAAGCCACATCAGCCTCTCAGGTGGATGTTGAACACTCTGAGGGGGGGGGAGGGTGAACAGCCAGAGGTCGTGGTTCATATCAGTACCAACGACATAGGTAGAAAAAGGGATGATTTTAGGGAGCTAGCAAAGAGATTAAAAAGCAGGACCTCAAAAGTAGTAATGTCCGGATTACTCCCGGTGCCACGAGCTAGTGAGTATAGAAATAGGAGGATAGAGCAGATGAATGCATGGCTGGAGAGATGGTGCAGGAGGGAGGGCTTTAGATTCCTGGGACATTGGGACTGGTTCTGGGGGAGGTGGGACCTGTACAGGCCGGACGGGTTGCTCCTCAACAGAGCCGGAACCAATGTTCTCGCAGGGGGGTTTGCTAGTGCTGTTGGGAAGGATTTAAACTAATTTGGCAGGGGGATGGGCACCAGGATGTAGCATTAGAACAGGAGAAACAAAGTGCACAAAGGATGGTGGGGAGAGACAGATAGCACTAGAGTAAGAAATGGTAAGGTAGTAGGTGGGGTCAGACTAAGAGAGAATACAAGAAGGTCTAAGACAGGTTTACAGTGCATGTGTTGGTGAGCTGCAGGTGCAAATAGCCACATGGGAATATGATGTTGTGGCGATAATGGAGACCTGGCTCAAAATAGGGCAGGATTGGGTTTTAAATATTCCTGGATAGCTTGGCCGCGATTTCGCCGACCGAGGCGGGTCCGGGGTGGTCGGTCCCAGTCCACTCCCGGTTCCAGCCCACCCTCTCTGAGTGATTTTACGTAGATTGGGCTCGTTAAGCCCGCCCTACGAGGTTCCGGCCAATTAATAGGAAGTGGGTCTGATGACGTCATTTGATGACGCATCACCAGCCGGTTTCCTTAAAGGGGCCATGTCCACATTCAATTTGACAGTTGTGCTGTCAGTGTTCTGCAGCATTGAAGTGCAGCAAGAACTGCACAAAGGTGCACGGCTGCACCCAGGCTCTCCCATGACTCCCTCCATATGCTTATGGAGGGAGTCACAGCACGCAGGGAGGTTCTCTTCTCTTCCAAGGGTGGAAGAGACCTCCCCAGGACACCAATGCAGCCTGGTTGCACATTGCACAAGAGGGCAAAAGCAGGAATGTCGTCAGGAGTACCTGGGTGCAGTGGTGAAAACATTTCAATGATCTCAGTAGATCACGAAACATTACTACAAAGCCACACTCAACCTCATCCTGCTGTGCCACTCATCACATCGCCATCACTCTGCCTTCCCTACCCTACTCCTGCACATCCTTACTCACACCAACTTACCTTGTACTTTCACCCATCCCTCTCTATCTACATTATCACATCCCCATCTCACTAGCCACCCCTCACACTCACCCTCATCCTAGTGCAATCATACCAACTAACAACACACAAGAGTAGGCACTTGAGTGGTTTAGCCAATGCTCATGTGAAGTCTCTGTTAATGTGCTGTCAAACATTGAAATCTATATTTTCAAGACTTTACCTTATTGGACAGATCTGTGGTCACCTTTGGAAGTGTCTTAGTCAGTTCAAGTGAATGTTGAGACAAAACTCCTCCCCCCCCACCGCAATTGTGATGAGTGTGAAAGGAATGGCTTGGACATTAAAGGGATGCTTTATGGTGCTGGTGTGGGGTGGTGTCAACCTGGTACATCATGTGGCAGCCAGGGTGTACAGCGTCAAGTGAAGTAAATCTGGCTATTGAGATGCCATCTCTGGCCTCCCGGGCAGCAATGTTGTCGGGTGCTGATGCCCTGTGTCCTGTGCAGCATCAGGTGATTGCGGAGAAGGTTGGTGTTGTTGGTGATGTTGGCGTGCCTGGTGATGTTGGTGCTGGGGTTGATCGTGGAAGGATTCAGAGGACCAAGGTGAGATTTTTTCAAGGGCACCGATGTTGTTGGAATAGATGGCAGCTGAAGTTGAGATGACAGAAGCGATCTGTCAGTGGTGAGAGAGCTTGCTCCAAGGAGGTGACAATGGATAGAGAGTTTACTCCAAACAGTTCCAAAGTGCATACAGCTCAAAAGTGTCTTCCAAGTCCTGAAGGCTCAAGCTTCTGACATTGGAAAGTGAACAGCTGTGCAATGGTAACTTTCAAAACACTTTTGCAGCTGTTACCTATTCACAGTAATGGGGAGACATAGAGAACCTGACCTACTTACTTAACGTGATCTCCGAATGACGTGAACCCCGTTAAAAAAGTGGTAAAATAGAAATAGGCTGGCAAAATAGTAGTTAACAAGCGTTTAACAAGCATTTAATTATCTTAAATGCTTCCCCCACTGCTTGGTGTCGGGTCTGTTCTGAAATCGCAGACCCGACACTTTGGAAACTTAAATGGAGGCGGGTTCGGAGCGGGTTCCCAACCCGCTGTCAATCATTCCAATTTTGACAGCGGACCCATCTCCAAACCCACACTCTGAGCGCTGGCAAAATTCAGCCCAAGGTGTTCAGGAAAGATAGGGAAGGAAAGAAAGGAGGTGGGGGTGGCAGTATTGGTTAAGGAGAATATTACAGTGCTGGAGAGAGAGGATGTCCTGGAGGGGTCAAGGACAGAATCTATTTGGTTAGAGTTAAGAAATAATAGAGGTGCCATTACACTACTAGGTGTATTCTATAGGCCACCAACTAGTGGGAAGAATATAGAGGAGCAAATTTGCAGGGAAATTACAGAGAGGTGCAAGAGCTATAGAATAGTAATAATGGGGGACTTCAACTACCCTAATATAGACTGGGATAGTAATAGTGTAAAGGGCAGAGAGGGGGAAGAATTTCTGAAGTGTGTTCAGGAGAACTTTCTTGATCAGTACGTTTCTGGCCCAACAAGGAAGGAGGCATTGTTGGATCTGGTTCTGGGGAATGAGGTGGGTCAAGTGGAGCAAGTGTCAGTAGGGGAACATTTAGGGAACAGTGATCATATTATCATAAGGTTTAGATTATCTATGGAAAAGGACAGGGAGCAATCTAGACTAAAAATATTTAATTGGAGGAAGGCAAATTTCAGTGGGTTGAGAACGGATCTGGCCCGGGTAAATTGGAATCAAAGATTGGCAGGCAAAACTGTGATCGAACAATGGACTGCCTTTAAAGAGGAGGCGGTTTGGGTACAGTCGAAGTACATTCCCATGAGGGGGAAAGGTACGGCAACTAAAGCCAGAGCTCCCTGGATGACGTGTGAAGGAATAAGCCATATAACCTTTCAGAAAAATACACTATCTTATGAAAGAATTCTGGCCTTATTAAAACATGACAAACTGGGTTTGGAAATTTAGAAACCTAACTATGAAAAAGCTGTGAAAGCATTCTGGCTATTGAGATAAGGTAGTTGTTGACCCTGAATAAATAACCTTATTGAAACAGAAGGTTAAAGGCTCTGGCAGGCTGAACTTTTTGGAACGAAACAATGGTTCACCATGGATAAGGTGTTCTAATTTACACCTCGTAAAGAAGCACAAACATCTGCCTTCGTAAAAATGACATCAAGTAAAAAAACACACCTGCCGTCACACCGTTTCTTATGGTAAACTTAGAACACCTAGAGAGGAGACATGATTCTTTAATGCTACCAGCTGATCTGGCAGTAAGAATTGCAGAGGTCAGCAGAAAAATGACTAGAGATAATTAGCTTGCATCAGCAGAAAACCTTAAAGGAAATACCACTGGAAAAGGGTATAAATATTGAACTCTCAAATGGGATAGTAGACTCGCTTTAATCGGGCAAAGCGATTCTCGGCTTCAGAGGTGGCTCTGTAAGTCTCCAACTCTTTGTACCTCGGGGATCAAAGGTATTTGATTTTGGTGGATATCCTGAATAGAACTTTAAGAACTGTAAAACTGTAGCGAAGTTAAGATTTGAAAGTAAGGTTCTCTGATAATAGGATTGTAAGTTTTCTCTTTTTGGAACTGTTAATGTTGCGATTGACTCACCAACTGTAAACTGCATGTCGGTTCTTTAATAAATCTATATATTTTTAGAATTGTCTCACATAAGACTTCTATATCAAAAACTCGCGAACTCAATCTCTGTACACTCTTTAGTGAGGAGTTGCAGAATTCTGGGGGAGTTTCCGGACCCTCATAATATCCAGAATGTTACAGTCTAGCTAAATTTATTAAAAGCGCTATCTGGAGGATGGTAACATTTTTAGGTTGTTCCTTTCCTTTAGGAAGAGATAGTCCGGACCTTTAGACCCAATTAAGCGTCTTTAGGATTCGGCAAACTCAAACTTTAGTTGAAAGTGAACATCTGAGAAATACGCCTGATCTGAGGTAGCCCTAAAGGGGCTAGGACTAGTAATTATCCCTTCAGACGAAAGAGATAGAGAGTAAGATGAAGCAGAAAAAGAGTGCGTATGACAGAGGTCAGGTTGAGATTACAAGTGAGAATCAGGCAGAATGTAGAAAGTTCAGAGGGGAAGTGAAAAAGAAAATAAGAGGGGCAAAGAGAGAGTATGAGAATAGATTGGCAGCTAATATAAAAGAGAATTCAAAAGTCTTCTATAGGCATATAAATAATAAACAGGCAGTAAGAGGAGGGGTGGGGCCGATTAGGGACCCAAAAGGAAACCTACGCTTGGAGGCAGAGGGTATGGCTGAGGTACTAAATGAGTACTTTGCATTTGTCTTCACCAAGGAAGAAGATGCTGCCAAAGTCATAGTGAAAGATACTGGATGGGATAAAAATTAATAAAGAGGAGGTACTAGAAAGGCTGTCTGAACTTAAAGTAGATAAGTCACCAGGACCGGATGGGATGCATCCTAGGATGCTGAGGGATATTACGGAGAAAATCGCGGAGGTACTCGCTATAATCTTCCAATCCTCCTTAGAAATGGGGGTGGTGCCAGAGGACTGGAGCATTGCAAATGTTACACTGTTGTTCAAAAAAGGATATAAGGATAAATCCAGTAACTACAGGCCAGTCAGTTTAACCTCGGTAATGGCGAAGCTTTTAGAAACAATAATCAGGGACAAAGTTAACAGTCACTTGGATATGTGGATTAATTAAGAAAGCCAGCATGGATTTGTTAAAAGCAAATCATATTTTTCTAACTTGATCAAGTTTTTTGATGAGGTAACAGAGAGGGTTGATGAGGGCAATGCGGTTGATTTGGTGTATATGGACTTCCAAAAGGTGTTTGATAAAGAGCCACATAATAGGCTTGCCAGTAACGTTGAAGCCCATGGAATAAAAGGGACAGTGGCAGCATGGATACGAAATTGGCTAAGTGACAGGAAACAGAGAGTAGTGGTGAATGATTGTTTTTCAGACTGGAGGAAGGTATACAGTGGTGTTCCTCAGGGGTCGGTACGGGGACCAATGCTTTTCTTGATATATATTAATGACTTGGATTTGGGAGTACAGGGCACAATTTCAAAATTTGCAGATGACAAAAAACTTGGAAGTATAGTGAACAGTGAGAAGGATAGCGATAGACTTCAAGAAGACATAGACAGTGCTGGTGAAATGGGCAGACATGTGGCAGATGAAATTTAACGCAGAAAAGTGCAAAGTGATACATTTTGGTAGGAAGAATGAGGAAAGGCAATATAAACTAAAGGGTACGATCCTAAAGGGGGTGCATGAACAGAGAGACCTGGGGGTATATGTACACATATGCAAGGTGGCAGGGTAGGTTGAGAAAGCAGTTGAAAAAGCATACGGGATCCTGGACTTCATAAATAGAGGCATAGAGTACAAAAGCAAGGAAGTTCTGATGAACCTTTATAAAATACTGGTTCACCTCAACTGGATTATTGTGTCCAATTCTGGGCACCACACTTTAGGAAGGATGTGAAGGCTTTCGAGAGGCTGCAGAAAAGATTTACGAGAATGATTCCAGTGATGAGGGACTTCAGTTACGAGGAAAGGCTAGAGAAGCTTGGGTTGTTCTTTTTAGAGCAGAAAGGTTGAGAGGAGATTTGATAGAGGTCTTCAAAATCATGAGGGGTCTAGACAGAGTAGATAGAGAGAAACTGTTCACATTGGAGGAAGTATCGAGAACCAGAGGACACAGATTTAAGGTGATTGGCGGAAGATCCAAAGGTGACATGAGGAAAAACTTTTTTACGCAGCGAGTGGTTAGGATCTGGAATGCACTGCCTGAAAGGGTGGTGGAGGCAGACTCAATCGTGGCTTTGAAAAGGAAATTGGATAAGTACCGGAAGGAAACAATTTGCAGGACTACAGTGAAAGGGCGGGGGAGTGGGACTAGCTGAAGTGCTCTTGCAGAGAGAGCCGGCATGGGCTCAATGGGCCAAATGGCCTCCTTCTTTGCTGTAACCATTCTATGATTCTATGTAAAAGATCCTGTGGCACTATATTGAAGAAGAGCTGGGGAGTTCTCCCTAGTTTCCTGGCCAATATTTATCCCTCAACCCAACAGCACTGAAACAAATTATCTGGTTATTATCTCATTGCTGTTTGTGGGATCTTGCTGTGCTCAGATTGGCTGCTGCGTTTCCTGCCTTACAACAGTGACTACACTTCAAAATAGTTAATTGGCTGTAAGGTGCTTTGGGACATCCTGAGGCTGTGAAAGGCTCTATGGAAATGCAAGTTCTCTCATTGTCTCTCAGTCTATCCAACACTAATAGGAGTCTATCTTTCTCCACATTCAGCACTGATGGGTCTCTTTCTCTATCCAACATTGATGGGAGTCATTCTCTGTCTATCCATTTGTAATGCCACACTTTGAGGTGTCTAACTGGCTACTCCGCAACTGTGGCATCTGTAGTAGCCCCTGACTCCTACTTTGTAATCTAATACCTCCCTCCTCAAATCCCTTTGGGAAGACCGTCATCCTGAATTTCCTTATGGTATTGGTTCAAACATGAACCACCACTTTAGGCTGCTCACCCGGTCTTCCCAGAACATTCTCCACCACTTCCTGGTACCTGCGAGGCAAAAGACAATTCAGGGCTCCCAGGGCTGCAGAAAGGGCTACTTATCTCTCTAATCAAAAAATCCCCAATAACTACAGGCTTACCTTTTCCCAACTCTATCACTTCTTCCCCTCTGAGTAATACTCCACAGTGTGGTTGAGTTGTTTATGACACCATTGCCTGTGCCACTGGTCTGGTCTATGTCATGGATACTCAGCACTATATGCCCATTGGATAACTTCAGACTCAGAAGTTCCCTACACTGCCCCTCTCTACGTCTAGATAGTTACCCACTCCTGTTCCTCTGAGTCACTATTCCTCTCTTCCTCCGAGCGGCTACCTCCATAAAGTAGAGCTCGAGCAAGTCCGCTTCTTGCATTTGTGGTTTTCCTCCAAAATCAACTTCCCACATAATACAACGGCCCAGAAATTAAACAGTGAGTGTTCGCGCGGGGGTAAGGCTTCCGCGCGATATCTCACTCCGCGTCTACCTTTTTCCTCCGGGCCCACACGAACTTTAGTTTCAAGGCCAGTCCCACATGCAGCTGTGCAGTGCTTGCGTGACCCAGAGACGCAATTAGTTCGTGCGAGCTGTGGGATCACGTGATTCAGTTAGAGCCAATGGCAGCACACCATCTTTCATTCATAGTTTTCACAGCAAGAGCTGTCAAAGCTATGAATCCTACACACCCCCAAAAGAACAGCTAAACCTCAATTAAATAAAAAAAAAAGCCATCACATTAATAAAATAAGTATAGTTAAATAAATTAACCACTTTAAACAAAAAATTAAATTTTTGAAAAAATTTAAAATCTTTTTAAAAGTTATAAAAATAAACTTACCTTTCTTTAAAGTCTCTAAAAAAGATAAACCTGTTGAAATTTTTTTTAAATAATACTTAATTAACTACTTACCTTGTTAAAAGAGGGTCTTACGCCTCCTTTCTTCATGTGTAAAATCTTCCATGCTTACCTGCGCGTTCAAAGCTGCAAAAATAACTAAGTGCACTGCGTGCGCGCAGCCTGTAGCGCGCATGCGGTTCACTTAGGAACCGCCCCCTTTTGAATTCACGAAGTGCCGGTTTCCCGCGCATGCGCAGTGCATGCAGGAAACCGGCAATTGGAGACGTAAAACGCGAGAGTACACAGTGCGTACTCTCGCGTATTAGGTCTAATTTTCGGGCCCATGTCTCTGCAATGCTGGCCTCACTGGTCCTGTCATTCAATTACTCAGTACTGAACTAACGCTTACATGACTTTAGTCTGATGGAACAGCCCCAACTCTCTTTCAAACACCAAACTCTCTCTCTAAGCCCGTTTAACACTACAGTGCTACATTCAGGTGGCCTCACACCTCTCATCAGTTTACTTATTTGAACACTGCATAACGCTCTGCAAAATTCCAGTGTAGTAGCTGGCCTTCCCCTGATTTAGCCAGTCGAAACTATGCAATTAACGCCTAGCAGACTGGCACTCAGTCAAAGCCTTCAGCTGTCTAGTCATGGAGATGTATCTGAATCCATAGTGAACTGAAGGTGCCGTGGTAAATACAATTCTTGATAGTCTTCCAGAGTCGATAAATTCCAGCGCCAATATATTTCAGCGTCTATATATTCCAGTGTCTATGTCGTCCAATGTCTATATATTCCAATATCTATATATTCCATTGTCTATATATTCCAATGTCTATATAATCCAGTGTCTATATATTCCAATGTCTATATATTCCAATGTCTATATATTACAATGTCTGTATATTCCAGTGACTATATATTACAATGTCTCGATATTACAATGTCTATATACTACAATGTCTATATATTACAATGTCTCTATATTACAATGTCTCTATATTACAATGTCTATATATTCCAGTGTCTATATAATCCAGTGTCTGTATATTCCAGTGTCCATATATTACACTTTATATTACAATGTCTATATATTCCAACGTCTATATATTACAATGTCGCTATGTTACAATGTCTATATATTCCAAAATCTATATATTACAATGCCTCTATATTACAATGTCTATATATTCCAACATCTATATATTACAATGTCTCAATATTACAATGTCTATATATTCCAATGTCTATATATTACAATGTCTCTATATTACAATGTCTATATATTCCAACGTCTATATATTCCAGTGTCTATATATTCCAATGTCTATAATTTCCAATTTCTAAACATTCCAATGTCTATATATTCCAGTGTCTATATATTACAATGTCTATATATTCCAATGTCTATATATTCCAATGTCTATATATTACAACGACTATATATTCGAATGTCTATATATTCCAGTGTCTATATATTCCAATGTCTATAATTTCCAATTTCTAAACATTCCAATGTCTATATATTCCAGTGTCAATATATTCCAATATCTATATAGTCCAATGTCTCTATATTCCAATGTCTATATATTCCAGTGGCTATATATTCGAGTGTCTACATATTCCAATGTCTATATATTCCAATGTCTCTATATTCCAATATCTCTATATTCCAATGTCTATATATTCCAATATCAAAATATTCCAATGTCTATATATTCCAGTGTCTATATATTCCAATGTCTATAATTTCCAATTTCTAAACATTCCAATGTCTATGTATTCCAGTGTCTGTATATTCCAGTGTCTACATATTCCAATGTCTATATATTCCAATGTCTCTATATTCCAATGTCTATATATTCCAGTGTCTCTATATTCCAATGTCTCTATATTCCATTGTCTATATATTCCAATGTCTATATAATGCAGTGTCTATATATTCCAATGTCTATATATTCCAGTATCTATATATTCCAGTGTCTGTATTTTCCAGGGTTTATATTTTACAACGTCTATATATTCCAATGTATATAATTTCCAATTTCTACACATTCCAATGTCTATATATTCCAGTGTCTATATATTCCAATGTCTATATATTCCGATGTCTCTATATTCCAATTTCTATATATTCCAGTGTCTATATATTCCAATGTCTATATATTCCAATGTCTCTATATTCTATTGTCTCTATATTCCAATGTCTCTATATTCCAATGTCTCCATATTCCAATGTCTATATATTCCAATGTCTTTATATTCTAATGTCTATATATTCCAGTGTCTATATATTCCAGTGTCTATATATTCCAATGTCTATATATTCCAATGTCTATATATTCCAGTGTCTATATATTCCGGTGTCTATATATTCCGGTGTCTATATATTCCAGTGTCTATATATTCCAGTGTCCACATATACCAATGCCTCTATATTCCAATGTCTATATATTCCATTGTCTCTATATTCCAATGTCTATATATTCCAGTGTCTATATATTCCAGTGTCTATATATTCCAGAGTCCATATATTCCAGTGTCTATATATACCAATGCCTCTATATTCCAATGTCTATATATTCCAATTTCTATATAATCGAGAGTCTATATATTCCAGTGTCTATATATTCCAATGTCTCTATATTCCAAGGTCTATATATTCCAATATCTATATATTCCAGTGTCTATATATTCCAATGTCTATATATTCCAATGTCTATATATTCCAGTGTCTATATATTCCAGTGTCTATATATTCCAATGTCTCTATATTCCAAGGTCTATATATTCCAATGTCTATATATTCCAATGTCTATATATTCCAGGATGTGGAGATGCCGGTGTTGGACTGGGGTGGATAAATGTGAGAAGTCGCACAACAGCAGGTTATAGTCCAACAGTTTTATTTGAAATCACATTTTCGGAGCACTGCTCCTTCGTCAGGTGAAGTGAAGAGTTACATATAGGCACAGCATATATAGTCAGAGAACACTGCCAGATGATTACAGTTAATCTTTCCAACTGCCCTTTATCACACCTCGGCAGAGAGATAATCACGGCAATGAAAGGTGTGGATGGTGTCCAAACAGGTCAGTCAGGAAAACATTACATCAAAGACAATGAGGTGGGGTCACAAGGGGTCAAATGTGGCAGATGCTGGGGTCTGTATGGAAAACAAAAAACTTTTTTTGCTGGAAATCACAGCAGGTCCGGCCGCATCTGTGTAGAGAGAACAAGCCAACGACGACTCGAGTCTGGATGACTCTACGTCAGGTGGGGTTACATGTAGAGTGACATGAACCCAAGATCCCGGTTGAGGCCGTCCTCATGGGTGCGAAACTTGGCTATCAGTTTCTGCTCGACGATTTTGCGTTGTCGTGTGTCTCGAAGGCCGCCTTGGAGAACGCTTACCCGAAGATCGGAGGCTGAATGTCCTTGACTGCTGAAGTGTTCCCCGACTGGGAGGGAACACTCCTGCCTGGCGATTGTTGCGCGGTGTCCGTTCATACGTTGTTGCAGTGTCTGCATGGACTCGCCGATGTACCATGCTCCGGTGCATCCTTTCCTGCATCGTATGAGGTAGACAACGTTGGCCGAGTCACATGAGTATGTACCATGTACCTGGTGGGTGGTGTCCTCACGTGTGATGGTGGTGTCCGTGTTGATGATCTGGCATGTCTTGCAGAGGTTGCCGTGGCAGGGTTGTGTGGTGTCGTGGTCGCTGTTCTCCTGAAAGCTGGGTAATTTGCTGCGAACGATGGTCTGTTTGAGGTTAGGCGGCTGTTTGAAGGTGAGTAGTAGAGGTGTGGGGATGGCCTTAGCGAGGTGTTCGTCGTCATCGATGACATGTTGAAGGCTGCGAAGAACATGGCGTAGTTTCTCCGCTCCGGGGAAGTACTGGACGATGTAGGGTACTCTGTTGGTTGTGTCCTGTGTTCGCCTTCTGAGGAGACACACGACAACGCAAAATCATCGAGCAGAAACTGATAGCCAAGTTTCACACCCATGAGGATGGCCTCAACCGGGATCTTGGGTTCATGTCACGCTACATGTAACCCCACCTGACGTAGAGTCATCCAGACTCGAGTCGTCGTTGGCTTGTTCTCTCTACACAGATGCGGCCGGACCTGCTGTGATTTCCAGCAAAAAAAGTTTTTTGTTTTCCATTCAGACCCCAGCATCTGCCACATTTGACCCCTTGTGACCCCACCTCATTGTCTTTGATGTAATGTTTTGCTGACTGACCTGTTTGGACACCATCCACACCTTTGATTGCCGTGATTATCTCTCTGCCGAGGTGTGATAAAGGGCTGTTGGAAAGATTAACTGTAATCATCTGGCAGTGTTCTCTGACTATATATGCTGTGCCTATATGTAACTCTTCACTTCACCTGACGAAGGAGCAGCGCTCCGAAAGCATGTGATTTCACATAAAACTGTTGGACTATAACCTGCTGTTGTGCGACTTCTCACATATATATACTAGAGTCTATATATTCCAGTGTCTATATATTCCAGTGTCTATATATTCCAATGTCTATATATTCCAATGTCTATATATTCCAGTGTCTATATATTCCGGTGTCTATATATTCCAGTGTCTATTTATTCCAATGTCTCTGTAATACAATGTCTATATATTCCAGTGTCTATATATTCGAAGGTGTATATATTCCAGTGTCTATATATTCCAGTGTCTATATATTCCAATGTCACTATATTCCAGTGTCTATATATTCCAATGTCTCTATATTCGAATGGCTCTATATTCCAGTGTATATATATTCCAATGTCTATATATTCCAATGTCTATATATTCCAATGTCTATATATTCCAGAGTCTATATATTCCAATGTCTATATATTCCAATGTCTCTATATTCCAGTGTCTATATATACCAATGTCTATATATTCCAATGTCTCTATATTCCAATATCTATATATTCCAATGTCTCTATATTCCAGTGTCTATATATACCAATGTCTATTATTTCCAATGTCTCTATATTCCAATGTCTATATATTCCAATGTCTCTATATTCCAGTGTCTATATATACCAGTGTCTATTATTTCCAATGTCTCTATATTCCAATGTCTATATATTCCAATGTCTATATATTCCAGTGTCTATATATTCCAATGTCTATATATTCCAATGTCTATATATTCCAATGTCTATATATTCCAATGTCTATATATTCCAGTGTCTATATATTCCAATGTCTATATATTCCAATGTCTATATATTCCAGTGTCTATATATTCCAATGTCTATATATTCCAATGTCTCTATTTTCCAATGTCTATATATTCCAGTGTCTATATATTACAATGTCTATATATTCCAATGTCTATATATTCCAATGTCTATATATTCCAGTGTCTATATATTATGTCTCTATATTCCAATATCTCTATATTCCAATGTCTATATATTCCAATGTCTCTATATTCCAATGTCTCTACATTCCAATGTCTATATATTCCAATGTCTATATATTCCAATGTCTATATATACCAATGTCTATATATTCCAATGTCTATATATTCCAGTGTCTATATATTCCAATGTCTATATATTCCAGTGTCTATATATTCCAATGTCTCTATATTCCAATGTCTATATATTCCAGTGTCTAGATTTTCCAATGTCTATGTATTCCAATGTCTATATATTCCAATGTCTCTATTTTCCAATGTCTATATATTCCAGTGTCTATATATTACAATGTCTATATATTCCAATGTCTATATATTCCAATGTCTATATATTCCAGTGTCTATATATTATGTCTCTATATTCCAATATCTCTATATTCCAATGTCTATATATTCCAGTGTCAATATATTCCAATGTCTCTACATTCCAATGTCTATATATTCCAATGTCTATATATTCCAATGTCTATATATTCCAATGTCTATATATTCCAGTGTCTATATATTATGTCTCTATATTCCAATATCTCTATATTCCAATGTCTATATATTCCAGTGTCTATATATTCCAATGTCTCTACATTCCAATGTCTATATATTCCAATGTCTATATATTCCAGTGTCTATATATTCCAATGTCACTATATTCCAGTGTCTATATATTCCAATGTCTCTATATTCGAATGGCTCTATATTCCAGTGTATATATATTCCAATGTCTATATATTCCAATGTCTATATATTCCAATGTCTATATATTCCAGTGTCTATATATTCCAATGTCTATATATTCCAGTGTCTATATATACCAGTGTCTATATATTCCAATGTCTCTATATTCCAATGTCTATATATTCCAATGTCTCTATATTCCAATGTCTATATATTCCAATGTCACTATATTCCAGTGTCTATATATTCCAATGTCTCTATATTCGAATGGCTCTATATTCCAGTGTATATATATTCCAATGTCTATATATTCCAATGTCTATATATTCCAATGTCTATATATTCCAGAGTCTATATATTCCAATGTCTATATATTCCAATGTCTCTATATTCCAATGTCTATATATTCCAATGTCTATATATTCCAATGTCTATATATTCCAATGTCTATATATTCCAATGTCTATATATTCCAATGTCTATATATTCCAATGTCTATATATTCCAATGTCTATATATTCCAATGTCTATATATTCCAATGTCTATATATTCCAATGTCTATATATTCCAATGTCTATATATTCCAATGTCTATATATTCCAATGTCTCTATATTCCAATGTCTATATATTCCAATGTCTATATATTCCAATGTCTATATATTCCAATGTCTATATATTCCAATGTCTATATATTCCAATGTCTATATATTCCAATGTCTATATATTCCAATGTCTATATATTCCAATGTCTATATATTCCAATGTCTATATATTCCAGTGTCTATATATTCATGTCTCTATATTCCAATGTCTCTATATTCCAATGTCTATATATTCCAGTGTCTATATATTCCAATGTCTCTATATTCCAATGTCTATATATTCCAATGTCTATATATTCCAATGTCTATATATTCCAATGTCTATATATTCCAATGTCTATATATTCCAGTGTCTATATATTATGTCCTATATTCCAATGTCTCTATATTCCAATGTCTATATATTCCAGTGTCTATATATTCCAATGTCTCTACATTCCAATGTCTATATATTCCAATGTCTATATATTCCAGTGTCTATATATTCCAATGTCTCTATATTCCAGTGTCTATATATTCCAATGTCTCTATATTCCAATGTCTCTATATTCCAGTGTCTATATATTCCAATGTCTATATATTCCAATGTCTATATATTCCAATGTCTATATATTCCAATGTCTATATATTCCAATGTCTATATATTCCAGTGTCTATATATTCCAGTGTCTATATATTCCAATGTCTCTATATTCCAATGTCTATATATTCCAATGTCTCTATATTCCAATGTCTATATATTCCAATGTCTCTATATTCCAGTGTCTATATATTCCAATGTCTCTATATTCGAATGGCTCTATATTCCAGTGTATATATATTCCAATGTCTATATATTCCAATGTCTATATATTCCAATGTCTATATATTCCAATGTCTATATATACCAATGTCTATATATTCCAATGTCTATATATTCCAATGTCTATATATTCCAATGTCTATATATTCCAGTGTCTATATATTATGTCTCTATATTCCAATATCTCTATATTCCAATGTCTATATATTCCAATGTCTCTATATTCCAATGTTTATATATTCCAGTGTCTATATATTCCAATGTCTCTACATTCCAATGTCTATATATTCCAATGTCCATGTATTCCAATGTCTATATATTACAATGTCTATATATTCCAGTGTCTATATATTATGTCTCTATATTCCAATATCTCTATATTCCAATGTCTATATATTCCAATGTCTATATATTCCAGTGTCTATATATTCCAATGTCTATATATTCCAATGTCTGTATATTCCAGTGTCTATATATTCCAATGTCTCTATATTCCAATATTTATATATTCCAGTGTCTATATATTCCAATGTCTCTACATTCCAATGTCTATATATTCCAATGTCCATGTATTCCAATGTCTATATATTCCAATGTCTGTATATTCCAATGTCTATATATTCCAGTGTCTATATATTCCAATTTCTCTATATTCCAATGTCTATATATTCCAATGTCTATATATACCAATGTCTATATATTCCAATGTCTATATATTCCAATGTCTATATATTCCAATGTCTATATATTCCAGTGTCTATATATTATGTCTCTATAATCCAATATCTCTATATTCCAATGTCTATATATTCCAATGTCGATATATTCCAATATCTATATATTCCAATGTCTATATATTCCAATGTCTGTATATTCCAGTGTCTATATATTCCAATGTCTCTATATTCCAATATTTATATATTCCAGTGTCTATATATTCCAATGTCTCTACATTCCAATGTCTATATATTCCAATGTCCATGTCTTCCAATGTCTATATATTCCAATGTCTGTATATTCCAATGTCTATATATTCCAATGTCTATATATTCCAATGTCTCTATATTCCAGTGTCTATATATACCAGTGTCTATATATTCCAATGTCTATATATTCCAATGTCTATATATTCCAATGTCTATATATTCCAATGTCTATATATTCCAGTGTCTATATATTCCAATGTCTCTATATTCCAATGTCTATATATTCCAGTGTCTATATTTTCCAATGTCTATATTTTCCAATGTCTATATATTCCAGTGTCTATATTTTCCAATGTCTATATTTTCCAATGTCTATGTATTCCAATGTCTATGTATTCCAATGTCTATGTATTCCAATGTCTATGTATTCCAATATTTATATATTCCAATATCTCTATATTCCAGTGTCTATGGGGGAAAAATTCAGTTGGTTTGCGCCTCCCGTTAGCGCCTTAAGAGGGCGCTAATGGGGCGCAAAGCAACAAGCGCCCGGGTGCGGTGCCGCCCACGCCTCCCGCGAAATTCAGCAGGAGGTTAGCGGCGGTGCCAACGGGTAGCGCCCTGTGGCGCTGTGCCGCCGGTGATGCCGTCATCGCCGTGCACAGCGCCCCACTTGCGCTCCGGCCACAATCTTTGGCCGCGCCCCTTGACTTACCGCCGGACGCTATGTCCGACGGGATCAGGGGGGCCTACCCGCGGCCGGGACGGCACTAGTTAAAGGGGAGGTGGCGGGCGGCCATTTTAGTTGCTGGCCGCTTGCCAGCACCTGCCCCCGTTGCTGTCCCCGGCCCCGTGAAGCCCCCCCGCGAAGTACCGGCTGCGCTCCAAGAGCCCGGCACTTCTCTTGAGTGCCGGGCTCTTTTGCCGGCACTCCCGAACCCCGGGGGCCCAGCTGGGCCCTGGTTCGCGCTGCGCAAGGCCCCTCCCCTTTAAGCAGGGGAGGAAGGCCTGCAATATCGCGGTGTGACGTGCCGCAGCACCTGGCACTGCAGCAACTAGTGCCACGATATTGACTCGCAGCGCCCAAGAGGGATGCGAGGCGCTTCCAGTAGCGCCCCGCTACCTTCTTGGGGTGCAACCACTCCATTTCCGGCGCGGGGGCGCTAATTTTTATGGGGTGCTAAAAGTAGCGTGCCGGCGAAGTTAGCACCCCAACGGGTAGGCGACTCAATTTTTCCCCTTATATATTCCAATGTCTATATATTCCAATGTCTATATATTCCAATGTCTATATATTCCAATGTCTATATATTTCAATGTCTATATATTCCAATGTCTATATATTCCAGTGTCTATATATTCCAATGTCTATATATTCCAATGTCTATCTATTCCAATGTCTATATATTCCAATGTCTCTATATTCCAATTACTATATATTCCAATGTTTATATTTTCCAATGTCTCTATATTCCAATGTCAATGGCCCAAAAATTAGTGCCTCTACGCGAGAGTACGCACTGTGTACTCTCGCGTATTCTGTCTCTAATTGCCGGTTTTCTGCATGCACTGCGCATGCGCTGAAAACCGGCACTTGGTGATTTCAAAAGGGGGCGGTTCCTAGGTGAACCGCGTGCGCGCTACAGGCTGCGCGCACGCAGTGCACTTAGTGCTTTGAACGCGCAGGTAAGCATGGAAGATTTTGCACATAAAGAAAGGAGGCGTAAGACCCTCTTTTAACAAGGTAAGTAGTCAATTAAGTATTATTTTGAATTTTTTTCAACAGGTATATCTTTTTTAGAGACTTTAAAGAAAGGTAAGTTTATTTTTATAAATTTTTAAAAGATTATGCGGGAAAAATTAGGTCGCGTCCCATTTGGGGTGCAAATATCGTCTGGACGCAAATATTAGCGCCTGGCGCTAATTATCGGCACTGACTGGAAACTTCACTTTTACCGCCCCGGGAGGTGAGTGGAGCGCTAAATCAGGCGCTGCACACCTGTCTTAAGGCGCAAAGGCCGTGCAGTGAGGCGCTAACTCAGCGCCCGAGCGCAGCGCAGGTGCTGCCAGTTAGCGAGGGAACACAGACACACTGGCGCCGGCCAGTTCTTAAAGCGGGGGGGCCAACTTGCTCCCCAGCCACACCCTGCTCATTGCAGCCTTGAATCTCGGCCTGGAGAGACCTGTGAATCCTTTTTGCTGCCAAGGATGGAGAGGGTGAGAGAACGAGCTCAGCGCTTCACCGAGCGGGCCTTGGATGCTCTGGTTGGCGCGGTGGAGCGCAGAAGATCTATACTCTTCCCTGAGAGTGGCAGGAGGCCTTTGCCACGTGAGTACAGAAGAGTGTGGAGGGAGGTGGCTCAGAGCGTCTCCTCCAGGAGCATGGTGCCCAGGACCCATGTTCAATGCATCAAAAAGTTCAACGACCTCACTCGGGTCGTCAGGGTGAGTGGCTTTTTCTCAATACCTCTCCATCCCGCCATCTCAACCTCACTCTATGGCCAGAGGGTCTTAAAACCCCAATGCACAACACTCATCCAACACCTATGGCCCTTTCATGAAACACACACACACATTCCACACTTTGCATACAGTAAGGGCTATTCACCTATGGGAGGCACATCAGGCAAGACCATGGCTGTATATTTACTCAGATGCTGTCCTTTTTCTTGCAGGCCAAGCTGGCGCATAATAGCAGACAGCAGCAACGGACAGGTGGAGGGCGGCCTCAGCTGCAACCCCTCAGCGATCTTGAGGAGCGCGTCCACAGGATTGTGGCAAGCCGGGTGATCGGTCCCGTCGCCACTGGAGACGCCGACCCCGTTCTGGACAGCAATGGTAAGGTCATCACCTTTTTGTCCTCTGTCCTTCCACTTGTCCCTCACAACACCAGCCTTTGACACTTTCAATCCAACTTACTAAATCGCTGCACTTATTCTTCCCTTACTGCCACCCTTTCCTCACGCTAAAACCACTCTTGTAGCTCCCTGCTTTCAGATGGTGATTCACCAGCTGAGGAGACGGGCCCTGAAGCTGCCAGTGGGAGTGAAGCTGCAGCCGAGGAGGAAGAGGAAGCCGGAGCATCAGTGCCACCCTCTCCCGAGGAAGCCCATGCCCACACTGGGAACACGCCTTCCCTGGAGGGGAGCAGGGGGGAAGGGTCTGATGAGGGTGAAGCTCCAGGACCCAGCGGGCTGCAGCAACGCCATGGGGGTAGGGAAGAACGGGGGCCTTCTCCCCAGAGGGAGAGTATGCCAGCGACTCCTACTGCAATGGACGCAGAGGAGGAGCGGCTGATCGCAGAAATGAACACCCAGGCGGTGGGCATGCACACTGAGCTCATGGGTGCAGTGGGAAGGGTGCCCGAATGCATTGAGTCACTGGCAAGGAGTGTGGAGCACTTCGCTGTAGCACAGGCGGATGCCACACTAAAGCTTAGTGCTGCAATTCAGTCACTGACTGCCGTGATCCCATCTCTGACTGCTCTCATGCAGACTCAGATTGAGGCCACGCGAGCACTGACTGCTGCCAACCTCGATGGTTCGTTCATATGTCCCCGGGGCTCTCACCGCACCGCAGCAGGCCAGCAATCTGTGCTCCAGCAGATTGCTCCGGATGCTGAAGTGCTGCCCCGTGGGAGTGCCAGTGTGTCGGTCGAGCAGGGAGTTGCTGTCCTCTCTCACGATGACAGCATTCCTGCTGCCAACACTGTCACTTCTCCACTGCACTTGCCACCGCCTGTAGGACAGACTGCTGCCGCCCATGCAGAGTTGGTGCAGTCTGCAGCCGGGCCCTCCAGGCCCAGAACTGGTCGAGGCCGTCCTTCAGGGGCATCTGCAGTGTCAGGGTCTGAAAATTAGCAGCCTTCCACCAGCCTTGCTGCAGCCACTGAGGTCCCATTATGGAGGAGCAGTAGGGTTAGAAGGGGGGAAGTGCGCAAGGGAAGGAGATCACCCTCGAATGGCAAAAAGTAGGAGGTGTGACAAAATGCTGGTCATTTTTTTATTAAAGGCCGAGGTTCGTGGTCCAACTTTTGTCTAGTGTTTTGGACATTATCTCCAGGTTGTGAGAACCAGTTATGTTAATGACTGTTTTTTTGTGTTTATTTCTATGAGTTTGTCATGAGGAAATGACACACACAGAGTTTGTAAAATAAATACGTTTTTGTATTCAAAATATACATGTTTGGTGTTTGGAATCATTGGTGCCTTGGCCGGCTTAGGGGTTGCGTGCTGAGTTCATTGATGTTGTTAGCAATGGCAGAAGCCATTTCCACAGCAGGGGCCCTAGAAGCGGCTTGCTATCAGCCGTTGACGGACGGCCCTTGCAGTTTCACCATTGTGGGCCGCCCTCCCGCCTTGGTGCTGCTGATGATCATCCTCCTCGTCCTCTTCCTCCTCTTCCTCCTCCTCCTCTGGTGGTGCTCCAAGGCCTGGTGGCATTGGCTGGGTCCTGAGGATTGCCATGTTATGCAACATGCAGCACACGACTACGAAGTTCGATACTCGCTCAGAAGAGTACTGCAGGGCTCCTCCAGAATGGTCGAGACAGCGGAACCGTTGCTTCAGCATGCCGATTGTGCGCTCAATTATGTTCCTGGTAGCTTGATGGCTCTTATTGTACCGCAGCTCAGCAGGGGTGTTGGGCGTACGGAACGGTGTCATCAGCCAGGTGCTCAATGCATACCCCTTGTCCCCGAGAAGCCAACCAACTGGCTGATGCGGTGCCTCGAAAAGTTCTGCCACAGTAGTCTGGCGCAGGATAAAAGCATCGTGGCAGCTGCCAGGATAGTGGGCATTGACAGCGAGTATCAGCTGTCTGTGGTCACAGACCAACTGAACATTCAAGGAATGGAACCCCTTTCTGTTCCGGAATTCCTCGGCATTCTCATGCAGTCAATGGCGCCCTGCACCATGGGGAAGCCCGCTACCCTCGCAAAGACCAGAGCGCGGTCACGCTGCTTGTCTGGGGTCATGGGGAAAGAGATGAACTCTCGTCTCCTTTTAAAGAGGGCATTTGTGACCTGCCGGATGCAGCAATGCACCGCGAACTGGGAGATATTGGCGAGGTCCCCAGCAGCAGCTTGAAATGAGCCAGTAGCGTAAAAGTTGAGAGCCACTGTGACCTTCACTGCCACCGACAGAGACGTCCTGGACCTCAGTTGAGGCTGCAGATCTGGCTGCAGCAGGTGGCAGAGCTCAGTGAC
Source organism: Squalus acanthias (assembly GCA_030390025.1). NCBI lineage: Eukaryota > Metazoa > Chordata > Chondrichthyes > Squaliformes > Squalidae > Squalus > Squalus acanthias. The sequence continues at coordinate 598,001 of JASTWF010000238.1, forward strand.
CACCTCCTTGCTGAATCGCAGCCTTCGCAAACACAGCTCCTCAGACATATGGATGTAGGAGAGCTGTTAACGATATACCATGGGAGGGTAAGCTCTCCTGTACATACGCCTGTTGGCCCTCCTCCGTCTGGCCATCATTGCCACTCTCTCTCTGCGTCTCTGTATCCTCCGATTCAGCTGGAGCAGGACGACGCCCCCAATCAGTGCAGCCCCCATATTCTCTTTGCAAGCAAAGTAATGAAGGACAGCAACTAAAGTACCAGCGAAGTTAGGATCAATAGGCAAAACTACCTCACAAAGCGTTGAGTCAATGCAGAAGTCTCTCTTTCTCTCTCTCCGAATCTCTCTCTCTCTCTCAGAACGAGTGGTGCAAAAATGTCGACCACAGAAAAAGACAGGAAGAGGCCCCCTTTAAATAGCGCCCCCCCCCAGCCCCACAGCGATTGATAGCGTTCCAGTCTTCCGGTCGTTGGATGCGCCAGGCGGTAAGGCAGGAGGCGCCACTCAATTTCTGCTCCGGGGCGCCACAAGGGCGTTGCACCATGGAATGACGTCACAATCTGCGCGCGCAGGTGGTCGCAGCGTTAAGTTTTAGCGCCGCCGCACAATCTCTAGTTAAGTTCCCGAGTGGCGCAAACATCGCTGCGCCCGGGCGTTAGCGGCTTTGCGCCCCATTAGCGCCCTCTTAAGGCGCTTACGGGAGGCGCAACCAACTGAATTTTTACCCCTATAAATTTTTTCAAAAATTTAATTTTTTGTTTAAAGTGGTTAATTTATTTAACTATACTTATTTTATTAATGTGATGGTTTTTTTTTTAAATTTAATTGAGGTTTAGCTGTTCTTTTGGTGGGGTATAGATTCATAGCTTTCACAGCACTTGATGTGAAAACTATGAATGAAAGATGGTGTGCTGCCATTGGCTCTAACTGAATCACGTGATCCCACAGCTTGCACGAATTAACTGCGCCTGTGGGATACGCAAGCACTGCACAGCTGCTGTCTAGTAAATCAAGTTCGTGCGAGCTCGGAATAAAAAAGCCGGCGCGCAGTGAGATATCGTGGGGAAGCCTTACCCTCGCACGAAGGCTCCCTCACTAATTTTTGGGCCAATATATTCCAATGTGTCTATATTCCAATGTCTATATATTCCAATGTCTATATATTCCAATGTGAATATATTTCAATGTCTATATATTCCAATGTCTCTATATTCCAATTTCTCTATATTCAAATGTCTATATATTCCAATGTCTATATATTCCAATGTCTATAAATTCCAATGTCTATAAATTCCAATGTCTATATATTCCAATGTCTATAAATTCCAGTGTCAATAAATTCCAATGTCAATAAATTCCAATGTCTATAAATTCCAATGTCAATAAATTCCAATGTCAATAAATTCCAATGTCTATAAATTCCAGAGTCAATAAATTCCAATGTCTATAAATTCCAATGTCAATAAATTCCAATGTCTATAAATTCCAATGTCAATAAATTCCAATGTCAATAAATTCCAATGTCTATAAATTCCAATGTCTATAAATTCCAATGTCAATAAATTCCAATGTCAATAAATTCCAATGTCAATAAATTCCAGAGTCAATAAATTCCAATGTCTATAAATTCCAATGTCAATAAATTCCAATGTCTATAAATTCCAGAGTCAATAAATTCCAATGTCAATAAATTCCAATGTCAATAAATTCCAATGTCAATAAATTCCAATGTCTATAAATTCCAATGTCAATAAATTCCAATGTCAATAAATTCCAATGTCAATAAATTCCAATGTCAATAAATTCCAATGTCAATAAATTCCAGAGTCAATAAATTCCAATGTCAATAAATTCCAATGTCAATAAATTCCAATGTCAATAAATTCCAATGTCAATAAATTCCAATGTCAATAAATTCCAATGTCAATAAATTCCAATGTCAATAAATTCCAGTGTCAATAAATTCCAATGTCAATAAATTCCAATGTCAATAAATTCCAATGTCAATAAATTCCAGAGTCAATAAATTCCAATGTCAATAAATTCCAATGTCAATAAATTCCAATGTCAATAAATTCCAATGTCAATAAATTCCAATGTCAATAAATTCCAGAGTCAATAAATTCCAATGTCAATAAATTCCAATGTCAATAAATTCCAATGTCAATAAATTCCAGAGTCAATAAATTCCAATGTCAATAAATTCCAATGTCAATAAATTCCAGAGTCAATAAATTCCAATGTCAATAAATTCCAATGTCAATAAATTCCAATGTCAATAAATTCCAATGTCAATAAATTCCAATGTCAATAAATTCCAGAGTCAATAAATTCCAATGTCAATAAATTCCAATGTCAATAAATTCCAATGTCAATAAATTCCAATGTCAATAAATTCCAATGTCAATAAATTCCAATGTCAATAAATTCCAATGTCAATAAATTCCAATGTCAATAAATTCCAATGTCAATAAATTCCAGAGTCAATAAATTCCAATGTCAATAAATTCCAATGTCAATAAATTCCAGAGTCAATAAATTCCAGAGTCAATAAATTCCAATGTCAATAAATTCCAATGTCAATAAATTCCAATGTCAATAAATTCCAATGTCAATAAATTCCAATGTCAATAAATTCCAATGTCAATAAATTCCAATGTCAATAAATTCCAATGTCAATAAATTCCAATGTCAATAAATTCCAGAGTCAATAAATTCCAGAGTCAATAAATTCCAGAGTCAATAAATTCCAATGTCAATAAATTCCAATGTCAATAAATTCCAATGTCAATAAATTCCAGAGTCAATAAATTCCAATGTCAATAAATTCCAATGTCAATAAATTCCAGAGTCAATAAATTCCAGAGTCAATAAATTCCAATGTCAATAAATTCCAATGTCAATAAATTCCAATGTCAATAAATTCCAATGTCAATAAATTCCAATGTCAATAAATTCCAATGTCAATAAATTCCAATGTCAATAAATTCCAATGTCAATAAATTCCAATGTCAATAAATTCCAATGTCAATAAATTCCAATGTCAATAAATTCCAATGTCAATAAATTCCAATGTCAATAAATTCCAATGTCAATAAATTCCAATGTCAATAAATTCCAATGTCAATAAATTCCAATGTCAATAAATTCCAATGTCAATAAATTCCAATGTCAATAAATTCCAATGTCAATAAATTCCAGAGTCAATAAATTCCAATGTCAATAAATTCCAATGTCAATAAATTCCAGAGTCAATAAATTCCAATGTCAATAAATTCCAATGTCAATAAATTCCAATGTCAATAAATTCCAATGTCAATAAATTCCAATGTCAATAAATTCCAATGTCAATAAATTCCAATGTCAATAAATTCCAATGTCAATAAATTCCAGAGTCAATAAATTCCAATGTCAATAAATTCCAATGTCAATAAATTCCAATGTCAATAAATTCCAATGTCAATAAATTCCAATGTCAATAAATTCCAATGTCAATAAATTCCAATGTCAATAAATTCCAATGTCAATAAATTCCAATGTCAATAAATTCCAATGTCAATAAATTCCAATGTCAATAAATTCCAATGTCAATAAATTCCAATGTCAATAAATTCCAATGTCAATAAATTCCAGAGTCAATAAATTCCAATGTCAATAAATTCCAATGTCAATAAATTCCAGAGTCAATAAATTCCAATGTCAATAAATTCCAATGTCAATAAATTCCAATGTCAATAAATTCCAATGTCAATAAATTCCAATGTCAATAAATTCCAGAGTCAATAAATTCCAATGTCAATAAATTCCAATGTCAATAAATTCCAGAGTCAATAAATTCCAATGTCAATAAATTCCAATGTCAATAAATTCCAATGTCAATAAATTCCAGAGTCAATAAATTCCAATGTCAATAAATTCCAATGTCAATAAATTCCAATGTCAATAAATTCCAATGTCAATAAATTCCAATGTCAATAAATTCCAATGTCAATAAATTCCAATGTCAATAAATTCCAATGTCAATAAATTCCAATGTCAATAAATTCCAATGTCAATAAATTCCAATGTCAATAAATTCCAATGTCAATAAATTCCAATGTCAATAAATTCCAATGTCAATAAATTCCAATGTCAATAAATTCCAATGTCAATAAATTCCAATGTCAATAAATTCCAATGTCAATAAATTCCAATGTCAATAAATTCCAATGTCAATAAATTCCAATGTCAATAAATTCCAATGTCAATAAATTCCAGAGTCAATAAATTCCAATGTCAATAAATTCCAATGTCAATAAATTCCAATGTCAATAAATTCCAGAGTCAATAAATTCCAATGTCAATAAATTCCAATGTCAATAAATTCCAATGTCAATAAATTCCAATGTCAATAAATTCCAATGTCAATAAATTCCAATGTCAATAAATTCCAATGTCAATAAATTCCAATGTCAATAAATTCCAATGTCAATAAATTCCAGAGTCAATAAATTCCAATGTCAATAAATTCCAATGTCAATAAATTCCAATGTCAATAAATTCCAATGTCAATAAATTCCAATGTCAATAAATTCCAATGTCAATAAATTCCAATGTCAATAAATTCCAGATGTCAATAAATTCCAATGTCAATAAATTCCAATGTCAATAAATTCCAATGTCAATAAATTCCAGAGTCAATAAATTCCAATGTCAATAAATTCCAATGTCAATAAATTCCAATGTCAATAAATTCCAATGTCAATAAATTCCAATGTCAATAAATTCCAGAGTCAATAAATTCCAATGTCAATAAATTCCAATGTCAATAAATTCCAATGTCAATAAATTCCAGAGTCAATAAATTCCAATGTCAATAAATTCCAATGTCAATAAATTCCAGAGTCAATAAATTCCAATGTCAATAAATTCCAATGTCAATAAATTCCAATGTCAATAAATTCCAATGTCAATAAATTCCAATGTCAATAAATTCCAGAGTCAATAAATTCCAATGTCAATAAATTCCAATGTCAATAAATTCCAATGTCAATAAATTCCAATGTCAATAAATTCCAATGTCAATAAATTCCAATGTCAATAAATTCCAATGTCAATAAATTCCAGAGTCAATAAATTCCAGAGTCAATAAATTCCAGAGTCAATAAATTCCAATGTCAATAAATTCCAATGTCAATAAATTCCAGAGTCAATAAATTCCAGAGTCAATAAATTCCAATGTCAATAAATTCCAATGTCAATAAATTCCAATGTCAATAAATTCCAATGTCAATAAATTCCAATGTCAATAAATTCCAATGTCAATAAATTCCAATGTCAATAAATTCCAATGTCAATAAATTCCAATGTCAATAAATTCCAATGTCAATAAATTCCAATGTCAATAAATTCCAATGTCAATAAATTCCAGAGTCAATAAATTCCAATGTCAATAAATTCCAGAGTCAATAAATTCCAGAGTCAATAAATTCCAATGTCAATAAATTCCAATGTCAATAAATTCCAATGTCAATAAATTCCAGAGTCAATAAATTCCAATGTCAATAAATTCCAATGTCAATAAATTCCAATGTCAATAAATTCCAATGTCAATAAATTCCAATGTCAATAAATTCCAATGTCAATAAATTCCAATGTCAATAAATTCCAATGTCAATAAATTCCAATGTCAATAAATTCCAATGTCAATAAATTCCAATGTCAATAAATTCCAATGTCAATAAATTCCAATGTCAATAAATTCCAATGTCAATAAATTCCAGAGTCAATAAATTCCAATGTCAATAAATTCCAATGTCAATAAATTCCAATGTCAATAAATTCCAATGTCAATAAATTCCAGAGTCAATAAATTCCAATGTCAATAAATTCCAATGTCAATAAATTCCAATGTCAATAAATTCCAATGTCAATAAATTCCAATGTCAATAAATTCCAATGTCAATAAATTCCAATGTCAATAAATTCCAATGTCAATAAATTCCAATGTCAATAAATTCCAATGTCAATAAATTCCAATGTCAATAAATTCCAATGTCAATAAATTCCAGAGTCAATAAATTCCAATGTCAATAAATTCCAATGTCAATAAATTCCAATGTCAATAAATTCCAATGTCAATAAATTCCAATGTCAATAAATTCCAATGTCAATAAATTCCAATGTCAATAAATTCCAATGTCAATAAATTCCAATGTCAATAAATTCCAATGTCAATAAATTCCAATGTCAATAAATTCCAATGTCAATAAATTCCAATGTCAATAAATTCCAATGTCAATAAATTCCAATGTCAATAAATTCCAATGTCAATAAATTCCAATGTCAATAAATTCCAATGTCAATAAATTCCAATGTCAATAAATTCCAATGTCAATAAATTCCAATGTCAATAAATTCCAATGTCAATAAATTCCAATGTCAATAAATTCCAATGTCAATAAATTCCAATGTCAATAAATTCCAATGTCAATAAATTCCAATGTCAATAAATTCCAATGTCAATAAATTCCAATGTCAATAAATTCCAATGTCAATAAATTCCAATGTCAATAAATTCCAATGTCAATAAATTCCAATGTCAATAAATTCCAATGTCAATAAATTCCAATGTCAATAAATTCCAATGTCAATAAATTCCAATGTCAATAAATTCCAATGTCAATAAATTCCAATGTCAATAAATTCCAATGTCAATAAATTCCAATGTCAATAAATTCCAATGTCAATAAATTCCAATGTCAATAAATTCCAATGTCAATAAATTCCAATGTCAATAAATTCCAATGTCAATAAATTCCAATGTCAATAAATTCCAATGTCAATAAATTCCAGAGTCAATAAATTCCAATGTCAATAAATTCCAGAGTCAATAATTCCAAGTCAATAAATTCCAATGTCAATAAATTCCAATGTCAATAAATTCCAGAGTCAATAAATTCCAATGTCAATAAATTCCAATGTCAATAAATTCCAATGTCAATAAATTCCAATGTCAATAAATTCCAGAGTCAATAAATTCCAATGTCAATAAATTCCAATGTCAATAAATTCCAGAGTCAATAAATTCCAATGTCAATAAATTCCAGAGTCAATAAATTCCAGAGTCAATAAATTCCAATGTCAATAAATTCCAATGTCAATAAATTCCAATGTCAATAAATTCCAGAGTCAATAAATTCCAATGTCAATAAATTCCAATGTCAATAAATTCCAAGTCAATAAATTCCAATGTCAATAAATTCCAATGTCAATAAATTCCAGAGTCAATAAATTCCAGAGTCAATAAATTCCAATGTCAATAAATTCCAATGTCAATAAATTCCAATGTCAATAAATTCCAATGTCAATAAATTCCAATGTCAATAAATTCCAGAGTCAATAAATTCCAATGTCAATAAATTCCAATGTCAATAAATTCCAATGTCAATAAATTCCAATGTCAATAAATTCCAGAGTCAATAAATTCCAATGTCAATAAATTCCAATGTCAATAAATTCCAATGTCAATAAATTCCAATGTCAATAAATTCCAATGTCAATAAATTCCAATGTCAATAAATTCCAGAGTCAATAAATTCCAATGTCAATAAATTCCAATGTCAATAAATTCCAATGTCAATAAATTCCAATGTCAATAAATTCCAATGTCAATAAATTCCAGAGTCAATAAATTCCAATGTCAATAAATTCCAATGTCAATAAATTCCAATGTCAATAAATTCCAATGTCAATAAATTCCAATGTCAATAAATTCCAAAGTCAATAAATTCCAATGTCAATAAATTCCAGAGTCAATAAATTCCAATGTCAATAAATTCCAATGTCAATAAATTCCAATGTCAATAAATTCCAGAGTCAATAAATTCCAGAGTCAATAAATTCCAATGTCAATAAATTCCAGAGTCAATAAATTCCAATGTCAATAAATTCCAGATGTCAATAAATTCCAATGTCAATAAATTCCAATGTCAATAAATTCCAATGTCAATAAATTCCAGAGTCAATAAATTCCAATGTCAATAAATTCCAGAGTCAATAAATTCCAATGTCAATAAATTCCAATGTCAATAAATTCCAATGTCAATAAATTCCAATGTCAATAAATTCCAGAGTCAATAAATTCCAATGTCAATAAATTCCAGAGTCAATAAATTCCAGAGTCAATAAATTCCAATGTCAATAAATTCCAGAGTCAATAAATTCCAATGTCAATAAATTCCAGAGTCAATAAATTCCAATGTCAATAAATTCCAGAGTCAATAAATTCCAATGTCAATAAATTCCAGAGTCAATAAATTCCAATGTCAATAAATTCCAATGTCAATAAATTCCAATGTCAATAAATTCCAATGTCAATAAATTCCAGAGTCAATAAATTCCAATGTCAATAAATTCCAATGTCAATAAATTCCAATGTCAATAAATTCCAATGTCAATAAATTCCAGAGTCAATAAATTCCAATGTCAATAAATTCCAGAGTCAATAAATTCCAATGTCAATAAATTCCAATGTCAATAAATTCCAATGTCAATAAATTCCAATGTCAATAAATTCCAATGTCAATAAATTCCAATGTCAATAAATTCCAATGTCAATAAATTCCAGAGTCAATAAATTCCAATGTCAATAAATTCCAATGTCAATAAATTCCAGAGTCAATAAATTCCAATGTCAATAAATTCCAATGTCAATAAATTCCAATGTCAATAAATTCCAGAGTCAATAAATTCCAATGTCAATAAATTCCAATGTCAATAAATTCCAATGTCAATAAATTCCAATGTCAATAAATTCCAATGTCAATAAATTCCAGAGTCAATAAATTCCAATGTCAATAAATTCCAATGTCAATAAATTCCAATGTCAATAAATTCCAATGTCAATAAATTCCAATGTCAATAAATTCCAATGTCAATAAATTCCAATGTCAATAAATTCCAGAGTCAATAAATTCCAATGTCAATAAATTCCAATGTCAATAAATTCCAATGTCAATAAATTCCAATGTCAATAAATTCCAATGTCAATAAATTCCAATGTCAATAAATTCCAATGTCAATAAATTCCAGAGTCAATAAATTCCAATGTCAATAAATTCCAGAGTCAATAAATTCCAATGTCAATAAATTCCAATGTCAATAAATTCCAATGTCAATAAATTCCAATGTCAATAAATTCCAGAGTCAATAAATTCCAATGTCAATAAATTCCAATGTCAATAAATTCCAATGTCAATAAATTCCAATGTCAATAAATTCCAGAGTCAATAAATTCCAATGTCAATAAATTCCAATGTCAATAAATTCCAATGTCAATAAATTCCAATGTCAATAAATTCCAATGTCAATAAATTCCAATGTCAATAAATTCCAATGTCAATAAATTCCAATGTCAATAAATTCCAATGTCAATAAATTCCAGAGTCAATAAATTCCAGAGTCAATAAATTCCAATGTCAATAAATTCCAATGTCAATAAATTCCAGAGTCAATAAATTCCAATGTCAATAAATTCCAATGTCAATAAATTCCAATGTCAATAAATTCCAATGTCAATAAATTCCAATGTCAATAAATTCCAGAGTCAATAAATTCCAATGTCAATAAATTCCAGAGTCAATAAATTCCAATGTCAATAAATTCCAATGTCAATAAATTCCAAGTCAATAAATTCCAATGTCAATAAATTCCAATGTCAATAAATTCCAATGTCAATAAATTCCAGAGTCAATAAATTCCAATGTCAATAAATTCCAATGTCAATAAATTCCAGAGTCAATAAATTCCAATGTCAATAAATTCCAGAGTCAATAAATTCCAATGTCAATAAATTCCAGAGTCAATAAATTCCAATGTCAATAAATTCCAATGTCAATAAATTCCAGAGTCAATAAATTCCAATGTCAATAAATTCCAATGTCAATAAATTCCAGAGTCAATAAATTCCAGAGTCAATAAATTCCAATGTCAATAAATTCCAGAGTCAATAAATTCCAATGTCAATAAATTCCAATGTCAATAAATTCCAATGTCAATAAATTCCAATGTCAATAAATTCCAATGTCAATAAATTCCAATGTCAATAAATTCCAATGTCAATAAATTCCAGATGTCAATAAATTCCAATGTCAATAAATTCCAGAGTCAATAAATTCCAATGTCAATAAATTCCAAGTCAATAAATTCCAATGTCAATAAATTCCAATGTCAATAAATTCCAGAGTCAATAAATTCCAGATGTCAATAAATTCCAATGTCAATAAATTCCAGAGTCAATAAATTCCAGAGTCAATAAATTCCAGAGTCAATAAATTCCAATGTCAATAAATTCCAGAGTCAATAAATTCCAATGTCAATAAATTCCAGAGTCAATAAATTCCAATGTCAATAAATTCCAATGTCAATAAATTCCAATGTCAATAAATTCCAGAGTCAATAAATTCCAGAGTCAATAAATTCCAATGTCAATAAATTCCAATGTCAATAAATTCCAGATGTCAATAAATTCCAATGTCAATAAATTCCAATGTCAATAAATTCCAGAGTCAATAAATTCCAGAGTCAATAAATTCCATGTCAATAAATTCCAATGTCAATAAATTCCAATGTCAATAAATTCCAATGTCAATAAATTCCAATGTCAATAAATTCCAGAGTCAATAAATTCCAGAGTCAATAAATTCCAATGTCAATAAATTCCAGAGTCAATAAATTCCAATGTCAATAAATTCCAATGTCAATAAATTCCAAGTCAATAAATTCCAATGTCAATAAATTCCAATGTCAATAAATTCCAATGTCAATAAATTCCAGAGTCAATAAATTCCAGAGTCAATAAATTCCAATGTCAATAAATTCCAATGTCAATAAATTCCAATGTCAATAAATTCCAGAGTCAATAAATTCCAATGTCAATAAATTCCAGAGTCAATAAATTCCAATGTCAATAAATTCCAATGTCAATAAATTCCAATGTCAATAAATTCCAGAGTCAATAAATTCCAATGTCAATAAATTCCAATGTCAATAAATTCCAATGTCAATAAATTCCAATGTCAATAAATTCCAGAGTCAATAAATTCCAATGTCAATAAATTCCAATGTCAATAAATTCCAATGTCAATAAATTCCAATGTCAATAAATTCCAATGTCAATAAATTCCAATGTCAATAAATTCCAATGTCAATAAATTCCAGAGTCAATAAATTCCAATGTCAATAAATTCCAATGTCAATAAATTCCAGAGTCAATAAATTCCAGAGTCAATAAATTCCAATGTCAATAAATTCCAATGTCAATAAATTCCAATGTCAATAAATTCCAGAGTCAATAAATTCCAATGTCAATAAATTCCAGAGTCAATAAATTCCAGAGTCAATAAATTCCAATGTCAATAAATTCCAGAGTCAATAAATTCCAATGTCAATAAATTCCAGAGTCAATAAATTCCAATGTCAATAAATTCCAGATGTCAATAAATTCCAATGTCAATAAATTCCAATGTCAATAAATTCCAGATGTCAATAAATTCCAGAGTCAATAAATTCCAGAGTCAATAAATTCCAGAGTCAATAAATTCCAATGTCAATAAATTCCAGAGTCAATAAATTCCAATGTCAATAAATTCCAGAGTCAATAAATTCCAATGTCAATAAATTCCAGAGTCAATAAATTCCAATGTCAATAAATTCCAATGTCAATAAATTCCAGAGTCAATAAATTCCAATGTCAATAAATTCCAGAGTCAATAAATTCCAGAGTCAATAAATTCCAATGTCAATAAATTCCAATGTCAATAAATTCCAGAGTCAATAAATTCCAGAGTCAATAAATTCCAATGTCAATAAATTCCAATGTCAATAAATTCCAGAGTCAATAAATTCCAATGTCAATAAATTCCAATGTCAATAAATTCCAATGTCAATAAATTCCAGAGTCAATAAATTCCAATGTCAATAAATTCCAATGTCAATAAATTCCAATGTCAATAAATTCCAATGTCAATAAATTCCAGAGTCAATAAATTCCAGAGTCAATAAATTCCAATGTCAATAAATTCCAATGTCAATAAATTCCAATGTCAATAAATTCCAATGTCAATAAATTCCAATGTCAATAAATTCCAATGTCAATAAATTCCAGATGTCAATAAATTCCAATGTCAATAAATTCCAGAGTCAATAAATTCCAATGTCAATAAATTCCAGAGTCAATAAATTCCAATGTCAATAAATTCCAATGTCAATAAATTCCAATGTCAATAAATTCCAGAGTCAATAAATTCCAATGTCAATAAATTCCAATGTCAATAAATTCCAGAGTCAATAAATTCCAATGTCAATAAATTCCAATGTCAATAAATTCCAATGTCAATAAATTCCAGAGTCAATAAATTCCAATGTCAATAAATTCCAATGTCAATAAATTCCAATGTCAATAAATTCCAATGTCAATAAATTCCAGAGTCAATAAATTCCAGAGTCAATAAATTCCAAGTCAATAAATTCCAATGTCAATAAATTCCAGAGTCAATAAATTCCAATGTCAATAAATTCCAATGTCAATAAATTCCAATGTCAATAAATTCCAATGTCAATAAATTCCAATGTCAATAAATTCCAATGTCAATAAATTCCAGAGTCAATAAATTCCATGTCAATAAATTCCAATGTCAATAAATTCCAATGTCAATAAATTCCAATGTCAATAAATTCCAGAGTCAATAAATTCCAATGTCAATAAATTCCAAGTCAATAAATTCCAATGTCAATAAATTCCAGAGTCAATAAATTCCAATGTCAATAAATTCCAATGTCAATAAATTCCAATGTCAATAAATTCCAGAGTCAATAAATTCCAGAGTCAATAAATTCCAATGTCAATAAATTCCAATGTCAATAAATTCCAATGTCAATAAATTCCAATGTCAATAAATTCCAATGTCAATAAATTCCAATGTCAATAAATTCCAGAGTCAATAAATTCCAATGTCAATAAATTCCAATGTCAATAAATTCCAGATGTCAATAAATTCCAATGTCAATAAATTCCAATGTCAATAAATTCCAGATGTCAATAAATTCCAATGTCAATAAATTCCAATGTCAATAAATTCCAATGTCAATAAATTCCAATGTCAATAAATTCCAGAGTCAATAAATTCCAATGTCAATAAATTCCAGAGTCAATAAATTCCAATGTCAATAAATTCCAATGTCAATAAATTCCAGAGTCAATAAATTCCAATGTCAATAAATTCCAGAGTCAATAAATTCCAATGTCAATAAATTCCAGAGTCAATAAATTCCAATGTCAATAAATTCCAATGTCAATAAATTCCAATGTCAATAAATTCCAGAGTCAATAAATTCCAATGTCAATAAATTCCAATGTCAATAAATTCCAATGTCAATAAATTCCAATGTCAATAAATTCCAGATGTCAATAAATTCCAATGTCAATAAATTCCAATGTCAATAAATTCCAGAGTCAATAAATTCCAATGTCAATAAATTCCAATGTCAATAAATTCCAATGTCAATAAATTCCAGAGTCAATAAATTCCAATGTCAATAAATTCCAATGTCAATAAATTCCAATGTCAATAAATTCCAGAGTCAATAAATTCCAGAGTCAATAAATTCCAATGTCAATAAATTCCAATGTCAATAAATTCCAATGTCAATAAATTCCAATGTCAATAAATTCCAATGTCAATAAATTCCAATGTCAATAAATTCCAATGTCAATAAATTCCAGAGTCAATAAATTCCAGAGTCAATAAATTCCAATGTCAATAAATTCCAATGTCAATAAATTCCAGAGTCAATAAATTCCAATGTCAATAAATTCCAATGTCAATAAATTCCAGAGTCAATAAATTCCAATGTCAATAAATTCCAGAGTCAATAAATTCCAATGTCAATAAATTCCAGATGTCAATAAATTCCAGAGTCAATAAATTCCAATGTCAATAAATTCCAATGTCAATAAATTCCAGAGTCAATAAATTCCAATGTCAATAAATTCCAGAGTCAATAAATTCCAGAGTCAATAAATTCCAATGTCAATAAATTCCAATGTCAATAAATTCCAATGTCAATAAATTCCAATGTCAATAAATTCCAATGTCAATAAATTCCAGAGTCAATAAATTCCAATGTCAATAAATTCCAGAGTCAATAAATTCCAATGTCAATAAATTCCAGATGTCAATAAATTCCAGAGTCAATAAATTCCAATGTCAATAAATTCCAATGTCAATAAATTCCAGAGTCAATAAATTCCAATGTCAATAAATTCCAATGTCAATAAATTCCAATGTCAATAAATTCCAGAGTCAATAAATTCCAGAGTCAATAAATTCCAGAGTCAATAAATTCCAATGTCAATAAATTCCAATGTCAATAAATTCCAATGTCAATAAATTCCAGAGTCAATAAATTCCAATGTCAATAAATTCCAGAGTCAATAAATTCCAGAGTCAATAAATTCCAATGTCTATAAATTCCAGAGTCTATAAATTCCAATGTCAATAAATTCCAATGTCTATAAATTCCAATGTCAATAAATTCCAGATGTCAATAAATTCCAATGTCAATAAATTCCAGAGTCAATAATTCAAGTCAATAATTCCAATGTCAATAAATTCCAGAGTCAATAAATTCCAGATGTCAATAAATTCCAGAGTCAATAAATTCCAATGTCAATAAATTCCAGAGTCAATAAATTCCAATGTCAATAAATTCCAATGTCAATAAATTCCAATGTCAATAAATTCCAGATGTCAATAAATTCCAGAGTCAATAAATTCCAATGTCAATAAATTCCAATGTCAATAAATTCCAGAGTCAATAAATTCCAATGTCAATAAATTCCAAGTCAATAAATTCCAATGTCAATAAATTCCAGAGTCAATAAATTCCAATGTCAATAAATTCCAATGTCAATAAATTCCAATGTCAATAAATTCCAGAGTCAATAAATTCCAATGTCAATAAATTCCAATGTCAATAAATTCCAATGTCAATAAATTCCAGAGTCAATAAATTCCAATGTCAATAAATTCCAATGTCAATAAATTCCAGAGTCAATAAATTCCAGAGTCAATAAATTCCAATGTCAATAAATTCCAATGTCAATAAATTCCAGAGTCAATAAATTCCAGAGTCAATAAATTCCAATGTCAATAAATTCCAGAGTCAATAAATTCCAATGTCAATAAATTCCAGAGTCAATAAATTCCAATGTCAATAAATTCCAGAGTCAATAAATTCCAATGTCAATAAATTCCAGAGTCAATAAATTCCAATGTCAATAAATTCCAGAGTCAATAAATTCCAATGTCAATAAATTCCAATGTCAATAAATTCCAATGTCAATAAATTCCAATGTCAATAAATTCCAAGTCAATAAATTCCAGAGTCAATAAATTCCAATGTCAATAAATTCCAGAGTCAATAAATTCCAGAGTCAATAAATTCCAATGTCAATAAATTCCAGAGTCAATAAATTCCAATGTCAATAAATTCCAATGTCAATAAATTCCAGAGTCAATAAATTCCAATGTCAATAAATTCCAATGTCAATAAATTCCAGAGTCAATAAATTCCAATGTCAATAAATTCCAATGTCAATAAATTCCAGAGTCAATAAATTCCAATGTCAATAAATTCCAGAGTCAATAAATTCCAATGTCAATAAATTCCAGAGTCAATAAATTCCAGAGTCAATAAATTCCAATGTCAATAAATTCCAATGAGTCAATAAATTCCAGAGTCAATAAATTCCAGAGTCAATAAATTCCAATGTCAATAAATTCCAATGTCAATAAATTCCAGAGTCAATAAATTCCAATGTCAATAAATTCCAGAGTCAATAAATTCCAATGTCAATAAATTCCAAGTCAATAAATTCCAGAGTCAATAAATTCCAATGTCAATAAATTCCAATGTCAATAAATTCCAATGTCAATAAATTCCAGAGTCAATAAATTCCAATGTCAATAAATTCCAGAGTCAATAAATTCCAATGTCAATAAATTCCAATGTCAATAAATTCCAGAGTCAATAAATTCCAATGTCAATAAATTCCAGAGTCAATAAATTCCAGAGTCAATAAATTCCAGAGTCAATAAATTCCAATGTCAATAAATTCCAGAGTCAATAAATTCCAATGTCAATAAATTCCAGAGTCAATAAATTCCAGAGTCAATAAATTCCAATGTCAATAAATTCCAGAGTCAATAAATTCCAGAGTCAATAAATTCCAATGTCAATAAATTCCAATGTCAATAAATTCCAGAGTCAATAAATTCCAATGTCAATAAATTCCAATGTCAATAAATTCCAATGTCAATAAATTCCAGAGTCAATAAATTCCAATGTCAATAAATTCCAATGTCAATAAATTCCAATGTCAATAAATTCCAGAGTCAATAAATTCCAGAGTCAATAAATTCCAATGTCAATAAATTCCAGATGTCAATAAATTCCAGAGTCAATAAATTCCAATGTCAATAAATTCCAATGTCAATAAATTCCAATGTCAATAAATTCCAATGTCAATAAATTCCAATGTCAATAAATTCCAATGTCAATAAATTCCAGAGTCAATAAATTCCAGAGTCAATAAATTCCAATGTCAATAAATTCCAATGTCAATAAATTCCAATGTCAATAAATTCCAGAGTCAATAAATTCCAATGTCAATAAATTCCAATGTCAATAAATTCCAGAGTCAATAAATTCCAATGTCAATAAATTCCAATGTCAATAAATTCCAATGTCAATAAATTCCAGAGTCAATAAATTCCAGAGTCAATAAATTCCAATGTCAATAAATTCCAATGTCAATAAATTCCAGAGTCAATAAATTCCAATGTCAATAAATTCCAATGTCAATAAATTCCAATGTCAATAAATTCCAATGTCAATAAATTCCAATGTCAATAAATTCCAATGTCAATAAATTCCAATGTCAATAAATTCCAATGTCAATAAATTCCAGAGTCAATAAATTCCAATGTCAATAAATTCCAGATGTCAATAAATTCCAATGTCAATAAATTCCAATGTCAATAAATTCCAATGTCAATAAATTCCAAGTCAATAAATTCCAGAGTCAATAAATTCCAATGTCAATAAATTCCAGATGTCAATAAATTCCAATGTCAATAAATTCCAATGTCAATAAATTCCAGAGTCAATAAATTCCAATGTCAATAAATTCCAGATGTCAATAAATTCCAATGTCAATAAATTCCAGATGTCAATAAATTCCAATGTCAATAAATTCCAGAGTCAATAAATTCCAATGTCAATAATTCCAAGGTCAATAAATTCCAATGTCAATAAATTCCAGAGTCAATAAATTCCAATGTCAATAAATTCCAATGTCAATAAATTCCAATGTCAATAAATTCCAGATGTCAATAAATTCCAATGTCAATAAATTCCAATGTCAATAAATTCCAATGTCAATAAATTCCAATGTCAATAAATTCCAGAGTCAATAAATTCCAGAGTCAATAAATTCCAGAGTCAATAAATTCCAATGTCAATAAATTCCAGAGTCAATAAATTCCAGATGTCAATAAATTCCAATGTCAATAAATTCCAATGTCAATAAATTCCAATGTCAATAAATTCCAATGTCAATAAATTCCAATGTCAATAAATTCCAATGTCAATAAATTCCAGAGTCAATAAATTCCAATGTCAATAAATTCCAATGTCAATAAATTCCAGAGTCAATAAATTCCAATGTCAATAAATTCCAGAGTCAATAAATTCCAATGTCAATAAATTCCAGAGTCAATAAATTCCAGAGTCAATAAATTCCAGAGTCAATAAATTCCAGAGTCAATAAATTCCAATGTCAATAAATTCCAGAGTCAATAAATTCCAATGTCAATAAATTCCAGAGTCAATAAATTCCAATGTCAATAAATTCCAGATGTCAATAAATTCCAATGTCAATAAATTCCAGAGTCAATAAATTCCAGAGTCAATAAATTCCAATGTCAATAAATTCCAGAGTCAATAAATTCCAATGTCAATAAATTCCAATGTCAATAAATTCCAATGTCAATAAATTCCAGAGTCAATAAATTCCAATGTCAATAAATTCCAGAGTCAATAAATTCCAATGTCAATAAATTCCAGAGTCAATAAATTCCAATGTCAATAAATTCCAATGTCAATAAATTCCAATGTCAATAAATTCCAATGTCAATAAATTCCAGAGTCAATAAATTCCAATGTCAATAAATTCCAGAGTCAATAAATTCCAATGTCAATAAATTCCAATGTCAATAAATTCCAATGTCAATAAATTCCAGAGTCAATAAATTCCAATGTCAATAAATTCCAGAGTCAATAAATTCCAATGTCAATAAATTCCAATGTCAATAAATTCCAATGTCAATAAATTCCAATGTCAATAAATTCCAATGTCAATAAATTCCAATGTCAATAAATTCCAATGTCAATAAATTCCAATGTCAATAAATTCCAATGTCAATAAATTCCAATGTCAATAAATTCCAATGTCAATAAATTCCAATGTCAATAAATTCCAATGTCAATAAATTCCAATGTCAATAAATTCCAATGTCAATAAATTCCAGAGTCAATAAATTCCAATGTCAATAAATTCCAATGTCAATAAATTCCAATGTCAATAAATTCCAGAGTCAATAAATTCCAATGTCAATAAATTCCAATGTCAATAAATTCCAATGTCAATAAATTCCAATGTCAATAAATTCCAATGTCAATAAATTCCAATGTCAATAAATTCCAATGTCAATAAATTCCAGAGTCAATAAATTCCAATGTCAATAAATTCCAATGTCAATAAATTCCAGAGTCAATAAATTCCAATGTCAATAAATTCCAATGTCAATAAATTCCAATGTCAATAAATTCCAGAGTCAATAAATTCCAGAGTCAATAAATTCCAATGTCAATAAATTCCAGAGTCAATAAATTCCAGAGTCAATAAATTCCAATGTCAATAAATTCCAATGTCAATAAATTCCAATGTCAATAAATTCCAATGTCAATAAATTCCAGAGTCAATAAATTCCAATGTCAATAAATTCCAGATGTCAATAAATTCCAATGTCAATAAATTCCAATGTCAATAAATTCCAATGTCAATAAATTCCAATGTCAATAAATTCCAATGTCAATAAATTCCAATGTCAATAAATTCCAATGTCAATAAATTCCAATGTCAATAAATTCCAGAGTCAATAAATTCCAATGTCAATAAATTCCAGATGTCAATAAATTCCAATGTCAATAAATTCCAATGTCAATAAATTCCAGAGTCAATAAATTCCAATGTCAATAAATTCCAAGTCAATAAATTCCAATGTCAATAAATTCCAATGTCAATAAATTCCAATGTCAATAAATTCCAGAGTCAATAAATTCCAATGTCAATAAATTCCAGAGTCAATAAATTCCAATGTCAATAAATTCCAGAGTCAATAAATTCCAATGTCAATAAATTCCAATGTCAATAAATTCCAATGTCAATAAATTCCAATGTCAATAAATTCCAGAGTCAATAAATTCCAGAGTCAATAAATTCCAATGTCAATAAATTCCAATGTCAATAAATTCCAATGTCAATAAATTCCAATGTCAATAAATTCCAGAGTCAATAAATTCCAGAGTCAATAAATTCCAGAGTCAATAAATTCCAATGTCAATAAATTCCAGAGTCAATAAATTCCAATGTCAATAAATTCCAATGTCAATAAATTCCAATGTCAATAAATTCCAATGTCAATAAATTCCAGAGTCAATAAATTCCAATGTCAATAAATTCCAATGTCAATAAATTCCAGAGTCAATAAATTCCAATGTCAATAAATTCCAATGTCAATAAATTCCAATGTCAATAAATTCCAATGTCAATAAATTCCAATGTCAATAAATTCCAATGTCAATAAATTCCAATGTCAATAAATTCCAATGTCAATAAATTCCAATGTCAATAAATTCCAATGTCAATAAATTCCAGAGTCAATAAATTCCAATGTCAATAAATTCCAATGTCAATAAATTCCAATGTCAATAAATTCCAGAGTCAATAAATTCCAATGTCAATAAATTCCAATGTCAATAAATTCCAATGTCAATAAATTCCAATGTCAATAAATTCCAGAGTCAATAAATTCCAATGTCAATAAATTCCAATGTCAATAAATTCCAATGTCAATAAATTCCAGAGTCAATAAATTCCAATGTCAATAAATTCCAATGTCAATAAATTCCAATGTCAATAAATTCCAATGTCAATAAATTCCAATGTCAATAAATTCCAGAGTCAATAAATTCCAATGTCAATAAATTCCAATGTCAATAAATTCCAATGTCAATAAATTCCAGAGTCAATAAATTCCAATGTCAATAAATTCCAATGTCAATAAATTCCAATGTCAATAAATTCCAATGTCAATAAATTCCAATGTCAATAAATTCCAATGTCAATAAATTCCAATGTCAATAAATTCCAATGTCAATAAATTCCAAGTCAATAAATTCCAATGTCAATAAATTCCAATGTCAATAAATTCCAATGTCAATAAATTCCAATGTCAATAAATTCCAATGTCAATAAATTCCAGAGTCAATAAATTCCAATGTCAATAAATTCCAATGTCAATAAATTCCAATGTCAATAAATTCCAATGTCAATAAATTCCAATGTCAATAAATTCCAATGTCAATAAATTCCAATGTCAATAAATTCCAATGTCAATAAATTCCAGA